>OY735215.1:18882767-19090267 GCA_963457665.1 Thysanoteuthis rhombus | reverse complement strand
GGTGAATACTAATAAATTTCTTGTAATGTCTGTGTCAAAAGAATGAGTTTCTTCAATTTCAGTAGGATTTTTTTTTTAAATTATACATTTCTGAAAATTTTATAAAATACCAAAAATATTTGATTCCTTTTTATCAGAAGCAAGTATGGCGGCTATGTTGGATTTTTCAAGTGGTGACCTTCAAATATTCCATTTTTTTCAATACATTACCTAGAATCATGATCTAGGTGACTGAATATACAGGTTTACCAGAGGAGGAATCCAATTGTGCTAATTAGAAATCAGTATACTTTATCCAGGGCACAGGCGTAGATCGCCATATTGGAATTTTCAATGCGTAATCCACGCTACGGACAGTATTGATAGTTGTATATTAATGGGCGATGTTTCCTTCTATTTGAAGAGCGTGTTTTAGAGCATCATGAGCAAGATATCTCAGCTTCGTTAATATGAAACAGGACAACAAGGTCAGGAAACAATTAACCGGGAGCTGTGCATACTCTCTCGGTCAGATGACCAAAGTTGCGCATACCTGGTATTACTCCTGGACCAGGAGATACTACATGCAATAAAGGAGAGAGTCAGCTTGAATGATAGAAACTATGCAGAAATGCAAAGGAGACACAAATACTGAACCTTGGGACGCGAGGAACCTCTTCTATACGGCCCTTATGTGAAGGTTGTGCAGTTGTTAGATGCCAAGCCTGACTTCAAGAGCGCGATTGTCCCGAGATTGTCCTGGTAATTCCGAGAGCTCTTGGAGCCTTCACAGAAATTTCAGTCATATGTGAAGCCTAGACAAAAACTGACGTCCATGGTCGATTGCACACATTAAAGGCATTCTATACTTGCAGACATGTATTCCTATGTAGCATTGTTAACTGGTACCGTACAAATTCTTCAGAGAGAACCCACTGCTGAAAAAGAATTGCTGGCAAGGAACAAAATGGGTAGAACCAGTTTGATTCGAGAAAGACACATCAGCAAAGGCAAAATTTTCTAAGCAATCCAGCAGTACCCCCTTAGAAGTATTGCTTAAAGCAGCGTTGGCGATTCTAATCGAGCAATGGGAAGCACAGAGAGGCAAAAACGCCATGTTTAAACTTGAAGTAAAGAGATGCAGTTCTTTATTGATGAAGTTGTGAATAACAATAATCAAAACAGAGTTATCGTTGGTAATTGTTGTAACAATCAAAAAAGAATAGATGAACATGCGCTCGTAAACGCTGGCGACGTAGTATATATATTCTGGCATAAAAAAAACATCTATTCCAGGTTGAATTTTTATTCTAAATCGAACAACATCCTTCTATCGAGAACCGTAAATCAAAACAACTTCACCCTTGACACAGCCACGTCCGGAACACTGGCTAATATTTCTAGCAACTATCAACTTGGCACAATGGCCAGTTGTCGAATCATCTCAGTGCATAAACACGGATATGTCTCAAATTATTGTGAGATGTAATGTGTCTCCACATATTTCTTATAAGCCGTCATTGTTTACGTCAGGAGTAAATTAGTACTATAATAATAGAAAATCACGTCACTATTTTCTCGGTAAGATAGTAATAAGCATTCAAGCTTACGTAAGAAGCCGGATGGCAATTCTTCGTCGAAAAAGCGTGATAGAGTTAAGATATTCAGTGTCTAATAATGTTTACTAAGCTTAACTTAGTACAGCACAAGGCCAAATGGCTTGAAAATGAGATTGAGAGAGAGAGAGAGAGATTTGGCTCAGTAATCCCACAGCCCACTCATATACAGTTATTCATTGGTTACTCCATTAATACGGCCTGTTGCCAAAGTTAGTTCCGCTCAACAAATAGTTAATGCATCTGTTTGAATTCTTAAAACAAGGAATTTCTTGCTGTTTAATTATTCTTTCCGACAAGCATATCACCATCTTTGTTTTGCATGTTCTCTGATACTCAAGATGGGTGAACTTAGCTTTAGATCTCTTGATCTAGAGAAAGGTTAGATAGTTTGTTTTGGGGTTTGTTTTTTGTTTTTGTTTTTTGTTTTGGTTTTTTGGGTTTTTTTCAATATTTACGTTAGCTGGACAATTGCCGGGTCCTGACTGCTCGGATCATTCATGTCAGAAGTTTTGAACAATTGAGAGAACTTTCGAGTTTACTCATGGACTTTTAAGATTATCACTTTTGAATATCTGTTATATGCACACTTATATATTCGTACTTTTATAAGTATAAACGTATGTCAGGCAATTTTTTCCATAACTTCGTTATTTTTTTTTTTGATTATCTAGGTTGGTAATTTACCGTCCAATTATAAAAAGTTGAATGAGAGTTACGAGTTGAGTGAGTTCAACTGAATTTTAATCGTTGAAAAACTGCATTACATTTAAACTTCAAGCTCGTTGACAATCGATGGGATATAAAGGGTTAATAGCTCAATTTATCTGTTCTGGCTGTTGTTATGCATATGCAAGGAAATATGAATTTAGTTGCTTGAGATCTTCTGATCAGCTGATGACACTTCATTTCCGTGCTTCTATTCACGCCTAGGGAGTCTTGAAACAATTTTATTCAATAAAAAGGTATAAACATTTTGGTCTGGCCAGCCAACAGACCGGATCTCATCATCGAGAATGTATATGAACGGTTTGCAAGGAAGGCATTGAATGTGCAAATCAGTTTAACCCGGTACAGGAACTCAAAACCACCATTTTAGCAGTTTTTTTATGTTTTACATTTCTACATCGTTTGCTTCAAAGCGTACAATACCCAATAAGACCCAACGGAATTAGCAATGAGTTTGAAGTTTTGTGAAATTTGTTAATCAGCTGTTAGATATATCTGAGCTGAATACTTAGTTTCAACATTTTTCAAAACGATTCTGTTGAGGTAACGATGTGTGTAACTTATGATCAGACCAAATTCACAAATGATTTATTTAAAAAATTAGAATGAAAAATCAGTTGGATATTTTCACCAGAGTTTTAAGTTCCGTGGCGAATAGTATATTAGTACATTGAACTCTCTCTCTCTCTCTCTTTCTCTCCCCCTCTCTCTCTCTCTCTCTTCCCTCTCCCTCTCTCTCTATCCATCTATATATATATATATATCTCTATCTATATCACACATTCCTCTTTGTTTGTTAAGAGGAATACAATCTCTTTAGACCTACAAGTCACTTGGACAGTAAAAAAGAATTACAGAAATAAGTAAATAGTTGCACGTCAATCGAGATTTACACAAGAGCTAAGCACAGACCAAGATGGCGTTTTCAAATTCAGAGAACATGACAGTTGAAAAGCGGAGAGACAGACATCATCAGCTCTCCTCTTAATGTAAATGATGGCGTAATGCTTCCTTTGGTAGAAGAAATGCAATGTGGTACCTAACTATCAGAAAAAGTTTTCTATTCTATTGTCACTCTAGACAGCTAAAAGAAGACGCTTATGGTAAAATCGTTCAGACCCTAATCCCACAAAATGCTGAATGCTTACTTACACTGAATTGCAAATGTAAGCATATGGTTTGTTTGTTTTCAGTTAATGTTTGCGTGTACTTAACAGCCGATGTATCTTACGAATGTGGTTTTCAGGATGAAAAGCTTTTTTTCTAATTGACTGGCTCGAGTAACTTGAAATTTGTATCGTAAGTTTTAAGCTGATCATGTTTTGTCTCGTTTTTTTTTTTTTCATTTTTTGGTGTCTCTTAACCATTAAGGCTTTTCTACGGAAGGTTTTATACAGACAAAATAATTTCTGAGAAAATAGCCAATATTGATGTGTCTCTAAAAAAGGCCAGAAATAGCAAACAGGCCTGAGGAGATTCAGGATTATTTTCCTACTCTGGCCCACTTTTACCATTTATTTCCAATAACGAGGAAAATAGAAACGATGAATTGAGTTCGAATTCTTCTCGAGGTAGTCTTTGTTCATTTTAAACTAATGTCGTTGGGAAAAGCGTGAATCCATCTTTCCCAATTGGCAAGGTCAGAGTTTACCCCGTGCTACTCGTACCATGTAACCAAATACAATCTGTTTAGACATAATAAGGGGTGAATGTTTAAATTTTCAGCCTTCTAACTCAACTGGTGTGGACTATGCGTGTGATACATACATAACCAGTCAGCCAGTAAGCTGGACCAACTTGAAAACTGCAGAAACGTATTTTTACTATTTTGGTGTCAGTTTTTTGGTTCCTAATTTTAGAATCGGCAAAATAATGTGTTAGACTGGCACTTTGGGAAGAGGACATGTGCTTTTGTTCAAAATCAGAACATTCAAACAAAATGTGTGTATAATTGCTCATTGTAGGAATCATTAGCTAGTTTGATTTTCTTGTTCGAGATCAAGGTTCGAGGATGGATAAGCTCCCGATGCTAAATTTTCTTTTGCTCTACGTCTGCGACTTCGGAGTTGGGATCAAAATCATTGCAAGGCTTTTGTCTAATCTTAATATCTATACTATAGTTCTGAAATCCATCACAAATAAACCAGAAGTGTTTCATCATCAGCATCATCATCATCCTCATCATCATCGTCATCATCATCATCATCAGTCTTTTAACGTGTGTCATTGGACAAAGACCTTCCCCAGCATCTACCACATTTCTATATCATGGGCGTCGCAGAGCCAGTATTTCCTAAATTTGTCTAGTTCATCTCTCCATCGTGTATTCTGTTAGCCTCGGTTTTACATGCGATCTCTGGGGATTTATGTTGCGAGTCGTGATGTCCATTGGTTGTCTGTCATTCTTGCAACATGGCCTGCCCATTGCCATTTAAGTTTCCTAATAGATTCTATGATGTCTCGAATTCCTATTTTCTTCCTGATATACTGTGCTGTCTTGTGATCACTCTATATGAGGTTGAACATGATTCTTGCATGCGCGCGTTGCATGCTTCTCAGTTTGCAAGTCTACCTCTTGGTTAGGTTCCATGTTTCAGCTCCATAAGTGACTATCGGGAGAACTTGGGTGTGCCCTGTGCTGTGGATGTACAAAAATGTGAATATATTTTAGTGTCTGTAAAAAGCAATGAAGCCGTTTTGGCACAATTTTGGGAAGGTTTGACCTATTGTGGAAATTAGAGAATTAATGAAGCACCCAATTTGGTTTAGACACTATGATTGGCAGATGATGTCCAATCCAAACTTTGTTTTTCTGTCATTAATTTTCTTATCTCTTTTTATTTATTCGCTGTTTATAATATCAAATGAGCAGGGTGCGAAACTTGAGAATTTACCATCAGGACCACTTTCCCTATATTGTACCAAAAAAGCTTTGACGTTGGAAACCTATGCTGTCCTTCGTTTTTTACAGACACGAGCATATTCTTGAGTGAGTTTTTGTGCATCCGTAACAAACTGCACATCTAATGTACATACGCCAATGGAATAAGTCTATAGCACAGAGATTAATTCTTATAAGTACTTTCTATCCTCACTTCCAACGAAAGGCAAAATCATATACGGAATCTCTGATGTACCATAGACGTTCATAGTTGTTTGCTCAATTCCTGACTTTCTATACTCTTACATTTCTTCAAAATACATTACTTTTTGGTTTCTGAAATTGTAAGAAGAGCCCCAAGCTATTCAAATAACCTGAATTCGGTAAGTTAGCGATGAAAATCTCAAAGTTGAAGCTAATTTTATAATCCAAGATGCCCGTTCAGACATACTTTTTTCAAAGTGTGATACAAATAACTGCATCACTTTAAAATAAAAAGCTTACTGTACAGTAAAACAGATTAAATTAGTATATCTATATATTTTGAAATAATTTTCATAAAGAAATTTCGTTTTATTAATATTTAGTCGGGAATAAATGCCATTACTCTTTTAATAATTTCTTACCATTTCTTTTTAATAGACATCGTTTTTGTGATGACATTCGAATGAGCGTGGCATTCCGGTTTTATAACCTCCTCAAAGCTTTTATCGAAAAATCAGGAATTTCGATTTGAAACCAGGATATCGCTTTCACTTTCTGGTTTATAATCTATTTGACCAGTCCTGCTTCTTCTCATACGTAGTTAGGGTTTGTATATTTCTGTATTTGTTTTGTGCATTTAACAACATGATGAAGATTTCCAGAGTATAAACTTCATCCAGAAATCGGATTTTCTTTCTTCGTGATGAACAACTGGTGACACCCACCCTTTTATGTTTGGCTAAGCTCCCTAATCCTCGAAGACATCGCAAATAGATATCCCATTTAGATATCACTGATTGTAAGAATACCAGTCGTGAACATGTCATTGAAACTACCGCGTCCAACACTGAGCAGGGCCGGCCCAAGCTATCAGCAACATGGACAGTCACCCAGAGCGCCAAATACTTGATGTTTCCTGCCAATCGTAGGAGACAGTAGGACTTTCCAATCTTGATCATGCAAATAGAAAATGGGAAAATCAGTAAAGTGGACAGTCAAAATGAGAAAATTCCCTAATGTGAAGTCAGATTTTTCAGGAACATCTGAAAGCTAAATACTCTCTGTTGTGGTGAAAGCAAGAGCACCAATTGGCTATGGGAATTCTCATGACCAAAAACAAATTCATTTAATTCATTGCAATCTAAATCATAGATATATATAGTATCAATCAGTATATATATACATATATATATATGTGTGTGTGTGTGTGTGTGTGTGTGTGTGTGTGTGTAAATATATATGTATATATGTATATATATATATATATATATATATATGTATATATGCAGTATATATGAATACATATATATGCAGTGTATATATATATATATATATATATATATATATATGCAGCATATATATATATATATATGCAGTATATATTGCCATGTATGCAGTATATATATATATATATATGCAGTATATATATATATATGCAGTGTATATATATATATATATATATATATATATATATATATATATGTATATATATATATATATATATGTATATATATATATATATATATGCAGTATATATATATATGCAGTATATATATATATATGCAGTATACACATATACATATACACACACACATACATACATATTCTCATCGTGAAACATGAATAGATAAATAATATCATATTTTGAAGGGTGCTGAAGTTCAGCTCGCCCATCGCACCAGGAACCTTGGGGTCGATTCTGAAAGTCAACTTGAGACTAATAATTCAAAAAATGATCGATTCAATGAATTATAACGCGTTAAATATTGTTACATTAATTGTAAGTTGGGAATTTGTGATTACATTTTCGATACAAAGCCTTCACAATAGGTTTCAAACGTCGAAGCGATAATTTTTAGGCGTAAAGACTTGTACTTTTATACGATGAGCAACGACCACCACTTGAGGATGTTGAGAAAAAGATTTCAAAAACGCAGACGACATTAGGGTCAATCATCTCGAAATGTGACTATTCGTTGATGGATGGGATAAGAAGTTACATTTTTGTCTTGTGGGAGATTAGCCCAGGATTAGAAAGAATCAATGCCAGTCTCTAAGCTGACGCGTCCTCGTTACAAACAGTTTATATTGGTCCAAATACCGGCCATTTTTTCTCTCCCTTCTTTCAATAATCCTTTCTCTTCTCTCTTTCTCTTTTGCCTCACTTCGACTTGTCTTACTTCCTTCGTTTTATTTTCCCATCTTAATTTTGTTTCTCCTCTGTCTGAAGTCTCTTTTCTTCTTTATTTTTGTTTTATTCTCTTGCTTTCTGAATCTTTTACTCCTTTTTCATCCTTTTCTTATCTTCCTTCTTTTCAAGTTTCTATTCATCAGTTTGATTAGCGTTTACGTCACTAATTCCCTAGCCTGACGATGGAAAAGGCATTTGTTTCATATAACAGATATTTATTTTTCAACATGATTTCCTTCCCTGTCAATGTCAAGTTCACTGATGAATCTAAATCACATAGATTATACAGTGAAGATTTCGAAATTCCCCTAATAACCACGTGTCAGGCTACGATTATCACTTTTCTTTTAAATGCATATTCGTTTCGAATTGAATTCTTCATCATCGTCTGTCTTTATTCTTTTTTTTTAATAGTATTTCTTCCATCATAATTTTAGCATAGTCTACGGCTGTTAATGATTAGCGTGGATTGGAAATGAAGGCCAATCTTTCGATGACCCTAAAACTCTCATTCCAAATAAATCAGGATAATATAACTCGTCTTAGTTCATATTTAGAAAGCTATGTTTTTTTTTAATTATAATGCTTGGCAGTATAACTTGTCTTTTGGGATTACTACAACCGGGAATGTATTCGTCATTCTCACTCAGGTTCCAATGACCAAAACTTGAAATCATCACATACTAAGGGAGATAACAAAACTGGGACAAATTTCTGCACTTTTGATGTCTATTTTTGGCACAATGTAGTGCAAAGGTCTTGTGGATCTATCTATCTGTCTGCTTGCTTTATCTATCTATCACGGTCTGTTTGTCTCTTTACGTGGAGCGAGGAATAGTAGACAGATTTTTTTAAACATCACTCGTGAGACCACTACTCTCGGGAGAATAAGTACTGTGGCCTTATACCTGCCTAAGCTGCACCAAGTAAATATCTGCCAAAGGTACACCTTTGATTAACGGAATCAGATAATCGTGTGGATCATCGTTTGATTATTTGCGATATAAGGTTTTTAATGATACCAGAAAATCTCGAAGAACAAAGTATGCTTTAGACACATTTCAGAAAGAATAGATAGCATTGAAGTTAAAGACAGATTACTTTAGTATTATAGACTTTCAGAAAAAAATACTAGTAAGTAGAAAAATTAGGAAGCGCTAACTTTTCAAAGATTATCGTTCTACATCCGAGCCTTCATCATCATCCTTTTTAACATCTATCGTGGAGATAGACCTTCCCCCAAGATTTGCCAGACCTTTTGATTGTGGGCGACGTGAATGCTTTCTGAACTTGTCTATTTCGTCGCATCATCTCATTTTTTTTTGCCGGCCACTATTTCGCATATAAGTCGTGATGTACAGCGGTTGTCTGACATTCTTGCAACATAACCAGTCCATTAAGTCGGCTTGAATAATCGATATAGAGGACAAAAACACGACCGGTTTAGCAACTGAATAGTAAACTCACTATTGTGTATAGAAAGATTGTGTTGTGTCAATCTCGCGAAAAGAAACGTTTAGATTGTATTGATAGCCAGACAAAGAAAATATATTAACTTGGAAACTCGTGTGCCTTTCCCGGTTTTCCTGCCATTCAAATCTTGATTTACTTCCCGTAAAGTAAAGGCCCTACGTAAGGTATATAGTGATTGATTTCAAATGAATCCCTATGTTGACTTCCTGTAGAACCCACTTATCGAGCTTCTTTATTTTACCAAAATGCCTTAGATGGTCCGATACTATCTCAGTGCCAACCTCCAGTATCTGTGAAATTTCTCTCATAGATTTGTGTGGGCTTTGTTCGACCAACATCATCAGTTGTTCATTTCCAATTGCTGATGGACGTGCTATGCTCGCTTGATCTTCGAGGCTCAAATCTCCACTACAAAACCTTTGAAACCAACACCACGTTCACTGATCGGAGATGGTCCCTTCACTTCATGCTATGTTAATATTGGAAACTGTTTGAGACACGCTACAACCAAGTTTACACTTGTGCTCGAGTATTACATGCAAATGTTCTTTTCCATCTTTCAGTCTATAGGAACAATAGAAACAAATGGTGAATATTAGTGAAAGGAGCGTATTTCAATCATTAGAACCAGGTACATATATTGTTACAATATTAAATGATAAAGTTGTAGGACACTACAAAAGGTTAGTATCTAAAATCAGTCATTATTTTCCAAATAAATCCTGTACGTATGTCAGAATTTACAAGCACACACACTAATTGATTCTGATGAAGGTTCAATCATTGTGACTCAAGATGAGAGGATTTGCCTGTCTCGAAACTCAGTATTCTAAGGATTTTTCACACATGCATTAACATTCATACATATACATATAACACGGATTGATATTTATATCATTTAAGGGTTCTGATTTGGGGGATGGATGAATATAGTAATGATTGGAACTTATAATGCATTAATCATCTAAATGGGGACAGAATGTTGATTTTTTTTCACCTGAGCCCGATCACTGGTCACAAGTGCTGAAGTAAAACCCACAATTATCTCAGCCACTAGCCACAGACTCAATTAGACAGACAGACAGATAGATAGATAGATAGATAGATTGATAGATAGATATCGATCCTGACGCCCACTTTTTAGCTGTCATGTAATGGTGACCTTTAATCAATTGCTGCTTTCCTGATCCTCTATTTCGTGATGCTCCTCCCGTGTACCCAATATGACCGACTAAGATTTGTTCATGGCGCGAATTTATCTCGCCTCTATCGATTTTTGTCCGTGTGAACCGAACATGTGACTCGACGACAAATGAAATGGATTCTATTTTTCCCTCTTTGTCTTCCTCTTACTGCTCGTCCATCACGAGTTCATGAGAATAGCAATCATTTTGAATAAGACATACAGCAATAACAAAAATAATAATCAATCAACCAGCAGTAGTAGTAGTAGTAGTAGTAGTAGTAGTAGCGTTAGTAAAATGTCGATGTTGATGATGATGAGGAAGAACCAAGGCTAATAATAAACCAAGAAAATCGATTAAACAAAAGCGATAAACAGAGTTCAGTTGATATTATCATTATTATGCCTATTCTTCTTCGATTAATTCCTATTACTAGCAATAGTTGTAGTATCAAACATCAGTCCAAGTCTGGAGTTGACTTTGTTTCTACTGTAACAACAACAAACAGAACAATCCCCGACAATCATAGGGGAGTAGAAATCAATATTCCCATAACATGATTTGAAATCACAACCAACTGATAGGTTGGCCGGTCTCCTACCAACTGAGCTAATTTGAAAAGTCTTACATATCTACATGATGTGTCTTACAGATACGCAAGGGCTTATTTCATTTTGATAGATAAATGTATTTTAAAAATCTCAATATTTTTTTATTATATATACAAGAGCAGAGTTGCAGTGATTGCCTTCAGTAAGGAAATGAGTGTTTTCTGAATTTTGGAAGAAAAGCTTTATTAACTTTTAGGGGCCTTATTCTAACGGGTTCATTAATATCATCTACACTTTCGAATGTTCTTTTTACCCTATTTTAGATTTTTTCGAGTGAGAATAACATCTTGATTCTCTAGAATCTTGATGTTTCTGGACGTTTTTCACCTTATTTGAGATGTTGTGGTGAAAAACGCTAGTGATATCATTAATAGAATTTATTTTTGAGCGTATTTATTGTTCGAAGGTTTTCTTTTCACATGTCAAGTTTTGACGTTACGTTCATTCAATTATTGACTGTGCTAGCAAGTTATTATCAGTATTCCTGCAGTTGACTTCATTGCTATGGTTTGCACTTTCTCGCTAGATGTTCAGTGATCATCGCTGAAGGCTGTGTGACAGTAAGTCTCCTCGGGTCAACTTTTCCCCACTTCTCTTACACGTATGCCATGTTCCCTTTAGCTGTTCGGTCATATCTGATGATTGGAGATCGCTTGTCTCATATTTCTAATACCCTACTCAGTATTCATGCAGATCCAATACTTCAATGTTGTTTGGTGCTGTTCCAAGTGAGCCTACTATTATTGGTGCTACCACGACACTTTTCTCTGCTCTTTGACCAAGTCCTGGTACTCTTCCAGTTTTCCACTCTCTATCCCAGAGTAATTTATGGCTTCTACTTTCCCGGCCAGTCTCTGGTTTATACTGGTACCATTCGTCTACATGGCCGAATCCTAGTCGTTTGCATAGTTCCAGAAGTATGACTGTCTCCGCCCTGTCGTGCCTCTCTTTGTACTCCCTCAGTGCTAATTTGCAACATTTACTGAATACCTGGTTCACTGTCCCATCCCTTCTACCACAGAGGTGGTATTTGCTGTTTGTCTGGGTTCTGTCGATCTTTGCTTTGATATAGTTTATCTTGATCCATTTGGACTGTCATGATGAGGGATTCTGTTTCTCTCTTCAGGCTCAGGCAAACTTTGCTTAGCTATGTACACGATCTTTTGTCTGTGATAATCTCGTTCAGTCTTTTGAATCCTCTGTGGAGTCTCTTGTTTTCATTTTTCTTTCTTGGTTTTTATTTCTGCCTCGTTCGCTAAATTTTCATTGTTGGCAAAATAGTTTTTATCACTTTCCAGAAAATATTCACTGCGTGCTTGTACATAGTTTTCCAAATCCGTTTTTCCTTTTTGACACAGACTTCTATGGTGATGTCTTCTCTTGCCTTCTTTTCTCTCTGCCTACAAACTGTCTATGTGATATCTGGGGAGTAGGTTCTTGTGCTTCGTCACAAGTTTCCTAGTTTTCCGGTCCTTTGATTGGAGTCCATGCTTTGTCAATCCAAGAAATGAACCTGTGTATCCTTCTACGGCTGTTGCCCATGTGCTCATTCTTTTTCATCAGATTTCTGCCCTTTAACTTAGTTTCCAATATTTTGTTATTCCCCCAAAGTATTCCTTTTTCATTTTCTCATTCATTTCTTTTTGTTTTATAGTCACATTCGAGAACTCCCTGGTATTTATATCGATAACTCTCAGGCATTTATACAGTGTAGTTAGAGCGCCAATATTTTTGTCTGGTAAGTCCATAAGCCTTTCTCAGTGCATCACCGATAGCATCTATTTTCTGATTCCAGATTTCATTCCAATGTCATCGCTTTTGTCTTTAACTTTATTGAACAACGTTCCGAGCCCTTGTCTGTTTTTTGCTAATAACTTTATGTCGTCCATGTACATGAGTAGGTTAGATTTTCCCATTGTTTGGACGAATTTATGCTAATTTTTGCTATTTTCAAGATTCTGGTTTGTGGTATTATGGTTAGTACTAGTAGTAGTGAACACTGAGAGTTTCCCTGAGAGATTCCCCTTTTTACACTCGCCTCAGATAGGTTTTCTCCCGCAGCTGTCAAGAATACCCTCTTTTTCGCAAAGTTAGATGTAGATGTCATCACCGATTCGATAATCATGGATATCCTGAGATATTTCCGCTTTATGGGATCATGTCGTACGCTATCTTGTAATCTATTCAACCCATTGCAACCTTATTTCCCTCTTCTTTATTTCTTTCAGGGTCATCTGCCCAAAGTAAAGCAAGTCATTTGCTCTTTTGATCCCTTTTCTGCATCCTTTCTATCCATCTAGTAGGAATCCACTCCTTACTATGGAAATTTATATTCTCACTGATATCTGTTCAGTCAGGATTACCTACATCAGTGATAGGCACGTGATTGGTCTACAGTTGCTTACCTGATTAGCCTGTGGGTGAGGATTGTTTAGCCTCTAGTCATCCGTTCTCGAACCTCGACTTCATCTAGGGAACTTTGAGCACTTTAATGAAATCAGTCTCTCATGTACTGTGGTGAATTTCTTTAACCAATATCTGTGCATCCCATTAGGTCCTGTTGCTTTTCAGTTGGCTATCATTATATACAATTCTTTTTTTCTCCTTCCTATATGTCTTGGTGCTTGTTTTTTTTTTTTTAATATTATCAAACCATTCTGGTGATTCTTTGTGTCTCTTTTGACATTTCCATATGTCATTCCAGGATTTCTTTGCGTCTGTGGCTTCTGGCTTTTCGTTTTGTCTTCTTTCTCGATTCAACTTCTGGTAAATCTTTTCTTTGGTCGTTTTTAGAAAGTGCGGTTCTGTGTGTACTTGGCAATCCTTTGTCTATACCTCTTTAGTCTTGCAATTTTACTCGTCTTCTTTGATGCATTATTTCCACTGTAGCGGGTACCCTTTTTTTTTTTGTCTCATCTTGTATGGGTTTTATAGTCTTGCTCATGATTCGTTCATCTACTGAATATTTTTTAGTAATTTTTCATCTCTCTGTTGTTGAGAGATCCGTCTGTCTAATCTCTTTTCTTCTGGCAAGTTTTTGTTCCTTTCTTCAGGGTTTCTTCTTGGGTCCTAAAGATGTATGTAAGTACTTTTGCACCAGTGTTCTTCAATATCTTCTGCAACTATTTTTCTTCTTCTGTTAAAATGGGTATTATTAACCTCCAGTTCGTTGTCTTTACATTTCTTTTACGTACTCTCTTTTCTATCCTTATGTCTTCTTATTACTGATTTTCTCTGTTCACTGATTCTTTTTTCAAAATGCATCTGCTACAAATGAACACTGTTTTTATGTGAAGTGATGATCTAAATTTTTAATCATACAGTGATATGTTCTCTATATAAGAGGATATTGTTTTTCTTTCTAGATTGTAAAAGTACACATAGATTATATACTTTTACAATCTTGAAAAAACACTTGAAATTATCATTTTTCATATAAAAGGCATACTCACTGTATAGGTCATGATGAAGAAAAACAACATTCATAACTTCGTATGAGTGCAATTCATTTATTGTTGATGTTTTGTGAATGTTTTTTTTTAAATTAAAGTATATACATAAGCGAAAATAAATATATTTGAAAAAAAAAGAATGCAGAAATTAATTTAGAAAATATAATCTATATCATATTGGACTTAGTTTAATCATAACTTAGTCCAGTGCACTATTCTATTTTTGAAGAATCTAACACCGTTAAGCCATCAAGGGGGATAACTCTTGACTGTCTTCATGCAGTGAGTTACCATCCAATTATATCTGTATTATCCCAGTTGAATAACCAAAGCAACCACGAGTAGTTAAGTGCACTACCTTTTTTTTATATTATGCATGTGTTTTTGTGTTCCAGTACTCTGGGTCATGCCATTTCGTCTACAGACTCGATAATTGGCATCAGTACACCACTAGACCCTTCCTAAAAAATCTAGAAAAAATTTTCTTCTTCTTCTTCTTCTTCTTCTTCTTCTTCTTCTTCTTCTTTATTGTTGCTGCCATTATTAAGATGCCCCTGCTAATCGAAATTTCACTTTACACCACTTTTTCCTTTTTATGGAAAAAGGCAAAAAGCGAAAATAAGATTTTGTTTTTCAGCGATTCCTTACCAAGGCAGCCCGTAGTCTCTTTCTCTCCTCTACACCCCAATGTCCTGTACCTCCCCCCTCCTACCAACTTTAACCTCCACCGATTCAGTAGAGCATATCATTATCACCATTTCTGGGGTCTGGGAAGGCAACATAATCTCCCTTATAATACTAATTAATGGCTATTCTCTGCTTTTGACATCCTCCTTTTTGCAAAAGTATTGCTACACGAATTGAACAAAGAGAGCAAGAAAGTAGGACTACTCAAGAAGAAGAAACACTCTAGGATGGCAAGCTTTCAGCAGAGCAACTTTCAACTTTTAAAAAACTTAGGCTGTGAGATAAATTCACTTTGTCATTATCTTTTAAACTATTTTCTACTCATTTATAATTCATTCTTTTTTTTTACCGAATCTCCATTGTACCAAAATAGCTGGACCAACCAGCCAAGTGGACTACATATTCTTCTCTCCGAGTGTCTGTGTCTCTGTTGATTTTCATGTGTGTGTGTGTGTGTGTGAGTGTTTGTCTGTTTGTCATAGCGCTTCTGTTAACATCTTGGGTGCTACAAACTTCTAAATTTCTACGTATATCACTATGCACCATCTGAAAAAGCATTTTTTTTTTTTTCGAAAAAGTGCCCTTTTGAATCTTAACAATGTCCGAAATCTTGTGCTGGTATTTTTTTTTTAAGATAGTTTTAAACAAAAGGCCATTTTGTTTTAATAGATAACTTAAGATAAAATATCATTTCTCTTATATAATCTGTTCTGGTACACGCGTGGTCTATGGTGATTCATTTATGCAAGACATGGATATTCTCTTTTTAATTCTCGAATCTTTCCAATAAATTTGCCCTCTGTTTCTCGGTGGCATTTTTCAATCATTCATTTTATTTTTAACCATTTATCAATTCATCGTCTATTACTCTCTTTCTTTTACTCAGAGCAGTCGATGCTGTGGTTCATCTTTCCATTCCGTCGATCAATTATCCCTTTCTGTTTATTTATTTATCCGCCGGTTATTTCATGGATCCACCAATTTCCTTTCGTTAATTTAATCAGTTTTAAATTCCCCTCCACCTTTCTCTTTAAGTCTGTTTCTCTCTGCTTTCCTATCAATTCATCTTCCTCTTCCTCTTCGTTATTGTTGTTGTTGTTGTCTCGGTCTAACTCATTGCCCTTTTGGTTGGCGCTCTCTCTCTCTCTCTCTCTCTCTCTCTCTCTGCTGTTACTCATTTACAGTGATTTTCAATTTCATTCTCTGTTCAAATACATCCAGCAGATTATGCACCCTTCTCTTGGCTTTCTTCTGCCAATTCTTCAGTTTTTCCTTCTTCTTTAATTGTACTCGAATGAATATATTCCTACAGTCCTTTCTTGTCTTTCTTTCTTAAACTCTTTCCTTTTTTTTTTCTTTTTAACTGTACTCAAATGACTGTACACTTTTTCTACGGTTCTTTTTTTGTCTCTCTTTCTTCAATTTTTTCTCTTTCTTTCCTTCCATGATTGTACTCAAATGATTATATTTTCTTTCTTGTCATTATTTTTTCAATTCTTCTCTTCTATCTACTTTGATTGTACTCGAACTATTATACCCTCTATCCATCCTTCTTTTTGTGACTTTATTCCTCCCACTTCTCCGTTCTATCTTCTATTGTATACAAATGATTATACTCTTTTTCTCTGTTTCTACTTGGTCATATTCTTCCTCTCTTTTTCTCTCCTCTAATTCAAACACTCTATCCCGGTTACTTTCTGTCTTCCTCTTCTTCCCTCTCTTTTTTATTCACATTCGATTGATGATACTCGTTTCATCCCTTTTCCCTCTGGTCACTCCTTCTTTCTCTTTTCCTCTTCCCTTTTCTTCAAATACATTTACCTGTTATACCCTTTTTTTCTTGCTCCCTTCTTATCCTCTCACTTCTTCTTTCATCTTTTTTTTTCCTTCGGTTACATCGAGCTGATCATCAGTCTCTTTATGCCTTTATTGTCTTTTTTTCTCTCCATCAACTCCCCCCTTTTTTTTGTTCGTCCTTTTTCCCTCTTTCTTTCCCATTGGTTTTCCTCTCCCTTCTAACAGTTCCTTTTTCTTTCTCACCCCTCTCGCTCCCTTCTTTGTCATTCATCCTCCGCTATTTCTCTTTCTTCCTAATTATCTCACAGATCGCCTCTCCCGCATTTGTTTATGAGAAAAATAATAAATGTCCTTTCATATTAACGTTCCACTCAGATGAGATTACAAAAGCAAAAAATAAAAGCCATAGAAGTGAACACAGAAATAAATATACGCCTGGAAAAAAAACACCCCCACCCCATCGCTGAAGAAAGGGGGGAAAAATAACAATTATACATAACTTCATTGAAAACTTATTTAAAATCACTTCTCCGGCTGCTGAGCCCATATCGTCGAAAACGATGACGATATCAAGTCTGGTTGGTCACTCAATAGAAACTGACAAGCAACCAATGTATTCTGGCTGCATGCAATGTTTGGGGTGATCAATTAAAAAAAACATAGAAAAGGGATGATCAATCAATAACTTATTTCTCTCGCCTTTTGTTGTGCAGTGATCATAAAAAAGTTCTAGCTTCCATAAAAACAGGCGTGAATGCTGCTGTACTAGAACTGAGAGACCAATTCAGTATAAATTTACATCTTAAATTGCCCTTCTTTAAAATGTCTATTTAGGGTGGGATTTTCAAAAACTGAAAAGAGTGGGGTTTTTTTCTAGACATTGAACAGATTTAATCTCCGAGTTTTCAGTCCTTCAAGCTTCATTAGTGCGGCCTATACGCGTGATACATACATACATACAGAGCCCGTCAGCAAGACAAGCTTGAAAACTAAAGAAACCTCTTTTAATGGTTTTGATGACAGTTTTGGTTGACTGTTTCCAATATCTTATTTTGTTGATCACTAAGAAATTTTTGTTTCAATTTTAGTTTTCTCTCTCTTTTTCTGCTCACTCTCCCTTTGCATCATTTGGGGCTTTTCATTCCATTTTCTTTATTTAAAAAAAAATGACAGGTTCTCGCGTACTTTTATCAATAAATGTGGCCGACCATGTGACGAAGCTGCGTTCAATAAGAGGCCGAGCGGATTTCCGGTTCGCTGAGAAATTCACACATATAATGACTTCTGTGTTAGGGTTTGTAGTTCCTGGGGGAGGAGGGCGTTGCTAGGTTAGATGGGTGGTTAAGGGAGGGTAGTAATTGTTATCCAGCTATGTCCAGCGGATGTCTGTACGAGAATGTCTTGTGTATGTATTTTGGCATATATATATATATATATAAACAGTGAAACATGTATGTGCATGTATGTTTGTGACGTAGTGTTTTTGGTGTTTGCTTGTGCATATATGAAAAGGTGCATTTGAGTGGGCTTTAATGTACTTGCGTATGAATGGACTGTTATGTTTATAAATGTACTCACACACATATACGATGTACCACAAAACTCAAGTGAAAAATGGTGAATAATTCCATCATTATCTGGAATAAATTCAATAGCTTTTGTGATTATAAGGTTAGTCATCTTATAAACAATGTCCAATAGTAAAAGGTGATGATGTGTTTTACCGGAATTTTAATTATTGAAATTTTTCATTTTGAATAAACTTTAGAGTCATGAATAATTGACGTGATATTAAAAGTTTAAAATTCAATTCATACACGGGCGTACAAATGGACCCGGGACAAACTTGCTGCGACGAATAAGCGAAAGATAAATGAGCAATGATACAAATAGGCGTGAGACAATTGAGCAAATTGATACATTTTGTCAGTTGTGTGTTTAGTTTATGTACTATAAATATTAGTAAAGCGATTATTTTATCTCTTTTCTATGAGATGAAATTTTGCAAACCATGTCTATTCATTTTTGACAACAATCGACCTTCATTTTGATTTTTAGTAGTTTTCTTAGAACTTGGACCGGCAAGAACGGCAGTGGAACTGTTTTGGTTTTAGTAAAGCTTTTATTTTCTTATTTATTTTTATTTGCGGAAATATAGTAAACTATTTTCAATGATTCCTGGCTTCTCTATACCTTTATTTTTTTTATTTATTGTTGTTGTTGTTGTTGTTGTTGTCGTCGTTGTTGTTTTTTAATAACAATCCAGCTCAGACTAGCTTGGTTTATTTTGGTTTCTGTGGTGCATTCTTGCAGTATTAGTGGAACAATTATTTTATTATTTTGTTTTGATAGAAATAGTAAAGAGCAACATGACTTCCGGCAATTTCTTTACCAACATTTATAAGCAAACTCTTAAGGCCAATGATCACTGATTTCAGAGAAGGCAAATCAAAAATTAAATGAAGTATTTATCCTGCATTGGTAATCTTATGTATACATAATTCATTACCTCAATGGTAATTTTTTTAATCACATTGAGAAACTTCATTCTTGTACGTGTAGCTCAAATACTAACCAAGGTGGCGGGATGCAGGATTTTGTTTATACAAAGGTCAAAGTCGCTGTTTCACAACTTAACCGTAGCAAGCACGCTAAATATTGGTGCCGTTATTTGTGTGTATATATATATATATATATATATATATATATATATATATATATATATATATATATAACTCTAATTGAACCAATATTCTGTTGTCACTCGGTGAATATGCCTATTGGCCTAAACCTAAATTGGCAAACAATTGAAGAAATAGGCTGCAGCAGATATCGAAGCTGTGTTCAACAGGAGGCCATCTTTGTGCTACACCACTCTTTATGGTCTGAGCTAAAGAGCCAGTCTATAAATCGGATACTCAATAACTGGTCGGATGCTTAGCTTAGATATCAACTTGCATCAAGATGGCCTCCTGGTGGGCGCAGGTTTAAGAAAAATTGTTTATCTATTTACCTAGTCTAAGCCAATATGCATATTCACCGAGTAAAAACTGGGTGTTGCTTCAAATACAGTTCCTATAAAAAAAAAGTAGAACCTATTCATGATCATTCTGCCTGATTAGATATCCATTTCATTATATATGTTTATTTATATCTATCTATCTATCTATCTATATATATATATATATATATATATATATATATATATATATATATATATATATATATATATATATATATATATATATATATTCTCACTGCCTCCTTCGAAGTTGTCCCACTGGACAGACGTATACAGTTATAATAGCAGTTTTCAAAGATTGCATGCAGATTCCATCCAACATTTGGTTTGCGCGTGTAGATAAAATTCCCCGAACTTTGAGATAGCACATCGTGCATAAGAGAACCTGTATGCATACGGCTGGCCCTGGAGTGATGAACACACACGAGACAAAGAATTAGAATAAGAATACATTTATCAATTCTGACAAGTATATTCATCTTGATCGTAGTTTTCATGAAGTTGTAACCTTAGGCCTTCTTTGTGTTCAGTATCTGTCAAGCAATTTTGAACTGAGCCCAATCTACGGGAAGGGAATGTTTCCATTCTGCCACTCAAAAACATGGTATACACATTTGAAAAGGAAAAGAGAAACAGATCTGGTTAGTGACTCAATAGAAGTTGTCACTTGACCAACATCTTTTGAAAACAAAATGATCAGTGATAAAAATTAAAAAAGGGGCTGATCGATGAATCAGTGAATTCTCTTTTGTTGGGCAGTGATCACAAAAAGTCCTAATTTAAAAAAAAAAAAACAGAGAATACTTCCGGACAAAAACAAAGGGGTCAATCTGGCGTAAACTTACATTTCAAAATGAACACCCTCTCTGGAAACCTATTTAGGAATGATTTTCAAAAAAAGAAGTGAAAAACGTTTTTCTAGACTAGAGTAAATGTTTAAATTCTCAGCTCTTTTGTTCCATGTGTATGCATACATACAGAGCCTGCCAACCAAACCAACTTGAAAACTGCGGAAACCTATATCGACAGTTTTAGCAGAGCAAAGAACAAGTAGAAAAAATGATTTTGATATTTACAAAACTTGAACTGGAGTTTAAAAAATATCCAAAGTTGAAATGTACCGATACGGCTATAGTTATATCTTTTTAAAATAGAGAATATTTTCAAATCATTGAATGACTCAAGTTAGTCTTTTATGTGGTTGGCTAGCAAGGTTACCTGACATTGCCATGGTAAAGAAGTTTCAAAAATTATCTTCGATCTTTGACGCCTTATTTCATCTCGTCTAATCGATCCATTATCTACAATATCTAACAACCAGTTTGTATACGTTTTTGTGTTACCATACTTATATGATTTTCTTAGGTAAAAGTTCAAATGAACTTTTATTCAACCAATTCCATTTTCTCTGAATCTAGAACATTCAAATATAATGTTTAATATCAGCAGAAAAGAGCAAAATCCACAAAAATATCAATTGAATACACCGACACTTTTGTGTCAGAGAACATTGCTCCACTCAGATGTTTCCTGATTATGTAAGTATCTCATTCCTAAACGTATGCTCTGAGCTTTTAACTTTTTATTTCTTTTGGCAGGAAAACTCGTGGTATAATGACAACGATTATTTATTTTGTTTGTTCGGGCGTTTTTGTTTTTTTCAATGTATATTTTCCTACATTAGGAGAGGTTTGAAAGAGCATCGGTAATGGGAAAAGAATATGGATAATTTTGTGTTGTTTCGTTTTTGTTTCAGACAATCGCCATTTTGTTATTCTTATTTATTGTGAGGTTGAAGTTTGGAATGAATTATGTATCTTCAAAAAAAGTGAACTACTTTTGTGTAAATATCTTAATAAGTGAGCTATCATGTTAAGCGAGACGAGAATTGTCTCCAAAACTGTAAACAGATTTTTTTCGTTCTTGTATTGGTCTGCTTGTTTGGCTGTCTTGCTTGCTAAGTGTGTATCACGCCTACAGGCCCAATCGGTCCAGACCTGTCAAAAGACATGGGCCACGTGGTGAATTCTACTGAATGCTTAAGTGGGTCTGGTCTACAATATATAGTGTTATATAAGCGCGTTGGAAAATAAATAGGAAAATTATAGAATTGACGAGAAAAAAAAACAAAGAACACAGTAAGAGGAAAAAGTAAACACACCTATTTCCCATTTTTCGAGTGTTAACTTTGCCCCATTTTTTTTAGTTTACGAAAAAAAAGTGAGAATAGTGTACAGCGTTAGTTTTTCATCGTACCGTTTTAGAGGCAACACGCATCCATTTCCTCCTCTTCCTACACCCCAGTCTCCTGTATCTTCCAACTCTTCGATCCCGATGACTCAGCCTAAGATACCATAATCATTTTGGTGTCTGGGAACGTTAAAAAAAAAGTTTTCCCATATGGATTAATGGTAGTTGCATTTTTGCTTCACGATATTTCATCTTACGAAAGGTTTTCATTGAAAAGTTCTACCTCTGTTTCGAAGGGCGTGTACTCGTTGGAATTCGCCAACTCTGGCATTAGGATATCAACTGAACGTTCAGTGGAAAAAAGACTTCCCTGTAAATGGTTTACGAACGAAGCTGATTAATTCCTGCTACGAGTACAGATAAATAGATAGATAGATAAATAGATAAACGTAGGTATGAAAAGACCAACGTGCATAGATCGATGAATTGATATTGTCTCACAATGTTTATGTTGTGACATCCATATCACAGCATTTTCATTCTGTGCAATACATGTACATAAAAGAATCGCATAGAGACTGGTATCTTATTACGTTCTTTGTTTTAATGGTCTTAGCGTTATCTAAAGTACTGAAATAATGTATTGTTATTATTCTCCGTATTATTCAGTGTCCTATTGTCTTACCATCTAGCCTGTTATCAAAACATAAGAAGTTGCCTTGTCTACATTTTTATAAACTCATTTCTCTGCGTACACACAGCCGAGTGTGCTTACTAGTAGCTTTATATGATCTTCTGTACGCTAATTTGTCAGGATTATCAATGACGTAATCAGACAATATGCCACATATTTACTGCAATTCTGAACGAAGCTGCCATGAACCGCCTACTGTTCGAACTCTATCCATGAGTGACTTGTTGATGAAGTCTCTTTTCGGTCGCAGGTCTTCTCTATATTTACAGAAGTTACGTAAAATAAAAGTATTCATGTTATGAGACAATCGAAAAAAAATGTCCATTTTTCTTGCAAAGCACATACCATCTTTTGTGCCGTGTAAGGTGGCATAAGGCAGCTGTGTGTGTGTGTTACCAGAAATAGTTGCTAAACAACAGTGATCACAGCTTCTTACTGGTGTTGATATGAATATATGTCGTGGTTAAAGGTCACAGACAAGAATGATTTTTTTTTAATATTTTACTTTCTTGCTTCCATACAATTGAACGTGGGTCAGTAGTTAGTGTACGTAAGATCTGTCCAAAGTTTCTGATTTATCGATTTCTGGAATTTTTTCTGGATTTGCCGATATCTGGAATTTTTAATTTCAATAATAACTGACACCTATAATCCCAGGTTTTGTCTTCAACCAACTTTAACTCCAAAGATCCTGGTTATGGCTGAACAAACGACGCTCGATCAAAAACTCCTTTGAAAATTCTAACACACACTAACCTACGTTTACTTGTACGGAAACAAGAAATATTTACCAGAACATTCGAAAATATATGCTGTCAATAATTTTTTAGCGTGGTCATTGGCATTCAAAGAGTACAATTGAAGAATGCCGTGGAGTGATCGGCCGAAACGTCTTGTTAATAAGACCAAAAACAAGAAGCTGTTCAATCACCGGAAAAACTCGTTGAAATTTTAAAAGAGACAGTTGATAACCTTTAATCAAAAACGTCTGTACACGTATAGCATAGTGCGATCAGCTTCAGTAGAGAGGACTGAACTTGCTTCACCACTTGGCAAATATTCAAGAACTCTTCCGTGACAGGAAGAAAGTTGAAAAATATCACAAAAGTATAGTTAATCTTTCTAAGCCTACTAATGTTTAGCAGATAATGAATAAGTATACATGTGTTTGAGTGTTTGAGGAAAATATGTATCTGTTAATATACAAGAGATTCAAACTAAGATAAAAGTTATGGCGCTTTAACAAGAACTCACTTCAATTTGTGCGAATTATAATGCACAAACAATTATGAAACAATTTAGGTGAGTTAAAGAAAAGAATGCTACGTTTTTCTGTTTGTTATCCTTCTTTTTTCTTCTTTTTCTTTTTTCTTTATTCATCTCCAAGAAGGAATATCAATATCATAGTAGCAGTATACGCGCCATGCATTCGTGAATAACATACGATAGTATCCCATAAACTAATGTCTACGAGGATTTTATTCTTTCTCAGTAAATATATTTGATTGGTCAGAAACATGGCTGCCATCAGCTTTTTCCTCCTCCAACAAAAGAGAGTCCGCACTAGAAACCTAGATTCTATGCAAAACGAGGCAATTTTGAAATTAATCATTTTGACCTATTTCTTAACAGTTACCAGTCAGCTACTTCATGATGATGCAAATAAATGTCACTTACTATCAATTTTATCATGATTCATCGAAATTTTTAAAAGTGGAGTCCATTTCATAATAATTCTTAGTCGTTTTATGCCTTACAGAAAAGTTGGTTGTTTCATAACGTAAAAGGAAATAAATTGCACTAAACTTACATTGTGAAATATTGAAATACTTCAATTTTATATACTTTTAACAAGCGTTTTTCAATACATCAATGAAAGTTAGTGCAAAGTTCATATAATACAAAATACATAAGTTAGGAATCGTTCCCGTTGGCTACGCAACAGATTCAAGTAATAAAAAACTTGAGAAACTTTGATGTGTAGAAAAGTCAGATTTCATTGAATTTCAAAATGAAACAGCTCTAGTTAGTCACTCAATAGAAACCGAAGCAATCAATGTCTTTTGGTAGCATGCCGTGTTGGCGGTAATCAAGTAAAAAAAATTGGAAAAGTGGGTGATCAATGATTACGTTTACTTACTGGACAAAAAATAAAAATTAAATTTCGTACAAACTTACATTAAAAATAGAACCCTTACTAAAAAAAAATCTATTGCAGAGGGAGGTGGTTGAACAACATACTTTCTTCTGAGAGATGATAAGGAATAAATATTTATTTTTGGCCCTCTAGCTCCATTGGTACGTGGTGTATGCGTGATACATATATAACTGGCCAGCCAAACCAATTTGAGAACTAAAGGGAGCTATGTTGACAGTTTTGGTTGACGGTTTCTGATACCTAGAAACGTAGATAGGCATCGAAAAGCACAGATCTAGGCTTGAAACCCTATCGCTAGTAGCCTTGCATGAACCCCCTTTTCAACCTCATTCACATTCTCTTTCGTTCTCTTTTGCCTTCTCGTTCTTTTTTTATCGCTTTTCACTTTTCTCTCTCTCTCTCTCTCTCTCTCTCTCTCTCTCTCTCTCTCTACCTATTCCTTTCCTTGTCTTGCTTTTAATCAAGCTTAATTTAATTCCCTCTCTCTCTCTTTCTCACTCTTTCTTTATCTTCATCTCTCTTCTTCCCCACACCCTCTTTACCTACTCCTACTTCTTTTTGGTTTTGTTCACGCTTAATTTCATTCCTCGTTAGCATTCACTCCTCAAAAGAACTTGTTCTCTCCTCGCGAAGACAGAAGAAAATTACAGATAAATGTGTGCGGCTGTCATGTCAGAGAACTTCATTACGAAGACACTCAACATCTCCTCTTCACTTTGGCTTATTGTAGACTTACTTATTTACTTACTTAACGCCCTGCGGCCTGAGTCTGGCTGAAGAAGAAAATCGAAGCGTCCTGTCTGCAATGCTCTATTATCTATTGTTAAGAAATTCACTCAACTTTAAAGCAACAAACGAATTGACAAAGCGGAAAGTGTGTTATTCAGAAAGTACAATTACCCTGGCACAGAAATTATTCCACCTCGTCTTGATTGCCACAATAATGTGCATCCATACAACGTAGATTTTTGTTAACAGACGAAACGCTAACGTAATCAGCTTGTGGCCTACCTTGTGGTTTAGGTAGTTACCAACTCCCAACTACCAGGTGCGATTGGCATGGCGGTGACGGCACAGACGATGGTAATCGGCGACCCTAGTTCAGACTCCGGTCAAAGTTGCCCAGTTCGCATGAAGTTATAAATCCATCTCTTCTCTCACCCACGCTATGGATAAAATAGCCGGGAAGATAAGGGTATTTACCCTTCAGAACTAGTCAAGGATAACTCTGATTCAAAAGCAAGGAGTGGTGCCTCAAGGTGGTTTTACTGCTCCTGTGTGCAAGCTGATCGTTATCATCAATGAGAGGGGGTTTCCTAATGCGTATACCTATCCAAAACGGCATGCGAACGAAAGAGTAAGATTTTGCCATCCGACAAAGGCAGAATGTAACTATGGCGTTCTTCTGTGTTGGTCTTATCTGCACGCACACTCGATATGGCACAAAAACTGAAGTGAATCAGTTTGCCGCTCAACGGAGGCAAAATATGGCTCATTGTTTTTTTTTTTAGGTTATCTCCATGGTCTACACTATCTTCATTAAGGTTTGGGTCTCTTTGGTAACTGATATGATGGCATCTTTTCACCCAGGGCCAGTTACTAGTTTCGAGCCTTGATAAAAGCCATAATTTAGATGATGATTTTCAAAACAGGTAGATCTTTCCCACAGGGTATATTGTTGCAACACAATCTCCCTCGCAGCCAATGTGGCTTCGTCCCAGAGTAACATAAGCCGAACGTACATCCATCGAACAAAAATATTTCATTATTTGCATTCTACATTGTATCAGAATCGTTTTCTGTTCGTCTATTTACGTCAGTGTCTGCTTGTTAACAACAAAAAAGTCTAAATCTACCTTGTCAACTCATGTGAGATTCAACAGCATTTCTAGAATAGACGTCCCTGAATCTCTTTTCTTATTAGCCAACATTAAATGTTCTAAAAGATTGTTCATCGACTGTCGGTCTATTTTTCTTTTTTATTCCATTGACTTTTGGTTTGGTCTGAGTCTTATTGTTATTGTTTCATGGCATCATATGATTCTATTGAAATGCGATCAAAGAAACAAGAC
This sequence comes from Thysanoteuthis rhombus, assembly GCA_963457665.1. NCBI lineage: Eukaryota > Metazoa > Mollusca > Cephalopoda > Oegopsida > Thysanoteuthidae > Thysanoteuthis > Thysanoteuthis major. The sequence goes on along the minus strand of OY735215.1, from coordinate 19,063,327 downwards.
AGCTGTTCCCTTGGGTGAAGACTAATTATTAGAATTTATTTTCAGACTGAACGTGACTGTTGCATCAAAGCGTCATGGGTTAGAGTTCACTGTCTGGTGAGACTGAGCTTCACCTTTCCTGGCACTCATTTTTTATCATATCCCTAATATTAGTTTGGTGCAAAAAGAGTTGCAAGTTTTTGTTATTTTAAACTTTGATGCTTATTTTTGGAACAAACCGTTGTTCAACTATATTCATGTAATATACCATTTCAAAGTGAATTTCACTTCTTTTTTTATCTGAGCTGAACCTTTTCTTTTCATTATTTATTATGGTTTATTTGAGGATGTCAAAGTTGGAAAAAAGGCAAGTTCGTGTGATTCTGTTATATGAGTTCAAAATGGGACGTAAATCAACGGAAATTGCTCGCAATATCAACCCAGTATTTGACCAGGGGACAGCTCAATATTAGTTCCAACGATTTCGAAACGGAGACGAGAGCTTTGAGGCAGATCTACGAAAAACAATTTGAGAGGTTACACATGAAGTAAACGTTGACCATTCGATAGTTCAATTGACATTTGCACCAAATTGAAAAGGCAAAAAAGGCTCGGCATGCCGGGTAAATGATCCTGTATTGAAAGCCAAAAACTTGCATGTTACGCCAATGACCCTGTAGAAATTGGACGAGTTAGATAACGAAATTCTACCACATCAGACCTTTGTCCAACTGACTACAATTTTTTCAAGCATTTTGATCATTTCCTATTAGGGAAGATCTTCAACGACCGGGTAGCAGTTCGAAACACCATCGAAGAATTTCATGCTTCCAGAATAAATGGACTTGTTCATAGTTGGAAGAATATGTAGATTCTTACGGTTCTTATTACTATTTCATAACTTTTATTCTAGGTGGAGATATACTGCTTTGAAGATGATTGTGAAAATCTGCAGTCATTTTTGTTCCACCCTACTACATCAATCAGAAGAGAAAAGGTAGGAAAAGAAGGTAGTCATTGAAGAAATTACGTCTGGTTTTTAAAAGAATTCTGTCTCTATAGAATGGATTATTCGGTTTCGTATCCTTACCTTTGTTATTTTTTGAACTGAACATTCCGGCCGATTCATCTTTGAGACTCTTCGTAGGTTATATTGTATTGATTATCGGAATTCTGGATCATGTCACCAACTCGAAATTCAAGACATTCGAATTCTTACCTCCTATAATGAGGAACAGGGGCATTCCAATAACAACGTCTGAAATATCATCTCCATTTACTTTTTATCAGATTTGAACTCTGTTAGGGACAAACAGGTTGTTATGATGCACAGAGCTGCCGAACTACATTGCAATAGCATCAAAGAGCTGAAAAAAAACTATGACCAACATTTGGGTCAATGACTTTAAAACTATGCTGGGACCTAGTGGCCTCTATGCCTCTTCAGATTGAAGAATTGATCAAGAACAATGGCTACATTACTGAATACTGGATAATTGTAACGAGATGTAACGCTTATCTCTCGCTCAGACTTCCAATCGTAATTTTACCAAAATTCTGTGGGCCATCTCACGTCCAAACAACAAGCAAGCACTCTCACACAAATACAGGTATATACGATTTCTTGATTAAAATTTTATTCAATACATATTAAAATAAATGAGAATTTTAATACAAATTTTAGCAGAGTTTATAGAATATATATATATGTAAAATACTTTTTCTTTAACCGAGATCCATACTTATAGAAAAATAACCAAATGAATTGAAATTATAGAGTAGTCATATTCATGGAGATATCGATGAATTCCATAGCAAGAAACCTGACCTGTTTTTAGTAAAATATGGTAAAATAGCAGACCAACTCAATAATAAGGAATGAAATTACAAATACTGATACGAATAAAACTAGATAACATGCAACATGAAATTACAAATATAATAATCTGTTATATGAAAACACGTCGGAATAAAACGTGGATATTCTGGAACGATGCTTACATTGACTTGATTCAGGACTTGGATGTCCTTGACAATATTGTTTTTCTAACCAAGAGACAGATCTGCAAATTGAGAACCATGCAACGTGCACATGGAAGAATTATGCTGGGCCTCACATGGAGAGACCATAAGACAGCACAGTACATCTGGGAAAAGACAAGAGTCAGGGACATCATAGAATCCATTAAAAAGTTCAAATGGCAGGGGACTGGCCATGTTGCAAGAATGGCAAGCAACCGATGGACATCATGACTCACGACGTGGATCCCCCGAGATCACATGCGCAACCGAGGCCGGTAGAAAGGTAAAAAGGTAGAGGAGTCAGACAAGTTCAGAAAGTACCGGCCCCGCGATGCCCATGATAGAGAAGTGTGGCAAATCCTGGGGAAGGTCTATGTCCAACGACGGACGTTAAAAGACTGACGATGATGACTCTGGAACTACATATATATATATGTGTGTGTGTACATTGAATAAAGAATTTATTCTTTTTCAGTATTATAATATGAAAATTTTACATGACTACATAAAAATTACTAGGAAAGGCTGCTCTATATTTCAATTTTTCTTTCTTTTACACACACACACACCTTTGAGATATCTGTCTGTTTTCACTTAATACACTTCTTGTCAGCCTTATCATAAGTTGCACATAAATCACAAATATTCACATCTTTTAGTCTCTGAGCCGAAGACAAAACTATATTTTGAACAAATTTTTTCATTATGTAGAGCATAAATCTATAAGTAAAAGCACGTCTAAAAGCCCAATACTTTAATACAACCAGGCTCAAAGAGAAGTTTAGCACAAGTTCGAACATGGAGAATCAGAGACAAATCAAGATTGTGTGACGCCGATTTAAGAAGGTTTACTTGTCTTTTAACTGGACTTGAACACTGATCACTGGTAAGAAATATTCTTCTTCCTCAAGCACAAACCAGAACCTTTACAAACAGAACTCAATCAAGAAAAGCGGTGTTGATTGAATAAGTGTTTGGAAAATGAAAAAAAAAACAATTTTCCCCGTACATATTTTAATTAAGATCAGGAAAAGAAAATATAAATTCTTAAAACCTATCTGTTATGTCTTTTCGAATTTTCCAATCATGATTTACATGCCAGAAGAGTAAATGGTTGGGGAAGAAACCAAAAGGAAAATCGGCGATTTGATCGATCGCTAGGCAGAGACAGATGGAGAAATTGAAAGGAGGCGAATTGATTACCTCTTGATACAACGAAGAAACACGTGATTTGTTTCATCTAATTTTTCAAAAAGAATAAAAACCAAGAAATTCTTTGCAACGTAACTTTAATTTTTTCCTGTACTTAGTGACATTCAACTACACAAGAGATTACCTCCCCTGACAACACAAACGGATATCCAAAAGGAAATGCTTTTTTTCGTTCTCCACTAATCTCCATTCAAACGTTTTCCTGTTTACCTCGTAGTTTTCAAAAGGAGGCTGTGATTAATTGAATTCGCAAAAGCAACAAGCAGTCACTTATTTTGATTTATTGCTAAAGCAGAGACAGAGCAAAGTGAAAAGGATACGAAAACAACTTCCCATTTAAAGTTTGATCTCGGGCTTTTTTTTTCTGATTCTTTCTTTTGGCGTTGCTATTCCCTTCGTTTTCTGTCAGTGTAGATTAAGGTATTTATTCACCTCTATTAGGGCGAATTCGACACAAGGTCACGTACATGTAAGTGGGGCGTTCAGAATTGTCTAGCTCCCTCGACACTTGCCTTTTTGGCACGCCCCAGATATTAGGTATTAAGCCTGACCTCAACCCTGTGAGTGCAGTGTGGAAGGGTTAGGGGAGTGGGCGCCCTGGGACTAGATGCTGCTTACCTTTGGCCATGAATGACCAAGAAGGATTAGATATCTCACTGATCCTAACCAAAAGGCTGAGAAAGAAAGGAAAATATCTGTCAGTGCAAATTAGATCTGCCATTATACTTTTAAAGGGTATCGAATATGGTGGTGATAGCGGTGTAGAAGAGGGTTGTGGTCACAACTGTGAAAGACGTTAATAGTTTGTTTTTTTTTAACCCAAGCAACTCAAGCTCAAATCTAAAACTAATATTTATTATCAGATATTTGATGTAGCTTTGCCTTGGACTGATGATCAACATAGGGTAAACCTGCTTAATAGCTGAGGTAGGTGCGTACTTCACACAATCAGTAGTTTTTCACAGGAGGTTGTATCACCTCTATTGGACTACTGGCGTAACGCAACATTCCTATTCCTCAACTATTATCGGACTAAGCTTGGTGTAGTGAATGAAAGCAATACGTAATATGATACTTGTATTTTGACAATGTGGATATGAAACATTGTCTTATATCCACACATTAAAACAATAAGTACTTTGAACTACAAATTGTGTTATATTACATAGAAACTTATTGAAAATGATCTCCTGTCATTACACAGTTAATATACCATTGAATTTAGACAACGTAAATAGAATAAACTAGATATTCATAGAATTATGTATTCATTTATATAAATAGAATTTATTCTATATACGTTGTCTAAATTGAGTGATATATTCACCGTATAACGAAGGGAGATCATTTCAAATAAGTTTCTATATAATATAACACAATTTTTAATTCATTCCATCAGACTAATTATGTCCATAGAATATATAGCATATACATATATATATATATATATAGAGAGAGAGAGAGAGAGACAGAGAGAGAGAGAGAGAAGGAGAGAGGGATAAATAGATTTATAGATAGATTGAGACAGAGATGGATAGATAGACAGGTAGATAGATGATATAATGTCATAATGTGTTATACATTTATCATATAGAGGCAGTACATACATATAATAGCTTTTACGGTTTAACAACACTTGTCTGGCAATGTCTTTTCCTGATTTGCAACATGCAACAAACAATTCTAATGCTGGAACTTGTCGAACTTGTTGAAGCAAATTTTCGAGAAATATTTGAAAAACATTATGGTAAATTACCAGATCTTTTCTACTGCAAGAAATATTTAGTTTGTTGAAACAGAAACGATCTAATACGATGTAAAGGAGTGATGGAGTAGCAGTAAAGTAAGCGGGCAACCATAGGAAAAGCTGAACACATACTACAGATACCTGGGTTAAAATAGAGTCGGCGCTAAACTGCAACTGTGATCACTGGTTCTTTTTTTGTTGGTTTTTTTTTTTTTTTTGTCTACCGCAGAATTTGCTGTAATTCATATATGTTATTATTAAAGTGAATGAAAGTTTTGATGTATTTGTCGGATAAATCCTGTCTGTAGTATCACGCGTTGCAGAAACAGCTACTTATATTGTAATGTATATACAAGATATTATCGGGCATTTAATTACCATGTCCTTGCAAGCAGTATTCGCGTTCTGGCTCATTTCGTTGTTAGAAGATAAGACCTTGTTCCGTTATAAGATGGTTGACAACTAGATCCTCTTGGTTTTCTTACAATTCAACAAAAGCTCAAAGGCTAGTTTGGGATTAGGAAAGCTGTCACTCACTGTTTGGGATTGGATTTACGTTCCTTATTCACTCAAATATTTGAGCTCTAAACTTGAGATGAACGTCAAATGATATCCAATAATTTGAGCATTTTTACGAAATTGAATCGGATAATGCTATGTAACTGAAAATAAATTTGTTGATCGACAGTTCGATAGCCTAAAGGATGAGAATAATGCCAAAATGTCATTGCAGGTAATCAATATTCAACTATATATCAAAATACAACTGTATTTAGTGCTTGGTTATCCTCTGTTTATTCCCTGGTGTTTATTCCCATCATCACCAAATGAGTATGTAAAAACACTTCCATATAAAAAAAAATCATTTTTTACTTTGATCCAAAAGAACACTGCACATTACCTTCTCATTAATGAGCTCTACTAATATAATCTGTTCGAGATACGAGGATGGATCAATTAGCCCGTACCCTGACACTTAGATATTTGCTCACTTTTTCATCTGAAATTTTCACTGTGTAATCTTCGATCTACGTGAATAATATTCACCCGTGAATTAAGTGCATTAACAAGGAAGGAGATCAAGCTGAGAAAAAAATATGTGTTGCGTAAAATAGGGGTGTTTCTTTATCATAATCAGGCTGCAGACTTATTGATGTACCTTCGTACTCACCAAATCTTGCTTTGTCCCAGGAGAGAGCTGCATCGATGGTTGTGTTTCGCTCATTTTCCAAGTTTGAAGGGTTTTTATTCCTTTAAAATCAGCATTCGAGATTATCGCTCTTGCTTGTATGTGAACATACCAGAGGCACCGATGTGAAATACGCAACTACTTCATCCACCAAGCGAGTATCAGTATAATCTGTTCTACTAGATTCATTGTATTACGCTATTCATTGACAATAACGACCGTGCCAAAGCTGGGTGTAAATATGAGAAGCAATGTCTATTATCTATCCAGTATAGAACCTCTGAATATGAAACTTGGATGACAAAAGCCCTCGTCAAAAACACGGTTCGTTGATTTTGGGGTTTTTTCCCGATCCGCCGAGCAGTCTATAATATCCTGACATACATAACAAATTTTTAGGCGTGCACATGCACCCACACACATAGAGAGATAAATAGATAGATAGATAAGTAAATGGATAGAACTTTACTCTACTTGTAGTGAATTGATATTTTCTCTTGCCTTGTAATTAGTGAGCGAAGACAAGATCTTTTGTCTAACTTCGTGAACTAAAATCTTTGTCTTCAATTTTTTTTTCTGACTTCCAGCTTTCCCGCCCTAATACAACTATTTCCCGCCCAAACCTTTGATGTAGCCAACTATTAAAAGTAGTCATCATTGGTCATAGAAAACCAAGATGGCAGTCGGATATCGCTGGGGATAACGAAGTGCTGTCCCGGTTATCCGGAAACGGTTCGTCATGATTATAATCTTTGGCTGGAAAAGTTACACGTCTGCTATTCATCAAGCAACGGAAACCTTTCGTATAATTGGAACAAGATAGATGGGGGAAAAGAAAGAGAAATGGTTTGTTTTTTTTACTTTATTTTGTTAATCATATTCCTTTTATCGCCTTTTTATTGCCACTGATATCAATATCTTTGTTTTGTTTGGGTTTTTTCTTGAAAAGATACACGGAAAGAAAAGTGCTGTAGTTATTTTAAGAGTCAATCCCGAACGAGAGATTGATGACAATGTTTGATAAGTTGAATAAACAATTTGCCGCCTCCTATTGAGTAGGAGTTAGCGAACTAGTTTCGCACAGCATTGCTACAGCAGTGAGTTCCATTCTCGCTGTATCCCATTACTAATCAGATTAAATTAGCAATTGTCTTTTGCAAACCATTAGCGGAAAATTCAACTTAGTTATCATTAATCAACTTATTTGGAGGTTAGTAGTAATCGAACCAATCCGGTGCAAGTTCATGTTTTACCAAAGCATATTTTACAAATGTTTATTTTGCTTCGTTTCAAGTCACAGATTTAGACTCTGGCCATTTTTATAAAGAAAGGAATACAAATCACATAGAAGTCTTCCAGCTTCTCGGATGAAGCATTGTCATTATTATTGATCTTTAGATTATGTAACTTGTTCATTTACGACCGTTAAATCAGTAGTATGGATTGGAAAAAAGGAGTAAATCTCTTGCAAGGTTTAAAGAAGTATCATCTTTGGGAAACTTTCTTATTGCGAAGGGTTTTACTCGAGGCGTCGCCCAAATAATCAGTATAGTTGAATTTCTTTAAAAAAGACAAGTTCCCAAGGCTAAGGGACACGAGTTCGAATCACGCCAGAAACATGTTTCTTATTCCCGAACAATCCTGTTTATTAATTAGAATAACAGATCTTGCGATAAAAAGCAACTGGAATCCGATGAAAGAAAGACAAGTAAAAAATGAATAATGAAGAATACAAAACATGTTTTTATTATGTTACAGTTGATTGTAGATGTTTATGTAATCCATGGTATTACACGTACGGTTTGTTGAAAAAAAAATATGCTGAAACCTTTATTTACTGTACATTACATCCATACTGACCCAGCGAAATCTGGCTGTAGAGGGGAGAATGAAACAAAACTCAGAGATATAAAACCTATTTAAAAAAACAAATGGCAATGGACAGGCCATGTTGAAAGAATGTCAGATACCGATGGACATAATGATTCTCAGCGTGGATCCCCAGGGATCGTATGCGAAATAGTGACCAGCAGAAAATAAGATGGCGAGATGGATCCCGGGGATATTGGCGCTGTGGCGCCCACGATCGAGATGTCTGTTGAATCCTTGGGAATGTCCAACGATTGTCGCTAAAAGGCTGATGATGATGATCATGATAATGCTTAGGCAAGTCTATATCTTTTCCTATTGCTGTCCACAATTCGTTTTTCTGTGTAAGCAAAGTGGATACTTATGGCAGCAAAGGAAAAGGTTGTTAAAAGAATCAACCTATTTCGCAACTATTCGCCTAAAATTTTTCCAGCAACTTCAAGCATTCAATCTGTATGTTGTACATTGTGAAAATAGAAACTGGATTTTTCTATGGTCATTACTGACAGAATAGGGCTATTATATGTATAATGTAAATGCATTACTGATGACTTTATTACAGAAATGCATCAAAAATTATTCTACAATAGTTATGCATTGAAAATCAGAAATGAAGTGATTGTCAGTGGTCAGGAATTAAGGCCAACGTTACCGACAAAATTACTATAAGTATGATGTAAACGAATTGTGAATGATTTTACTATGGGCATGCATTAAAATGATTTTACTACAGAAATGCATTGTAAATAGTTTTACTATAGAAATGCATGGTAAAATATATTACTCTAGGAATGCATTCAAAACGTGAAGGAGGAAATCGTTTGTTTGTTTATTCATTATCTTATTAGGCCTCTTTGCGCATCTCCGATTATACTCAATATTTATAAATCAACTTCAAAACAAGTACAATATTCATAAATACATATTCAATGTACATAGGTAACAACATCATCTACAATTATGAACAATTCACACAATAGACTCTCTTAAAAGTTGAATCAGACAGATTCCCAAGAAGTCCTCGAAAGCTCATTTTCTTTCCATAATTTCTAAATTCATCTAAATTATATTTAAAATCTGTACACTATTGCTATTTTTAACAAGTCAACACAACTTATTCTCAGGATATATTACTCTATTAGGAAAAAGAACTAATTCTCCAGAAGATTTAGTTTATGAAATCCGTCTTGTTTATAGATTTCCGGTTGAAAGAGGGATATCTAAGAATGTCGTATTGCAAGCGTTACTGATTGAATAAGGCCACATACATTTGAAAATCTTTTTGTAATGTGGACAGAAATTACCCCGTTCGACTATCTTTTGCCGCAGGTGTAAGAGCATACCCCCGATCCTACCTTTTTGTGCAGTACTCATTGGAAATTGATAATTAATGGTCCGATTACTATTAGCCGGAAATCCCCAGCAAGTCCGAGTTGAAAAGAATGAGGGATGCAAAAAGAAGGGAGTTCAATACAGAAATGGGGAAAATTAAGGGGTCTTGTAAGAAATGCAAACGAAGTGTAAGAAGTGAGGTTTCTCTGAACTGCTGATTTTCGTTTGATCACCGTAGTTAAGCATCGTCAGTATTTAGATATACGAGGGCAGTATATTTGGAATGCGTCGGACATAAGCGCCTATCGACAACAGATTAAGCCCAGACAGTGTAGCACTATTAACTTAGAATAAAAAAGTATATTAATTTGTTGCTTCGCTGGAAAGCAATATTTAGCAAGTTACATTACCAGCACATTGCTACTTCAGTGAATTTGATCTTAATTTGATGTTTCACAATGTGGCCTTGTACCAGACTTAGCTAAGCTCAATAAATACCAATAATTAGTAATGGATATAAAGAGAAATATGAATTTAGATATACCAGGGAATTGCCTATTCCAAAGGTGCATGTTTCGAAGGTTTCTTCACTTTATGGTAAGTGAGGCAACCAGCCATAATTGTCAGGTAAAAAGATTTCTCCATCTGTCATACGAAACTACGACTTCAAAATATTCCGGTTATCTCCCTTCAATGTTGCCAATTAAGATGTTTTATATCTAATTTTTTTTTTTAATTCTAAAGACCAGGAGTCCTGGTAAGTTATTAGTAGAAAGTAAGGAGAAATATCTATAATCTTTAATATCTTATTTATTGTCAAACTCTAGAACAAACTACGAGTTGACAAGAATAATGAGAACTCTCAGCAAATTAAGTAAAAATAAATATTCCCTTACCGTGCTTTAAAATCAGGACTTAGTAATTGGTGGTCATGTTTCTTACCGACTGAACTAAATCGACAAGTCTTTCATATCAACCTAAATCCAAGCTAGCAGTCCACAAGGGATTATTTCATTCAAATAAACAAAAACATTTATGTTAAAAATGTATATTTCTATATTTTTTAATTCATTATACATACAATAAAAGGCAGCAGTGATCATCTTCAGTCAGGATCGAAATAGGAGGGGGGTTTGAACCTACAGCAGCCAAGCTTGTTTTCATTAAACTTTTCGAGATCTGCTAATCCAAACAACTTGAAACTCGACATTGCACTGCCTTGTGTGCTGATTGATATATGTTGAATGCCATCTTGAAAATCATACTTTCCCAGGAGTCAGATTGTGATGAACTTTTAAAGTTATTGAGCACGCCTGAAACTACTAAATTCTAAGAACCATTTTTTAAGATGAATGATGAACGAATAATCGGCATTTTTAAGGATTTGGCGGTCATCTTGAAGACAGTATTGAAAAAGGCACAAGGGAACCAGGAGACTTGTTTCCCATTGTATTGAGCAACTATCCTGAAAAATCGGCTTGCTTTATCCGAGATCAAATGCTAATGCTCTTAAACTAATAAGCGAACGAAGACAGGAAAGGGGATTAAATAATGCAGAGGAGAATCAGTAGAAAACGGGAAAAGAGAGAAAATTTACAACATAACTAAAAATTACAAAATGTTTACTATACTCTGATTCATTCAGACTAATTGCCTCGTCTAGATTTTTATAGTCACAACATTACGGTTGTTGTACTCTCCGGCTTTCTTCAGGTGTCTGTCGTAGTTATTGGTACTTCATTCAATCAACGGAGGTAGATTGTTCTCATTCTACTGTCCTTGGAGGATATTCAATTATTCCTTTGCAATTCCGGCTATGTCAATTGTCTACTTCTACCACTGAACGAGTATATGACCTTTTTGTAATACCTGAGTCAGGGATTGAGCTCGTGACCACCAGGAAGGTTACTAGATACGCTTAACAAAGATTATGAGATACGCTTTTATCCATTAGGCAATTATGTGGTCGGAACTTGGAGCCTTGAACCTCGTTTAAATGCCGTTTGTCAGTCTCTTCCACATCCATAAGGAAGATACTACTCCCAATGGAGAATGGAGACCGTTGACAAAATCCAGGTTTCTGTTGTATGCATCAGCCTAGTGATAATTGCAAGTCTCAAATCTCGTCGAGACCAGGACTTTATTCCTACAAGCCCACCGAAGGGATATCTCCATACTAATGTGAACTCAATTGGCTGCAAAATGCACAGGGAAAATATCACCTCACAAAGGGTTTTCCATATTTTCGCTCGTAATAACCATCTACAACTATCAAACATTTCAGGATTTAGTTTTTATATACAATTTTTAGTTGAAAAAAGATTATTTTCATTTTTTTTTAAATTTCCAAGGATCATTTTTCAGCATAATTTGAGAAAATTCTTCTTTTTTTTTTCTTTCAAAGCAGCCATTCCATCGAGGAAAAGGAACAAAATAATTAAATGAAAAAAAGAATACACAGATCTTTTTTATATTCGAGTGCATGGCCCCCAAGGGCTCAAAGATTTTCATAAAGCCAATTTGAATTATGTAATAAAAAATGTATTTGTAACTTCGTCAAACAAGATTTCAGTTTAAATTAGGAGAGAATAGCAGAATATAATGAGGTACACAGAGAAATTATAAATAAAGGCTTGGGTGACATTTTCAAACTTGTAGAGGAAATATTTGGTTCAAATATAAAATAAAGGTAATTGAGCCTAGGATCTTCTGATTGTTAGGCAGACGTACTAACCATTACACTATTCGAGAGGACAAGATAAGGATACTATTCCTAGTAGATCAGTGTATAATGATAATAATTCCTCATCTCAGAAATTCAGACAAAAAAAAATCTGAAAAATACCTTAAAAATCCATTCCGTCGAAAAAATCACCCAATCTGATTCGGCAGAAAATTGATGCTCGTCGTTTGAATGTATTTCTTGGGAAGTGGGTCAACAAAACAGGAAGTCAGTTCGGGCATCAGTTCGTTAAGAGAGACGGGAGAAAAAAAAGTCTTTTTTTTTTTTTTTTTGATCCGTGGTTTGAACTACTTTTACTCCTGCCTCTAATTCACTACTTCTTTTTCTTCCCTATCCGAGCCAAGTGAAAAAAGGGAAAATTTTCTAAACAGCAATTGATTGGTTAAAACTACAAAAAGAGAAGAAATAACAATAAGGAAAAAATGAAAAAAGCAAATTCCAACCAAGATCACTGTGTTCGTCTGAAGAAACCCAAATAATCAACGATAAATATGTAATGAACTTCTTCATCTTTCAACCTAATTTGCCCTACTTCCCTGTTTACGGTGGTCGTATTTTGTAAACATCGGTTCACCGGAGATCACTAAAAAGTAAGCAAGTCAGCAACTAAATCATGCACTTGCATAAGGGAGGGGCAGGGTGTGATTGACCCCTACCTTTCTTTCTCTTCTTCTTCTTCTTCTTCTTCTTCTTCTTCTTCTTCTTCTTCTTCTTCTTCTTCTTCTTCTTCTTCTTCTTCTTCTTCTTCTTCTTCTTCTTCTTCTTCTTCTTCTTCTTCTTCTTCTTCTTCTTCTTCTTCTTCTTCTTCTTCTTCTTCTTCTTCTTCTTCTTCTTCTTCTTCTTCTTCTTCTTCTTCTTCTTCTTCTTCTTCTTCTTCTTCTTCTTCTTCTTCTTCTTCTTCTTCTTCTTCTTCTTCTTCTTCTTCTTCTTCTTCTTCTTCTTCTTCTTCTTCTTCTTCTTCTTCTTCTTCTTCTTCTTCTTCATGTTGAAAATGCCCTTTGAGTCAAAATTCAAAAATGTACTTTAAGAGGAGACACTTTACTTGCACTTGATTTTTAGCAACTGGTTCTGTCAATAGAATATGTTATTGTAATGTATGGTAGCAGTAGTAGTAGTAGTAGTAGTAGTAGTAGTAGTAGTAAATTTTAATAAATACATTGAAGGGCATTGTAGAGTGATTATCTATCATTCATTACTGTAATTACTTGAGATCAAGGTAATAATAATAATAATAATAATAATAATAATAATAATAATAATAATAATAATAATAATAATAATAATAATAATGATGATGATGATGATGATGATGATGATAATAGACCAATCACGTGCTTACCACTTATGTGGAAAATCCTGACCGGACAAATAGCGGAGAGGATGTATATATCAATGGAAAGAAGGGGACTATTACCAGAAGAACAGAAAGGTTGCAGGAAAGGAACGAAGGGGGCAAATGACTTACACTACATCGGCCTGATGATCTTGAGAGAAGTGAGAAAAAGAAAAAAGGACATCGCAATGGAACGGATAGACACCAAAAAAGCGTCTGACATGATCCCACATAGCTGGATACTCGAATGCCTAAGAATGTTCAAGATTAACGAACCAGTGGTGAGATTCATCGAAAACTCTATGAAAAACTGGAAAGTAGACTTGACAGCCACAGGAGAAAATTTAGCAGAGGTAAGTTTAAGAAGGGGAATCTCCCAGGGAGACTCGCTGTTCCCACTATTATTTGTTCTCACCATGATACCACTCAACAGAATCCTGAAGAACAGCAAAGGATACCATTTTTCCAAAACAAAAGGAAAAGTCAACAACCTAATGTACATGGACGATACAAAATTGTTTACAAAAAACAGGGGAGAGCTTGAGATGCTGTTCAACAAAGTAAAAGAATACAGGCAACTGGTGTGAGATTGAATAATAATAATAATAATAATAATAATAATAATAATAATAATAATAATAATAATAATAATAGTAGTAATAATAATAATAATAATAATAGGAAGAGCTCGACTCGTTGTTTAGCGAAGTGAAAGAATTGATGACATGGAGTTTGGAATAGAAGAATGTGCAGTGATGGTGATGTACAAAGGAAGGCTCGCAGTAGCAGGAGGGATCGAACTCCAGGATAGCAGAAAGATTAGAGCATCAACCACACAAGACTGATACCTAGGAGTTCTCGAATGTGACCCGATAAAACTGAAAGATATGAAGGAGAAAATTAGAAGAGAACACCTTGGGGAGGATAAGGAAAACATTAGTGACCAAACTAAAGAGCATGGACCAGATAAAAGGAATGAACACAACGCTTGTATCAGTAGTAAGATTGACAGGATCATTCCTTGGGTGGACAAAGGAAGAACTCTAGTCAATGGACCGGCGAACAAGAAAGCTTATGACAATGCACAAGGCTTTACACCCCAGGGATGGCACCGATACACTTAACGTGAAGAGAAAAGAGAGTGACAGAGGACTCGCAAGCATAGAAGACTGTGTCAGGGGGGGGGTAGACCAAGCCTAGAAAATTATGTGCAAGCAAACAGTGAGTATGTTACGTAAAGCGGTTCGAAGCAGTGCAACAAACAACAAAAAAGTAGAAGACGATGGAACAGTAAAGCAAACAAGGAAAGAAAAATGGGAGCAGAAAAAACGGAGAATTTAAAAGACGAATATAGGGTGTATCAGACGAGAGATCATGGACATGGCTACCAAAAGGAAGCCAAAAGAGAGGAGCAGAATCGCTCTTCACGGCAGCCAAAAACTTATGCATCAGGACAAATTAATACTACGCAGACGAATAGCAAATGGCGCCTATGTGAGGAAAGGGATGAGATCGTAAACTGCATAGCAAGTGAATGTAGTCATCTAGCCCAGAAGGAGTATAAACAGAGACACGATAGAGTAATAACAGTGATACGAAGCAAACGAAAGGATTTAACCATGCGGAAAAGTGGTACCAGCACAAACCGGAGACAGCCCTGGAGAATGGAAACCACAAATTACTCTGGAACTTTAGCATTCAAACTGACCATCCCATTCAAGCTAGAAGACCGGACCAAATAGCTGCGGGCAAAAAAGGGAGAACCTACCAAATAATAAACGTGGCCCTGCCTACTGACCACAGAGTAAATAGAGAAGAGAGTGAAAAGCTGGGAAAACACCAGGACCTAGCAAGGGTGCTAAGGAGGATATGGATCATGAAAATCAGGGAAGTACCAGTAATAATAGGTGCACTCGAAACTGTACCAAAGATGAAAGGAAGGATCGAGACTTTGACCACCAGGCAACTGGCTTAATACTGAATAATAATAATAATAATAATAATAATAATAATAATAATAATAATAATAATAATGATAATAATATCATCGAAGCATCACGTTATAAGAACTTCGATGTGCGACGTTCGAATTGTATTTCGTTTTTCTTTGCAGAACGCACCATTGACGTTTTGCAAATTTATTTTGACTGATGTTGATGATGATGATGATGATGATGATGATGATGATGATGATGATGATGATGATGATGATGATAACTATGATGATGATGATGATGATGATGATGGTGGTGGTGATATTGGCGGTGAAAAAAATTCAAATTCAAGATTAAATATCTGGTCGTAATCTTTAGGATTTTGTTGAATTGAATACTAAGAGGTTCCAGTTTCCAACAAACGATTTAGGAATAATACACCAGCCAAAACGTTATGAGGTTTAAAAAAAACAATGCAACACCATAAAATCATTGAACGTTTGTTTATGAAACCATCCTTTAATAATAATGAAATATGAGTTCTGTATTTATGCCTTAAAGCATCAACCTTTTCCACAGAGATTAGTTCGAGAATCTCTTCATAAAGAGATAAATTGTTACCCTGTGAGTCGTTCTTTAGTAAACGTGGAATTTTGAGTGATCCAGGCCAAGCCTTTTTCTATAGAACTGCTCAACGCTGTACAATCATTATCAGTCATTTAATGTCCACCGTTGGACATAGACACCCCCCCCCTAGATTCACCAGACCTCTTTGTCAAGAGCAAAACAGTTCCAGTGCTGTCTGAAATTGCGTAGTTCATCACGCTATTTTTCCTCAGCCACAGTTCTGCACATGATCTCTGGGGATCAATAAGGAGAATCGTGATGTTCAGCAGTTGTCTGACATTTTTGCAACATGACCAGCCCATGGCCATTTGAGTTCCTAATAGATTCAATGATTCTCCTAATTGTTTCTTCAATATACCGTACAGTGTTGTGATCGGTCTGTGTGATGTTGAGCATACGCAGACCAATTCGCTAGTATAGTGAATTTGATCTTTATGGAAAGCCCAACGATTATCATCATATGCCAGATTAAGCCAAGCTCAGTAAACAACTAAAATACTCCATTTAAGAAAAATCTGAAAACAAATGTTCATTCAATAGCAGAGAATTAGTAATTATTCGTTGAGAATTATACTGTGACCTATTCATTTTGGTTCGCAACTAATGTTTACCTTACACGCCCGATGCTCGCTATCATATGAATTTCGAACTCTTCAATTCGTTCTTTAAGCTTAAGTAATTTTTTTTCATTTTTTTCTCCTCTTTAAATTTCTGTGTAGAAAAATAAAAAGTATTTTTAAATAAAAAATGCCGGATTTAATATTGAAAGCTTCCTGTATAAGCACATAATGTCGCGCGATAGTCAACAATTTTACCTTGTAGACTAATTTACGAGCGTAATGAGTTCGACGCTCACTGGAGGCCCTACGATTGAGGCCTTGTACCAGACTAAGCTGAGTCCAGTCAATAACCTGGGATTAAATCAACATTGCTCACGTTATCAGTTAAGCGTTGTAATTTTCATTCAGAGTACTGTAACGCTACGGTCTTGTGCCTTGACCAAGTTTTGCTATTAACCTAGACTCAAAAACAACATTGGGCGCTGTAAAACTAAGTCAAATCGTGTCAAAAACCTGGAATCAGATCAACTCAAATCAGGTATTGAGTGTCATAATTTTGATTCTCACTGGGTGCCGTAACGCTATTGAATTGTGCTAGAATAAGTAAATAACCTCGAATCAAAAGCAACAACGCTCACTTTATCTGTTGATAAGTTTAATGTTCCCGATACCCACCATTTACCATTATACTGTGGCCTTGTGCCACACTGAGCCAAACTTAATCGATAGCCTAAAATTAAAAGCAATATTGCTTACGGTATCTGTTTTTAAGTGTAGTAATTTCGATATCCATTGGATGGTTAAGAATCGAGGAGATGTTTTGCAAGACTGAGCACCACCGTGTCAATAACTAAAGAATTTTGCCCTTTCAACTTGATATTTCAGAAACAAATCTTTATTTATTCACAGACAATTTCTTCGTGGCCAAACAAAGAGCATTGACATTCACATCTTTTCCAAATTCAGATTATCGTTAACAGCACAAAGTTCACGAGAGAGATTCAAATTTCGGATCAATAAAGCAGACTGTATCCCCAGCGGTTAGTTTCCAACTTCAGTTGAAAATGCTTGATGTATAAATAGTATCAAAATCAAATATCGCCTGCAGGATATGGTGAAAGAGCTGAGTAGAGAATTGATGCCAGATATGTGATACCCTATTCCTAGCAGTCGGCTGGTGTGGCATTTTATGATAAAATGGTAATACTTTCAAAAACTTTCAATGAGATGTCTTCATTCACAAATCTAAAAAAAATAAAGTTGTTCAGCTTAATTCCGCGTGAATTCAAATACACTTGGGTCTCATTTGGACGCAACTGTTGATTTATAGTTTTGAAGCATTCATCACATTTCGAATTTGAAACAAATTTTCTAAATATTTGCCCAACTTTAACACAGTTCCGATACTGGGATTTAAATAGAACAAATAATATATATATATATATATATATATATATATATATATATATATATATATGTGTGTGTGTGTGTGTGTGTGTGTCTGTCTGTCTGTCTGTCTGTCTGTCTGTCTGTCTGTTTGTGTCTGTGCTTGTGTGTGTGTGTGTTCAGTAGTAGAGAATCAGTAATTATTCGTAGTGAAATATACTGTGACCATTCGAAGAGAATTATACTGAGACCTGCTCAATCTGATTCACAACAAATGTTCACCTTACACGTCCAATGCTTGCTATCATATGAACTTCAAATTATTCAATTAAATAATTTACGCTTCAATCATTTTTTGTGTGTCCGTGAGCCTGTACAAAGAGCAAATGCACTCTGAGAAATAGCAAACTGGAAAGCATCAGAACCAAAATGAAATCCACGAATTGGTTCGAGAAATTCGCCACACCACATAAGAAACTAACTCGATAACTTCAAATCCACCAAAAAATGGAAGAAGCTTTAGAATAGATGACCAAAAGTAGGACAGTAGACATTCATTAATCCAGCAACCTGAAATCTCGTTCCTTCACTAATTTGGCGCCGATCTCGCATCAATCTACTGTGCATTGTATTGATTGCATGAGATCTGTTCACCAAACGCGCTATTATAAACAGGCAGGCGATTCCTGTTTATTTTGTTGCATTCATTAATATCTTTACTCCAGTTATAATGAGCTTGACGCCAGTTATAACGAATGGCATGCAGAGCTGCGAAGTGGAAACACTGCACATTATCGATTAAAGATAAGGTTTAACTCTCACAAAACTGGCTGTGTGCGTCTGATAAAAGCTTGTGTGCGTGTTACAACATTGTATCTTCAACACTTCAAAGCAAATGTGATTTTGCGTCTTCACTAATCCGGTACACTTCCAGTTCTAATTGTGCCGGATTAGTGAAAGTCTTATGCACAAGCCTCATACCTAAAGAATCTGGAAAGGGGGACCCAAACTTGCAGTATATACCGATCATAAGCCTATCCTTTATGCATAAAATCATGACTGAAAAAATTGCAGAGGGAATTTAACACTCAATAGAAAGCCGAGCACTACCATCAGAAGAACAGAAAGAATGCAGAAGAGA
Source organism: Thysanoteuthis rhombus (assembly GCA_963457665.1). NCBI lineage: Eukaryota > Metazoa > Mollusca > Cephalopoda > Oegopsida > Thysanoteuthidae > Thysanoteuthis > Thysanoteuthis major. Next base: position 19,044,253 of record OY735215.1, on the reverse strand, counting down.
TTCCAAATGACCAAAAGATTTACTTTACATAGATCAGACAATTCTGAAGGAAGTGGGACCAAGATGAATTAGACGTTGCAATGAGATAAATTTACTACAGAAGAGTGTCTAGCAAACCTTCAAAAGAAGAAAAAAAGGAAGGCCGTAGAACTAATCGATCGAAAAGCTGTGATAACAACAAAGATTGGAAGAAGAGATCAAATCATTCGAACAAAAGTTGCAATGCTAATTACTCTTCTCAAAGTTATAGACGAAACATTATTCGATTTCAAACCTACGTCATTCTATCGCGAAGTAATTTATTGCTTGCCTACACAATGGCTGAGAATGATGAATAACAATACCAATGGCGTGATGTTTGTCTCTCAGATCGATTCGTTGGAGAAGTGATTCCGATAACAAAATAATCGGAAACTTTGTCACGAATCCAATGGATGTGTTTCTTCCATCAATGTTATAGCAGTTTTTATGTTGTTTGCCTTTGTTTCATTATCAAAGATAGATAAGTAAAATTCTAAAAGAAAAATGAGTCAGAGATAGCAGAGAATCCATTGGAAAACTTAAATAGCAATAAGCAAGTCATGATACAAGATTGTTAGACAATTACTGGACATCACAACTCACAATGTGGATCCCAAGAAATCATATGCGAAATTGTGAACAACAGGAAAAAAAATGTTGTGAAGATTTAGATATTTAGATATTGGTGTCGTGACGCCTGCGTTGGGAAGATCTGGCGAATCTTGGGGAAGGTTTATGTCCAACGACTGACATTAAAAGGCTGCTGATGATAATGAGGATAAACTACTCCGCGACAGTAAGTTTAGTGGCGGGAAGCGATTTGTCAGGTCATGTGCACTGATATATGGCGTATCTTCACTCTGTCTACCAATCGGATATAATTTCAAAGCGTCAAGAGAGAAACCCGAAATAGCATCGCCGAAATCGAAAAACAAGAAAAGGGGGAAAAAAACCTCTGCTGACTGATACTTGATACGGTTGGGGCACTGAATCCGAAGGTTTAACCTACTAACCGATTGTGTTAATTACAGCTGCCTGTGTTGTGTGCCTTGCCAAAACAAAAATGATATTTAAATACGTGCCATTTGGCGGGAGTTTTGTTTGGACTCGAGCGACGAGGAATGGCGGGAGTTCGGGGGTTAATGGCGGGAAAGTAATGCTGGTTAAGAATCATCCAATCTATCATTTGAGATTTGTTGGCATCCGGCCAGATCGGCCATTAGGCAGGCGAATTGTCATTCTTCGTTAATTTATTATCCTTTTCTACTTATTTGTTTATTCGTTTGCTTACTTCATGTTTGTCGAGTTTTTTTCTGTCTTTTTTTTTCATTCATTTTCTTTCATGTTTTTTTCATTCATTTTCTTTCATGTTTTCTTTCATTCATTTTCTTTCATTTTTTCTTTCATTTTTTTCTGATTTTTTCTTTCATTCTTTCCATCACATTTTTTCTTTTTTTCATTCATTTTTTTCTTTTTTCATTCATTTTTTTCATTCATTTTTTTCTTTTTTCATTCATTTTTTTCATTCATCTTTTTCATTTTTTTTAATGATTCGGTTTTGTTTTGCTTTTTGGCTAGTTCCATTTTATCATTCTTTTGCTGTGTTTTTGTTTTCAGTATTTTTTTTCAAGTACTTCTTTATTTTGTTCTTTTCTTCATAGATGATGATGATAATGATGGTAGTTGTGGTGATGAAGATGATGATGATGATGATGATGATGACGATGATGACAGGGATAAAGGTACTGAAACTGATGTTTCCTATCAGAAAGATGATATGACTGTGTTGTGACGTTGATAAGGCTTTTTTTTTCAATCAGTGAATGATTCAAACATATAATAGCCATTAATGCAATTTTCTCCTCTGTTTATTGGTCCATTGATCTTGTTGGTTAATTGACTTTCCTAGCATGTCATCACAATGTAGGTTACGTCAAATATACTTTTAAGACATTACATCCGATCACCCTTTGAAACAGCTTGAGTTGAGTTAAGACTTTGAAAAAAAAAACATCAGGATACTTGAATTATGAACATGAATTACCTGAATAATAGCTTTAGGCTCGTTAGTGTTGATCCACACATAAATAGCCCTGTCATTTTTGACGGATGTATTCCAACATTGATAATGATGATAGCAATACATATGAATAGTTTTTGCAACGATTGTGAATATCAGTGGTGATAACAGTATTGTTAGCCAAAAGGATACTACTGCAGTGTTGAGTAAAATAATTATGATATTTTGGTATTGTATAGACAAGAGTTTTGAATGCAACTTTATGGTAAATTGATTTATACATTATGGCCAAGAGATGGCAAAAGAAGTTTTGGACACGCAAAAACTTTCATCAAATATTCAAAGATTTTTGAAAATTCCAACATCCACATATACACGTATGTGTACAGAACTCATCTTGGTTTTTATCTCTGGTTAGTGTTTGAGCCGTCGGAAAAGGTAAGATGTCAAATGTTGATATTATAGGTAGGAAGATTGGCTCAATACAATTAACCTAACTCCATTCACTCAATTTGGTCTAGTGTTGCATTGTTAAACTTAGGAAATGTAATATATCATCATCATCATCATCATCATCATCATCACCATCATCATCATCATCATTGTAACCTCTTTTAACGTCCGTCGTGGGGCATAGACCTTCCCCAGGATTCGACACAATTCTCTATCATGGAGTCAGTATTTCCTGAATCTGTCCAGTTCATCTCTCCATCTTGTGTTCTGTCGGCCTCAGCTTCTCATGTGATCCCTGGGGATCCATGTTGTGAGTCGTGATGTCCATCGGTTGTCTTTCATTCTTGCAACATAGCCTGGTCATTGCCATTTGAGTTTTTTAATAGATTCTATGATGTGTCGGACTCCTGTTTTCTTCCTTATATACTGTGCTGTCTTGTGATCTCTGCATGTAAGGTTGAGTATGATTCTCTCATGCACACGTTGCATGCTTCTCAGTTGGCAGGTTTGTCTCTTGGTTAGGTTCCATGTTTCAGCTCCATAAGTGACTATCAGGAGGATGCATTGGTTGTATACTCTTCTTTTTAAGATTATTAGGATCGTCTGGTTTTTGAAAGCCGAAGGCTTGCCATCCCAGAGTGATTCTTCGCTTGATTTCCTCCTCTTTTGAGATTCGTTGTCCTAGGTAGATGTAGTGGTCCACCTTGCCGAGTTTTGCATCTTCTATCTTGACAGCTACGTTCTCATTCTCAACATGATTGTTGCACATGATTTTCATTTTACTGAAGTTCATGTGTAGGCCGACTTTTTTGTTTTCCTCGTTTAGTTCATCTTGCATTAGTTGGAGGTCGTGTAAGTTCTCTGCAAAAAGGATGATGCCGTCTGTAAACCTGAGGTTGCTCAGATATTCGCTGTCTATTTTGATTCCTCCACTCTCGCACTCCATGTTTCGGAAGATCATCTCAAAACAGGCTGTAAAGAGTTTGGGTGAGCTGGTATCACCTTGTCTTACTCCTTTTTGGAGCTGGGGCGGTTCAGAGTCCTTATGTAACCTAATGAAGGAGTTGCTGTGATTGTATATATGTCGCAGTACTTTGACGTCTACAGAGTCTACACCTTGTCGGGTCATGGCCTTCATGACCATGGGAATTTCTGCTGTCAAAAGCTTTCTTCAAGTCTGTAAATGTTACAGCAAGCGGCATTTTGTATTCTGCTGCTTTTTCCTCCATCTGATTTATCGAATGAAGATGGTCCACGGTCGAGTAACTTCTTCTAAATCCAGCCTGTTCTCGTGGTTGATTTTCGTCTAGTGTTTTAGTAATCCAGTCGGTGATGATTTTTGAGAAAAATTTGTATATGCAGTTGAGTAGGCTTATAAGTCTGTAGTTGTTAAGGTCTTTGGGGTTTCCTTATTTATGTAGAAACATTATGATAGCAGTGTTCCAGTCTTTCGGGACTTTACTCTCTTTTTTGAGCAGATCAATGTTGCTGTTATCTGGTCCAGGGGCTGTTCATTTTTTTGTTTGTTTGATGACTTGCTTTACTTCCCATGGTTAAACTTCGGGAAAGTCCTCGAACTGATTGTCGGCATCTTGTGAATTCTTTTCGTTGTTATATTGTCCGTGTTTTGAAAAGTAGAGTTCCTGGTAAAATTCTTGGGTGCGTTTGACTATTCTGTCTCTGTCAGTTGTTATGTCTCCGTTTGCTTCGAGAATGCTAGTTATCTGTTTCTGTCCTGTGCTGAGAGCTTTGTTTATTGCTTTAAATCCTCGACGTTTTTCGAGATTGGTCTCGATGATGGCTGCCGTATACCTTCTTTTGTATTCTCTTGGTTTCTTCATTATTGTTTTGTTCAGTTCGGTTTCTTCTAATTTTTCCTTTCTGGTTGCTGGTGGCTTGAGGGTTTTTACGCTTTTCAATAAGTTTCCTGGTTTCGTCTGAGATTTTGCTAATGGTCGCTGTGTTTCATGGCTTAAACATATTGGCGGCTCCTAATTGAGAGGTTGTTATTTTGCTGGGAGTTCGTTGACGTTGGTGCCGTTTTCGTCGATAAGGATATCAAATCTGTTTTTCAATTCTAGCTTAAAAGCTGGGATGAGTTCATTTGGTACATTTAGTGGTTGCGGTCTAATGTGGAACGTTTTCCTGTGTTCTTTATATGTGTTTATTTGCATCTTACATCTCACCATTCTATGGTCGCTCCCAACATTCACTTGGTTTAGGATTTGGATGTCTTTGATGGTGTGGCTTTTATTCGTTAAAATGTAGTCTATTTCATTTTTGGTTTCATGACTGGGGCTCTTCCAAGACCATTTTCTATTGGGTTTCTTTTTGAAAAATATATTCATAATTTTGAAGTTATTTGCAAGATCTTCATCTCTCTTGTTTCGTCTTCTGTATCCAAGTTCTCCTACACAGCGTTCGTTTCCTTATTCTACTTGTGCGTTGAAATCTCCCATGTTGACATTGAAGTATCTTTTTGTATCTTGTAATAGGGAGTTCAAGTCATCATAGAAGTTGTTTATTTCTTCTCTGGTGGATTTCGAAGTGGGAGCGTAGACTTGGATGACATTTAGCTTGTATCTCTTTGAGAGTTGTATGGTGATACTAGCTATGCGGTTTGAGATAGCTTTAAAGCTTACTACGTTGTCTTTGAGGTCTTGATGAGAAAGCCTACTCCACTTTGTTTCACCTCCTCTCTTCCATAATTGTAGAGAAGATGTTTGCTTTTTAATTCTATTGGGTCTTCTCCTGGTTTTCTCATTTTGCTAATATCTATGATGTCCCATCTTTTATTTCGTTTTCTAGATGAATTAGGTGAGAGTCTTGAGAGTGTCCTGATGTTGTAGGTGGTGATGTGTAAAATTTTTCTCTTGTTGAGGGTTTGGGGGTTTTGTTAGGGTTTAAGGATTCTGTTTGGGTTGTTGCTGTTGTGACGCATCACTCCCACCCAAGGCAAGAGATGCAGCTGGGCTGTTTGGGAACGTTATATGTATTGAAAAATGGATGTATGATCCAACAGAATGAATATAAATTGCATTATATTATATTATATTGAAACTCTTATTTCGGATGATCTCTCGTCATACATAACAGTAACCTTGAATGAGACGACTAGATCAGACATAGACCGAGGATAAACAAGATGAGAATTTGGAGTAAAAACAGTTTTTTGGGCTTCAACATTGCCAGTTGCTGTTCAGCTCAATAGTATATATATATATATATATATATAGTTTATTCTTATGTATTTTCAACGAATTTTAAATCTGAATTACAACAACAGAATTCAGACAGTTAAGTAGAAATTAGTTCACAGGAATCCTCATTTGAAATTTTACACATATTACACATATTACAGCAAGTAAATTTTAGAACCTTTTGAGACCACCTATTCCTAGAGTAAACGACCGTTCTGAAATATATTTTGATTTAATTGTAAATATATTCATAAAAACAAATTTTCAGATTAGAAATCGAAATGTGTATCATTAGAATTACTCATATTTTCCTATTTCATTGTTGTACTATCTTATCTTTATTCCTTTTTTTAAATAATTAAAAAATATATGAAAGGGCTTTTTGTTTTCATAATTACAAGAAAAGCATATTGATGGTTGCTGATGAGGGCGTTAGGCATAAAATGTTAGCATTTACTAGGTATATATGCTTGAAATTCTTATTTTTAATATATGAATAGCTCTATTTACTGTCTTAAATATTGAGCGCTGTGATTATACATCTACAACAGATAAAATCTATTTTCTATTTCTTTTTTCTTTACATTCTTTCAAATAGAAAATATGTTACGAACTATACACACACACACATACATACACACACATACACACACACACACACACACATATATATATATATATATATATATATATATATATATATATATATATGTTGTATTGTACTTCATGTAAACCAGCTTCAGATTTAAATTTATTATTTGTTTTCTTGTTGGTTGTGTTTTTTACAGTTCTGGATGCACTGTTTATAATTTGGATTCTAGAAGTCTGAATATTCATTGGCAAGTCTTTCGGTTGTGGGATTTGTCAGAAATGTTATGTCTGGTTGTATTCTTGATATTGTTTTTGTTACTCTTTTTGTTTATTTTGTAGGTATTTCTTTTTTGCGCTGAGTATGAATGATATTGGGTAGTGGAGGGGTTTGACGGTGTTTTTGTTGTATTCCTCTTTAGTTATTTTGGTCTGTATATTCTTAGGACTCTTAAATGAAGACCTATAATTATAAAATACTTTATTTGGTTGTTCCTGAATTTTAAATTATTGTTCGTTCGGTGTAATTATAAATTGGAAATAGAATTCAATCAGCTTTATAACAATACTTGTAAAACGACCTTCACGTTTTTTTCCCCACAGGTACAGATTGACATGATACATTGTTAGAAAGCTGATAAAATCCTGTTTCCCATGATAGCTGCACAACTGGTGGGTTTCTGGGTTTTATTACGATAAATAATATTTGCTGCATTTGGAGAGTGTGCTTGAACGTCCAACTTCACATTCTGACTGTAACCTTTTTTCATCCAAAAAAATCACCCGATATGCTGTCAGAGAGGTGATTCCTCTACCAACGAAATATCATGTCACTTGTACAGACACTCACACACGCACACAAACACACACACACACACACACATATATATATATATATATATATGTGTGTGTGTGTGTATATATATATGTGTATATATTTATATATATATATATATATATATATATATATATATATATATATATATATATATATAAACTAAAGTTGTGCACAGCTGTGCTGCCCCAATTTTTCTTCAAAGGGGCGGTAGTTCAGTATTTACTGTGGATCGTTCACGTCTAGTGCTCCAACCCACAGGCAGGACTTATTGTCTCAATAGTCCCGCAAAACATCTACAGACTTCTTCAGCAAGCGCATCTGCCAAATGAGGGATACTCCTGTCAAACCAATGACCTTGGTATACTGCTCCTTTCCATATCACCTCGGTGGACCATAGGATTTTACACCCTTGTTTAGAGGGTGGGTTTTGGCACTGTGCAAGTTAGCCTCCTTGAGAATGCATCGCTTAGGCTTTGGTCCTATTGATGTGTATGAGATAAGTAAGAAGTAGAGAAAAGTCACACTGGTTGGTGATTATTTTATATTCAATAACTTGGATATTTGATAAAGATGTTTTGTGCTCATGGTTGATTTTTCAGCTCACACAAAAAAATTCTCTTTCTTTATATATATATTTATATATATATATATATATATATATATATATATATATATATATATATATATATATATATATATATATATGCTTCGAACCAAACTCTTATCTCGTTTATTCTCGGTCTTTCCTCGTCTCTTTCAACGTGATAGTTATGTATTTAAGAAATGGACATATTTGGTCCGATACAATTAATCATAAATTGCGTTGCATCATATAGAAACTTATTTGAAATGATATCCTGTCGTTACACAGTTATTATATCACTCAATTTTGACAACGTAAATAGAATAATCAATCAAAGAGAATGGGGCTGCTGCAGGAATCGAACCTGCCACCGATAGGGTAGCTGCTTCGACGTAGCTCTTACCAATATATATATATATATATATATATATATATATATATATATATATATATATATATGTGTGTGTGTGTGTGTGTGTGTGTGTGTGTGTGTGTGTGTGTACTCTTTCGGATGAGACAAGCATTGGACATTATTTAATCTGAGTTATGTTACAAATTTCCATTCTAAAAATCTACATATATTTCACATGTGTTGCAAGGTTCCAACCACAAAATTTAGGTGCTCGCAATCGAAACTAGACCTATTGATTATCGATCATAAGACCTCAATTTTGTACTTGAAAAATGAGATCTGCAAAGTATTGGAAGTAATGTCCGGTCCATTGAAAAAATAAGCAGTCTTGGTCCCAGACTAAGAGATAATATTTTGGTGTCTGCTTCATGAAAGTTAATTACTTACAATATAATCTTATCTCGAAAGACTACTCACTTCTGAATATTTTGCAGTCACTTTTGTTTAACATTAGTGTATAAACGTGTTAATTTAGATTCATTTGTTGCTGCTTTCTTTTCTAAAAAAATATGTAATTTTTAATGTGAATTAAAAAAAATACAGATTCACCCGTTGTACAATAATATTGCCGTCCTTGGCACCAAAGTGAAGTTTGAAGGGAATAATAGTCATTGTCTATACCTTTTATGCATAAGCAATTGGAAAATAACACTCACTACCCAGGATCAAAAATTGTGTTGTACGGTGTAATTTCCCTAGCTCTCTTGTTACTCCAACTAGGGAAACAATGAGTGTGATGATTATAGATGTAATAACGGCAATGTTGCTTTTGATTCCAATAATGAAGACCTTGGAGAAATGAAGTTCACATAAAGCCAATTACAATTAGTGCTATGTGTGTTGCGAACCACGAATTTGCTCTGTAATGTCACAAAAGCACAAAGAATTCATCTCTTTAGAAGCGCTTTCTTAATTAGAAGATTTTCCCATCGACAAAATAACACCCTAATTGTTAGTTGTTCGACGATAGGCAAGATCTAAAATGATATCGTACAAAAGCGGTGGATACTCGCCTTCAAATGAAGAAAACGTTGCCTTTCAATGAAAACCTAAAATAACAAAAATAGAATTAAAAAAAATAATAATGATATTGATAATTAAAAGAACTAGAAGGGGGAGATGGGTGATCGATAAATGAAATGAAGGCGACGAAAAAGAAAGACGAAACAAAGAGATAATGAAAAGACAATACGAAACGTTGGGGTACCCTAAATAAACAAGTCAGTTGAGTCACTCAGTAGAAACGACCAACGTCTTTTTGAAGCATATTGTGTCAGGGGCAATCAACTAAAAATTGGAGAAAAAAGGGTGATCAATAAAAATCACGCTTTGTGAGCAGTGATCATTAAAAAGGATGAATTTTCAAAGAACAAGTGTGAATGGTGCCAGACACAAACCAAGGGATCAATTCAACATAAACTTACATTGCAAACTCTTCGCCATAACTCAAAAACTTGTTTAGGGGATGAATTTCCTGCGCTCTGAGCTTCAATCGTGCAAACTGCGTGCGTGATACATACATACAATACATGCAAAGGTCAGCCAGCCAAACTAACTTAAAAACTAAAAAAAGAACATGTTGAAAGTTTTCGTTAGTAGTTTCTAAGGAGTGATGAATTGAAGACAAAAACAAAGAATTTTTTTGTGAAGAAAAGGAAAATAATGGTAGACAATGAAAAGAGAAATAAATCAACTAAGAAATAAAAATACGTGAGAGTAAGAATACAATTGAGTGTTGATATCGTGAGGAAAGTTTCAGGCAAACATAATTTCTAAAGAATAGAAAACAATGACTGAGAAGAAGAAAGAAAAAACCTTCATAAAACTACAAATCCTGTTTGCAGTAAGGCAGCCATGCCTCGTTTACGATTGCGTTCAGTGTAAACTAAAACGGAATAATCTCTTAAACGCGTTTTTGATATTTAACCTCATTCAAACTATTCTTGAGTTATTATTCCGACCAATTACACTTGGTTGCTTCGGCTGAGCTATCCGGATGTGCAAGATAATTATAAACCGCTACAATATGCATATTTAGCTTTCTACGTAGGCGACACTGATGAGAAGCCATTTTCCCTCATCAACTCCAGACGACAATGGGGACATTCGTTTGAGTGATTTTTGCAATCAGTCCTTCCAATTTGAGCGGAAATGAATATACATGTATCCTATTTATATATACAACGGACTCCAACATTAAATGCGAATCAATACTATGATAATTATAAAACTAATGGTTCTAGAACTATCAAATTTAGGTCAGATACACGCGTCCCACTTATGTGGAATATCACAAGGTTTGAGATCTTATAATATATCTTATAATATGGATTTTCATTTACTAGAATATACAAGATATCATAATGAAATTGTTCCAATTTAAAAAATAAAACAAGGCATATTATATATGATATTACGCACACACACACACACACATATATATATATATATATATATATATATATATATATATATATATATATATATATATATATATATATATATATATATATGGTTAAACAACCTCAGTTAATGAGATGAGAATATGGTTTGAGAGTGGTTGATTCGGACTTTGTATCATAATGCATACATTTATTGGATATAATTACCACACTGCTCTCCTATAATTGCTTTAAGGATCTAATAGAAGTAACAAAAATAGCTGCTACACCCATTGTCAAACTTGATAGAGGCCAGATCTATATTCTTTAGTACATATATATATATATATATATATATATATATATATATATATATATATATATATATATATGTATATATATATATATTACCAGGGACACTCGGTGTTGCCCGGAGGATGATGACATGAAACATGAACAAGCAGGACAAATGAGATACGTCCTTTGATATATTTCTTCTTATATCATACAGCAAATGAAAGAAACGATTACTTGCTCTATGTACACATAATAAATAGCTGAAGAAATATTCTGATGCATTAAAAGAACAAATGATGTCGTCGCTCACTTTGACAGGGTGTCTGTATACATTACATAAGTGTTTCTTCCATTGGGTGCCAGTATGAAAGGGTTAATTGGGCATCCAACCCTAGAACAGCCGATATAGAGCTATCCGTGGGTAAATTGTGGCCAAGTTACGTAAAGGCCAGCGATCTTGAGAGATCGTTCACGAGCCCCTTTATACTTTCCAGAAATGACCTCGGATGACCTTCAGAGACCTTCAGCATCAACACATTCCTTACAACTTCCACCACATAAAGATGTATCTCCATGTAAAATGTCTGGTGCAATATTGTTGCCAACAATTGCAGAAATTAGCTTGAAATGTCAAAATAACATATACAAATACTTTGCCCATGAAATAATGTACCTCTATGCTAAGTTTCAGTTTTGTGGGTGCGAAATTATCGCTAACAACATAGGAAATCTGCTAGAAATTAGAAAAAATGACCTCAGGTGACCCGAACTGACTCATGGGCTTAATATCACTTTGCCTGTGACCATAGCAAAGAAAAGATTTACCCCTATGCCAAATTTCAGTTAATTAGGTACGAAATTATCGCCCAAAGTTTGGAAAATCGAGTAGAAACATCGAAAAATGACCTCTGATGACCTTCAATGACATCGAAGGTCAAGCTTGCTAACCCAGTTACTCTCCATGTGAGATGTGCCCAAAAGCTCAATTCCATCATCCTTGGTGCAAAACTGTAGCCCATGACTCTGAAGATTGCCATAAAAATGGTCTTTCTCACACAATGAATGCATAGTACTAACAATGACTTGGCCAGCATATATTTCATACAATTGAACACCTCTTTATGAGCGATTAGGCTTAAATATATGTATTCTAACAGATTATTGTCGACCCCCATCTATTTTTGGACTAGCATCTATGTACGTTTGGGGTCTGAGGTCATGCACACGCAAATGTTTGCATGAATCATTCTTACCCCAACAGATATGAAGAAAAATGCGTGAACTATATGTAACATAAACTTAGCCCCATCAGAATCAGTGGAACTCGCGGGTGACTGGCCAGATTCAGACAGTTTTGCACAAAAAAAACTGCAATCAAAACAATTGATTACACAAATCAATGAAAAACAAACATGAATTGCTTTCATCTTGAAACTGTTATTTTTTTCAAAAAAAAAATCAAGCCTGGCTACTCCAGGGTCAAACTCCACTCTTACCTCTACTCCGACTGAAAATGATGCAACTTGTGTTGTATGTATGATACATAAATTCATTGATCATGTCAATTCAGCTCAGTTGGTGAGAGAGCTGCCCACCAATCATGGTTGAGAAATGTTAATTTGGAATGTGGGTTAGGTTTGATAAGACATGATAAACAAAGTACTGAAGTACTTGTCTGCGCTAACTTGAATATTCATGGAGTAAAAAGGGTGATATATTCAGACTTGTAAGAAAAAGTTCACCTCTACTTCTGAATCTTTAAAGGTAAAAAAAATAGTTCACCTTTACTTTTGACTCCTTGAGGGAGTGTTGACTTTTACTACTGACCCCTTAAAGTGAGGAAAAAGTCTTCCTCCACTTTCCATCTCTTAAAAGGGAAAAGGTTCCCTTACATTTTTCCACCCGTTGAAGGGGAAAAGGTGTCCCTTCACTTTTGACCCCTTAAAGAGGGGAAGTCTCCCTTCGATTCTGACACTTAGAGGAGGAAATGGTTTACTTCCATCATCGACCCCTAATGTAAGTCTCCTTTCATTTTGACCCCTTAAAGAATTATATGTAAAGATAAAATGAGAAAATATATATTTGTATATTGAATATATAAACGTGTATGTATTTGATACAAACGCATATATATGTACATAAACATAAATACAAGTAACCCTATATTTGATTATGAATATTCAGGTCGGTACTTTAAAACTAGAGTTTAATTACGAGATGGTTGAACAGAATTATAAACATATATTTACGCATATAATAAGATAAGATCGAAGAAGATTAAAATGCAACTAACATAAATGTTTAATCTCATTGAGTTGAACATACATATATATATATGGAGAGAGAGGGGGTGGGAGAGAGATGACTGATGATGATGATGATGACGATGATGATGACGATGATGATGATGATGATGATGATGATGATGATGAAGATGGGGATGATCTATTCAACTCAGATTATAATTAGACAATTTGGGTCTTTTATTTATTTGTTTCAATCTTCACATGTGAATGCATACAGCGGTGTTTATGAGTACTCTTGTACAAACATACAAATACGTGAGCAAAATTTGTATTAATATAAGCATGCATGCATACATTCACACACACGCACACACACATATTTATATAAGTATATATATATATATATATGTATATATATATATATATATATATGTATATATATATATGTATATATATATATATATATATATATATATATATATATATATATATATATATATATATATGCTTGTGTACGTGCGTATGTAAGCGTGCGTGTTCGTGCATGTGCGTGTGTCCGTCCGTTTGTTGGTCACGCTATAAAAAACACCTAAACGTCGGGCATGCATACTAAATGTACCTAGGGTAAGTTTCATATTTGTGGCCTGTTATAGATGCCTTTTTTTTATCTTTAGACCTCATACTTATTGATGCACCTTCGTATATGCATGTATAGATGTACGTAGGAATGGTGGGAACTAAACCTAATACACACACATACAAGCACACACACACACACACACACACACACACACACTTACGTGAATATTGAATTATGAATTGCCTTGTATCTTGTTGAAACTTACTTGAGATGATCTCCCGTCGTTACACGGTTAATATATCTCTAGCCCTAGATGATATAAATAGAATAAACTATTTAAGAAAATGGGGCTGCAACAGAAATCGAACCTGCCACCGATGAGGTAGCTGCTTCAATATAGTGATGTTTTTATCATTGAGCTAAACTGCCGCTGTTAATGCAAAGGCCAAAATAACCCTTTTAACACCAAATTCTTACCTCGTTTATTCTCGGTCTTTGTTCGTCTCTTTCAACGCTTCAGTTATGTATTTAATGAATGGACATATTTTGGTCCGACAGAATGAATTATAAATTACATTACATTATATAGAGACTTATTTGAGATGATCTCGTGTTGTTACATGGTTAATATATCACTCGCCCTAGACAACGTAAATAGAATGAACAATTGAAGAAAATGGTGCCGCTGCAAGAATCGAACCTGTCACCGATAAGATTGGCGCTTCAGCGTATTAATGCTCTTACCATTGGGTTAAACAACCACATGTAATGAGATGAGAATATGGTTTGGGAGTGGTTAATTCGGACTTTCTATCATGATACATCCATTTATTGGATATTATCACCACACCGCTCTCCCATAATTGGTTTAACGATCTAATAGAAGTAACGAAAATAGCTGCTACACCCATTGTCAAACTTGACAGAGGCCAGATCTATATTCTTTAGTACATATATATATATATATATATATATATATATATATATATATATATATATATATATATATATAAATATATAATTCACACAATCGATATGTCCGCTGGCGTTTTGTATAATTTACAGATATGAGTGCCTATTAGTGCGAATTTTTGCCAATAAATTTCGAGTGCATTTAGGACATATTTAATTCCAAATTGAAGCAGAGAGAGCTATCATTTATTCAATGCACTTGCCATTAAGTTCAACTCAGATATCAATATAGATAACTACATGCAAATATCGGCATACATATGTAAGTATGAATGTATGTATAGAAGTCTTTACTATCGATGTTCAGTGCACAACTGATTATGGGTTAGGTAGGTTCATATTTTGCAGCAGCATTAATAAAAAAAAAAAAGAATCCAATAATTGACAAGCCTGGTTGCTGCAGTGTCAAACTCTACTCTTATTTCTATTCTGACTGTAAATGATTATCGCAATTTTTGTATTGTATAAATCGTTGGTTGAAAAAAATATGAAAATGTATTATTTTAGTATAGATTTATTCATTCAGTCGAATGAAATAAGCCCTTGTGGACAAATGGGGTAAATTTTGTTCATAAGTAAGATTTGTTATTTAGCCAAGTCGATAAGAGACACGAGTATCAATCAGTTGATTGTGATTTCAAATCACAGTAGGGGAATGTTCATTTTCATTATCCTAAATTTGGTGAAGATTGTTCTTGCTGTTCTTGTTCTTGTCAAGTCAGTCAACCTCCAAGTTTGGACTGGGGTTAGACAAAAAAGGCCTCGATAAGGAAAAAAAACAAAAAACTGTAAATGAACGAACTTAACTACGCTTCGGTCAAACTTCATTTAAATCTAAATTGTAAAGAGAACAGAATTCATTTCTCTATGCAGTAATATTCTAAAACTACGTGTCCCATGCCAACTCTGTTATTAGAACGCAGTTCCTGTGAATGGGATAAGAAAGCTTCAGAGAAACAATTCGACATGAGTTGGGCTTTAGGGTGAATTCTTCATCAGTTTTTGCGTACGTCCTGTTATTCGTACATGATAGTTTAGGGTCTGGACGTTGTCATCCGTTGTTACATAAGAAAATAAAGTAAAAGCTCAATGCTGGGAGTTTTGACAATAGCATAACAAAGACGGAAAACTTTGCAGAAATCGAATGACGGAGAAAACGAGTGAACCAAACGAGGAAGCCAATTGATTGATGAAGGAAAATATAAAGACTAGAATGCACCCAGTGAGTGCAAAGGTATGTCAATGCCATACACTAACAGAAAACTGAAAGAAAAATAAAACAAAATAAAACAGGATGCGATTCTCGAAATACGTATGAATATTGAGTTACTCCCCTTGAAATTGAAATTTAGCTTTTTTATTAACTGTTGGTTTTCTAACTTCTTTTCATGCAAAATAATTTTAAAAAATTATATCTAAATCACAAATAAATTTCCGGATCTACCTCTAGATTTAATTACTTCTTCCTTAGCCTATTGCCCACCCTTCCACAAGAGAACTTTTCGAGACAGACCGACGGATGGGGAAACAGACGGACGGATATATATATATATATATATATCCCAACTTCATTGAGAGAGGTAAATCAACATGCCAAGATGTAAACTCGTGTGTGTCTTTCATCTATACCTTGGCATTAGGTGGTAATTGTTCCATCCATGTTCCTTTCAGTAAATCAGTGAGTCCTCTAAATGATGACGAAAAAGACACTTATTTAAACCAACGGATATTCATTTTTCAACATAACCTCCTTTTTATCAATGCCCTCAATTCACACCATGGACTTATTGATCCACCATTTTATGTGCAACAATATAAAATCTGTTCGATACATTCATACATAAACGCACGCACAAACGTATATATATATATATATATATATATATATATATATATATATTAATTTGATGTCATACTCAGTAGATGAGTGCGTGGAAGTGTATCAATATATCTATCTATCAATAGATAGATAGATAGATAGATAAAGGCTAATAGTAAGAATAACAAGAGAAAGAACATACTCTGTTTGGAAACAGCGACACTGTATATAAAACGTGTGACGTTTATTCCTGTTGTAAGACTATTCCTTTCTAAATGAGTTTTCAAGTTAACCCCGTTAAAATAAATAGTCGTTGTATCAATGATAAAACAAAAATATCTTCTGCAATACTTTTTCGTTCGGTTGTGCTCGTTTTTTGATGGCAACATATCCATATTTTTGGCAACACTGTCAGTGGCGTAAAATTTGCTCTTAAATGATACATGATGATATCAGTTATGATTTAGTAATATTCCAATAGAAATAATAAAGTCCTGCTACGTTCGGTTTGGAAGAAAATTTATTTTCTTTTTTTCAATGGTAGGGGTGTACTCAATTATGGGCGATTTTGTATGTGTAAATAATTATGCATGTGTTTGTTCTAATGCCAGTGCCTCCGTATAAATGTATGGATTGATATATGACCATGCTTGCTTTCATATTTCGTCTGCCTTGAACTCGTCCCCAATTGTAGATGCCGAGTAACGGTAATGGATGAAACTATCATCGAGTTATCATTAAGAACGAGATTAAAAGAAAGGTAAATGAATATAAAAATAACTCTTCACAAAGAAGGGGAGATAACCCATCTTTGGATACGTTTCCTCTTGCTGGAAAGTAAAGGAGACATTCGTGATGGTTGCGTATATGACGATTTTGTAATCAGCTGAAATTAATAACGATTCCAATTGAATCACCGTGATGCATAGTGCCGTATTTGTCCCCCCCTCTCTCTCTCTCTCTCTCTCTCTCTCTCTCTCTCTCTCTCTCTCTCTCTCTCTCTCTCTCTCTGTCCATTCTTTTGTGATTGGCGCGTTACTGGATTCACTGTCGTTTGCTGTTGTTGTAGTTGCTGTTGTTGTTGTTGTTGTTGTTATTGGTAATGGCGCCACAATTTCTTTTGTTGCTTTTAATTCTATAGCGCTTCGTGATCTCTCGTTGTTTCTATTGAAATGTGAACAGATCCTGTCATTACATATCCGCAAGATTCAGTCGATTTTTTTTATCTTTCTGCAATTCTATCTTTGTATGCAGATTATGCACATAGATAGATAGATAGATAGATATACTGATCAACATATTCAAATCAAATGGATTCGAAAAATATTTACACAGGTAAATAGAATTTAAATAAATAGATAGATAGATAGATAGATAGAAGGATAGATAATGAACGCCATGACTTTGAATAAAACAATTTCCCCAATACATCTGTATATTGAAAATGAAATTATATGAAATCCTTTAAAAAAAATGGTTATCCTGATTCGCATCAACAAAAAAACAGAAAGTAAACGTGACGTTGCCTGACAAAGTAGCATGCATTTTCCTGAATATTCAATTAATAAAACCACACTAAGTGTTGCAAGCTCCTGCTGTGTAGGAAATAACCCCATTCATTTTCTGCTCGTCAATTTCGTTAGTAACGTATCAACAAAAAGGCCTTTTTATTTATGTACTTAACTTGATGGATTTCTTTTTATTCATGTATTCTATTCATGTATTTTCATACATTTATTTATTTGTAATATAACCGTTATTTATGCGTTTTATCAAAAATAAACCACCGATTCAAACTTGTTATTGGATATATATATATATATATATATATATATATATATATATATATATATATATATATATATATATATATATGTATGTATGTATGTAATATGATATAATTGCGCCTCTACATAAGGGCATTGCGTGCATTCGTTTACAACTTCATATACGTAGATTCTTTTATTAGCGATAAAGAAAATAACATGGAAGATCAGCTCGAAGCTGGTAATATGGAATCCATTCTAAAAACTTTATCTGTGAAGAACGCAGCTGCATATAAACTCACAGATTATTCGTCGGGGTTAGCTGTACTGAAAAATGGCATCGTAACCCAGGGAAGCGGTTTAATTCGGTGGCTATATGTGCGATGAACTCATACATAGTTACGTATAGAGAAACTAACGAATGTATTGCAAAGTGTTATCGGAACGATCTAGGAATTGGAACAGATTGATCAGTCTGGTAATCTGTCAATTTATCCAGCATTTCCCAAGCAACGCCGGACATTTCACACATCTCTTGAAATCACGCCATCGCGAGATAAAGAATCTCATTTGACGCCTTTTTTTTCATGGATGAAGTTCCCTGAACTTTTGGGTCGCAATACAAAATCATATATATGTATATATATATATATATATATATATATATATATATATATATATATATATATATATATATATATATATATATATATATATATATATATATATATAGTCAAGATCAAGGCTAGTTAGTATATTTTTCACCTGGGTGGCTGTAACATTCTGTGAAATTCATTAAAACACAAATATGACCAAATACTACAATGGAAAGGAACTTCTTTTGGGTGGATCGTTTAAATCTCCAACAATTGTAAAGTTTATTAAACATTCGTCAAATTTTTAAGTTTATTATATCATCATTTGAACAGAAAACGAAAAAAAGAGTTTCTTCAACCTACGATACCATTTGGATCTGATAAAGCCAGTTATTTTTCTTGCTAGTAGGTACAGATCTGAATAATATAGAGCTATAATCGAGAAGTTTTGAAACACAACGGACGAATGTATTTGAGTAGAGATTAAGATTCAGGTTTATAATGACCGCCAGGTAGGATGAGTGGAATTATATGAGATTGAACGTCAATGATGCAGTGTAATAAGGTGGAAGATTGAAAAGGAATTATAACATTGAAGTTTGTTTGTTATTTTGCAGACTTTTTGTTTTTCCTCTGCCTCAATTACATACGATTTCAGAGGACTGAGTTGCCCGACTTACAATCTACCGACCATCCCAAAAGCGATTTCTTTAATATCTAATCTGAGAAAATGTTTTGACCGAAGCTACTTGAAATGTACTATATTTATTGTTTGTTGCCAATTCTCATAAACAGACTACATAATCAGCAACCTCAAGATACGGCATGAACTAGGCGCTCGTCTGAAAGTCAATGAACGAAACAAACAACTATATATATATATATATATATATATAGAGAGAGAGAGAGAGGGGGGGGGAGAAGTGAAAGCTCATTTATATTTATATGAGCATTTATCTATCAATATATACATACATAAATAGGTAGTTATTAGGTTCCCTCTGATATCTTAATCAATTTAGCAAAAAATCAACCCAACGAGTCAATCTTAAAAGCACATTTATTTCAATCCTTTGGGCTGTTGAAAGATTAATTATTCAAATAAAGTTTCTCAATTTACCAAATCTTCAAAATGACAAATCTTATTAGTCACTCAATAGAAACCACCACATAACCAATGTCTTTTGGCGGAATGTCGTGTTTGAGGGATCAATTAAAATATTTAAAATGGGGTGAACAATGAATAAATTGATTTTCTCGCCCGTTGTTCGACAGTGATCACTAAAAAACCAAACTATGGGCCATTTCAGCATAAACTTATAACATAAATTGAACCTCCACTATAAACATATATGGGGGTCAGAAAAAAAGAAGACGTTTTTTCTTTCTAGACATGATGAGGATCAATTGCTTGAATTTTCAGTCCTCTAGCTCCATTGTTCCGGTCTGTGCGCGTGATATATAGATACATATATGAATACCAAGTCAGTCAGCCTGCCAGACCAACTCGAAAACAGTTTTGTTCGGAGGTTTCTAATAAAAGAGCTATTTGTTCTGACCCAGGAATACAACTTCAAGGCTGACAATGGATAAAGCAGCTATTCTGGCTGGAAAATTGATCATGAGAAAGTGGAGTTCCAATTTACTATCTTTCCTCTATCGACTATCGTATAGTATCAGTAATAGGGTTGAAATTACAGGCAATGGGACAGAGCACCGTGAGAGTAGGATTCATGTCTATTCCAAGGTCATCAAACGAGACTTTAGCTCGATTTGCTAATTCTGTTTTCCAATCAGATGAAAAAAGCAAGTTTAATCGGGATGGCATTGTCACTGGAACACTGGAAGGAAACAAACAAAATCAAGAAGATGAAAACCGGTACAAAGCACTTGCTTCCGGTCTGACGTCAAAATTGATAAACAAAAATGCAACAAGACAAAAGGAAGTAATGCAAGGTGGAAAAAAGGTAATAAAAATGAAAAAAAAAAGAATTTTATTTCGAAGGAGAATAATTTGACAACAAATCTCTAGTTAACGTAAGTAATGAAGAACCACATTTTTCCTTGCTTTCGTTGTCATAAACTCAATTCAACTGTGTAGAGAATAGGCGACCCACACTATCGCCTTTTGCTGCAAATCTTCCTGATCACGACCTTTTCACTAGTTGATACAGCAAGCAACATTATGGCGCGTTTTTATCCACCACAGAACTCTAATTACTACCCTGGGAGGACATGAAGATAAGTCTTCTCTAGTCTTTACATTCCGACGACTACTTATCCTTCTTTAGTGCTCGTTGGAAGGGACCAAAACCATGTAAGTCGCATTTACTCTCAAGCAAGAGGCAAACACAACAACAATCCATGTCAAAGTCCCGATTTCTACTTTTGTATTCGGCATTGAACTGCGAGGCTTGTCGCCAATCGTTTGAACTTTTACAGTTAATTAGTCTTTTCACTGGTGACTCAAAGCGCAAGAAGCCAGTCAACAGGCGGCATACCCATTGGTCCCTCATGGGTTCTTCTACCCTTGTCTTACTTTTTGAGCATGGGTGAGTAATGCACTACAACATTCACTTTCCAAGGCTTTATGGATATGAACTGATTTAATTATTCTGGGGATGATGTGAATTAACACTGAAATATTGTGACTACAATTGATTATTTACAATTATCTTTTCAGTTTTTTTTTAATCCTCTTGCCCTTATATACACATATAAGAGTGTATGTTAAGTGCCGTGCAAAGGTTTCATACTATTATTTTTTTTATTTAATTTCAGCAAACACAAGAAGCTATAAGTATTTATTTCTCACTCTATTCATGAAAATACATCGGTGTACAGATATTCTTACTTTATTTGCTTACATCTATACAAATATATTCTTACTCTAGTCAAAAAGAGTACATTTAACAGATATGAATACGCTTGAATGTAACACAAGATTAAAGAATATTTGTCATTCTTCAGGCTGGAATCAATAATTAGTACGACTGCACGTAAAATAGCTCGAAATCCCTTCTATCCTGAAGTTTTCTAGAGTAATCTTATGGTGTATTATACCAGACTTCCCAGAACCTTCCAGTTCTCTTCTTTAAACTTGGATTTTTTTCTGTTGCTTTCCAAGTCAAGTTCATGCCAACCTGCTTCTATTTTATTTGTCATACTAAGAATTTAAATTATTTGTTTTTATATCAAAAAAAAAGATTTAGAAATCAATAGTTCAACGATTTCAGTTGATCTAGATCGTATTTCACTATTTTAGAGAAAATGTTTCAGGTTAAAAGTGTAATTGCCCTTTGGATCTTCAAGAATAGGGTAAGCAGATAGATAGATTTCCACGTCTCGTTGATGACTGATGTAATTTCAAAGACACAGACGTAAAATAATACTACATCTGTCCCATAATATTTGGTACATTTAGTCAATGAAAGCTGTATGTAAACTTGACGCCTTTCATTTTAGTTGGCAACAATTTACTGAATAATATATTTAGTGTATCAAGTTGTAAACTTATTGATGAATGAATGAATTGCAAATCATTTACTTATTATATTTGATGATTAACCTTTTCAATTTTTTTTCTTCTGAATCAACCACCGTCAGAGTACAAAAGGGGCAACGAAAGGTACGTAGTGTTATAAGATCAATCGGGCAACCTTCCTTTAAGAAGCAAACTACAAAAAAAGCAAAAGGTAAAGGTTGGTGCTTCCAGAAACTCTCCTGCCTCTCCTGCACGGTCTACCAGAGACAGACGATGAAAAAAAAATCTAATCTTTGCCCGTGGAGTCAAACCATAATCTATTACCTACATACTACTGGCAAACAGCTGTTATTTCTGTAATTTTCCTGCTTCTGCCTTCATTCGGATGGGCACAATAATACTGTTTCAATTCATATATCACTGTGATACAACAACCTCCCATTTATCTATCCTTCTTTGTATCACTCTTTCTCTCTTTATATATATATATATATATATATATATATATATATATATATATATATATACGCGTGTGGGTGCAAAATACACGATTTCCGAGCTCACAGACAATGGTATTTGTATTTCTTACACAGTCTCGTTCCAACGCAAGCTCTAATAAGAACATATCCACAAATGTATCTATATGATATTATATGCATTTGCACCGATATACATGACATTCATAAAGGCATCCATGCTGATACCTAAACGTACAAACTAACAAAAATACAATTACAAATAAGGACGAATACGAACATGTTCATGATTTCATCAGTGCAAATCAATTATGTGCAGACATTCTAGCACACAAGTCCCCCTTCTGGAAACATATATATATATATATATATATATATATATGTGCTCAAAATCATGTATTCAGATCTCTCTCTCTCTCTCTCTCTCTCTCTCTCTCTCTCTCTCTCTCTCGATATGTATATATATATAGAGAGAGAGAGAAAGACAGAGAGAGAGAGTAGAACAACATCGGGATGAATAATTTTGGACCCAATAAGTAATCCTAATGACTGAAGAACCTAATTCACTGTACCCACAAAATACCAGAGGTTTCTTTTTCAATTCAAGGGAAACAATATGCATAAAAATCAAAACAACTTTTCTTTTCTACTTTTTTTTTAAATTTTGCATTAGTCTTGAGCTAAATATATTTTGAAGAGTGATATATTTTTAGTAAATAAGTCAGATGTTATCTCAAAAATGTTAATTTGGTAGCATTTGTACTCGGTCCAAATAAATGATGCAAATTAGTGATGATTACATACGTATGAATTCGTTCTAACAAGATTGGTCCTATTTAGAGGCTGGTCCTGATAACTGCTTGACCGATCAAATGAAATTCACTGTACGATATATATATATATATATATATATATATATATATATATATATATATATATATATATATATATATATATATAGACAGACAAAGACAAAGAGATGATATATAGAGATTAGAGGTTTATCTAATTTAAGATCACTATCATGAAACATGCTGCAAGCCTCGTATTCATTTCTGATGCCTTTCTATGCTGGACATAACACGCTATTTTAGATTGAGAGATTTAAATGTCATCATGATGAGACAGGAATACGAATCAAAGTAGTAAACTCTTGCTATTATATATATATATATATATATATATATATATATATATATATATATATATATATATATATATATATATATAAATATATAACGAATCTTGGCTATAATGAACACGTGGATCTATCCAAAATGACTTCGTACTGACCGAACGTAGATCGATAAATGCGGTGAACACGTGGACCATAACGAACTTTCTCTGTTCTCTTTGCCAAAATCCAAATTTTCATGCATAAACCCAGTTAGTCTGAACTTTTATCCTACGTAATAAATCAGAATCTGTCGATTTTTTTCATGTAAAACTACTGGATATTGGAGAATAAAATACCCAGGGATATTATTCTATAAATAATCAATGGAAAAAATATCAAGAACCTGTGAAAAAACTTCCTAGCAGATATTGTTTTGTAAAAATTAAAAGTTTTCGCTATATTCTAATCAACAAATAAACTATATTTTCATGAAAATTTTCTACAGTGTTTATTCTTCATATTAACAGAAAATTTATAACAATCAAATTGCCAGACGACAAGAGTGATGTGCTGGTCGTCGAAACCCAGAATGTTTAAACTATTATAACGATAAGTACCGAATCAGAATTTGTCAACGATTGTGTAAAAATATTGAAAATTGCAGAATAAACTGAGTTATTGTTATTGAGTTGAAAAATGAAAAAAGGTGACATTTTAATTGTATTATTTGTATTAGTGGCCAGAACTTTTCAATGAGAGCTTGACACTTGAGATAAAAAAAATATCAGTCTTGTATGAAAGGTTATGTTATCGTCAAAATCTTCATGTCATTGTTAAGAAAAAAGATTGGGAAAAATCTGATATAACCTTTCCGGGAAAAATAACTCTTCCTCCAATTAGTTTGTTATAGTGAGGGTATACTGTACTTATCAGCGCACCCCTTTACCCATACACATACATCACAGAGTTTTATATTTATTTATTTTTACTCATATTTATGTTTTTAAAGGTTTATGTATACAGTTAGTGGGGAGAATTTTGAGACCAGCATTTGATATGATTTTGATGTTAATATTTACTTTAAATTCACGCAAGGGATGCATTTTCATATAATTTAACAATTACAAGGAAAAATACATCCTTCCAAACATACAATGCAGAATATAAACAAAAGTAACAGAGGAAAAAAGTATCAGGACACCTTAATTTCATATTTTGATACTTAGCTGAATAGGCCTGGTTTGCAATTACGGATCGGAGACATTTTTGTTAACCCTTCGCTGTCTCAAGCGTGCAAAAAAAACCCTCGGTCTTCTAGGTTTTGGGGGTTCCTTTGATGAATTCGATCTTTCAAGCTTCGCCATAAATTCTGTATTGGATTCAAGTCAGGTGATTGATCAAGCCACTGGAGCATCCCTAAATTGTTGTAAACAAACCATTCTCGTGTTACTTTAGCTGGGTATCTCTTGTTGAAAGATCCAAATGTTGCACCCAAAAGATCAAATCAATTACCCCGAAGCTCTGACACATCGATCCTTCCATGGTTCCTTTAATCATGTGATCTTTCCCTGAATCATTGAAAGAGAAACATTCCCAAACCACGTCCGGGCTTCACTTTGGTGCTTTTTCGATTCATGAGCGAATTTCATCCAAGAATCCCGGTGCCTTTTTCTAACAAAGATTTTTCCGTGGAGTATGGGATTCCAAACATTTCCTATGCAGTTTAATAGTTCTTTTAGTAACCGATGTTCTAGCTGCTCTTAAATCATATTGGGTCTCCTTTCAAGTTACTCTTTGACTTTTCTAAACATTTTTCGAATTGCTTGTAAAGAAAGTTTTCCGTCGAGTGCCAGTTCAAAGAAGCTTTTTCGGTTGTGCCAAATTACTTCCACTTCAGAATAATTGATCCAATGGTACTGACAGGGACATTTAACATCTTGGCAAGGGTCCCGTTGCTCAAACCTTCATCATGTTGCCTAATTGCCTCATTCTTTTGTTCGGTTGAGAGCTCCTTTGCTTTAACAAGACAGCCTTGTTGCAAGAATGTAAAGAAGTCAATGATAACTGAACTGGCATCATAGTTCAGTGAATCATCGCTGGAACATTCCAAATGTTTATATACAGGTGCAGAAAGATCTAGACTTCCAATCCCTCATAAATAATTTTTGTAATGGAAATTTCTAATAGCGTACGAATAGTTTTTTCCGTCATTACTTCTGTATTATTTTACATCATATACTGGGAAATACCGGTACTTTTTTACTCAGGAACTGTTAATTTGATATTGAAATATATAACCCTTGCTGATTAAAAGTAAATGTAAACATCTAAAGTATATTTAATGTATATTTCGGAAAAGTCTGGATATTTATTTCCCCCGATTGTATACGTACATATCATCATCATCATCGGCTGTTATAAATCCACTGCTGGACAAAGACCTTTCGTATATCCTTCCATCTTGTATCTGGTGTCTCCTTACTGCGTTTACTATCCCACGGTTACCAATCGGTTTGCCCTTTTGCTCTATCTGTTGACTCTTCTTCTCGTTATATGCCCTGTCCATCTCCATTTTTTGTTGTTGTTTGATTACTTGTACGATATCTTTCACCCTGATCCTCCCTTGGGTCTGTATTGATTTTTTTTCGATCACTAAGACTCATTCCAAACATTGCTCTCTCTCTCTCTCTCACACACACACACACACACTATTGTCTTCTGTGTTATTTTGAGTTTGTTTTCGAATGGTTTTGTGAGATTCCAAGTTTTGCATCTGTATGTCACGGGTGGTATTATACATTGATTGTATACTTCACATTTTAAGCATATTGGAAATTTGCTCTCTCAGTGCGTCTCTATTCACACCAAACACTTTCCAGACAATCATTATGCGCTGACCTGCTTCTTAATGCTGTTATCTCTCTGGTCTTATCGCCTAACCTAGGCAAATGTCTGTTCTTACGTTTTTTCGCCACTTCATCATTGAACTTTTTTCTTTGTTTTCATCATCATCATCATCAGTCTTTTAGCGTCCGTCGTTGGACATAGACCTTCCCCAGGATTTGCCACACTTCCCTATCATGGGCGTCACGGAGCCAGTACTTCCTAAACTTGTCTAGTTCGTCTCTCCATCTAACATTTTGCCGGCCTCGGTCGCGCATGGGGTCTCAGGGGATCCATGTTGTGAGTCACGATGTCCATCGATTGTCTACCATTGTTGCAACATGGCCAGCCCACCACCATTTGAGATTTTTAATGGATTCTATGATGTCCCTAACTCTTGTCTTTTCTCGGATGTACTGTGCTGTTTTGTGGTCTCTCCATGTGAGGCCCAGCATTATTCTTTCATGTGCACGTTACATGGTTTGGTCATTATCAAACCTATTTTTTAGCTTTCTCTTTTTAGATCACTTAATATATTTTGTAAATTCTCTGCAATTGTATATATATATATATATATATATATATATATATATATATATATTATATATATATATATATTTACGTATGTGTGTGTGTACATACTTTCATCCATAATGTGTCTATACTGTTATATGAATACATGAAAGCATATGCGCACACTCCTACGTATCAATACTGAAATGTACACACACAAAGATTGGCAGATATATACATATCCGTACGAATGCAAAGAATTGAACAATAAACTTTCTTCGCTCTATACAATCTTTCTTCGGAAACACGATTCCAAATATCACCCAAAAAATCACCTTGAAGAATCTACGGAAGGTTCATTGATTCCATGCTGCGTCTGACATTTATTCGAGTAAATATAATGTAGACTGATCTTCATTCTACTCACCTCCATACGTACACTCATCCTTCAATCTCTCTCGCTTTCTCTCTCTCTATCTCTCTCTCTCTCTCTATATATATATATATATATATATATATATATATATATATATCGTGTTGTTTCTTCTACATCTTCAAGAATACAACTTTTCATGTGCAGAATTTTAGTTGTAGCAGTGATTTGGCTTTTATTTGTGTTTCACTTCCCCATTTCTCCTCGTTAGTTCAGCTGCGCGACTGTTGCCGTGGAGTGAACGTTCATTCTTTCATAATAAAATCGGAATTCATGACCGATTATCCCAGTTAAGGTTCAGGTCGTCGGTCTTTAAACGTGAATCAACATCGTAGATCGGAAAAAAAAAGAATATGCTCTAGCGAGACCCGAACTCGCATCCCTTTCACTTTGGGAAGCCTCCCTATGTATAGTAACTGCTCGACAGATTGACTTTGCTCTGGTTGCTCAATCAGTAGAGCAGACGCCGTATATAGACAGGCTTTTCCTGGTGAAGGGGACCTGAGTTCGAGTTTCACCTGAAGCTTATTTTTCAGTTCTGATCTGCAGTGTTTACTCACTCTCATAGACTTACAGTCTGAATAGCTGTTATGGGCTTAAACTATGCTAAACTTAGTAAATATCCTCATTTCTTTCGAAATATGGTTTCAAAGCAGAAAAAGGTGAATAATCTTGAATGCTGTTCTCTTTGATATCATCCATGAGTCCAGGGGAGCCTGCCTATGTGCAGCAACAGCTCTTCTGATTGAATGTTGTATATCAGGTGTTGTAAGGGGCTGGTGATACGATCGTAACTTTCTGGTATGTGAGAAGTATGGCCCCAGGCCAAGGGAAGATTCTTGGAAATTAGGTCAGGGTGAGAGGGTGTGAACAACAAGAAGCAATCGGTTCAATAGTAATGTGGTCAGAACCAGGGCGCGTTTAACTTAAACCTTGCATAAATTTGTGATTTTCCCTAGATGCCATATAGATACAAACATGGCCTGATAATCAAAAGTGGGCGAAATCAAAGAGAAACATGAATGAAAAGTATATCAAGAAAAAAACACTTGGTTGCAGGCTGGAAAAATGCGTGCACTGAATGCTTTGAAGAGAATCATGCTCATCACATCACGTGAAGAGATCACAAGACAGCCAAGTATATTAGAGAAAAAACAGGAGTCAGAGATAAGCCCTAATGGCAATGGGCCGGTTATGTTGCAAGAATCTTAGACAACCGCTGAACATCACGTCTCACAAAGTGAATCTCCAGAGATCATATGTGAAACTCGTTCAACGACAGAATATAAGACGGTGTGACGAACTAGACCAATTCAAAAATTACTGGCTCTGCAACGCCCTATGATAGAGAGGTGCGGTGAATTTTGTGTGAAACTTGTAAGGAATATGGATCTCGAATTACTAATGACAAAACATTGTTCCTTCAGCTTTTGATGCACACAGTCGATCCCAAATAGCGCCAGACCACCTGAAAAGACATTACGGACTAAAATTAAATGAACAGTTCTCCTTCGAAACAAGATAATGGATATCTTTACTAATGGAAAATGATTTTTGGCAGTGTTTGACCACAGTACGTTTTTTTTTAACTAGCTCAAATGATAATTCTACGCTGCCAAACTTGATGTACTGCAGCAAATCATAAGTAATGCATCACCCGAATTTCTTTCTGGTATCTTCATTCGTATATTTCTTGTCGTCCGCGGCCAGTCCAGTCAGTGGGTTATGAGGAGGGTTTGGCTTGCTTTATTGAACGTAATATAGATTTCAGTCCCTTCTTCAGGAAAGTTAACGGAATCACCACGGCACTTGGCTTCCCCAAATGGTCGGACATCTAGGTAATGACCAGGAACAACGCTGCTTAACTTCGGCGATAATACGAGAACCGATTTGTCCAAAGCGTAACTTTCTGGTATATAGTATGGCCACTGGTCAAGAAAAGATACATGGAAACATGGTCAGAATATGGGAACGGAACGACCTGAGGCAATCGGGTCACTAGTAATTTGGTCAGTGCCTGGAGTTGTTAATCTTGGACCTTAGTAAAATTTGCGATTTTCTCCAGAAACCACACAGACACCAAAATAAAACCTGGTAATGAAAAGCAGCCAAAATCTAAAGAGGAGATGAATAAAAAGTACGAAAATTGACACTCAGGACATAGTTGACTGCAGGCTGGAAAAACCTGAAATCTTTTCCGTGTAGTAACACTGTTATCAAATAATTGATTTGGGGTCCCTAAATTGACAGTGTTTGTAGCAAATGGAAACCAGCAGAAAAGGGGAGAACCGGAAGTCTGTTTAGTTTTCATACCACAATGCAACAAACAAAGGAACCAATGGACACGACCAAAAACACATGATATCAGTTTTAGGGTGAATGATCAAAGCTCTATAGGGTACCATAGCAAATAATGCAGTAAGCCTCCAGTGACAAATGACGTGACAAAACAGCATCAAAAGTAATTCACATATAATGATTAGCTATGTGAATCTGTCATCTTTCATGCTTATGTCATCAGTGACGTCTAGCGACATAACTTAGTTGAAATAGTTACCTGGCACCTTTTTCTGGCCCTATCTTCGGGATCAAAGTGTAGTATCTGTTCCATAGCATAGACCGAGGAGTCAGTTCTGACACTTGCCCGTTGAATGGGCCGGAGATTGTGTGGAAGGTATTAAAGACCGAGTGCGCCGGTGCAAACGTTGGCCAATGAGGTTACACTGAGGCTGCGTTTGCTAAGCGCATCGGGAGGCTTTTCGACTCGTCCTTAGGCTCTCCCATTATTACTCGGCCTAGCTTTCACTGGTGACGTTGTCTTTTCAACGGTAACTGCGTCGGCTGGAGCCATTTGGGGGGGGGTACTATTTCTTCCCATGTTAAGCCCGACCTTGTGTCACATATTGCTGTGGTGGAACAGTGATTAAATAGAACTTAGTTGAAATAGAATCTTGTTACGTCAAACTTGAAGAATAATACCTTCACTTAATTTTACTTTCAGATTAGTTCAATATTCAGGAAATATTCAATGTAAACAAGAAGATATAGCGCAACTTAATGTTTTTGATATTTTTTTTTTCTATAATGCGATTGCAAAATGCCTAATTAATGTTGTTGTCTTTTTACAGCAATGCTAAACTGGTATGATAGATTCCGCATTGTGGGGTGGCCAAATATGATAATGACTGGTGTAATCACATCTCTCATATCCCGTGAAAGTATTTAAAGGAAGACCCAACATGTCGCTAGGCAGTGATGGGAATCTGTCTCAGGAACGACCAGTTGGGCTCAGTGCTTCAGTGCAGTGGGAGCCGCAGCACCCCAGACTGTTGAAAGTAATCCGACGAGTTGACATCAGAAAGCCTCATATTTTGTTTGGCTTCTATTTCTCCCTCAGTTCTATGTTCGGAAAAAGAAGGGGGCTCCTATCACCAACAGAACAGCAAGTTAGTTTTTTTTTCTAATATCGCTGCAAGCACTACGACAGAATATCACTGACCATCGCATCAAAAATTCACCTGCGGTCTCTCCCATATCCGATACAGGAATAAAACGCGACCAATTTGAACATTCTGTCTACAAACCTATTTGAACTGCACCTGGTTAACATCAAATTTGTTGCCGTCGTTCCACGTATAGATTTTTTACTGCAGCCAAGAACTCAAAATACAATGTAGCAAAATAAACCAACAGCGAATTTGTCGATACAAAATAACTACCATTTAAAGGGAAATAAAAGAAATACTTTTTACCAAATATTTCACCATATGTATCAAGTTTATGGGATTTTTTACTACATATATAAGTGGGGAAGAAAAGAATCCAGTTCATGTTTAGTCCATTTGGCATGAGCAAAATCCACCAGACGCATGTGAATATACATTGTGCGCAGGAGACGGTCAATATATGAAAGTAATTGATGGTGCCCCAAGGTTTTAATTGGCTTAAGAGTCGGTATTTATCATTCACTCGACATCCCAAAATAGATTAACCAATCATTCAGTGAAGATGTTGACATCTGCAGGCGATAATAGAAGAGGTGACGTGAGATAAGTTAATAACTGCCATGTTGCAAAACGCTGATTAGCAGCGGCCGCTGATATAAAATTCTAATTATTGGTCAGAGTCTTCATTCTTTATTCTCCAGTTTCCTGTTTGTTAGTGACAGGTTCCTTCTTCTTCTTCTTCTTCTTCTTCTTCTTCTTCTTCTTCTTCTTCTTCTTCTTCTTCTTCTTCCCAATATAATAATATGAATATGAGGTCAAGTGGAAAAAAAAACTTTTCCCCTAAACAAAGTGTTGTCAGAGCAAAAAATTCCAAAAGATTGTCTGATCAGAACAAAAGAATTGTCTGGTGATGTCATAAAAATTCCAAATTCACACAATGAAATGTGGTATCAACTCGGGGTCATAGAAATTGTGCAGTAAATTGAACCCCCTTTCTAAAACATAAATGTAACGGGTGAAAATCACTCGGATTTGCTTTATTCTTTAAGTTAGATCATCTTGATGATGTAGGGCTAAAAAATCTCTGTGTGACGTTTCTGCTGGTTACGGTAACATAGCAACAAACACAGCCGCCACACATCAACATCATCATTATTATTAGTATAATTATTAGTATTATAATTATCATTATTATTATTATTATTATTATTATTATTATTATTATTATTATTATTATTATTATTATTATTATTATTGTTGTTGTTGTTGTTGTTATTATTATTATTATTATTATTATTATTATTACTATCAGCTTCGATGTAGATACTTCCTTTGTATCGAATAAATATTGTGATTATTTCAAAATAAATGAATAGGAGAAACTACTGATTAGTATTTTTTACAAAAAAAGGAAAAGGCTTTCCTTTCACTTTTTACCCCTAAAAATGAAAAAGAGGTTTGCCGTCACTTATGATCCCGTAAAGAGAAAATGAATGTTCCTCTCATTTTTGACCGATGAATGTGATAAAAAGATTTACCCTCCCTTTTTATCCCTCATCTCTGACTCCTAAAGTGTAAAAATAGAATGTTCCCTCTCACTTTTCATCCTTAAGAAACATTTCCATCACTTTTGATCCCTGAGTGAAAGAAAAAGAATGCTCCTTTCACTTTTGACTCATGAAAGTGAAAATGTATAACTTTTCCTACAAGAGAAAAATGTTCCCTTCATTTTCGGTCCCTTTAAAAGCAAAGAAAGTTTCCCCTCGTTTTTGAAACCTAAAATGAAAAAAATGCTCCCATCAATTTGACTCCAAATTTCAAAAAAGTTTGATCAGGATATGAAGCAAGGTGAGAGAAAAACATTTTTAAAAGTGAGTTCAGAATATGAGTTTGAGTAAAAAAAAAAAAATTTTTAAAAAAACAACGTAAAAAGAGTTATGAGGCCAGGTAAGAACATTCACCTCCAGAAAAATATGTGATCAGAACAAAACAGTCCTAAACATATCGCAACAATAAAAAAAAACATCCGGATTTGTTTAATTCTTCAAGTTGAAGCATTCGGAGGATGTAGTGCCACAAAAACTCTACCTACTGTGTGTCATTTTTGCCGGATCACAGCAACACAAAAAATATTTTACTAACATTATTATTATTATTATTTGGAATCTCACACCAGTTGCCTGGTGGTAACCGCTGGAGTTTGAGTGACAGCAAGTCTCCTCAAGTCTCCAGCCCTCCTCTCCTAGTACTCGTAGGTCGCAGTAATTCTGCTATTTAGTTTCACACCGGTTGCCCAGTGGTTATCACTGAAGGCTGAGTGACAATAAGTCTCCTCAGGTCTTCAGCTAACGTCTCCTCTCTCTTTCACCTATCATGTCAGGGCTAAAATTCGTTGCAGTACTTATATCTCTAGTACCTTCCTCAGTATCCGTGCAGTTCCCAGTAGCGCTGTGGTCTGTACGGTCTCAATCTTTCCCCTAATCCCGATCTCTTCCAGCGTTTTGGGGACTGTTCCTAGTGCGCCCACTATGACCGGTACTACCCTGGCTTTCATGTTCCACATCTTCCTCAACTCCCTTGCTAGGTCCTGGTATTTTTCCCTTTTTTCACCCTCCTTCTTTTTTACTCTATGATCTGCAGGCACAGCAACGTCTACTATTTGGCAGGCCTTCCTTTTTTTGTCTACTATTACTAAGTCTGGTCTTCTTGCCTGGATAAGGTGGTCAGTTTGGATGTCAAAGTCCCAGAGTAGTTTGTGTTTGTCATTCTCCAAAACTGCCTCTGGCTTGTGCTGATACCACTTTTCCACATGGTTGAATCCCATTTGTTTGCTTAGTTCCCAGTGTATCATTGTTGCTACTCTATCGTGTCTATGCTTATACTCCTTCTGGGCGAGTTGACTACATTCACTAGTTATGTGGTTTACTGTCTCATCTCTTTCACCGCACATGTAGCATTTGCTGTTTGTCCGTGTTCTGTCGATTTTTGTTTTTATGTAGTTTGTCCTTATGCTTTTGTTTTGGGCTGCCATGATGAGCGATTCTGTTTCTCTCTTAAGGTTCCCCTTTCGTAACCACGTCCATGATTTCTCGTCTGCTACATCTTGTATCTGTCTTTTAAACTCGCTGTACAATTTTTTCCCTTCCCATCTTTCTTTTCTTGCTTGCTGTACAGTTCCATTGTTTTCTACTTTATTGCTTGTTGCACTATCTCTCGCGCTCTTTATGATATCATTATTATTATTATTTTGCAATTTCACTCCAGTTCCCTGGTTGCTTGTGGTTACTGCTGGAGGTCGAGTGACTGCAAGTCTCCTCAAGTCTCCAGCCCTCCTCTCCACATTGTTATGGACCACAGCAATACTGTGGTTTATAGTTTTACACCAGTTGCCCGGTGGTCATCGCTGAAGGTTGGGTGACAGATTGTCTCCTTAGGTCATTATTATTAATAGAAGTAGTAGTAGTAGTATCTTTTTGTAAAGTGAAAACACTGGAAATGAACTTGATTATAATCAATCATATCTTTTTTACTTCAGATAGAGAGAAGTTCCCTTCGGATGTTTGCTGCCCCAAGAAGCGCAGACGTCAGAAACGTTCGGTGATTGCACTCAATACCGAGTTTGCCAAACATATTTCCACAAATTTGAAGAAATGGAACCAACCTCCCCGATGACTGATTGTTTTTGCCACAATTTCTGCAGTTCCACCTTCAACTCCGAATACTTATCAATTATTTCATGTTTTCTACATTGTGGTCGCCTGGAATGGCAACGTCCAAAAAGAAGCATTTATTGGTATCCTTCCTCGCTACTACAATATCTGGCATTCTATACTCAATGGCTTTGTCCGTCTGGATGTTGAAATCCCACAAGGTTTTGACCTTTTCACGTTTTCTATCTGATTCTGGTACCTCCTCTCAGTTATACAAAATCCATATTTCTAGTTCCAGTGCAGTTTCTGACAGACCTTATCATGTCCGTGCTTATACTCTCTGGTGATAGATGTTTTCTTTTACAGAATCTGTATTCAGTGCCTGGCCCTGAGCAGCGATGATCAAGCTCTCGGTTTCTCTTTTCAGATCCCCCTGTGACAATCAAGTCCAAGAGTCATCTGTTCTCATTCAGTGTCAGGTCCTGGCCGGCGATGATAAAGCTCACAGTTTCTCTTTCCAGATCACTCTGTTAGTCATCTCATCTCCTGCTCCTCCAATCTTGCTTCCAGTGTTCGGCATACTTCCAAGTGCGCTCATCTGTGATAATTTCTGTCCTTTTGAATTACTGGTACATTTTGTTCTGTTCCTTCTTTTTTGTCTTCTGAATTACTTTTTTGAATTACCTTTGCTACGTTTTTGTTGTCTGTTGCACCGCTTCGAACGTTTTTCATAACATATTCACTGCTTGCTTGCACATTATGTTCTCATCCAGTTCCAAACACTCTTCTACGCTGATGAGTCCTTTGCCATCTCCTTTCATCTTCACGTACACCCGATGTCGTCTGTTTAGTGTACAGCTTTGTGTATCATCATAATTTCCGCCATCGATTGGAATCCAAAATTCACATCCCCAGATATGATTTAAACTCACAACCAACCGATTGCGAGGAGGCTGTCTTACTGATAAGTCTTGGATATCTTTACAAAAAATATATATGTTTATTTGTTATACAGACAAAACAGAAGTTGTAGTAAGCATCTTCAGTCGGAATAAAAGATGGCTGAGGAGATCACCCCTGCAGCAGCTTCTTCATTTGTTCATGTTGGTGAGATAATTTACGTGTTTAAATTTTGTATCTTGTAATGATTCTATAGACACTATGTGCTGTTGTTTACCTCACCAGTTGTCTCAAATGATTGCTTTGCAAGTGATATTAATACTTCTGTTGGGAAAACACATACGTTCTTTGGAAAACAATTACTTATAGATCCTCGATTATTTGTCAAGTCAGAAGTTGCTTATTATTGGCTCATTACACACTAAATCATATAAAGATCAAAACAGATCGATGAATAAATAGATAGATGACGCTAACATAACAGATTTCCCAGGTAAACAAATTTTACTGATCAGATTTGAAGATATTTAGAGATAATGACCTACCTAGGAAATCAGCCCTCAAAATCCCGGCTTTTATCAATTGACTGATATGGGCAAGTCTCTACTGTCTCTGTCACCGAGCATGTCTGATATACTTAGATACAGTTTGTTTGGGGTTTTTTTGTTGTTGTTGTTGTTGTTGTTGTTGTTGTTTTTTTTAATACATAAGTTCGCAAGACTTTCTTTATTTTCGTAAAAGTAATTCTCTAGAATCAACTTGGCTTTTGAAAAGAAAATCCAAATGGCATTAAAAAAATCTCTATAACCAATGCATCCTCCCGATGGTAACTGAGGGGGTTGAAACATGTAACTTAACAACAGAATTTGCTCTCAAACCAAGAACCATGCAACATGCATAATAAAGGACCGTGCGTAGGATTGCATGGAGATATGAGACAGCACGTTACACTAGTAGGAACACAGGAGTCAGAGATATCATAGAAAACATTGGGAAACTTCAATAGCAATGTGCAAACCATGTAGCAAGAATGACAGACAACTACTGAACATCACAATTCAAAGCGAGGATCCCCAGATATCACATGCGAAATTTTCGCTGACAATAAAAGATGGCGTCACGTTTTAGACAAGTTCAGAAAATATTGGCTTCGCGACAACCGAGAGATCCGGTGAATCTCTGGGAATTAAAAGGTCTGGATAATCTTGGGGATGTTAAAAGGAGGAGGAGGGAGAAGATTTGGATGTTGAAATATTTCTTTTAAAATCATTTATATATATATATATGATTAGAGTCGAATCTGTCACACATAGTATCAATAGCAACCGGCAATCCCTCACTCTTTCTACCTTGGGATTAAACTACTTGATTTTATTTCCTCTTTCCTCCCGTTGTACCTTCTTAATGAACTACCTTTCTCTTCTCGACTCTTCTTTGTAACTCTTAAACTACTTGATTATCTTCTCTTCTTCCCTCTCAATTGTGTCATTAACCGCTTATGGTAACCGTCAACGAAGCAACGGGCCATGGACTAGTTCTTCCCGAATGCTGAATACGTCAGTATAGTTGTAATGTAAAAGTATACTTTTACTTTTTCAATGATTATATATTTGCCTAGAAATTTCTTTATCCAGTCCCAATGTCTGCAATCAAAATATAATGATTTTCTCATTATTAGCTAATTGAACCATTGCCACCAAAGGCGGCGAAAGATTCTTCTTTTTTTATATGTGCGTGCGCTTGTGAATCTTTTGTGTGTTCCAGCGCTCCTGGTCATACTGTTTTGTCTATAGATTTGAAAAAACCTTGGGGGCCTCATTTTTACGGGTATATTGATAAGATCGATATTCTCCAGAATCTAGATGTTTCTACATCTATTTTTCCCGTGAAAAACACCAATAATGATATAAATAGAATTTGATCAGACCACATTTATTCTCCGATGGAATTTTTTTATGGGGGGGGGGTTACTTCAAATCTTGACGCTACGGTTGCTCAATTATTGACTGTAATGGCGAGTCATGAAATTATCTGGACGATAAATGTCTTAAAAAATACTTTTGAATATTTCAGAAAGCTCACAGGAATTAGATTATTCAGAAAGCCAGGTCACATTTTTAGGCGGAGTAAAAATCCGTTCAAACGTGGCAAATTAATTCGATAGTCAAGAACACTTCTGTGAAAGTAATTCTTTTGTCTCTTATTGAATGAATCTGAGTCGCTGGGGGGACCCTTCTCAAGATCTAAGCCAGTGTTCCACTCTTTTTGAGTCTCTGAGAGCAGTCGTTGAATTATGGTAGGTTTCCTCTCTTACGAGCTCTTGGAATGAAGCAAGAAGCAAGGCAATCGCAGAATAATCTTATTGTCAATGACTTGAACAGATGAAAAGGAAAGATTCACACCATAAATCTCCGGTCTGGGTCAACCGAAAGAGTCTTCTTCTTCTTCTTCTTCTTCTTCTTCTTCTTCTTCTTCTTCTTCTTCTTCTTCTTCTTCTTCTTCTTCTCTTCCTTCTTCTTCTTCTCTTCCTTCTTCTTCTCTTCCTTCTTCTTCTTCTTCTTCTTCTTCTTCTTCTTCTTCTTCTTCTTCTTCTCTTCCTTCTTCTTCTTCTTCTTCTCTTCTTTCTTCTTCTCTTCCTTCTTCTTCTCTTCCTTCTTCTTCTCTTCCTTCTTCTTCTTCTTCTTCTTCTTCTTCTTCTTCTTCTTCTTCTTCTTCTTCTTCTTCTTCTTCTTCTTCAACACTCGATAAAACCAAAAAGCAATCAGAGACCGCATACCTCTGCCAACATCAGAGGAAGTAATTTTGAATGCATCAGCTCGAAAAATTTAATCATTTCTTCTGTAGCTTCCACAAAATTTCATGGAAATTAATTGGGAACTTCTGGAAATATCGTTTGGACATACATGAACTCTTGACTATATTATAGGGGATCTAATTGTTCATGGACCCGTTCCAAAATTTAATCACTTCTTTCGTGGTCTTTTATTCACCCTTCCACGAAATTTCATAGAAGTTCATTTAGAACTTTTGAAGATATCATGTGGGAAGACGAGACCGTATATATTTATGTATGAAAATGAAACAGAAGAATATCTCTCAATCAAATTCTTGGATCTACTCCAAAGTCTTTCCAACCTTTTCTTACTCCCATTTCCCGCCCTTATATAAAATCTAATTAAAATCCATTCAGTGCTTCTAGAGGTAGCAAGTGGACAAACAGACAGAAAGACGGAAAGATACGACCAAATACACACACCTTTCCTACTTGGCAGAGGTAATAAACTTAGAAAAAGATTAAATTTAAAATATGGACGATTTCCGGCATTCTTATAACAAGCAGCTCATACCTTAAGATTTCTATCTAATAGAAACAATTTCTCAAAAGTAGTGGATAAATCATCTTGATACTCTCACGCCCAGAAAAAATTATCTCTCAATGCGGGATGAAAGAATTAGTTTCAAATTGGGCTTTTGTTTTTGCTGTTAATGATGGTTGTGTTCTCGGCAAATAAATTTAGCTTTTCTTACATTTGAATGATTTTTTTCTATCTCCAAAAAAGTGTGATTACTTTCTGCACAACGTGTTATAGGCTAAAGTGTTATCTGTCATTTCCGGCATGTGTGGTTGGAATGTTTTGAGATGAGACTGGAGACTGTCTTTTCGTTGCAGAGCAACCCACCAATGGGAGGCTAATTGATACTGATACGAAGGCAGATAGAAGAACATATATATATATATATATATATATATATATATATATATATATATATATATATGTATATATATATATATATATTGACCAGCCCACGTAGAGAGACGGAGAGAGACAGACGGACATAGATTCCCACGAATAGGGACAAGTAATAATAAAAGAAATAAAAGGTCTCTCGATTAACACAGAATAAACGAGAGTTGCTTTATTTTTCTATACATCGTGTTTTCATTATTGTTCCATTCGGAGTACAAGAAAAAAGTTATGTCTGCAATTCACTCCATTTTTCGTCCAACCCTTTTCTCGGTTTTACCTATACCCCTAGAAGTTACAATCTGGAGTTTGTTTGTTTTTTTTCCAGCCAACTCGACGCAGACGACAAATCCAAATAACTACCGGACCCCGTGAGTACCAACAGAAAGTTTTACCCCGTTGACAGAAATGTCTAGTTAGTTAGTACAGGGAACGAATAACTGAGATAGAGGTGAAGTAGCTGTAAAGTCGGTGGGCAGCAGTAACCCAAAATCTTACCAACGAATACCATGGCTAGATGCAACCGGAACTCAAGTAAAAAAGCCATTATTATTTTAATTTTTCCCCTTCCTTCTAAGCTTCACTGCACTACCATGCAGTCAACTCTCTCTCTCTCTCTCTCTCTCTCTCTCTCTATCTATCTATCTCGTCAACTCTCTCTCAGCTTCAGGTTCTGCTAAAAACTATAGGAATCCCACAATAAAGAATGTGTTTTACGGCCCTCATGGCCAACTTTCAACCGCTGAGATTGGTTGACTGTTATGTGATCACTAAAATGAATGGAATCTTTGGCGTATTCATCGGATAAATCCCACCGATTCTTTCTCTCTCTCTCTCTCTCTCTCTCTCTCTCTCTATATATATATATATATATATATATATATATATATATATATATATATATATATATATATATATATATATATATATATATGAATTATGTGATGAAATGATCTCCCATCATTACCTGGTTAATATATCCCTCAATTTAGACAACGCCAAAAGAATAAAATAATTAAAGAAAGTGGGACTACTACAGGATCGAACCTAACACTGATATAGCAGCCATTTCAACTTAGCAATGCTCTTACCATTGAACTAGAGGGCAGCTGGTAATACAAAGCCTCAAATGACTGCTTTCAACACAAATCTACGTCTCGTTTATTCTTCGTTTATTCTTGGTTTATACGTTTCTTTCAACGCGACACTTATGTATTGAGAAATAGATATATGTTTTCCGACAGAATGAATTATGACTTCCTGCTGCAGTCCCATCTTTTTCAGTAGTATATTCTATTTACGTTGTCTTAATTGAGTAATATACTAACCGTGTTATGACGGGAGATCATAATGAGTTTCTAAAAGATATAACGCAATTTATAATTCATTCTGTCGGATCACATATATCCATTTCTTTTTATATATATATATATATATATATATATATATATATATATATATATATATATATGTGTGTGTGTGTGTGTGTGTGTGCACAAATATATATATATATGTGTGTGTGTGTGTATGTATGTATAATGAGTAAAGAATCTTTTTTAATGGTCCATTACAAACTGTACATCCTGTTTCACTTAAAAAAGATTTTCATATGAGCATTTCATTTGAAATCTCTTTCAAATTAAACAGAATGTTCAATCTGTAATGGACCATTGGAAAAAAGCTTTACTCGTTTTATAACCGCTCTACCGATAGTATCGAGCCCTTTTTTCACAAAGATCTACTTTATCCGAATACACATGCTCGTTGTATATTTATCATTGTTCATATATACATATATATCAGTAACGACTCCAGCACTCGGGCTATTCTGGCTAAGCCTGAATACTCCGACCGTCAAATGTCAATCTATTTCAAACCAAAA
The DNA here is from genome assembly GCA_963457665.1 of Thysanoteuthis rhombus. Taxonomy (NCBI): domain Eukaryota; kingdom Metazoa; phylum Mollusca; class Cephalopoda; order Oegopsida; family Thysanoteuthidae; genus Thysanoteuthis; species Thysanoteuthis major. The sequence goes on along the minus strand of OY735215.1, from coordinate 19,002,951 downwards.
GGAAATGTCTCAAACATTTTGGCGAAAGAATTTCTGCTAACTGCTACTACTACTACTATTACTACTACCACTCGGGCCGAAACTGACTAGCTTAGTACAATAAGTAAACATGTACAAACGACTCGGACTATCAAAAAAAAGATCTCAAATAGTTTTTTAATCACTATTTCTCAATATATAAAGCTGATTCAGTTTCATAAACCAACTAAAACCAAAGAGCTTGGAATTTATGATCAGTCTAGATCAGTGGTTCCCCACATTTCCATATTTAAATGATTTCTTCCAAGGAACAAGGCTTTTGAAAGGTCTGCCTACTCAACAAGCTGTAATATCAACCCAAGAGAAAGCCTTAGAAGTGGAACGTTGTATATGAATATCGAGAACATCCTTTAAGCCAAGATTATTCAACCATATATCATCATTTGCAAACGAAAAATATAAAAACATTACATCACTGTCGAGTTAATATTGGAGACAAACTGATATCAAACTCAAACCTACCGTAAAATGGAAAATATTTAACAAACATACATATGCCAGATTATTTAAACCCCATGTAACCTATGCTTTAATGAGAAATTTGAAATCCTCACTTCTGTCAATAGAACAAAAAATTGGAAAACAGAATTGTTGAACAAAAAAAATGAAGTAACATTAAAATAGCATCATCGCTCATAATATATATTAAGAAACATAACGCAATAATTTACATATAGATATACTGAAAATTAACCACCATAGATGTCTTATTCCCGAAGCCACAATGAAGAACAACATAATCACCATAATCATCATAGACATGTGGGAAAAGACCAAGCCAAGAATAATTAAATCAACAACTCATCATCATCATCATCATCATCATCAGTCTTTTAACGTCCGTCGTTGGACATGGACCTTCCCCAGTATCTGCCACATTTCTCTATCATGGGCGTCGCAGACCCAGTATTTTCTGAATTTGTCTAGTTCGTCTCTCTATCCTGTTTTTTGTCGGCTCGGTTTCGCATGTGGTCTCTGGGGATCCATGTGTGAGTCCTGATGCCCATCGGTTGTCTTTCATTCTCGCAACATGACCAGCCCATTGCTATTTGAGTTTTCTAATGGATTCTATGATGTCTCTGACTCCCGTTTTCTTTCTGATATGTTGTGCTTTCTGGTGATTCAACAACTATGGTCATATAAAAAGGAACCTGAGATTAGGAAACAGATTCAAGTGGGAATGAAATATTCTCTGGGAAGAAACATACCACAAAGAACTGATGGATTAACTATATACTGCAAACGAAAATGCCAGGATCATACCCTCCTAACTTATAATTTATGACAACCAACAAGCATAACATCCCCATTGAATGAAACAAAAAAACATAACAAGCAATAACCAACGACTTACCAAAAACTATATACGAGAGAGGGTAAGTGAGAATAAAAGGAAGGTTCTAATATCTAGAAAAATAAACATAACCCCTAAAAATATCCTAAATAAGAACCATAAATGCCAGTATCATTCTCCTGAAGAAGCCCAAACCTGGCAGAAACGTAAACATGTCTGAGTAGCGAATCCTCAATCAATTATATATATATATATATATATATATATATATATATATATGTATAATTTATTTTAACCAAGCTTCATTAAATGCAAGGGATAATTTTTTGTCGTCAGACCTCCAGTTACTTTTTTCTTGTTTGCGAATAAGTTGTTCATTCGCTGGGTCGCGATAATGAAAGTACTGTCCAAAGTTCGTAACATTACCGCACAAATTATCCGTCGTATTTAATGAAACTTGCTTAAAGGAAAATGATTATAGATTAAATGCAAGCTGCTCTGCATTAAGAGGGTAATAATTCCAATATTTGAGAGTGTCTCATTGAAAACCAACAATTTTTCAGTTCATTAGTTGTATTTTAAGTAGAATGTAAATGAAAGTCTCTCCACTTCCGTTCGTGAGTTGGACAGAATTTCTCTGTACGGAGAGAAGTTCCTAGATTAAGAGAGAAAAGTGGAGGTGTTTGCGTTTTATTTTGTTTTTGTTTGTTTGTTTGTTTGTTTGTTTTTTTTTTTTGTAATGGCAGTATCTTCATCCTCTAATTTCGAAATGATCATCCCCACTTTCTTCTGAAGAGTCGCCGTTGCCACAATCATCGCGTCTTGACATTTTCCGAAATCTCGTCACCTGCCTGAGCTGGATGATCAAGATTTTCTTAAGCCGCATCAAGGACCCTTCATCTCTGTGGTTGCTTTGGTATCAGCATTGTAATTGGAAACTCATTCATTCCTAGTTTCCTTCGCTCGGCACTTGACCGATTCGATTCGCAGGATCTGATTCTGGTTAGCAGACTCGAGTAGATGTATAAACGACTCAAGTATTCGGGAATCATTTCAATTTCTATCAGTTTTATACCGTGCCTAAATACGTACACGCTTGAGAGGATCAAGATATTCCAAGATCAACCCCATAGGTTCCGCTTTTTATCATAAATCAGCCATTTAGAAAGAAAAATAGCTTATTTTAATCTCAACCTACTATATACTTGTTTGTAATTTTTTGTTAGTATTCCTTTTGACTTGTCTTTGCTGCTTTTTTATCGCAATACTCGGGTCGTTTTTCCTCAGACCGTTAAGTAAGCTGCATTGATTGAATAACAAAGACGAGGCTTGAACTCGCTTCCCTTATCGTTCGGAGCTTGTTCGACTTGGCCAGTGTATTACTGATTAGGCCACAAAGGCAAACCATCGGACGTCATTCAAATTTTGTCTCATATCTACATTCTTCACCATCCGATCTGTGCTCTATGAAGTTAATTAATGACATGAATAGCTTTGGCTAAAATTCCAAATCGATTCACCAATTCAATTTTCTGTGATTCAGTGATTCAGTGGTTATCGTTACATCACTGCAGAGCCTTCCCAATTTCATACCCCAGAGTTTTGCAATGACAGACGAACGGACATTCGGTGAATGACCTTGAGAACTGTTTCTAAAAGGCAAAGAATATAGCATAAAAGTAGTTTTAAAAAATGTTACAATGCATGTTGATACTTATGAAGTTCCACCCATGATTCTATGAAATGTGACAATGAAAAAAAATAATTAACCGAATACCTAGTTTCAACCGTCTCCTTCAAGGGCATCCCTTAACTTCGCTCACTTACTAATCATCATGCTAAGGACATCAACTTATTGTAGACCATTGATTATACAGATCGAAAAGCGGTCGCTAGCGACGGATTTTTTTTTTTTATATTTCCTTTATTTTGATTAAAGATTTACCTGGCGTTGTGTGCAAACAAGTTATGTGTTCAGATGTTATGAGTTATTTGGAGGTCTTATACAAGGGTAAGATCAAGAGAGCTGTGCACACGTACTGCACATGTCAGTTGAAAGACTTTTTGATGACTTCCTCTTGTTCTGTTAAATCCTGTAAATATTGGATAAATTTTATGACCAAAAAGAAAGCCTCTTCTGTTAGACCCACCTATCGACTTCTCAAAGCAAGGTGGAAGGATCGGTCTATTTTCACACATCTTACTATAATTCAGCAATGTCTGTCCGTCTCTCATTGCAAAACTCAGAACCACACATATGTCCATGAAACCTCCTGTGTATACTAAACAAACCCCCGGGCAGAGTACGTTTTTAGTCTGGAGTCCAGTTCACAATGCAAATCATTGCTAAATTGACCACTCATTTTCTGTCCAGCAACATTCACACTTACCTAAAATGTTACTATTCTACTATTCATTACTATATGTCCGTCTAGTTGTCTCTCATCGCAAAACTCGGAAGCTGCTACCAAATTCTCTGCGATCACTAATGGGGCTGGTTTTCAGCAAATTCGTTTTTGAAATTTTTCCCCTATTATAAGTGCACTGCCCAATATTTAAAAACAAAGAAAACTTTATTGAACCTCCACTATCCTCACCATTTCGGACACAAAGCTCAACGAAATATACACTATAGCTGCAGAAAAAATAATTACCACCCAACAGATACATCTCACCACCCATTAATTTGCAATTCACGATAAACACCAGCAACTTTGGGGCTCCATATATACTAATCACCACAAGCACATCCAAGACGACCAACCTACAAAAGAAAAATAATTTCTATTCATGTATATATGAATTCCCTTGTCATGATTGCCCAAACGTGAATGGTGGAGAAAATTCCAGGCTAATCAACAAAAGAATCTGCGAACACAGAAGAGCACTCAATGACCATTCAAATACGCACACAATTCGACTTACGACACACCTCCCTCATAAAAAAATGAAAATTACTAACACAGGAGGAATACATCGAATCGCCTGTCATTTTACAAAGTAACACAATTGTTCTGTGACCAGTCTGCTTTAACATTTGTTCATATTTAGCAAGATTCATCATCAAACAACACAAATCACCCATGCATAATATCAGCCAAACCTCATCGACCCAAAAAACTTCTAAAGCACATATGCTTTATTCACTACCCCCCACACCCACACACACATTCACCTAGTTAATCGAATCCATATGATCACAATCACAACACACATAAACACCCCCTACCCATCACATCAATTTTTTTTAACCTCAGGTCATTGCACACAGCTTTAATTAATTCACATCAAACATTCCCGATCTCGCAAGCCATACTGCATCTCTGGCTCGACTCAAATGGAACAGATCCCTTTTGACCTCAATTATATATTACTTCAATCAAATTATACGCACAATCATTGATATCTGAAAGAATTAGCTGAGGGAGATGATTTCGTTGAGGACCTCCCACAACAGAACGCCAATATCCCCGGAGACTTGTCACATATCTCTGCTCAGTCATCCACTTAATTAACTGATATTTCCATCCACCACAAGTCAGAGACGACTTATAAATTCATTATTTTCTTGAATAGCCTCCACGTTCCTTGAAAAGGCCATACGAAGCAAAAGGATGTCAACATACTGGAGTTATTAAAGACGTAATATAATGGCTAGGTTTATGGCTGAAGACGCCAAGAGTATTTCAGAAGACATAACCTATATATGTGCATTTCTTACATTATTTACTTTACCGACATAACTTTGCTAACTTCAACACGTCGATACGAATGATGCATATTCATAGAACGATATTCTTGCATTTCAATTTCATTTTTGTGATCAACCTATGGCTTAAAACCAACATAAATACTGTTATACAATAGTGTCATCAAGTATCCGACGAAGCATGGCAATAAAGCAACAGAGCGGTACTTAAAGCCACCACCGATCGTTAAAGTGGCCAGAAGTTGGCTAAAAGATGCTAAACATAGTAAACACAATCTTCATAGCTTCATCTTTAGCCTCACCTCTTTTTTTACATTTACGTTTGTTGTTTGTTGTTTGTTTTTTACAATACCATCTCTTTTTTCAATACTGCCTTCTCCCCCTTTTTCTGTATATTAATATCCCGTATAGCGGAGGATTAGCGTACTCATTGCGTTCTCCTTAATCGCGCCCACGATCTGAAAACCTTTGGGAAAAACCCAGAAATCACATGGGGCCAAATATGGACTGTAGAGTGGGTGGGCTGACAGACCTGCGTGACGCAATTTTTCCTGCACGAGTCATGAAGAAAGAGCATTGTAAATGGAACAGCCACGTGGTACACACAGCCAATCAAAGGTGTCTCACTGCCGGAGACTGAGTAACCTCTAAGAGAGAGTGTATGTTCATGCATGCGCAGTTATCTCCCCACAATACCAAATTACATCAAGCCAGGATACCCTGTACTTGGAAGTACCCGTCGAATAGCAATCTAGTCGAGCAAATCGTTTCTAATATAGTGAATTGGATCTGAACAGAGTTCTACACTGCTGTGACTACGGCAATCCCTTGAAATCAGATCTGGTTTATTGACATTACTCTTTATGGCCAAAATGTCTCAATCAATCAAATGCTTAACTACAAAGAACGTTGACCAGAATCACAGTAGATAGTCTCGTGGCCTATCTCTGTATGCATTTTACTTGCTAACTTGCCTGAGTATCTGATGTTTTGGTCACGTCTTGGTATTTGTTCTTATCCACACTTTGTTAATTTTATTAAGCGTTTCGGTTGACTGACTCTTGACGAATGGGTTTCAATATCTAGATGGCTGTCTTCAAAGAGACATGGCCCAGCACTAAAATCACATTATTGGAACAAACTTAGCGATCCCCACCAATCAGATCTGGTTTTCTGACACAACTCTTTATAGCCGAAATGTCTCAATTTTATATTTAGGAAGACGAATTCATTTGTTTTCGAGGTGTATTACTCGAGGCATATATGATTGTCGAGCTACCAATAGCGATATTTACAATAATGATAGAATTTCAGATTAACACGGCTATTGTTTGACTACAGAGTGGCCGGGCTTGTTCGAAGTCAGACAATCACTCTTCCCCAATAAAATAAAAGTGTCATGGAATTTATCTTACTCCCGTTGTGAGAACCGTATACTTTAACGTTTTTATATCTTTAAAAATGCTATTCGCCTTCTTATCTTTATGGTTTCGCAACTTTTTGTGCCAAAAGCGTGTCTGTCCGGAATTTCCCCCGATTCCTCCACCTCCCACTGCATTCACGCAAAAAAGAAAGAATGAAAGAGAGATCTTATAAATAAGCAGCCGATATCAGATTGTGCCAGACCCAATCACATCACATTAGCCAGACTCGTATTACACGTTTATCGCCGCAAATATCATCGTGGAGGCAGCCAGAGAAAGAAGGCCGTTCAATGCACACTACATCATTTCATTTCTCATCAATGTCACTTCGATATAAAGCCCCGGCGGAAGGATACAGCTGCCAACGCATCGCTTCACAGACAGTGTAAATTATTACGCCGGGGACGTTCACGTCTTGGCTGGGGCCGAGTCGTAATTCATTCAGACAAGACACACACAGACAGCTGTCAGGGGAGATTACTTTGTGCAGCAGCAACCAACTGAATTTTATTGTCTTCTGCAGTACTCGTTGAATTGATGGATTCTAGAGCGAAATTTTTGCATCAATGTTTCAATGATTTCTTTTTGTACTTTTTTTGGTTCACTTTTATTCGCTTGTTGGAACCCAGTTTTAGATTTGATTTCCGATAAGCGCCATTTTTCTTCCGTTTAGGGACGATGGTTTGTTTGGTTTCATTTTGAAACAAATTTTTGCCGCCATCGTCCTTTTTTTTTGAAGTCATTCAGACGAGAGAATCCTATTGTGTACACTTGTGTGGTTTCGGTGTTTATTGAGCGTTGTCTTTGCATTTTAATTGCGCAATTTACGACCGGTAGATGTTATCTTTGACAAACAGAAGACTTTCAGTTGCAAAATGTCATCCATCCACGTATACAAGCACGCACATACTCACATGTATACAAATGCATGCACACATACACAAATATATCTGCACATGCATATATGTACGTATAAGCATGTGTTTAATACGTACATACATAGAAATTTGCACTGAGTGCTATCCAAACGTCTGGCGAATTTAACCATGAGATATATATATATATCACTTATTCTAACACCTAGAGTCGACCGTCCTCTTAGAAAAAGAAGTTCCTTATCTTCTGATTGTAAGTTTGTTCTCAAAGCGTATTGCTGACAAATTTCGTACAAGATTTGAGTTTTTCGCGCTGTCTAACTTTCCTGGTCTTTTATGAAGTATATATATATATATATATATATATATATATATATATATATATATATAGTTTAGAAAGCTTCACATGGCTCCCCAGCAGTATTGATCAAACTCCACCTCCCCTTATACTATTATTTTAATATACACCTCTATTTCATTCTTTTCAGGGTCGTGTCATAATATATGTAGTTTTTTTTTTTTTTTGATGGGGTATTACCATACTGTATCAAATATGGCTGTCATGTTGGACTACACATGAAATAAAGGTTTCACCTACGTAAATTACTCCCAAAAACGTACTTGACGATGGGGGATCAATAAGTTTAACAACAGACGTGACTCGTTTTTCATGTCACGTCTATTGAGTGTTAACTCATGTGAATATTAAATCCGTCGTGTCGGTTCTAATCTTAAACTGTATACAAACAAACTCAAAAACATCCATGGGAATACTAGTTACACTGTAGAAAAATCTATTCGGGTTGATTTTGACGGATTGTTTCAAGATCACTAACCTTAGATGTAATTATTCACATGTACACACCCATCTCGCTTTCATCAATCGTGTCATTTTATGTAAAATAGCTTGTATATATAGTTGAGATGAAACAAAATGATTGTAGCAGGTCTCTTCCATAGGAATAGAGCACTCTGGTGGATGGGGAATTTAAGCTAAATAGATATATCGCTTAAATTCAGCCTTACTGTCCGTCCAGTTCCGTGGCTCAGCGGTGGGATACCGGCCTCAGGGTCTGAAGCGAGGATTTCAATCCTGCCTTGTGGTACTGGATGGGATAATGGATTGTCTACAGCCACACTGAAGGGTTGTAACACAACTGAACAGCTGTCAGTGGATGACACAATATATATATATATATATATATATATATATATATATATATATATATATGAGTGTACAAGTATATCCAAGACCAAGACGAAACAGGACTATATCCGTGAGAGAAATAATTATTCTTTATTTTTTCATTTTTTTTCTTTGTTTGGTCCGTTAGACGACTATAATTTCGGCAGATCTTGCCTTAATCGGTGCATTTGGTAAAGTGAGATATTTATTGTGATGGTATTCATTTGATAGTGGCTTTCTGGTGTGTGGGTGTTGTTAGAACTATGATTTATCAATTTATTTGTTAACCCTGAATTACTGGAAAGATTTGGAGACACAAGTAAGACAGTTCTTCGATACAATGTCCGTAAGTTGATGCCGTTCTAATCAATGTAACGTTGATTGGTTGGAGCATGTGTGCACATGCACGCATGTGTGTCTGAGAGTGCATGTGCGTGTGCGTGTGAGTGTGTGCGTGTGAGTGAGTGTGTGTGAGGTGAAGTTTGCATTAACTTTTCTTGGTTCGTTTTTGGATGTACTAACGTCTTCTTCATTTTTTTAATCATTGATATAGCAAAAATGGAGATGGAAATCCCGAAAATAGCGAAGTGCGTGCATATCAAAAGACGTTTTTGTCTCGGGTAGACAGTTAAGGTGCAATATTTTGAAGTCTTCCTCATTTTTTCCTGTAGGGGTATTATTAAGTATTTTCACATTTTTTAGAATATACAGTATTCATATAATTATTATCAGTAGTACTATCAATATTGGATTAAAGCTAATCAGGGTTTATTAACTGAAATTTGATTGGTAATGCAGTTCTTACAATACAAGTACGTTTAGTTTCAAATGATACGTTGGTGTCGGGGGATCATACATAGTATTGTGATCTTTATATATATATATATATATATATATATATATATATATATATATATATAAATGGAAATTTTACAGTGGTTGTGTTCGAGTATAGTTGTAAAAACTTTTTTGTGTGGGTGTATGTGCGTTTGTGAGTGTTAATGTGATAGTAAACTGGATGTTATATGAGGGAGTTGCTTGTGTAGTTCGATGTTATTTTTGGAATTTTAGTGTGAGGTTAGGTACTGGTTTAATTTACTGTTAAACCCTTTAGGTGTTAGAGTATTTAGATGTCTCATCCACCTGTCCTCATGAGCTTCCAATATCTTGAGGTTTTTGTTTGGTATGTATTTCTCAATTTTTTCCCATATTTGCATTTCTACTGGAATCGTGGCCTGCTAAGCAGAATGTTCTCCGACCGGTAATAGCTTGTTTTCAGTCTGATGTTCTTATTCTATATCTATAATTGTTCAAGCCTAATATTGAATTGTGATTCGGTCTTCCCTGTATGTAGCAGAGGGGCATTCTAGGGGGTAGATGACATTTCTGCTTTTCTAGTTCGAATTATGGTAAATCTTTTAAAGGTCTTCTGAGTAGTATTAATGAATGTATCTGTGAATAGTAGGCGGTTGCAATACACACACACGCATATATATATATAGGTGCGCTTTTGCATATATCAGTGATATATATATATATATATATACGCTCAATACCAATCAGTAATACAATATTATATAATATCGGATGTATGATGGGTTTATTTCATAAAGTGCTCGATACATTCAGCATTAAACATTAAATTGATTTAGAGTAGAGCTTAACATACGATGAAGTAGGGATTCGCTACTCAAACACGTTCATGTTTCTGTGCTAGAAAATAAAGAAAACCATCCGCCTGGAGAAACCCAAACATGGCAGAAACATAAACGTATTTATGTGATGAATATCTATTTCATCATATAAATACATATATACTTATATGATGAAAAATGGATATATGATCCAGCAAAATGATTATAAATTGCGTTATATTATAATGAAACTCTTATTTGAAATGATCTCCAGTCATTACACGGTTAATGTATCACTTAGCCCACTTATTCTACTTGAGTTGTCTAGGCCAAGTGATATGTTATCTGTGTAATGACGGGAGATCATTTCAGATAAGAGATTCTGTACAATATAACGCAATTCATAATCATATATATGTGTATATGTATATATGTGTGTGTGTGAGTGTGTGTGCGCGCACACGTATGCGTATGTGTGTATGTGTGTGTAAAATATTCGTCAAATCAAATAAAAACAATTGTTATTGATTTTACAAATTACTGAACAATCATTGTCTAATAATTTGTTACAGACCAATGAATTCCACAAGATTTATTCCCCCAACATGGATCCCCAGAGACCACATGGATAACCGAGGCCGACAAATACAAGATGGAGAGATGAACTAGATAAATTCAGAAAATACTGACCATGCAACGCCCATGAGAGAGAAATGTGGCGAATCCTGGGGGAAGGTCTATGTCCAACGACGGACGTTAAAAGACTGATGATGATGATGGTGGTGGTGGTGGTGGTGGTGATGATGATGATGGTGGTGGTGATGATGATGATGATGATGATGATGATGGGTTATAAGCTTAGATTAGTTTAGCACAAAGACAGAAATGTGAGGTACCCAGTCAATAGTGAACTCACTATCAAAAAAGTTAACTAGCTTTCTAACCATAGCTTAACTCTAGACGCGTTTGTCTCTCTAAACATTGCTATCGTAGTTCGATCTTCACTGACTACATCCTACTTATGTCGTATTTAGCTATTAAGCGGTCTGAATTTTCTAGATGATGTATTTTCATCATTAATTTTACTAGTTTTTCATTCATCTTTATAGTTGTTTCCTTTCACGTTACTTAGGTTGTTACAATCTACGACCGTTAAAGTTTGAATCGGAAATAAAGATGTCACCACCGATGAGCGTTGTAATAAAGATACAGCAATAAACACCGAAGAAAAGAAGTCTTGAAATCATAAAAGTCCTCGATCAAAAACGTGAGAGAGAGAGAAGTGGAAATTACTTTATTATCATAAATTGTTTATTAGGACCGTTAACTCAGAGATACTCCATTTTTTTGCTTGTAAAATGTAAACAAGCAATCGCATATAAAATTTCATTGAAATTCATTTAAAAATAACAAAGTTAGCCAATTTGAGAAAGAAGGAGACGACAACGACAACGACAACAGATACCCATTGTGATTGATAGTCCCTGTTGGCTTTTTCCGTCGAGGACAAATACTAGTCAAAATTAATAATGAGATTTGGCTTAGTAAATAAAATAGGGCGCCTTTCTAAGAAATAATGATTAGTGAGCCAGTCTTTTAGGCTACAGGTAAATAATCAGATATATGGAACCCTTGATAACAGACACTTTACGGAAATCAGATTTTTTAGATTAGACAATGCGCTATTAGTGATGAGAGATGCTTCCTTCTCTGCCTCTCACAATTATCCATAGGGAAATCCGTGGCCCTTTTCAACATTTTCGCTGTCTTCAAAGTCAAAAATCACTAAGAGAAAAATAAACAGAATATCTGTGAGCATCAGATGTGCGTCTGATTTGAATGAGCGATGTGATACAACTGCAGTGCGTGGATCGAACCAAGGCCGTTCCGTAACAATAACTTCCGCTGTGTACTACAAAACAGGGCTCAGCAAAGGTAAACGAGACTATCTTTTTGGACGTGGGTTGCGTCAGGTCATGCAAAATTTGGTGTGCAGACGACATTTGTAAAAAAAATGTTCGGTTCTCAGAGCTTTTTGGTTTTCAGAATTTCGTATAAGGGAGAGTGTACCTACAAAGTTGTTTCGATTGTCACCGGCTGCCCTATCATTGTGGTCTTGTGCAAGACTAAGGAACGTTTTGTCAATGCCAAAACGGCATATCATCTCATGGTACGATACTAAAAGGTTCACTGACGGAGAGTAGTCAATTATCTGCTGAATACAGAGAGAAAATTGTCTTAATGATGTGCTTTCCAACAATCTTCGCTCAAATCAGGAATCGTAACCTGGACCCTCTGAGTGTGAAACCGAGCAGACTTATCTGTTCAAAGCTTCCTTTTATTATTGAAATAATTATTCGATACTTGAAAATTTCGTCTTCAAATGTTAGCTTCAATTTTTGTTTCATTCAACCTCTTCTCGTAATAAAATAATGATAGATGAAAAGAGAAACATTAAATTGTTTGGTAAAATAAATGTTTTTTCACGACTAGGCTACGGACTTATTGATATACCAACGTAATCATGAAAACTGATTGGTCCAAAAATAACCCCGAGGGACTGTTTGCTGACTGGACAGAAATATTTCGCCCTTTTCTGTTTATCTCGAAGAAGAAACTGGCAAAATTTAAATTCATGTAATCTATGATACTCATCTTGCTCAGAATTTATGTCTTATTGTCCACTACAACGTATCACATTTAAAGAAGATGCAAACAGGTTTCCCAGTAATCCGAAAATAGGAAGTTCCTATAAAAACCTTTAATAAGTCATAATTACAATTAATTTAAATGTTTCGAAACCCCATCCCCAAAAAGTGATGGTGTTATATTTGGCTGGGTCGTTGGAGGTTGTGATTGTGGGAGGTATAGAAGATCGGGGTATAGGAAAGTAAGGGCAAAGCGCTATTTCCGATTTTCGTGGGGTTGTTTTTTTTCCCGTAAAAGCGAAGTGACATAAAACGAATTTTCGAAAAGTAGTTGACACCTGTATATCTATTCTAGCAATGGATGTTCAAGCGTGTTTTGAGAAACCTCTCGGAGTTTTATAACAGGCTAACTCTGGTTCGAAACCAAAAGCAAGTATTTAGTCTTTTATATCATGAATACCATTATCAGGGGTAGTAATTGTGCATAGATCCTCCCCAAAATTCGATCACTTCTTTCGTAGCCTTTTGTCCAACCTTCCACAAAATCTCATTGAAATTCATCGATAGCTATTGGATATATCGTATTAACAGAAATAACATTTTGGCGATATTATGTGGTGTGGACATATAACAACGGCAAAAGGAGGATAATTTTAAATGGATCCACTCCAACATTTAATCACTTGACCTCTAGTCTATTGTCCTCCCTTTCACGAAACGCCATGGAAACTTATGAAGAACTTTTGGAGATATCGTGTGGACAGATATGGGCTTATATACAGAAAAAAAATCTTTCAATCAGAAAAAATCCTGGATCAGTGCCAAGATTTTACTACTTCCTCCTCGCCCCGTTACTTACTTCTCCAAAAGATTTCATAGAAATCTATGGATTACTTTCGGAGATAACTTTTTGACAGACAAATAGACAGACAGAAAGAGTGGCTGAATACGTATACCTCTCCAACTTCATTGGAAGAGATAACAATTAACTTCTACCATATGTATATAATTAATACTTCGCTGTGATTCGATAAACAGAATAGCAAGTCTTCAAAATGGCCAACACAGGCCAATTCAAACAAGCAGCACAGAAAAGCTTCCACTGTTTACTCGAAGAACACTATAAAGATATTATGAATTATGGCTCTAATTTTATCCAGTCGCTGGTCCCATGATGGCACTTAAGTCACGTTGAGGGAAATTCGGACAGAAGTAATTCGTCACAGAGTTGGCACGATTGGAAAAAGTCATTTGTTATAATTCAATGAATATTGCACAGGAAAGAAAGAGATAGGTTTTTCATCAACCCTTTCAAAACTAACCTATCTATGCGCTTAATGCCTGAATCATAATGTCTCAGTAGACTTCTAAAAGATATCTACGGGACCATTAACAGGATGGTTACATTTGAGTTAGGTTTAGAAAGATGGGTCACAGAAAATTTATAATGGAATTGATGCACATCACGTGAGAAAGTTAGAATGATTGAATTTCAATACGCAAACCAGAAGTCAATAGCTTTACGCAAAAGAAATCATGGAATGTTTTAATTCCGATGCAACTTAAGGTCCACACTATGCATCCTACCAGTCATATAAAACTTCGGAATATATATGTCCCAGGGGACCTTGAATGTGTTAAGTATCAATATATATATATATATATATATATATATATATATATATATATATATATATATATATATATATACGGACATAATGACTGAAAAAGATTGAGTGAAAAGAAAAATAGATTGCAGAAGTAATCGTTCTTTAGTGCGTAATTATATTTATGACTGGCTAGGGTATCCGACGTTGCCTGGGGAAAATTCTGGAAAGCGAATGATATTTCATAGAGATTTCATTGAATCAAATGGGGAGGGGCTTGTGAGACCCTTACCCTCCGCAATGGTTGGGCCAACACACTCTCAGGCTAAACACATGGGCCTGCGCACAACCTCGAGTACCCCCTACTAAAACCTTCGATTTTTGTATGAATTGCGAATACATTTGATCATTTTTCGGTGTTAGTAGTTCTGCAAGGTGGACTACTGGCTTTGAATTGTGCCTATATTTTACTGTTGTGTTTTGGTTTTGATTAATATTAGGGGTAGTATTGGGATTTTGCTCCTAGAAAAACCTATTTTATTGTCAGATTAGAGTTAGATTCCTTTTAAAAAAATACTACCAAACTGGTAAAAACACAGGAAGAAATAGGAAAAATTCACGTCCATGGTCACCGATGATGAATAGAAAGTATGAGTGCAGTTCAACATTATAGTTACATTGTAAATAAGAGCCTCTCTCACGAAACCATCAAATATTTCCTTTCCAAAGACTGAAAAATTTCAGGCAAGTTCGGAGGTCTAACAAAATGGAAGCAAATGAAACTAGAAGAAAAAAAAGCAATGAAAAAAAGTAATATTTTCTCTGCCGGGTTCTGAACTCGGTTCACCGATTAAATTTACCGCGTGTCTAAACGCTGGTGTATTTTTGCTATTACTGATTTCTTTACGCTGACCCACGAGGAATCCACTAAGTTTTTCTGTGTAGAGATCGACCTGAAGATTTGTGGTAATTGGAGACACACTGATTTCGGATATGCCTTTGTTTCGCCTCTGTGATGCGTAATTTTAAGAGTAAAAATACACATACTATGGTACTTTACATTATTCATAAAACGCCGGCTATTGTTTGTCTTGTGGGTTGTATACGTCTTATAGCAGCACCAACGACTTGGCCTTGGGGTTTGAAAATTAGTCAAAACGGGTTATTTGACTCAAAAATGCATATTTGCAAATGCAACGTAAATAGAGATTTTATTCGGTATTATCGGACGGTTTTTGAGTCGTGCAAATACGATTAGATCTTTTGAAGTTATGTAAGATTAGATCATCTGAGAATTAGATTTGAGAAGATCAGTATCAGATCTTATATGAGATCAGTTCTGAAGTAAAGCAAATGAATTGTAACAGCTTCCAGCTCTGAAGTGTAATAATGAATATTAGCAATTATACAATCCAAACAGATAGGGCGTACGACTATTATTACCTAACTCAGATAAAGATACAACCTAACGATGGTATACCATAATTGCCACCAGAGACAAATTAAATGTAGGACACTAGACTAAATATACAGCAAGGATATGGTGTAAAAATGTATCAGAAATCTCATTTTCATACAATTTTAGAAATCGTTCCTCTTTTCAACTCTAGAGCTACTCTGAAATGATAATTCATGTTAATGCTTCATCAAAGAAATTCGGACAACTCTGCACTATAACGTCTTCTACTTACTACTACTGAGTGTAAACAAACAATATGCGGTGAACAAAATTGGATTAGAAAAAATGTAGTCATATGATTAAATTTAAATTTAGCTTGTTGATGGCTCGGCACAGCCAAATTGGTAAAATGTCATCTATGTCAGATCAGCTCCGAGGATTGGGAGATGCGAGTTTGAATATCAATGGATGCTACGTTTTGTGATTACTCAATGGTCGTAGAAGGTTCGACGACCTGAGAATCACGATTTTAAAAAAGCTACAAAAATTGACATGAGAGAAGCCGAAGAGTGCATCGGTCGAAACATTGTGTAAAAGCATAGAAAGAAAAAGATACTTGTTCAAAAAGCTCATTGAATGATGTAAAAAAATATATAAACAGCAATGCCTTGAATAATGCGGTTATGATGTGATCTGGTTTTGATGTAGAACGGTTACAGTGTTGCTATACAAATAAATTAAACCAAGTATAATCTAAAAAGAGAACGCTTCAAATAAATAAATTCAATTAAAGCTTGAATAGAGCTGCCTTGAGCTGTGCAGACAACTACGGAAACGAATTAACAGCACTATTTAAGTTATTGTTGTATATGAAGATTGCGATGAGATCGTCTGATGAATTTTCATCAAGAGCGATCACAATATGCATATTTGATAGCGTCCCTTGCTAAGCCGTTCTCTCGGGTCATTTTCCAACTAATTCATCAGCCCTAAGGCAGTAGGGGAATGTGTCATTTGTAATGTCTACTTAACTAATTTGGAATTTTAAGGTGTTATCAAATATCTGAAGAAGGCTTTTTCTAGCGGCAAAGCTTTTGTTTTTTGCAGCAACGTGTATAAAATCATAACATGGAAAACATCTTCACGTGATGATAGGTATATCGCAGGGGCGATAATTCTGGGAAAAAATCAAGAGTCGCCTCCCTTAGATCACAAAAATTCCAGCGTGGATAAATGAAAAATCAATTTAACCGCAGGTATTTTTTTTATACAATGTTTATTTTTTTTATATATTCTTTTGTTTCATAACCGAAGAATATGCAATAGAGTGAACACATAAATCCGTAATATATACATCAAAACTATCCATCAATAGGGAAATAGTACACAAGACAGATCTATGTTTGTAAGAATTTCAAGTTTTCTATTTTGAAATTTCAAAAGAAAACGTCTGGAACATAGAGACAAATAAAAAAAAATTTTTTTCATTTTCATTATTAATGGTAGAGGAATAATGAAATAAGTTTTTTTATTTTCCCTCATAATATGTTTAAATATTCATTTTTTCTCTATCATATACACGTAAAAATGGCTAGGTTATTTATGTATGTATCAGCACTCCATCATCATCTGTCTTTTAGCATCCGTCGTTGGACAAAGACCTTCCCCAGGATTTGCCACACTTCCCTATCATGGGCGTCACGGAGCCAGAACTTCCTGAACTTGTCTAGCTCGTCTCTCCATCTAACATTTTGTCGGGTCGGTTGCGCATGTGGTCTCGGGAGATCCATGTTGTGAGTCGTAATGTCCATCGATTGTCTGCCATTCTTGCAACATGGCCAGCCCACCGCTATTTGAGATTTTTGATGGATTCTATGATGTCCCTAACTCTTGTCTTTTCTCAGATGTACTGTGCTGTCTTGTGGTCTCTCCATGTGAGGCCAAGCATAATTATTTCATGTGTACGTTGCATAAAGCTATTCTATTGGGTAAAATATTTTTGATAATTCAAGTATCCAAATTTTAATTTTACAGTTTTAACTCAACTCAAGCTGTTTTAATCTGTGATCAGATATAAAGTCTTAGGAGTTTCAATGGCGTTATATTCATTGCTACGTCATAATCAGGGGGTAAATTAACCAACAAGATTAATGTGCGAACAAACGGAGAATGAATTAGCATATATGCTTCTAATGTTTGGACATTTATTTATTTATTTATTTATCCATTTATTCAGCTAAAAACTCATTAACAAATGGATAATTGTTTTGATTCGTTGTTTGTCTCGTGTCCTTGATGATCTGTTTGATATCTACTACTTGACGCAAAAATAATAACGTCTCGTATGACATGAGATTTTGACTTTTGCTCAGAAATAGCTCAAGTTGTAACCATGGTCGATGTCACTAATCTCGTGAAATTGGCACTGCTAGGCGTTAGAAGTTCAGAATAAACTCGTTTTTGCTCAAATAAGTAACATCAACGCGAGAACTAATAAAAATTCAAGAAAATACTACTACTAGTCAATGGAGTCCTTCATCGTTATCAACAGAAGACGATGCCCCGCCAAGTTTTTGTGATGCAGTCAACAAGTCTCTTTGGTATCGATTTTCTCTTAGACTTTAATTTCTTGTACGTATATCTCGACTAGTTGGTATTTTCTTTTGGTAAGTCCTGGTCTAGTCAGGGTTTGTTTGGTTTGTTTTGTTTTTGTTTTTGTTTTTTTGTTTTTCGTATCTTACTGTTGAATGCCTCACACATTGAACGATACTAGTTAGAAAATCGGGTGTTTCTCATTCTGCTGATCTGGTGCGCTTGTCTTTGAAACCAGGCTATCGTTGAGGGAAAGATCACTTCAGGAGAAATCAAAATGGTCACTTCGAGGCACCTGATACTACTTCTGTACGTGAAAATAACGTTTAGTGTGGCGGCGATCGAATGGAGGAAATAAAGAGTAAGCTTGAAAATTTGATCTTCTGCAAACCGAACAGGTCTTGTGACTCAATCCTTAGAGCAGCTATAGTCCGTATTAAGGCAAAAGAGATACGAATGCAAGTCTCGCCTCGACTCATTCTTTATGTTCTATTTGCAAAGTTTACTGGTGACTGTAGACCGTTTTCGTGGCATCATAGAATCCATTAAAAAACTCAAATGGCAATGGGCAGGCCATGTTGCAAGAATGAAAGACAACCGATGGACATCACGTCTCATAACATGGATCCCCAGAGATCACATAAGAAACCGAGGCCGACAGAACACAAGATGGAGAAATGAACTGGACAGATTCAGGAAATACTGACTCCGCAATGCCTATGATAGGGAATTGTGGCGAATCCTGAGGAAGGTCTATGTCCAACGACGGACGTTAAAAGACTGATGATGATGACTGTAGACTGTCTATCTGGGCAGTTGTGATGAGAAGCAACTAAAATTACGATGAAAGATATGCTAGTCAAGAATTAATTATGGTGGACAATACTACATCAAATAGCAATACTGAATGACTAGATAAGCTCCATAAATGACGATATTATTCACTAAATGTCCATCGTGGATTTTAGAAGTTTTAATACAAAGGCAATTGCGGAAGTCATTTCTGAAATTGTGTTATCATCATAGCAATCACGAAATTGAGCATTTCAAGTACTTTGTGGGCGCCTACCAAGGGGATAGGGGTGAACAAGCTAATTTCGTTATCATAGTGAATTTTCTCCTCACTGTGTACAGTACTTACGTAAGCTTGTGTCAGGCTGAGCTACAGTTAGTAAATACAATGGATTCTGGTTGATAGAACAGAATCAGCACCCGATAACCGGTTGCACTGATTAACCAAACTTTTTTTTTAATTCTAAGAACACGCAAAATCCCTTGAATTCAAGGGTAACAACTTGTATAAAAACTCAACTTGAGTCCCTTTAACACCTACTTATTCTTTCTTTTTAAAATTTCACGTTTAACTTGAATATATATATTAGTAATTCTTCCAGATTTTATTTTTGAAAATGTTAATTTGGTTACACTGAAGTTCGATCTAAATGAACGTTACATTTGTCATAATGAACGAAACAAATTATTGACGATTGCATTCGTTTAGATCGGTTCTTGCGAGTTTGGTCCGATTGTGCGGCTGGTCTCAATAACCGATGGTGCTATTAACGGAATCCACAATCTGTCTACAGATGTTTGTCGTAGAGCCATAGCGAGCGAATTAATTACCTTAAAGTAGCGAGTTCGATTTTTTTCTATAACGTGTAGCTCTGTGACTAACAAAGATTGACTCAGTAAATATTTAAATGGACGCCTACAGTCGGGTGATGGCGAGCAATCAAACAAGTCTCTCAAATTATCGAGTGAATTCAATCATCTGTAGGCGTCAAATCATCTAGGACTTGAACCAAACTGAGCTACAAAGGGCGCCTGCTATAGAGATATGATTAGCTAGCTTGCCTAGCATATCGTATGCAGATATATCATGTTCTATTCTAACAGGACAACGACCAACGTACCAAGAAAATCACATTATTCTTTATTTGATGCGATATTTGTCCCATTATCTCACGGTAATCTGAGCTTATAAAGGTTACAAATTCTTTTGTTTCTGCGTAAACGATATCAAAAGTTACACTCCAAGGTCTGTTCATACGACTGAACTCATTATTTGTGTTGCTTTTGTTGTTACTGTGACGTTTCGGCCGAATAATTCTACCGACTTCTTCAGGTGTATAGTCCATATGGGAAGAATACCATCTGTTATTATAACAAGAGTCATAATCATTCCAAGAATTGTTTGGAAGAGTAAAGTCATTCATTGTACTGCTTTTTATCGTTACCACGGCGTATTGGACGATTCATTCTACAGCCTTCTTCTGGAGAACAATCTGTGGGAAGTTTCTCTTCTGCAAAAATGATCGGTGGACAGAAAAGAAATGTTGGCTAATATAACGACCAAATCAGCTCAATCCCAGAGATGCAGGCTGCAAAGACAATTCTTCTCAAAATTATAGACGTGCGCACATCGTAAAGAAGGGGATAGTCAATTTCCTACAGCAACGAATAAATTTCATTAATGGCGAGATGTGTAAGCTTCAGTGGATACCGACATTAACACTGAAAAACAAGCGACATCTCTCGGTAATTTCCGGGAAAACCCGATTAATAAGTATAAAGAATTGTATATGAAGCACATTAAAGTCCGGTAAAATCTAATGTTGTGAGATTTTTAAAAATAAGAAAACGAATAGTCTTGTTAGAAAATCACAAATCTTCAAGTTGAAAGCCGAGCACTGAACGGGGTTCACAAAACTGTCTTCAGAATAATAATCTCATCATAACCGCATTATCTCTTTAAAACATAGATAGATAGATAGATAGATAGATCGATAGATAGATATGAGTATGAACTGGTTGCTCTACAGTCAAACCCCCTTGCTTCGTTAACATCTAAAAAGTAAACAAAACAGAATTCATATTTTTATTATTATCCGGACCATCCTCATCTTGGTTGTTTTTCATACAAGGTTTCGGCCATTGTACTCTACGGCCTTCGTCAGGTATCATCTGGTAAGAGTGGGGAAGCAACGAACCGAACCCTTTAATTTAACTGACGGGGGTATATTGACTGCACTCCCCTCTTAGTATTAGTAGTATTATTATTGTCTCACACTGGGATTGAACCTAGAACCATCAGATTACAAACAGAATTCATTTCTCTGTACAATATTATTCAAAAACTATATATCTCATTTCAACTCCTTTATTGATACTTCCAATAATTGTATTCGCCAACTTTAGCAGAACAAGTCGACTTGAGTCGGGCCTTTAGAAGCGGGTGTGAATTCGTCATCAGTTTTCACGTACGTCACTTTGTCATTGTTATTTGTGTATGGCGTCACTCTTTTTTCTCCTGGTCATTGTATTCTGTCATTATAGGTGGTTTATGGTCGAATTGCTTTCTTGCTAGCTAGCTAGCGAACAGATAAATAGACAGATAGATAGATAGACATAGGTTTTGATAAATAACCATGCTAAAATGTTCTCTTAGCTCATTTTGTAAAGAAAATATTTTCGATTAACGAAAATTCAGATTTATATTTGATAACAGGGAAATCTGTTTTTTTTTTTTTTAATAAAATGCCGCTTTTATTACATACACGCAAGAAATCGAAGTCGATTTGGAATGAGATTATCTTGAACGCAGCGGGAGAGCACGAGACTCGATGTTGTATAGTAATTGAATATTGATCCACACAAAAAAAAAATAACTAAACTGAGTCAGATAACGCCACGTTTGATAATAATAATAATAATAATAATAATAATAATAATAATAATAATAATAATAATAATAATAATAATAATAATAATAATCTTCAATATCTGTACCAAACACTCTTTTACAGAATCAGAATGATAATTATCATATATTCACTCATTTCTTATCACCAGAATTATTTAATATTACCACTAAAATGTTGCTAATATGTATTACTTTCTTTTAAATGATTTTACAGAGATCAGCAGCAGCAGCAGCAGCATCAACATTATTATTATTATTATTATTATTATTATTATTATTATTATTATTATTATTTGCAATCTCACTCCAGTTGCCTGGTGGTTACCACCGGAGGTTGAGTGACAGCAAGTCTCCTCAAGTCTCCAGCCCTCCTCTCCACATTCTCATAGACCACAGCAATACTGTAGTTTACAGTTTCACTCCAGTTGCCCGGTGGTCATTGCTGAAGGTTAAGTGACAGTAAGTCTTCTCAGGTCTTCAGTCCACATCTCTTTTCTCCCTCGCCTATCATACCAGTACTATGGTTCACATCTCCGCAAAAAGATTGCCAGATCTTGGTATTTTTCCAGTTTTTCACTCTCCTTCCTCTTTACTCTATGGTCTGCAGGCACAGCCACGTCCATAAATTGGCAGGTTTTCCTCTTCTTGTCCACGATTACCAATTACGATCTTCTTGCCTGGTTGAGGTGATCTGTTTGGATATCAAAGTCCCAGAGTAATTTGTGGTTTTCGTTCTCCAGGGCTGTCTCTGATTTGTGCTGGTACCACTTTTCCGCATGGTTGAATCCCATCCGTTTACTCAGTTCCCATTGTATCGTTGTTACTTCTGTATCGTGTCTGTGTTTATACTCCTTCTGGGCTAGTTGTTGTTGTTGTTGTTGTTGTTGTTGTTGTTGATGATGATGATGATGGTGGTGGTGGTGGTGGTGATGAGGATGATGATGATGATGATGATGATTGTAGTGTGTGTGAATTCGTGCATGGATGTATCTTTAATTGTGCGCGCGCAAGTGTGCATGTGGTGGGGTGACAAATGTACTTATACCTTATTTACGTGGATTCGAAGTCTGTGCGGAAAGTATCCAGCCATTTTGTATATGAATCTCGAGAACGGATTGAATTTACCAGAGAGGAGATTACTGCGCATGCTTGAACAGACTCACACATAGATAGAATTACTCGGCAGTGTGACACCATTGGGAGAGCTTCTTCACTGCATGACCATAGCATTCAAAATGGCCGAACCTGTCCATTATTCTTATCTTTTGAAGAGTGTTTTAGGCAAAACACCGTATTATCCAGGAGTGTCAACCACATGCACACACCTAAAAGTCCATATTTGACTTCCAGCGACTTCTGGCTCCTGCCTAAAGTTGCCATTGTAACAGGGCTTCCAGACTGTGAACAAGATTAAGGAGAACCCGACGAGGTAACTGATGGCGATCCCGAAGAAAGACTTTGCAGACTGATTTGAAAAGTGTAAAGGATACTGAAATAAATATTCGAGGTTCCAAGAGGAGTACCTTGAATTGTTTTAAGATACCATTGCCCACGGTAGCCTATTTTTCCTTAATATCAAATGGCTGGATACTTCTCTGACATACCTCATGTAAAATGTGATGTGTGTTCGTAAATTAGTGTGCGCATGAGTAAGTATATTTTTTTATCAAGCTTAGCTCATTCTTAAACAAGATCAAATAAGGGGAACAGAGGCAAAAAGATTGTGTTGCACCAGTCTTCCAATTAGGGGAGATCTTGAAAATTTGCTTGATACTTTACCTGTGTCTAAACACCGACTTTTGCCGCCAGTGAAAAAATCGCTAAATTCAAGAGTTAAAAAAAAGAACATTTTGCAAGAAAAATCAAATGTTATTGCAATCAACATAACAACAAATATTTAGCCCTGTTTTGTGGTTCTGAATGATAAATTTTCGTAAAATGTTTTTTATAGAATTAAATTGCCGAATGAAAAAAAACAAGTTTTTTTTTTCCTATCCTTGTAAAATCTTGATCAAAATGAATCAAGTAGATTGAAAAAGCAAACTCACATTGCTATTTGGAAGAGTTGTAAACTATTAAGGTAATTTGTAAACCCCCCCCCCCTGCCGCCGCCCTTGTTGGAAATCCTTAATGGTCGCTGCAATCTTATGCAATAAAAATAGCCGTTGTACTTTTTCAAATACTCATGAAAAGTACCACATAGAAATTCATAAGAAGTTGAACAAACAAACAGTATTCATATTTATTTTCATTGATACTTTCCAAAATCATAATAGAAAAATACGATACAAAGTCAAAATTGGCGTATGAAGAAAGTACTCAAGCAAAGAACCACTCTAGATTGGCAAGCTTTCGGTAGCAAGCTCGACCTTTGAGAAAAAGGATTAGTTTTAAAGAGAAGGCTCTGCAACCAATGCATCCTTGCGATAGTCACTTATGGAGCTGAAACATGGAAGCTAACTAAAAGATTGACCCTTAAACTTGAAATCATGCAACATGCACTGGAGAGAAGCGTGCTCAACATCATATGGAGTGATCAAAAAACAACGCAGTGTATTAGAGAAAAGACAGGAGTCGGTGATATCATGGAATCCATCAGAAAACTCAAATGGCAATGGGCAGGTCATGTTGCAAGAGTATCAGATTACCGATTGACATCACAACTCACTACATGGATCCACAGAGATCATATTTGAAACTGTGACCGGCAAAATATAAGATGGTGTGACAAACTAGACGAGTTCAGAAAGTATTGGCTCTTCGACAGACTAAACAGTGTTTATATATATATGTGTGTGTGTATATATATATATGTACATGTATACATATATATATATATATATATATATATATATATATATATATATATATACATACAGAGAGAGAGTGAGAGATTGATAGATATGAATAAATATGAATTTTATCTAATGCTAATTAATTATATTTCGCATTTCAGGCGATATTTTCCTTTTATCTTTGACTCACTACATGGATCCACAGAGATCATATTTGAAACTGTGACCGGCAAAATATAAGATGGTATGACAAACTGAACAAGTTCAGAAAGTATTAGCTCTGCGACAGACTAAACAGTGTTTATATGTATGTATGTATGTGTGTGTGTGTGTGTGTGTGTATATATATATATATATAGAGAGAGAGAGAGAGAGAGAGAGAGATTGATTGATTGATAGATATGAATAAATATGAATTTTATCTATTGTTAATTAATTATATTTCGCATTTTAGGCGATATTTTCCTTTTATCTTTGAGTTAATGATCATTTATTTCTGTTTCGGACGTTGTAACGAGAATTGACTTGAAAAAATCAATAGGGAACAAGTATTTTTCAATATCATCATTCTTTTGTAACAAAAACAAACGTTAACCAAGGTTGTATATACAATGTCGCAGATTTTGAACAGGGTCTGTCCTTTTTTTTTTTTGTTTTGTTTTATTTAGTGTTCTTTTATTTCTCTTTTTGGTTGGTACCGACTCTGACTTTTGTTGCTCTCCTTGCTGGATTTATATTAGTATGACTAAGAAGCTACACGTGCGCGCGTTTAGGAGAGTGTACACGAGGGTGGATCAATAATTCCGCATCTTACAGCAAGTTATCAGCTGAATTTCTACGTCGAATTTCCACTGTGAATCTTCGATCTATCTGATTAACGAGCACCACCGATAAAAGTGCATTGACGAGGAAGGAGATTATGTTGGAAGATGAAGATTTTTAGTTTAAAGTAAGTGTGTTTTCCTCATCAAGTTGAAGGAGCACTCTTTAAGTGAGGTAACTCATCCATCGTAAGCTTATGCAATACTCTTTCATAGGAATAGAGCACCCTGGTGGATGAGGAATTTCTGTGTAAATAGATATGTCGCTTAAATTTAGCCTTACTGACCGTTCAGTTCCGTAGTCCAGAGGAAGTGGAGGTTTCAATTCTGCCTCGCGGTACTGGATGGGATAATGGAGCTACACTGAAGAGATGTAATACATCGAAAAAGCTGTGGATGACACAATAATATATATATATATATCGAAACAGCTGTCTGCGGATGACACAATAATATATATATATATATATATATATATATATATATATATATATATATATATATATATATATATCGAAACAGCTGTCTGCGGATGATACTATATATATATATATATATATATATATATATATATATATATATATCCTGTAGTAACACGGTAAATGCATCATCTAATTTAGACAACGTAAGTAGATTAAACAATTAAAGGAAACCAGGCTGCTGCAGGAATCGAACCCGCCACCGATAGGGTAGCTGCCCCAATGTAGTGGTGCACATTGTGTTGAACAGCCCACTGGTAATGCAAAAGCCAAAATAACTACTTTCAACTTAAATTCTCATCTTGTTTATTCTATTATTATTATTATTCTAATCATTTTCTTCAATTGTTTTTTCTGTTTACATTTTCAAAATTGAATGATATATTAAGTATGTATCGACAGGAGATCATTTCAGATAAGTTTCAATATAATATAACACAATTCATATATATATATATATATATATATATATATATATATATATATATATATATATATATATAATCTCGGGGTACTGGATGGGATAATGGATTGTATATAGCCACACTGAAGAGTTGTAATACAACGAAACAGCTGTCTGTGGATGACACAATAATTGATTTTATATATATATATATATATATATATATATATATATATATATATATACATATATATATATATATATATATATATATATATATATATATATATGTATATATATATATGTATGTATGTATGTATAAAATATGGAAACAAATTTGATTTCCAGTCAATAAAGCTGCCATATTAATACCGAAATTGCCTCCCTTGCATTATGCATTATGCTATGATACTCAACTATAAAAGTTCCTCCATACAAAGTACGCAGAAGATTAATTCCAAAATGGATATTTACCATAATTTTAACATGTACTGAACGAGAGATAATAGATTTTTTTAGGATGTTTTGTTCCATTTCATTCAATCAAAATCGTCGACCTGGAAATGTACTCAGCGTATTCTGACAATCGATTATCCGATACGCAACTGAAATTAATTTCATCGTGTAGTGATTACGTGAGTAATTCTATTGTCCTCTACTCCATCGTCATTCATACGAATCCATTTGATTTCTCCCACTTTCCCCAAGCTGTCTTAATTTAGACTCCTTCGTCCAATTCAGAGGCTTTCTAGCTTAAATAAACGTACATAAACCTTTAGTTCAAATCAATTTGTGATATTTAACTAACGAGTTTTATTCAGATTCTTAAATGAAATACACATACCAAGTTACGCTTCTTGCTAAATTCTAATTATACTTGAATTATTGATTTAACTGTGAGAATATTTTACCGAAAAAAGGTAACTTTTTTTCCTTTCAGTTTCTTGTATACAGTAGTCTCCCCTTATCCGCTGTGGATATCTTCCAAGACCTTCAGCAGATTCCTAAAACCGAAGATATCCATCATCATCATCATCATCATCATCATCATCAGTCTTTTATCGTCCGTCGTTGAACATAGACCTACCTAGGGATCCACCACATTTCTCTATCATGGCCATCGCGGAGCCAGTATTTTCTGAATTTGTCTTTGCTTTCATTGCTTCAATCACTATCTATGAATTGTTTCAAATGACTATCTAATTCACAATCAAAATATCAGGAAGTTCTGCAAGAATGTACCCGACGTTTCTTCGTGGGAGCCGCCAGTTGGGATTGCTAGGTGCTGTCTAAATCATATTCACCAGCGGTAGGTATGAGTATAGCTACCTTGTGAGATTATACTGATCTAGAGTTCGATACCAAATTGGGGAAATTAAGTTTCCCAATTTTCAGTTCAGCTTAAGTAGTTTCAATATCTGTCAATATGTTGTGCGATGTCTCGTCTGCAGCTATTGGACAAATAGATTGTTTGTGAGATACCTCAGTCAGTTCCAGAAGGCTGAAATTGGCTTTAGCCAAACCGTTTTCCAAGATTAAATCTGATATCTTATGTATGATTGAATAGTTACAAATTACTTGAGAGCATTAGTGCAACTGAATCTAAAGATTGAAACCATTCCGTCAGAACAGTTCATTGAAATCGTAATAATAATGCCATTGATGTAGTCCAAATACACGAGCGCTGCAAATATTGAAATTTGTTATTTGTTTGTTTAATGTTTGGCGTTTTAAATTTTGTAGTTGTTTTTTTTCTTTGTTTTTTTTGTTTTGTTTTTTCTTTTCTTTTTTTTCTTTCAAATCCACGGTTGTAAAATACGGCATACGCTCTTTGCGGGTAAGTGCCAGAAAAGAATACCTGGGTTCGGTCGTAACTGAAAATATCGGGGCGTACGCGTGCTAATTTTTAGTACAAAGGAGAGGTGCTGTCTAAGAGACGGATCTCCAGACCTTGGTAGACTCTTTTGGGACCTCCTCCACACCAAGACTAATGCAAATTAGATTTACGCCTAAAAACGAAGGAATGAAAGAGAAGTCGGAAGAAATTCTACCTTCCTTCCTTGGTTCAGGGCTTCGAAAATGTTACGCTACTTTTAATCATTTTGTTTATACAGACTTTCTACTTGGAATATGAAGTCTTTATCTTCATATAATATTCGTCGACGTGGCTGGTCAAACTAGGGTCACGGATATCGTGATCAATTTTCGGCGACATGACATGATTTAATGAAGCCACTACATGTCACTAATCTTGGGAACAACTTGGTACACGTCGGGAATAACGTGACTGAATAAGTACATTTCATGCTGATATGGCTTTGGTCAGGGAGCACATTTACAAAAGCGATCGGTATGTATTCATGTTAACTAAATGGGGCGGCATCCACGTCCCTGCTTGTCGAGGACCCAGCATCTTAGACATGTGGGATTGGGCGTAAAGAAAATATATTCAGGATAAGGAAACCTCGCCGTTTGTTCAACCTAGACGATTTGAAATAAGGAAACAGTACAAAAAATATCGCCAGCTGTTCTATAACCATTGTGTATTATTTCGCTGGTCATTACATGACCAATAAATTGTATTACAAATGACGGAGTGACCATCACTATTTAGGGGAGATTGGGGCTAGTTGACTCCTTTTTACACTCAAAGCAGTTTGGAGAATATTTCAACATTTTACTTAGAGAAATTATTCCTAGTTTGAACTGAGCGTCAATACCTTGCCTAAATTTGTAATATCAATACATGGCAAAACTATTGTAGTATAAATCACAGTCTGGCTCATAGCTGACCAGATGACACCTGTACCAACTTGCCCCTATGTCAGCGTAAGTTGGCCAACGGTGTGGGGCAAGTTAGCAACTCATTTTAAATAAGCAGAAAACGCTGAGTGCATTTTTATAATCATTTTAAACTCCGCTGCTGAAAAGCCAGAAAATAAACATTCAATTGTGGAATTCACAGCGTCAAGATTTTTTTCATAGAGTATTATAACATTTGGTATTCTTTCGGTAGGCACAGTAGAAAGATCTAAATTTTAAAAAAGACGATTTCACTACAACCCTTTAGACAAGGATTTGAGAATAACAAATCTTCATTATTTCCTAATAACCAGAATACGTCATTAGACAAACACAACCAGAAAAGAAAACAACAAATTGACATTAATTTGGCACTGTGTGACCAGAAAATTTTCTTTCAAAAAGAAAACAGAAGTCCTTATAGCAGTTCTGTAGAACATCTCTTTTATTATCAGCAAACATAGACACCTATTTGGCACAGTGAGACTACAAAAACAGGGAACAACTTATTCCATGTCATAGGGACCAATTTGCCCCAACTAAGACATATGTATCTTGAGAGGTGCCTCTTACCAATGACTATGGATAAAGCAAAAGAGTCACTCCCTAACGATACTTCTGATGTACATGTTTGCCCTCAAACCTGATTCGAATAATTTCTTAACAAGTTCACTTTAATGATCAAAATTATTTTTTAGCAAACAACTTCAACCGTCTGCAGCACATACACGACAGATTTCCAGTCCAAGAAGGCAGGTAATCAAGTGATTTATCCATGAGACCAAAATGACTGAAAACCCTATAAGCTTCTAATAAAAGTCTGTGGTCCGACTCACCCGGGGTCTAACTATCCCCAGTCTCCTCTATTTACTTACTATTTGTCTACTTTTACTTGGTGTATCGTGGGGTGTGGAGACGGTGGTCGCGTTATTTCGTCCAGCCGATTTTATTCTCCTTTCATTTTTATTTTGGCAATTATCATAATCCTTTTCCAGCTAGCTAGGCCCGTCGAAGCTTTACCAGAGCCTCGTTAACCATACATTTCGAGAACACTCTCCCTAATCAGTCCGTTGTCGACCTCTCACGACGCTGGTCGGGGGTTTGGACTTACCATTTTGAAATCAGAGTGGCCCATCTCATAGTCTGATTGCCAACCTTTACTGAAGAACCAAGTTTGTCCTGCTATTTCCTGATAGCTGAGGAGGGAAGAAGATGGATTCATACATTTCCTAAGAGATTTCGTACGAAGTAAAAGCCAGTTTCAACTCGACTCACCGATACTATTTTCCGTGCCGTAAACGGTGGGCCACCTACACGCCACTGTATTTTCCTACCATCATCGTAAAATCGATTGTATGCCAGCAGTAGATCCAGAAGCCGAGCACCGAATGACCTTTCTTTCTGACACTCCGAGAAAATCTTCTTTTTGTATCAGTTTTGTTCCTTTCTCGGCATTTCATTTCGTGTTGCTCTTTAAAAAACAAAAATTCTAAAACTTTTTCTTCCTTTTTTTTTTAATTCAGTTAAATATACTGACGACTTGATAAAAATTTGACACCTCCACAAATTCAATTCAATTTTCTCCTAGCTACAAAGCTCAGTGAAGATGCTGGCGACTCCTCGTCTTGTCCCACCATCCAATTTACTGGCCATTTTAAAATTTACCGAGAGGAAAAAAAATTGAGTGCTAACCAATAACGGAGAGAAAACGAAACTAATCTGCTCGTAATTCTATTTTTGACTGATTGGAAGCCATTTTCTATCCTGACTTCTTGATCGTGTGAACGCTGGCGTTTTTCTGTTTTCCTTCGCGCGTCTTTCGATTGAAGATGCAGTCACATGATCAATATCAGCGATATTTTCCAAGTTTAAGACTAGGTTCGTAAATGAAAGGAAGATGGGAACTGTGAAATTATCGATAATAAAGTCAATTAAAACCCGTTGAATTCAATGTGTCAATGATTGTAAGGACGAAAAAAATCCAAATTAGGTAATCAATTGGCTAGATAAGAATTGATACATAGTAGAAAAAGGTAATTATTTCTGGTAACTGTCAAAAACTGTCTTACATTGTTAAAACACTTGATTTTTAAATTGAAAACTTTGAGTCATTTCAAACATTCGAACGTTCAGACTATTTCTACAAAATTGGAATAATGAAGGCTACGTAGTATGTGTGTGTCTGTGTTTTTGCATGGCGTTTTGTGTGCAAGTTTGTGTGTGTGCGTGTGTTTGTGAGTGCATGTGCGTGTCCGTGTATGTATGTGTGCGCATGTCTTTGCGTGTGCATGTCTCTTTGTGTGTGTTTCTCTGAGTGTGTATCTGTGTGCTGTGTGTTGCATGTGTGTGTTTGCGTGTGTGTGCTTGTCAGTATGTGTGTGAAAACAGCAATGCAAAAAAGAATATCTCCATCTTTGTGAATATAGATAGATTAAGAGTGGACTCTGATAAGATCCAGAATCCAGGAGAACTACGTATGAGAAAAATGTCCGTTTCGAGCTTCCATATTCAAGATGGAAATAAGTGATGGTGCTCAAATTCCCGAACATGATTAACGCAAGGAATCAGCGTATGTGCTTACCTTTTCAACACATATCTGGGGGTTTTTTGTTGTTGTTTTAGTTTTTGTATTTTTTTTTTATTTTTTTTTTTTTTTGTTTCTACATAGATTCAACCTTTTTCGGTTCAGCTTTAACACCCGGATCCTCCTATTGTTCCAATTGAAGAGGTGTCGAGAAGACACACACTTACATACATATTCACGCGTATACACACACACACACACACACACACACACACACACACATACATACATATATATATATACATATATATATATATATATATATATATATATATATATATATATATATATATATATAAGCATAAATTGCGTTATTTAATATAGAAATTTATTTGAAACGATCTCCCGTTGTTAAGCGGTTAATGTATCCCTAAGCCTAGACTTTCTATTTACGCGTTTTAGGGTGAGTGATACATTGACCGTGTAACGATGGGAGATCATTTCAAATAATTTCAATTTTCAATCATTGTGTCGGATCATACACATCCATATATATGTGTGTGTGTGAGAGAGAGGGGGGAGAGAGATACATAAATAAATCACGATCTGGAACAATGTTGAGAAAAAAAATCGAACAAATCTTTCAATATGGCGGACAATTCGCCACCGAATAGTTGCATAAATCGCCTCCATCAATAAATAGGCAGTTCATTGGACATCTACCCTGTCCATCATCTTCGACATTCTCTCGACCTTCATAAAATCACTGGTGCTACTTAAATGCACGTTCAGTTGACACGCATTCTCCTCCCATGAACTTCAGTTGGCGAACGAAAAGATTCGGTAGCTGTTTTGTTCGAAAATCTCAAATCGATGCATTGCTCGATCATCTAACTAACCATAGTCACGATACGCTAGAAAAACATGTCTGCTTCAACTGATGCATTACAGCGAAGTGAAGACGCAAGCGGATCGAAATTTTCAGGGATTGGTTATGCTTCCCCATTGGTCATGGTAAAACTTGTAGTCCATGCACGCGCTCTGTGGTTCGACTTACATAAGGTTAGTCTTGTTATTAGACAGCAAAACAATTATACCTGCACATATACATATTTGTATAGCAACCTATACATGCATGGATATTGGATATATCAGATGTGTGCAAAATGTCCAGCCAAAAATAATGCTTTCCAACTGTGTATCCAGTATGAAATTATCAAAAAAAATAATGCTGGGAATTTTTGCACACACCTAATATGTACGAACAAGCACACATATATATCATTATTGAGAAATGGTGAAATAATTATAAATGCATTATATTACTTTTAAAGTCCATTTGAAACTATCTCCCGTTATCACACGGTGCATGTCTCATTCGGACTCAAAGTGTAAATAGAATAAACAATCAAAGACAATAGGGCTGCTGCAGGGATCGAACCAGCGAACAATTGGGTAGCTGGTTTAACGCAGCTTTGCTCATACCATTGAGCTAAACAGCTGCCGGGAATACAAAGGCCCAAATAACTGCTTCAACTCCAAATTCTCACTTTTGTTCATTCACAGTCTATATCTGCTCTGTTTTCTTCTCAATGCAGACGATTATATTATTAAGAAATGGATGAATAATCAGACAGAAATGATTATAAATTCGTTATATTACCTAGAAACTCTTTTCGAAATGATCTCTCGTTATTTTGCAGTCTGGGCCAAATGATAGATTCGCCGTTTGATAACAGGAAATCATTTCAAATATAGTTTGAAAGTAATACAACGTACTTACAATACACACACACACACACACACACACACACACACACACACACATATACATATATATGTATATATATATATATATATATATATATATATATATATATTGGAAGAACATTTTTCTTCAAGTTATTATGGGCTTAATCTCATCAATTCCATTAATAGGTTGCCAACTTTTGGAGATGGGGTAATGTACGATCTGTTTCACAGGCATTAAAAAATGTACCAGCGATGACTTGACATGTCAAATCTTTTTACTGGCTTCCAATTGGTAAAATTAAGTATATATCACGTGATCGTTCAGCGTAAGTACAGAGGATGACGTTTTGACAGGACGATGATATGTTCCGTAATAGAAAGACGGGTTCCGAAACTAAAACTATAGATTTTTCAATAAAGAAAGGGACGGGAGATCACGTGATTTTTTTTTTTTTTTTTTTTTTTCGCTTTTGTATTTAACCAGTTGTCAGGATATTGACGTTCGAAATGTTTTGAATAGGGAAAAACTAAATGACTGGTTCCATTTATTAGAAACCATCAACCAAAACTGTCACAAAATATGTCAACATGGGTTTCTTCAATTCTCAATTTGGTTGGTTGCATGTACCAAGCATATGGAGCAAGAGGGCTGAAAATTTGAACATGTACCTCTCAATTATGTCTTGGGGGTGGGGAACGACATTTTTGTTTTAGGAAATCCAACGAAAAGGTTTTCGATGGGTAGTTCAATTTGCAATGTAAATGTAGGCTAAATTGATCCCTTAGTTTGTATCTTGCAGCATTCGCACTTGTTTTTTGGGGGGTGGGGGTTGAAGGGGCTGTTTTTTGTTTTGTTTTGTTTTTTGTTTTTGAATTCGGACTTTTCGGTGATCACAGCCAAACAAAAGGCGAGAGAAGTAACTTTTCATTGATCAACCCCGTGCAATTTTTTAATTGAACACCACCACAAACACAGCTCCCTACCAGAAAACGTTAGTCACGAGACTGTTTCTAATGAATGACTAACCGGATTTTTTTTTCCTCTGGAGGGAACGGATTGTCCGTTAATTTAACATCGAGTCAGATATAAAATACATTTTCGTTTCTTTGATAAGTCCATCATGTGGATAACCATGAAAGCTTGCAAATACGAATGTTTCATAAGTAAATTCTTTTCATTACAAAATGAAGCATAATCATTATCCGAGTCTTTACATCGTTCCGGGAGGCCATCAAGATCAAGTCCTCTCAAATCTCCAGCACTTTTCTCTGTTTTCTATCAGGGTTCAACAGTGTTGTGGTCTGTATAGTCACTATACTTCTCTGGGTCTTCATTCATTCCAATCTTTTTGCAAGATTCTTTGAAACAAGTTCCTGTGCTCTATTTATATTTGAGCACATCGTTATCTTCATATTAATCAATTTTCGCTTGTTTAGTACGGTAAGTAAGGTTTTTTTTCTACTATTAATTAGGGGAGGTGGATATTGAATTTGTACATGAGCCATACCTGGGGATCTTTGCCGATGATCAACTGACAACCATTTATCTCAAAAGTCTTGCATACTCCTAGGCACTCTTACCGATTTTCGTTATGCTGTCGTTGGGATGGCTTCAATTCTTCCGAGGATTTTCAATTTTTCTAATCTTTTTGCAAGGCTTTTTTCAGGTCATTCCAATAATTTCTGGTACAATCGTAATCTTCATATCCCCTATTCCCAACTCTCTCTCTCTCTCTCTCTCTCTCTCTCTCTCTCTCTCTCTCTCTCTCTCTCTCTCTCTCTCTCTCTCTCTCTCTCTCTCTCTCTGTAACAGGACTCACTTTTATTCAATTTGTTGTTCCCTTTTATGATTTTCATTATTTGTGGACGTGGCATTATTGCCCAACTCTCCAGTTTTATTTTCAAATTATGATATAGTAACTGATAAATCATCCTATCAGTTGGTTTTCAGCTAGTTACACGCTGTCGGCTGGATAGATTTCCGACGCAAAAAAATGCAAAAATGAGAAAAGATTTATCTAAAAAAATTTTCTTTAAAAAAGTGCGTGCTGAAGTTAGATTACAACAAGCTGAATTCGATTATAGTTTATTTTGTGTCCACAAAGCGAAGTTCTTGTGTTATGAGAATACATACATACATTACAAAGTTATATATACAGAGATTTTTTTTTCAAATTATTGTAATGATTCAAAATGGGGAATCCTTTTATTTGTACTTAAATGTATTAACAAACAATTTGATTATAATAAAAATGTACCTATTATACAAAACCAAGGGGTTCTTCATTAGGTTTGTATAAAAACTATTAAAATTTCTTCCTCTTAAAAAATCCTTTCATCTCTCTCTCTCTCTCTCTCTCTCTCTCTCTCAATCTATCCATCTATCTCTCTCTCTCTCTCTCTCTAACAATCTATCCATCTATCTCTCTCTCTCTCTCTCTCTCTAACAATCTATCCATCTATCTCTCTCTCTCTCTCTCTCTCTCTCTCTCTAACAATCTATCCATCTATCTATCTCTCTCTCTCTCCATTCTACTTTCTCAAAATTGCAGATTTTAATGTAGTTAAGAGAAAAATACTGCCAAATTGATAAGCTGAATATGATGAAATAAAATCCAATAATGCATTCCGATGTGTCTGGCCGAGTTGAGAAAATTTAATTTGCATTTCCTCTTATTAATTTCACATATATCATTACCGTTTTTTTTTTAAATAAATATCCGTTGTCGGGCCTTACATGTTTAATTATCTTGTGCAAATATATCCTATATTCATACATTTCATATGAGGGCTAATTTATTATACATTTTGCAGATAATAAATCACTTCAACGCATTTCAATAACCGTGAAATTTCCCCACGTTTCCTTAGATATTATTATTGTTGGCTTTGATTTCACTTTACGCAAGTCACCAGCCGTGTCTCAGTTAGAGATGTAAGCCTGGCAGCCTTGTAAGTTATGACAGTCCAGACTCTTGAAAGAGAGGGAACAGGCCTTTTACATATGCAAACAATACAACACTTTTCTCAAACATACTTCTATATATACATATGATGTATGCTGGGTGTGGTACATACATTCACATTGACAAGAATTTTCTGATAATGTGTGCTGTGAATGTAAGAGCTATTTCCTATTCATCAGATAGATAGGATTTCTAAGTATGTTGTCGGCGAGTTCACTGGTCCATTTTTTTTTTTTTAGTTACTCGAAGGCTCCATCAAAAATCAATGTGGTCCTGAGTTGCCACATTCTACTGATTTCTATTTTAAGGAATTATTATTATCCTTATCAATATTATTATTATTTGAGTGACAGCAAGTCTCCTCAAGTCTCCAGCCCTTCTCTCCTAGTACACGTAGGTCACACTACTGCGGTTTACAGTTTCTCACCAGTTGCCCAGTGGTCATTGCTGAAGGCTGAGTGACAATAAGTCTCCTCAGGTCTTCATCCAACGTCTCTTCTCTCTTTCGCCTATCACACTAGTGCTGCAGTTTGCATTTCCGTTTTCATTTCCCTTCCACTGTTGGGTCATTGTTAACAATTAACGTTGCAGTATTTAAATTTCTAGCACTTTCCTCAGTATCCTCGCTGCACAGAGCAGTGTGGTCGTCTGGAAAGTCTTAACCATCTATTATCGGCACAACTTTTTACCTACTCGTCCCAAACTTTTCGTAGCTCCAAGGTGGAATCCTGGTATTTTTCTCTGTTTGTTGTTGTTGTTGTTGTTGTTGTTGTTGTTGTTGTTGTTGTTGTTGTTGTTGTTTGTTTTTGTTTTTTTTCAAGGTGGAAAAATACTAAACCATCATTTGGCTCAGATAACGTTTCATGGCCTATTTCCATAACGAAGACATCACAAATTACATGAATTCAATGATCGAACCAAGAACACAGAGGAAAAAATCATTTTTTACAAGGACTATTGCCTTTCATGAAGTTGTTGAAAAGAATAATGCTATTCATAATGGCACTAGTTCACCTGTGTCGTAAAAAAATGTTGGCATTTGTGAAATATTTGGATACACATTGCTACATATATATATATATATATATATATATATATATATATATATATGTGTGTGTGTGTGTGTGTGTGTGTGTGTATACATACATACATACATACATGGGAATAATTGAGATTTGCATTGCGGTGAGCTTTGATTTTATAAATTTTTGTGTTTCTGTTTTTGTTACTTTTATATTTTCATGATTTTTCAAATCTAGCATTTTTGATGAGTGATCAGAACATAAAATTCTACTTTTACGTCGATATGGATGAGTTTCGTCCCTTAGTGTGACAGAGTACAAACCACATTGCTAACGATTTTAAGTTTGGATTTTACAAGATTACTATAGAGTTCCCCTCCCCAATATTTCAATCTAGAGATATTGATACTTTTTTAATATCAAAATATATGAATGGCTTCATGTTTTGTCCACGAATCGCAAAGATTTGCCATGAACTCCCATCAATTAGCCAAAATTCACTAATTATCATCCAACTCATTATCAACAATTAATAATAATTTGGTGATTTGGTGATTGATAACAAGATCGTCTCGCAGATCTATTCTCTGAAGTAGTGAGTTCGATCGTCACTGAGAGACCAAGATTTGTGGCTTTGGACCAAAATGTATATAATTTGATTCTATGGTTTGATCCAGTGGTTGGCAAGGTAGTTCAGCGGGACATTATTAATTTAGTGAATTCA
The DNA here is from genome assembly GCA_963457665.1 of Thysanoteuthis rhombus. Classification (NCBI taxonomy): domain Eukaryota; kingdom Metazoa; phylum Mollusca; class Cephalopoda; order Oegopsida; family Thysanoteuthidae; genus Thysanoteuthis; species Thysanoteuthis major. The sequence continues at coordinate 18,964,553 of OY735215.1, read as the reverse complement.
GGACTCACTATGGACCCAACGACGATGGACTAATTTCAGACTGTGAAACACTATTAAAATAGTATGAAAAAAAAGTATATAAATTTGGTGCCTTGCAGGGAAGCAATATTTGTCAAGCTACATTAGCAGCCCTTTGCTGCTGTAGTGAGTCTGATCCTAATCTGGTGCTCCACAATGTGGCTTTGTACCAGACTTAGTTGAGAATAATTACCTATAATTAGTGATGGATATAGAGAGAAATTTGATTTTAGATATACTCGGGCAGTCACCGTTCCAACGGTGCCTGTTTGGAATGAGCCGGAGTTTATGATGTGTGGAGCAGCCTGCCATAATTGTCCTTCAAGATAATTTTCTGTCCTTCGAAAAATATTACGGCTTCGAAGTAATTCACTTACATCTCTCCAGTGTTGCCAATTTAGGTATTTAATTTATAAATTTAGATCCTTTGCCCATTTAGATATCTTATATCTAAATTTAGATCATTGATTTTTGATACATGATCTATGATCTGTATTTTTTTAATTTACTTCTATTACATTTCTTGAGAACTGCTAATCCAAAAAATTGCAAACTTGACACTACTCTGCCTTGTATGTTGACTAATGTATCTTCCGAAAATCAACTTCGTAAAATTGCCTATTGCTGAGATATCTCGATGCATATAGACAGAAATATCTTTATCATTTTGAAAAAAAACCATTGGAGATAAACGTGATAGAATTTATGAACGTAGTCGAGTGACACATGGGTAATATATGAGACATTGCACTGAAACTAGAGAGGATTGCTAACATGTGCTTTTGTTTTTATTCAACAAGTGCAAAACATCAATATAACGTTGTAAAGCTCTCGTCTATAAGTTGTAAAAAAAAAATGAAATAAACATTTTTGATATCAACAGTGACTTCCCTTTTGAAGTAACTGAAGTACCCCTGCATCACGTCTAGCGACTACAAGGAGCAGATGGCCCACCAAAAGGCGACCACGTCAGAAGGGACACAACAGGAGTTTACAGTAATAGAACTAGGGTGAGTCTCCATCATGAAGTTTCCTTTAGGAATTTTCCCGCTGAGACCAAAGGCGGGAACACATTGCTATCACGTCACATGAACTCTTGCAAGCTTCAAAACCATGAAAAATCAGCAGCAGGATTCACACTTGTGTCACGTCACCTCACGCGATTTCACATGTGGTCACCAAAGGTGACATGATGCACATTCTTTTCGAAGTCAGCCTTGAATGTCTGAAACAAACCTCACGCACACCATAAATCTGTGGAGAAACAGAAAGTGTGAGATGTGAAGTTGCACACTACCAGCGTTCATGTGGTCTCGCGAGAGTTTACGTGAGCGTGATAGCAACGTGTTCCCATCTTTGGAGTCACGGCGCAAAAGCTTTTCAGCTGGTCTCGTACAGTCTTCGTTTTGTGCAATATCACTTGAGAAAGCTATAGAATTTCACAATCAAAACATGAAGAAACAACGACAAAAAGCAAGGAACGTGCATGCACTCTACTCATAAATAATCATGAACAGTGATGGCAGAAGAGGTGTGCAGCTAGGCTAGAGCTTGTGTTTCTGAAGAACGGTTTCGATCCCAATTTGGGCGCAAAAGTTGTTTTATGCCAAGAGAGGCATGAAATTTAAATGCTCAACTCTGTAGACGAGCTTAATTGTTTGGGGTTGTGTCTGAAGATTTTTAAAAAAGAAAGCATAATAGTCTTGCGTTGTCGGATTTATTTGGTAAATCTTTTTCATTATCAATTTTTGACTAGTTTTTCTTTTCGTCTTTACGGTTGCTCTTGATCGCAACACGCAGGTCGTTTCACATTCTACGACCGTTAATTAAGCAGCATGGATCGGAAAAGAAGTAGTGGCTTCCAAGGATATTAACATTCGCATCCCTCATCTTTCCTTGGGAGCCCCTTTTGACATAGGTAAGACGTCGACCATGCTTTATAAAGTCTACTTCTTTTTTTCAGTGGTAATGTTAATTCTCTCACGACATTGACAGAACATTAACGCGGTTGTCACGGGTTGTTATCTCCTACAATGTTCACATCCACATCGCATGATATACCGGTAGGTGGCGTAGACGACTTCTCCGCCTTTGCACTGCAGCCGAACAGCTTTCATGATGGACAGTTTGTCACGGCAACAGGAACACACGTAATGGAATGGTTCGAGCAAAATAGGAGAGAAGGTGATGACCGGCTGTGTCCTGGACTTTCCACAATGACCCTTACAGCGTGTCAGCAATATCTTCTGCAGGAGAAAGAAACAGAGAAAATCAAAACAAGGTTTTAAGCATTTAACAGAGGAAAAACGTGAAAGAAATAAACAGAATAAACTAACGTTTTCTTTTTGTCCAAGTCTGGGGTTGAATCTTGTTGTTTTTCTACCATAACAAGGACAACAAGAACTATCCTCACTAAACATTGGAGAGTGAAAGTTAACATTCCAATATAGTGATATGAAATCGGGAACACCTAGTTGAACTAAATTGACAAGTTTCACTTACGTACAAGATTTATCTTACAAATAAGTAAAAGTTTATTTCATTCTAATAAATAAATACAATAATACTAAAAAGACATAATTCATTTTTATATCATTTTATTCGTTATATACACAATACAAAAGATGCATTAAATAACTTCAGTCGGAGTGAAAGTAGGAGGGGAACTTGACCCTGCTGCAGTCAGGCTTATCGTCTTTTATTTATCTACTAGCATAGCACCCGTAAAAATGACGGTACTATTTACATATGGATCTATATTTATGTCGGGGATCAGATTATATATGAATTCTGCTTAGAGATCAAAGTGTCGTTCCCAATCAAAGTGTAAGTTCTAGCGGAAGTTACGGATAGAGAAACAAAGAAACACACAGAAAAAATCACAATTCATTATATAGATACGTTTATTCATAAATAAAAGCACTCAGCCCAGTCGAAATCCAACCTTTTGTCGTCTTCAGTTCGAGATTAAAGTGTAGTATCTGTTCTTCTCACGTGAAAACAGTAATAATTCCCCGCTTTCAATTTTAAGCGTTATTATGGTTGTAATATCTTTGTCGAATACCTGAGTAACTTGCAGACGGCATCGTCCTATTTGCTAAGAATCTTCACAATTTCCAATTGATGCTAGACGAGCTAAGGGAAGCAAGCAAGAAAGTTGGCCTCTGCACAAACTTCAGCAAAATAAATGTCATGTACAACAAACATGATGGGGACAAAGACGCAACAATCGAAATAGAAAACACAGAGCAAGAGAAAGTAGACCACTACATTTATCAAGGACAATGAATCTCCTTGAATCCTCAAAAGAATAAGAAATAAAGTGAAGAATCACACGAGGTTGGCCAGCTTTCAGTACAGCAAGCTCGACTTTCAAGAGCACAAAAATTCAACAAGTCCTTAAAAGAAGGGTATGCAACAAATGCATTCTACCGATAGTCACCTATGGAGCTGAAACAGGGAATGTAACCAAAAGATTGCGCCTCAAGCTGAAAACCATGCAACGTGCACATGGAGATATCATAAAAAAGCCCAGTATATTGGAGAAAAGTCTGAAATATCAAAGAAACAATTTGGAAAACTCAAATGGCAGTGGGTTGGTCATGTTACAAGTATGTCAGATTATCTCTGGATACGATTAAAAACGTGGATCCTCCGAGATCATAAGCTAAATGAATTCAGAAAGTACTGGCTTCGTGATACCCATGATAGAGAGGTCAAGCGAATCTTGGGGAAGGTCTGTGCCCAACGACAGACGCTAAAAGGCTGATGACGAATACCTCTGTGGATCCTCAGGGTTCTGCGGCCCCCAAGTTGGAAATCACTCACTGTCCCCTTTGCTATAACCTTGCAAGCTTACAATATATATATATATATATATATATATATATATATATATATATATATATATATATATATATATGTATATAATGCCCTTTCTGAAAAGCTGTATCCTTACCCTAGATTGCTTCTGGCACCCCCTGACTGTTATCATTGCATCTGGAACCTGATATCCAAAAGGATTCACGAGGAGATAGACTTAGTATTGGTGTGCATTCGGAAATATGCTGATAAATGTTTAAGCAACCCGAAAGAATGCCTCAACCGTGGAGCACCCAGTGAGGATTGAACTTGAAATCAATTGTTCGTGAAACTAGATCTCTATCTACTGAAGAGAAACAAGATAATCTTTTAATTTTTTTTTTAATACAGATAAGTGAAAGGGTTCAGCTGTGAAGGTATCCAGTTTGAGACCTGATACCGGTTCATAGTCTTCAAGATCCTTATGCTTCAACTCTTGCACTTTTTAAAATATTTTTTAACAGCCTGAAATATTATGACCTCTGACATTGAAGAAGACCCTGGAAATCACGTTACCAAAAGAAAAAAACACCCGTCTCTAGAGATTATATTAGTTATCAGACTGTGACAGCATCATTGCCCCATAAAACCAAAGAGATGATGCACAAACCTATTTTCACGCAGACAAAACAGATGGGAAATGAATTTGCTACTAACATGTCACTATGAAAAACCATATGGTGTAAACAAAGACAGGTACAATCCCATATGACAGATCAACGTTCTTGGTTCCCCCAGATGGCGTTAGTCGGTTGTGTTTTGCTTCTATTTCCTTTTTCTAATAATGACAAATACATACTTAGCCATTAAGGATACCTTTGTAATACAGTTGAGCATCACAAACTAGGCATCCGCGGGACCAGAGATGTCCCCAGTTTCTGAAATGCCTGGGGTTTTAATGTAGCATAGGCAAGACCTACTTTAAGGGTCGGGTCATTAATACCAATAAGTTTCAGGGATAGCCCTAATGTTAACGTAATACTCGTTATATATCATGAAATCTGAATCAAATATCTGTGTATTGCTTCCAAATAATTACTTACACTTTTCGGTTTTATAAAAAATATCCGCTGGAAATCTTTTTAGTGGCTTTTTTTTAATGTCACCTGATAAATGATACTCATGCTTTGTACACTGTTATTTAGAAAGAACGTTTTTTTACTCATAGATCCATAAAATATTTTCAAAATTTTATGATTATTCAATTCGTAAAAATTGTAGGATTTCTTATATTACTGAGTTTTTGAAGTCCGATGAACAACTGTATTGAACTATCAGACTTTCAAGTGGTTTTGAAGAATTCTCTTGATTAGGTTGTGTTGCAGAAAATATTTATTCGGAAAAAACTCTGAACGTGATTAAACCATGACGTATATCAAGTAATTAATGTGCATCCGATTGAAAGTGATTAAAACTAATAAGAATTGAATTGCACAACTAGATAAAAATAATTGAAGAATCGTTTAAGAAGAATATCCAAACAATCTAAACATGAAACTAGAAGATTCGAGGCTATCATTTGATCAATATACTTGAGACTTCTATCCAAATGGTTTTAATGTGTGTGGGTGTGAATAGATAGATAGATAGATACTCGGTATTTATTCATATATATATATATATATATATATATATATATATATATATATATATATATATATATATATAGTAGTTCTTTTCACCGCCAGTTTATTATATGTGTGAAGAAGGTTGTAATGAACTGTTCTCAGCGTGGCCTTGTTTCCAATGAACGCATTTATATCTGATAGACACTGCAATAAAAGACGTCCGATTACTGTAATCGTAATACTTGTCTTCATATCACTCAACTATCACCATCTATACAGCCTAGCACTGAACAGGAATAGCAAAAAGTGATATGACTGGAAAGGTGAGAAAAGTCTTTATTAAACAATTCAATAGGTACGAAGTCAAATGTGGCAAAATTGGGTTAGATGAGAAAACAAATTTTACAAGTAAGGATGCCTTAAAAATCAACAGGTTTCAGATGGGTTCGAAAACTGACCACTGGCAGTTATGAGAAAAACGCTTTTAATTTGAATTATCAAAAATTGGCTTTGTTCGTCAAAGTACCACAACTGTGAGGATCGATCTCACTCCATCAGGGTGAGAGTATATATATATATATATATATATATATATATATATATATATATATATATATATATATATATATATATATATATATATATATATATATATATATATATATATATATATATATATATATATATATATATATATATATATATATATATATATATATATATATATATATATATATATATATCATTTTGGCAAAGATAGCATAAAAAAAGAATAAACCATCTTGGAAAATGGGGCAGATTCAATTCTTGCAGCAGCCACATTTTCTTCAATTGTTGTGAATGCATCATTCGTCGTAGACAACATCAAAGGAATAAACAATCAAAGAAAATAGGACAGGTTTGATTCCTGCAGTAGTCCCATTTTCTTCAATTGTTCATTCTATTTACGCTGTCTACACTAATTGATACATTCACCCTGTAAGAATGGGAAATCCTTTCAAAATAATATAACGCATATAGAGCACAACTGTCGGACTGTATATCTATTTCTCAATATATATATATATATATATATATATATACGCACAAAGATAAGTTGGAAAGTATTGCTACTAGAGTTCCAATTCATACACTTGCAGATTTAGTCTAAATAAAATGGGTTGAGACATGTCTCATAGGTAAGTGGATGGCTACAGACAAGTTTTCTCATTATATCACCTATCTTTGTCTCGTTAGGGGGGATCTATGAAAATCACACTTTTATGTGTCATGGAAAAACAGTTTTATGATCAGGGATAACATCAAATAATTAGCAAATCCCTACAAGAAATCTTTCCAAATCATCGAAGTTTTGCAAGAGGTTTACGGGTATGCTGTCCCACGGACATCCTAGGCTGTCCAACAGGAATGCGGTAGGGAAATCCTACCCCATCAGCTCTACAGACTTGACCTTGATCCTCCATACATTTTTTTGTTCTCGAAACACAAAGAACATTTAAAAGGACCACGATTTGAGTCCTTCAATAAGACTATGCCGATTTGACATGGTGTAACTTGAAAAGCACAGAATTTTTCGAAGGGAAGGTTTGAGAGATTGACAAACCACCTTCAGAAGTGAATATCACTTGATGAATGATATATAGAGGAACAATAACTTCGCTACATGATATTTTATTTAATGAAGGTTACTTTTATTTTGTAGCAATACTTATCAACTTTTAACCATCGTGTATATTTTTATATATTATATCTCTCTTTCTCCCCCTATCTCTCCCTCTCTCTCTCTCTCTTTCTCTCTCTCTCTCTCTCTCGCACACACATACGTACACACACACGCATACACATACACTCACAGAGAGAGAGGAGGAGAGAGGGAATGAGAGCGTCGGATAGATCGCATTGCCTTCATTAAAAGATTCTGGGCTGGGCGCTGGGTGTAAAATCTGGGCAAGCAATTAGATCCACATCGCACTCACTCTGCCATCGTCACTCCCACAACTCCTCCATTTCAATGATTTTTTTTCAAGTGCGTGTCAGAGATTATCGCATGCTTCAGGAGTAAAGGCAATTAGGGGTATATTTGCTCCACCTTAAATGGGTGCCAAATAAACGAGGCCTCGCTTGCAAGCTTTGCAGAGTCCTGTATCTCAACAATTATGTTGATATTTTCCAATCTTGACATACACAAGATGGGAACAGGTCTGGTTGGTCACTCAAGAGAAACTGTCACGTACTTTTGGCAGCATGCCGTGTTGGTGGTGATCAAACAAATTGAAAAAGGGTTGATCTATGGATAAGTTACTTCTCTCGTCTTTTGTTGGTCAGTGATAACTGAAAAAGTCTGAATATTCAAAAAGAAAGCGTGAACACAAAGTGAATTGGTCCTAATTTAGCATAAACTTACATTACAAATTGAACCCCCAGATAAGGGGCCTATTCAGAAGGGGGAAAGTTTTTTTTAAATTGTAGGAAGATAACCAGTTAATGTTTTATTTTTCAGCCCTCTAGCTCCATTGGTGCGGCCTCTATGCATGATAGATACAGAGCCCGACTGCTAGACAGCCAACAAACCAGACCGACTTAAAAACTGAAGAAATGTATATTGACAGTTTTGGTTGACGGTCTCTAATAATGTCGCAAATATAGTATACTGGCCACACTGGAAGGAATCACGTACTGCTTAAGCCTCCTGAACCGAGTGAGTAATCAGAATCCTTTGAAATCAGAGTGAAATAATAATGCCTAAATACTTATATTACAAATGAATGGAAACATACAGACATAATATTGAAGAGCATTCATAGATCATCATCATCATCATCAGTCTTTTAACGTCCGTCGTTGAACATAGACCTTCCCCAGGATTCGCCACATTCTCTATCATGGGCGTCGTGGAGCCAGTATTTTCTGAATTTGTCTAGTTCGTCTCTCAATCAGGTATTCTGTCGGCCTCGGTTTCGCATGTGATTTCGGGGGATCCATGTTGTGAGTCGTGATGTCCATTGGTTGTCAGTCATTCTTGCAACATGGCTTGCCCATTGCCATTTAAGTTTTTTCATAGATTCTATGAAGTCTTGGACGTTTTCTTCCTGATATACTGTGTTGTTTTGTGATCTCTCCATGTGAGGTTGAGCATGATTCTCTCATGTGCACGTTGCATGCCTTTCAGTTTGTGGGTCTGTCTTCTGGTCAGGTTCCATGTCTCAGCTTCATAAATGACTATCGGGTGAATACATTGGTTGTATACGCCTTTTTCTAGGATTATTGGGATCGTCTGGTTTTTGAAAGTTTAGCTTGCTTTGCCGAAGGCTTGTCATCCCAGAGTGATTCTTCGCTTAATTTCCTTTTCTTTTGAGGATCTCAAGGAGATTCGTTGTCCGAGGTAGATGTAATAGTCTACCTTCCCAAGTTTTGTATATTCGATCTTGACAGTTATGTTCTTATTCTCAACGTGATTATTGCACAAGTTAGATACTAATTTTAACAAAGTTTGACACAAAAGCCCATGTAAAACTTGTCATATTAATGAAAGTAACAGTTCGATCAAAGGAACGGTTGCCTGTCTTTCGGGAAGGGGTATGGCCTACTTGCATAGAAAAAACAGTTTTCCAAGTCCCTGCTTGTTCTCCATTACTGGTACCAGAGGGGGGGGTATTCCCACCCCTTCAGCCACGAAGAAAGTTGGTCAGATGCAATAATTATAAGGGCTTTGAATTACTTTGAAACTTTATTTGAAACAATCTCCCGTTGATACACGATGAATGTATCATTTAGCCTCAACAGCCCAAACAGAATAGAGAATTAATGAAAATGTAAATTCTGCTAACGAAAACATATTTATACGTGTGTGAGTGTGTGTGTGTGTGTGTGTGATATTGATAATTTGACAATTTGAAGGTGAAAGAATTCAAGAGAAAAAACAAGTGTCCCATCTCAATGATTTCTCAAAACGGGGACAAGCTTAATGCATTTAGTTGGTTCCAATAACATTTTCAAAGGTTGATCCACTTTCCAAGTGTCAAATTACCATTGCCATTTTGTCGTATTATCTCATATCCACGCATACACGCGTGCATATATACTTATATATATGATGCTTTTTGTCCGTCATTTGTAATGACAGATAAATTGATGGGTTAGATTCCTATAAATGCATAGCAATTACTGGATTTGGTGTATTCCTGGGGGAATCCCTCGATAATTAAAAATTGTTGGAACGAGTGACCAGGCAATTAGTGTTCAAGGGAGATAACCAAGTGAGTGGCTGAAAGTGGCAGGTCAAGAGATTACACTGCATGTGAAATTGTTTTCCATAGCAGATCTGTGATTGGTCACTGCATCGATATTGCAACACTAAGGCAGGTCTGGTTTGTCAATCAGTCTCTTGGTAGACAGTTACTTCCCCTGGCTTTCGTTGGATAACCAAAAGAACAAGCATGAACGCAACAGGACATAAACTAAGTGACCAATTTAGTATAAACTTACATTGTGAATTGAACCGTCGTACTAACATCTAAAATTGGAGATGGGGTAATACAAGGCAAGCTTGTAAAGAATATTTTATCAATGTAGTTACAGTTTGTGAGAAAGGTATTCATTTTACTTATGTAGAGAAACTTTTTAACCACCCTGTTGAGATACATTAACTCTTAATTATTTGGAAAGGCATGAAACTCAAATTTCTCATTTTTTTTTCAAATATTTGGACATACAAAGAAGAAGAACTTTAAGGCAACATTGAGAAAAACTGCTTACTTACCTAAAAGACAGCGGTAAATTATTAGATATTCTCATTATCGAAGAAATCACGACCCCAACTATGGCTATACATATATACATATATAAATGTGTGTTGTTATATATATATATATATATATATATATATATATATATATATATATATATATACATATGTATATATATATTACTCTTGAAATGTTTATACACGTGTGTATGGACAGAAGTAATTCTGTATATGTACATAACGATTCACAGTAACCATAACAGGATTTGGGAATTAACTTTCTTCACCTAGTTTTACTAAAAAAAGAAACGACTAACCGAGGGGGGCACTGCCATGGGGGTGCTACTGAAAACGGACTAGCGAGCACAGGACGATCAACAGACTCTCTGGATCGTTTCCTGTCGGCAACGAATCTGGTAAACAAATATCGACAAAAGACGAATTAAAAAAAAAAAAAAGAAAAGAAAAGTAAGGAAAATTCTATTGCCGTTCTCCGAAATAAGGCGATACGGTCACTTTTGATGTTTGCCCTGTCGGGGATATAAAGCTGCCGTCGCAGAGACTCCTAATTGATATATACAGGCTGTTATTCCGTGACATGCTTAGCTACACTCTTATTAAATCCGTTCCTCGTCTGTGACCCTCGCTCGAACATTTGGTAAGATAATTTTTTAGGGTTCTAAACTCAAAGTTATGAGGATGTATCACTTCATTTGGAAGATATTTACTAAGCATAGCTTAGTTTGACAAAAGACTAAATTGGAAGTTGGAATAGGAGTAGAAAGATTATATTACACCAATTTTCTATGTGATGAGGAACTGTGTGTCATGAAAATCAGCATTCAAAATCCTGGCTTTTATAGAAGCTCGAAAACTGATTATCGGTGACAGCAAAAAAAAAAAAGACAGCGCCAGCTAACCGGAAAGATAATTCGTAAGATATGTGTCCTGTAGGACGCTCATTTCATGTTCATCTCTTCGGCAAACAAAGGTGAACAGATGTTATTTATCCATCCATGTATTTCTATCAGTCTGTCCGTCCGTTTGTTTATTAGTCCACATGATATCTCCGAAAGTTTTCAATATACTTCAATGGCATTTGATGCAAGGGTAGGCCATGGACCAAAGAATAATCGATTAGATTTGGGAGCATATCCAGGAATTTTTTTCGATTTTGTCAACATTGTGAGATGATTCGTCTTTTCGGATGTAATAGCACACTAATGAACGAGTTATTCAACGGGGGATAATCATTTGTTGGAACGAATCAAATTTCAATAGGCTGTGAATAATTATTACCAATTTAGCCATCTGGGGTGCGTAACCTAGATATTCAGCTTCTAGTGACACTGACACTGGCAAGAGTATGCGTTCTCTGTGTGCTATCTACTTTGATCTTTGATTGTTTGGATTGAGATTTCATTTCAGAGTGAACTAAATATGATTTTTAAAAATCTATACACACTTTTATATGAAGCTATAGGTTAACATGCCTGGCTGCTGCAAGGTCAAATTTCACTCCGACTTCTACTCTCATTGAATATGATTACTGCAATTTTTATATTGTATATATAAAATTGAATTCGTAGGTGTATGAGGCTCGTCAGTTTAGCTCAGTGTGTAAGAGAGTCACCTTCCAATCACCTGGCCCTGATTACAAATCACTGTAGGAAAGTATTATTTCATATAGAGGTTTGGTTTAACGTGACATGATTGACGAGGAGTGAATAACTTTCTTCCCTAAGCTTGGTGAAGATTGCTCTTGTTGTTCTTATTACAATATAGATAAAAGAATCCAACTCGAACAAGTTGGCTTTTTATTACCCTTTATATATATATATATATATATATATATATATATATATATATATATATATATATATATAAAGAGGGGGGAGAGAAAGAAAATGAACAAATAAAGAAAAAGCGGCAGCTGCAGGAATCGAAACTGCGACCGACAGAGGTAGCCGCTTCAACGAAGCATTGCTCTTGCCATTGAGCTGTGTGTATGTCTGCGTGTGCGCGCGCTGTGGAAAAAGAACAATACTTTTACATATCCCTCATAATAAATACATTCAAAGAATCCCTAATCCTTTTTTTCCTAAACCTACCACATCACCAGGACATTCTCTTCCCAAAACAATCTCTATAAAAAACATCCAACTTACTTATATAAGAAAAAAAAACCTTCCCTCTAATAAAGGGTAATAAAAAGCCAACTTGTCTACCCCAACTACCATCCGGGCGTTTCTGTAATTTTCACCAGTTCTCTCAAACCAACTTTTGCTTTCATAGTTCTGACAAAACCCGGGACGGGTGAAACGTACGTAAAGTTATTACATATTTCAAAGAAAAATTAAATTGAGATGTTATAAGTAAAAAGTCTTTTTCCTTTTCTAGAACATTCTGTCGGATCTACATGCTTTCCTTTTACACACACACACACACACATATATACATATATATATATATATATATATATATATATATATATGAGAGTGTGTGTGTGTATGTATGTGTGTGTGTGTAGGAGGAAAGGGGTGATATATATATATATATATATATATATATATATATATATATATATATATATATATATGTGTGTGTGTGTGTGTGTGTGTGTGTGTGTGTGTGTAGGAGAGGGGTTATATATATGTGTGTGTGTGTGTGTGTGTGTTGTGTGTGTGTATAGGAGAGGGATAAAAAGATGGATATACAATGTGAATACAAAGTGAAAATTATCACTTTGAGACAATAAATGAGCTAAAATCAAAAGCAGGGATCAAAACGACAAAAGGTTTATGACGCCAACCATAACAATATAATCTCACGACTAATCAGTAAAAAACAACGAATATTTTTCAACCAATGAAAATAGAGAAACCAGGCTCCAAAATAATCGTTTCTGGGGGCCATAAAAAGCTATCAATATGAATCCTGAACTTAGTTAACATCTGAACGTCAACATTACTCTATGCTATTCACAACTACACATTATCTTATATCACACTCCCAACTCATTTATGCTTGAATATTTTGCTCCCTGACGAACTTTAAAATATGTATCATTCAAAGATTTATCAACAACATTTTTTTCTATTTCACGTACAAACAAACATTTCATAAACATTTAGAAGCATACGCATGACCACAAACTATGGTGCATTTTCAAAGACGCCCCTAGACATTGGCGCCCGCTGCTACTTTTCCTGGACATTTGAGAAGTTAGTGCATATATTCCAGGCAAAAGCATATATTTCTAGTCGGGGTATATTCGTAGTGTATGCATGTACGACCCACTCAATGTCAGATGGTGCATTTGACGGTTGACGGAGACGAATGGTCCAGCCTTGGAGAGCACCGTTAGCTCCGGTGAATTATAATACATTTTGTCTGTTTTGCATGGGGAAATTGATACGGGATTGCATGAAAACAATTGTACTGCACAGTTATTGTTTGTTTAATATAAGATTCCAACTTTCAAACCCCATCGCCCTTTGTGAGAAGGTCGGATCCAAAGAGGACATGCTCTTGGGAAGTTTCTGTTATCACGGGGAGAGGAAATCTGAAAGAGCTACACCAAAACCTTATCTCACACGCCATTGACATCCTTGTTGGACATAACAAGATTCGCCAAACCTTCTATCAAGAGAGTCGCAGAGCCAATACTTTTTGTACTTGTCCAGGAAAATCTATCGACTACAATCGTCTAGTTTTGAACCCAGCACAGAAGCAGCAACATGGAGTCGAATGTTGTTAGATTATGAGTAATTTTACTGCTGGTCAATTTGTAGAGTAGTTGCAGTCTGCCACTATAGGTTTTCGGTAGAAAACTGAATCGGACATTTACGTGTCTAACATAACGACACTCAATCTATGGTTCAAGATCAAAAATTGGAATTATACTAGTTTTCTCCTCTATAAGTTATCTTTAAATGTTCACTGAAGCCCACTCAAAATTTGTGACGTCATAAATAATAGGAAGACATTCTCAGATTTCATATCGGTTAGAGCCAACTAATTAATACCAGTCCCAAAATGGGGTGTTTCTTTGGATTTCTCCACTGTCATTTTATTAGTTACAGCTCCAAATGACGAAAATTAAAACATTCTGTGGATGGTACATCTTTTCATAGTTCTGTTTTTTTGGGGGGGATGCCTGGCCTCTATGCAATCAAAACGAAATTACAGTGATTTTTTAACTAATTTCATCGGCACTATTCAATAATTCTTGAAGAATATGGTGTGTGATCCCTGCTTAAAACGGTCTAGGCCATCACATCTGCACTCTTTTCTGGTTTATTTCGTCCCATTTTTCTCAGAGGTTCTCGTGTTGTCGCACAAGCACACTGGAATTGGAATATACAAATGAATATCTTCTGCTATCGTTTCGCTACTGACGGGCAGATTGTAGAGATTCTACGAATACAGTTACTTCTCCCATTACTTATCTCATCAAATCGGATCTTAGAGTCAGATGTATTGATCAGTTAAGATGAGGATGGAAATTCTGCACAATCTACAACAAACTACACGTTACAATGCAAAAACCTCAATGTTAATGCACTTCTTTGCTATGAGATAGGAGCGACAATATTGGGATCTTATTTTAGAATTATTGAAATTTGATTCATTTTCAGGACTTCTTCAAAAGGCAAATGAAGGGAGAAAATAAGGAGACTGCAGTTTTTTAGTGAAATTTGGATTGTGAATAGACAAAATTGCGTATTATTATTGAAGCGGTTGTGTGTTATCGACCTGTATCAATTATTAATAGAAATGCACGAGGAAATGTTGAATATACTGAAAATGTGTGTACCTGACACTCAAAAATTTGAAACTTTTATCAACATAAACGAAGGGAAAACATGCCATTATATATATATATATATATATATATATATATATATATATACATACATATATATATATATTAAGAGAGAGAGAGAGAGGGGGAGGAAGAGCGAGACATAAATATAATATGTTGATCAAACATATATAATTTCTTTTTGCAATGTAATCCTTAATAGGAGATAATCAAGTCGTTGAATACTACTTTTTTATTTCAGGTATCCGAAATAAACGTCGTTGAATGAAGTCATCCATGACACAATGAGGGTACTCTGCGGTAGGAACCAACACAGTAACAATGGCTTGCGAGACCGACGCGCAATCTACTGGTCTACAACGAGTGCTCTTCAAATTAAGTGCTACTTGAGCCAATGACTCGTTTGGACTGCAACGTATTTATGGTTAAGTAGATTTTCAAGTGTTCTCTCCTCTCAAACGTGAACTACGACACGCACACACGTGTGCACGCACACACACGTACATGTGCATACACACGTAGACGTGTGCATATTCCCACGAACTCACATGCCCACATGTGTATGTATGTGTGTGTGTATATATGTGTGTGTGTATAGGTTGATGTAGATATACGCATATAAACATACATATATGTGAGTGCATATATGTGCTTCCATCTATAGCTTATATATATATACACACACACACACACACACACACATATATATATATATATATATATATATATATATGCCACATGTGTGTTTACATGAGCTCGCTCATCCACGTACACACTATATACACGTGCACACACAAACACACACACACACACACATATATATATATATATATATATATATATATATATATATATGTATATATATGTGTGTGTGTGTGTGTGTGTGTGTAATAGTAATACATTGCTAGGCTTGGAAGACCTGCCCCCTTTCTGATACTCCGAAATTAGATTGCAGAGAGTAAAATAGAACTTTTCTCAAGTACACACATACACACTCACAAATAGATTTGAATACACAGAGAGAGATTAATACCGAGCTCTCTCTCCCTATATATAAATATCATTGTCGCTTTTTATGCAGATGTCTGTCACGCTATACCGAACCGATATATTGAATTGACAAATACTAACGCACTTGCGATTCGATCTTCTAACGTAGACCTCTATAGTCTGTAGACACACACTTGCGCCCTCTACAGATAAAGAGCTGAATTGGGATATCAAGCCAAAGTATTGTAAATCAATCAGATTACTAGTGGGGAAGCGGATATCAACGAGAGGAAAGTCGCTGGACGAACTAATGAAAAAATTGATGGAATACGAAAAAATATCACCGGAAATCTTACATCATTTTATTGATTTAATATTCAAATTCATTAATTCAGTATTTAACATTTACTACCGCATTTACTCGAGGACTATGTAACCTCAAAGATGATGTTACCACATAATACAGCAAAAATGGTCACTGCCCTATTCTAGTTTATATATATATATATATATATATATATATATATATATATATATATATATATATATATATATATATATATATATATATATATATATATATATATATATATATATATATATATATATATACCCCTGATCCCCTTTAATCCCATTACTCTATTACACATTTCTCTCTTAACATTTTTCTCTTCACCCAGTCTCCGTGGAAACTAGTCTCTTGGACCCTGACCCTTAAAAAACATCCAATGCCATCATTGATTCAGTCCACTGACCCAGAGCAGCAGGGTGGACTTAAAATGAAATGTCTCATTTTACTGATTTTACGTAACCATCTACTGCTCTACCAACGCTAAAGATGTCAGACCTTCCTGTTGAAGATGTCAGACCTTTCTGTTGAAGATGTCAGACCTTCCTGTTGAAGATGTCAGATCTTCCTACTGAAGATGAAGCTTTTTGCTTCGAAACATGTTCGGAACAAACCTATGTAAATAAATTCATAAATTCTTCTATATACACAACAAACTCCAGTTGTCTCAACTTTTACAGTACAACTCTCTCTCTCTCTCTCTCTTTCTCTCTCTCTCTCTCTCTCTATCTATCTATCTATATATATATATATATATATATATATATATATATATATATATATATATATATATATATATATATTACCATATTCACTCGTGTATATTATGAGAAGATTTGGTAAAAAATTCAGGATTGAAATTGGGAGATAGCATCATACTCGAGTGTAGAAAAATATGATATATGTATATATACGAAATTTGAAAAACAAAGAATACATGTTTGTGCGTCTCTGTGTGTGTTTGTATATGTGTATACGTGCGTGTGTATGTGTGTTTGTGTTCGATTTATATCTTTCTTTCAACCTTGACGTAGCGAGTAAACTATTTCAATCGCATATGTAAGAGGAAGACGAGTATTTGAGAACAAAGCGAGTGTTTAATACGTCACATTACAAGAAAAAGAGAACGAGTGCCGATTTACTGACCTTATATTCACAGTCTTTGAAGGGATGTCGGACCACCTCAACAAAGTAGTGCCGCATACAACGGTTTTGTCTTCGAGCAGCCTCGATTTCAGTCCAAGCAACAAGCATCATTGTCCACAGTACAATCATCACGTTACTCCACGAGGGCAACTGCATTGTGTATCACTGCAAAATAAAAAAATATATGAATCGGAGCCCAAACACACCCTGCATATGAGTATCTATGTACGTTTGTGTGTTCAGGTAACAGAATGCATTAGATGATCCGAAATTCTCCATACTTAATAGAAACATTCTTTAGCTATCATATTTGACAAAATAAAAGATCTTCCACCCACTTTCCAAAATATGGCTCAAAAGATAAATGTAACCTTCGTTGACCAGTCCCATATTGACCAGAACCTGGGGAGTAAAAAAATTACCTAGTTGGTAAATAACAGTTTTTTTCTGGGGAATGTGTTTTTTGTATGTCCCAAATTAAAATAAGCGGGTCGTATGCCATCAAATAGGGTATATACAAAGTATCGAATCGATCTAGCCCTACAAATGGCCGACCAACCAGCTAAAGGGGATTACAAAGTGTGAATGTCACCGGGCAATTCCTGGTCATATTTTGGAGGATACAACCTTGAGGTTTGCGTGAGTACACCACTAGCCGACATCTGAAAAGGTTTTTATTTTCCTGTTTTCTTTAAAAAGATGTTTTTTAGGTCTTTATGGTCATTCTGGATCTTTTTCAAATATAAAAAGTTTAGGTAAAAGATATACTTTTTAGATAATTTTCGATAAGCTTTTGGAAAATTTTAGATAAATATAGATGAAGGTCTACTTTTCAGATGATTTTGATAATTTTTATATAATTAGTTCTGGTACACATGCGGTCGACGGTGATTCATTTATACGACGTGTGAATAGTTCCTTCTTTTTTTCTAATACCTTTGGAGAATTCCTTTGTGAAAAGAACGTTTTGAAATAAAACCGACGTTTGGGTCAGGAAGCGGTTGGATTCCTACTGAATTTAACAGGAAACACTGTAAGCACAACAAAAGCAACGCTGTGCCAAACTCATTGCTAAGTTCAAAAAACACTGGCAGTATCACAGACATAGTACCCTCCAAGCTTTTGCAACCAGTGCACAAAGGAAATTGAAGTGTGCACAAGAGATTTCAGATTCAATAGATAGCTTACTTGGTTTTTATTAGTAAAACATTGATTCTCTATTTCGAATTCAAAAGTGCACACATACTTTTGTCATAGTAAAAAAAATGCACAACATAAATAAAAAAAAAACATTGGTTAGAGGGTAGCCAAAAAGTTTTCGTCCATAGACATCAACTTATGAAGTTGCAAAGTCATGCGTTTAGAAGGAATTTGTGAGAAAAAAAACTCTACGGTTGTTTACAGAAAGTGGTTTTGGCAAATCGAGTATCATGCGCGTTTTGAAGAGAAAAATCACATCACAACATCCACGCACCATGTTACGGCATCTTAGAGAAGATAGGCCTAATTGATGTATGAAAACACACGATCACTATATACCAGGACGATATACGAAACATTAATCGCATAAAACGAGACATTGAAAATGCAATTAAGTGCAAAACACCAGATATGTTAAAGCAAGTTCCCCATGAGAGGGAGAATGTGCTCAAATGTAAGGCAAGGCAACCATGTAAAGCATATCTTATGTATTAAGTTTCAGTTTGTGAGAAAGGCGTTCATTTTCCTTGTGTATAAAGACTTTCAAACCACCCTGTTGAAATTCATTTAGTTCCTGATCTTTTGGAAAGGCATGAAACTTAAATTTCTCACGTTTAAAAACTTGCATTTCTTCTTGTGGGCATATGGAGAAAAAAGAAGAACTCTAAAGAAATACTGAGAAAAACTGTTATGGGGATCTCTATGGTCTCTTTGGACAAACAATGCCCAAATTGTGTGCTTTCAGATATTTTCAAATAAAATATTAATTTTCAGATAATTTTCGATAAAAGAACTACTTTTTTTTTCAAATAATTTTAGACAACTAGTTCTGGTACATGTGCGTGCTACGGTGATTTATATTTGCAAAGTATGGACATACAATCATTGTTCTTTCTTATAACCCGTTTGAGTTCGTATTTCTATACATTTGTAAAAGTTTCTTTGAAAAAATCCAGATGCTTCCTCTAAAAAATGAACTCTCACATCATACTTTCTATCGAATATTTGAATGCAAAAATGGACGTTATAGTCCTTTTTTTCTTATTAGATTATTTCGTCCAATAGTTTATTAATTATTGCTTAAGCATAGAAGAAAGTAAACTTAATAGCTAATAGATTATATTAGAATGAAAGAGATCTTTAAAAATAGAGTATGGGACAAACGTTCCATCGTTCTAAACAGTCTATCTTTCGTAGAACGTAGTACTATGTTATCATCGTTGGGCCATCCCCACATGGTTGTGTATCGTCGGAATAACAGATTTAACAAGCACAAGACACTGTTAAAATGAAAATGAAAAAATGTCAACTTTTATTTGATTGCAACAGATTCTTGATATCAGCTAACTTTTTACCTAAACATCGGCTGCTGATGCCAAAAATACACAAATACCTGAAGATTTACACAGCTTAAGTTAATACTACTCAAGGCAAAATCTTAGTTGGAAGAGTGAGGTGTGTTACTCTTCCAAGTTGAGAGGGTCTGCTTGCACTGAAATTCAGTATTCGAAATACTGTCTTTTGCTGAAACTCGAACACTGTCCATTGGCACTGGTGGTCAAATGATACATGATTGTTTTTGTTTGGAACTCATTATTCCATTTGGACTGTTTATTCATTTACTTCTTTGTTTGTTGTAAAAAGATCTACTCATTTCTAAACTGTGGTGAAAATTCTGGATCTCTTGACCATAAGCCCGTTTAACTAATCTTTAAACTCTTCACGTAAGTTTGAATGTTTTCGATTCATCTTCATAAATTGCCAGGGTTTAAATGTTAATAATCTCCCCCGAGAATTTGATTTAGTTGTTCCTCTAATCGAGTGCTAGATATGATGTTCTCTTTCTTCTTTGTCTACAGATTTATAGGCGGTGTCTTATCTGTAATAAATGGCAGTAAAGAAGGCAAAATGCTGCCCGAGTGCAAATGATCAGAAGAAGTCCATCTGTTTGAGCGGCAAGCACTCTACATGACACCGTCACTGGAACACCTGCAGATAAGGAACTAACTCATGTAACACCGTATCAGAATAACAGATAGGAACTTGAGTAATAGTTATAACGTAAAATTGATAACAGGAACAAAACGAAAAATATTCTTGTAAGCCTTGAAATTTAGGTGGGGAAGTTCTCGTGGCCAGATTCTGACTTTTGGCATTAGAACTAATGAAAGTGTTAATATTTATCAAGATTCCGTATCAAAACAGGGAGGACACTGATTGTTGGTCAAAGCCTTTGCTATTTTCTGACAATTATATCTACAAGATATATAATTCTGTTCTCTTATCCAAAAACTCACAGAAGACTCCTAATGATACAATTATCCTAATACAATATCCATTTGTTTGTTGCTTTTTTTCGTATACATTCGTGGGTTGATCAATAAGTCTGTAGCCTGAAACGAAGTCATCAAGAGAATATACGCAATTTGAATTTTCACTTTATAAAGTCCAGGCTTTAGTTAATAAGTGCATTGGTGTGGAAAGAGATTATGTTGAAAAATGAATATTAATGGTGTAGAATAAGAGATTTTCCATCATTAGATTACGGTCTTATTGATGTAACTACGCATATATATGTATATAATACTCACATGATATAACAACAATTGAATGTTGAAAATAAGATATTCATGTATCCTGTTGCTTGTATATATATATATATATATATATATATATATATATATATATATATTATTGTGTCATCCACAGACAGCTGTTTTGATGTATTACATCTCTTCAGTGTGGCTATAGACTTTCCATGATCCCATCCGGTACCACGAGGCAGGTCTGAAAACTTCACTTCAGACCCAGAGGCCGATATTTTACCTCTGAGCTACGGAACTGGACGGTCAGTAATTTAAGCGATATATTTTTATTTCCACATAAATTCCCCATCCACCAGAGTGCTCTATATTGTATAAGCTTACAATGAATGAGTTACCACACTTTAAGAGTGCTCAACCATATATATATATATATATATATATATATATATATATATATATATATATATATATATCGAAGTGAAGGCTTCAATTCTGCCTCGTGGTACTGTATGGGACAATTGAAAGTCTATAGCCTCACTGAAGAGATGTAATACACCGAAACAGCTGTCTGTGGATGACACAATGTATATATATATATATATATCAGCACCAGCAGTCTTCTAACGTCGCGCCATCTTATTTTCTGTCGGCCACAATTTCGCAAATGATATCGGGGAATTCAAATTGTGTGTCTGACATTCCGGCAACATGGCCTGCCCATTGCCTTTTGATTTTTCCAATGGATTCTATGACCCCTGCTCCATCTCTGATGTACTCTGTTGTCTTGTGATGTCTCCATTTGATGTTAAGCATGATCCTTTCTTATACAGGGTGTATGGTTCTCAGCTAAAAAGCTAATCTTATGATTACAGTCCACGTTTCAGCTCTATATATGACTATCGTCAGGATACATTGGTTGTAGAATCCTCTTTTTATTTTTTGGTTCTTCGATGCTGCTCTTGCTCATTCAAATGATTGCCTATATATATATATATATATATATATATATATATATATATATATATATATATATGTGTATATATATATATATATATAATGCTAGTTATGTAGTTTTTTGGCATTTTATAAATTGTCATTCTGGTGCATTTTTATTGAATTAACTCCATACCAATCTACAAAAATAATAATGAAATCGAATATATATATATATATATATATATATATATATATATATATATATATATATATATGTGTGTGTGTGTGTGTGTGTTTAGGCATGTGAATAAGTCCGTGACCTAATGATGGGAAAATGCATTCATTTTGCACAATGAATATTTATTTTTCTTCATGATATCCCCCCTTGTTAATGCACTTAATTCAGTTGAGAATCTTTATCACCAATATCAAACATTATCCAGTCAAAATTCCAGATCGAAATTCAGCTTCCAAAGACAAGATGCTGCGATCCCAACTGTTCGTCATCTCTGTCAACCTGACTCATGATTATTTAACTCAACGAGGTGAAGCTTTGGCAATTCAGAAACATCAATTACTCCTCACCTTTCTCAATCACAAACAGTGTCAAGCAAGACTATGTGCTGGCCACATTCTGCTTCCGATATTCTCTGACAAGTACTGAAACATTCTACAGTGGAGATGAACAACGGGGACAGCATGGACATCTGCAAACGTAGTAACGGCAACTTGTTCAACCTGGAACGACTTCGAGCACACAGTAAGTCAATGGTGAAACAGGCCAGAAACTCCACTCAGAGGCGGCATTCCAGCAAGTAACGCCCGGCTTTGAGTATGCCACAAAACTTCTAACATTGAAGTCAGCCGTAAAAAGACGGTCATCTCCTACAAGCCTGCACCAAAACAAAATTACCTCCCACCTTTCGTCCCCATCGGATCAACGAAGCTTAAAGTGGTCAAGGAAATCTGCCAAGGTTGCATCATAGCCATAGGCTGGACAGACAACAGAATTACCAAGCATTTTGGTAGACAACAAAAATATATCTGGGATAACGAAAACCTCAGGAAAGCCACAAAACGATAGTTGACAAGCTATCGTATAGTGCCGAATCCTGGATAAGATACCAACTTCATTCACACCTACTCAAGTGCATCTACTATCACCTCGACACCATACTGCATACGTACTATAGAAATTCTATCAAATGTCGAGATCTTCAAGCCAGCCAGGGCTACAGGCATTGAGGCCCCAACGAAAAAGACCCTGCGTTCCGTAGGCCATTTTGTGAGGATATATATATATATATATATATATATATATATATATATATATATATATATATATATATATATATATATGTATGTATGTATGTATGTATATGTGTGTGTGTATGTGTGTATGTGTGTGTATTAAGGTCTTTGAGGATGGATAAGGAGGATGAGACATGCGGAAAGTGGGTTGAAACCTGTGCAAATCTTCCCCACTGTAACCCTGCCCTACGTTGGAAAGGCGATCCCCGAAGGGGGTTGATATTGTTCTCGGAAACGAATAAATACTACATCTAACCGCCCCACTTCTGGGTTCTTTTGCGAGGTCGAACCTCTCACAGAACACGCGTTGCTGATTTCAAAGTTTTCGCCAGGAAGGAGGTGGTAACCTGGTTCCTTCCTGTTTTTTGTTGTTTTTTTTTCCTTCCACCTTTCCAATATCCTCAACCAGCTCCGGTTATTTCACTGATTCTTTTCTTCTTTCCTTCCTTCCTTGCTTGCTTCCATGAGCAACGTACTTGAATGACACTTCTAAAAAAAACAACAAAAAAAACGCTTCGTTTAGAAGCAACTGTCCGACTAGACAGTAACTCTCGTCATAGTCGTCAAAGTGTGACGACTTCAGCTGTTGAAGTTCATCAACAACGAGACAGCGCCTGGCAAATTCAGATCGTTTTTCCCCCAAGAGAAGTTGAATCTGAATTAAAGTTTGTTTTTTTTTTCAAGGGGGTTGGTATTCGAATAAAAACGTTACTATATTGTTAAATATATGCTTGGTTTATATTCGCACCTGTGAGAACGTATATAAGTCCTCTATTACTCGTGAAAGCTTTTCTTTCAATTGGACTTTTAATTCTTTTTGACAGAGATATTGAAACACTAATTTTATGAAAATATTTCTTCAGTAGATAATTATTATGGGGTTTGTATAATAGAGAGATGGAGAGAGAGAGACATACATACATACATACATACATACATACATACATACATACATACATACATACATACGGAGAAAGATATGACCAAAATATACAGATAATTTGAACAAATTGATCTATCTGTTTAATCAGCGTTACTCGAATCGTGCTGGACATTCCCATCATCTCTCTAAATTACGCCTCTAGAGAATAAAGAACATCATTTTTTTTATCATTTTTTCTCCCTTCGACTCATAAAATTCAACCACTTTGATTTTTTCATGTAAAAAAATAATATTTACAGTATTTCGAGGAGCTACGGTCTCGTTTTCTTCATACTTACATTCTTCTGAAGTCTCATCAAAGTCCGAAGTTTTTCTACTGTAACAAGAAAAGCAATCTGCATCAAATCTAGAGCAGTAAAACGTTGCAACTGATTGGTAGGCAGGTCTCTTAGCGACAGAGCTACATTGAAAAAAAATCTTACATATCTACGAAAAAATTTATGTTAGAAATACGCAAAAATGATTTTATTCTGATAAACTTATATAGAATTATCATTTCCTTAACATATTTACGACATTAATGATGGAAATACAAAGGTTTTATTTAGTTTTAAAAAATACACTAAAAATATGTTTCTCTTTCTTAAATTATGTACACAATACAAAACTCGTAGTAATCAATTATCTTCGGTCAGGATTGAAGTTTGAGTGGAGTTTTAGTCTACACCAACGAAGTCTTTCAGTATCTTTTTTTATCATCAAAGTCTTGCTCGTAAGTTTAAAACGAACCGAATTTGACTAGGATCACAATTATTTACGAGCGTGATCTTATCAATCCCCAAAGGTTTTAACATTGGGCAATATTTATAGGCACCTTCAAAAATGCATTTTTAATCCTTTGTCATCACCTCAAGTGACTTAAGTAAGCAGTGCACTTATGTTGACTACGGTTCCAGTGGTCCCTGATTGGGCTCTACACATTTCATTACTATTTGCCCGTTTGCGATTTTTATAAAATACTAAAAGATGAAAAGCAACTAAAGAGGCGTCACTCGATTCACCCTGTGCTATCTCACCCATAGCTCGAAGTAGAGATTAATTCATTGCAAAGTGAACAAAAACTGTCTAAGTCGGAGATTGAACCCGGCTCGCCGAATCTTTCCTCCGTACCTTTAACTGTCCAGCCACACCACACTTCCTATCGCCCTAGAGCAGAGGAAAATTCTTGGTCAGATTTCTAAAAACCATCAATAAAAGAATGTCAACATAAGTTCTTTCAGTCTTTAAGTTCATCTGGCTGGCTCTGTCTGTCTGTCTGTCTGTCTGTCTGTCTGTCTCTATCTATCTATATATATATATATATATATATATATATATATATATATATATATATATATATATATATATATATATATATATATATATATATATATATATATATATATCACGCCTACAGACTGCATCAATGAACCTACAGGGATGAAAATCTAAACATATACCACTTATCATGTCAATTAAAAAAAGTTCTTACTTGATTTTGAAAATTCACCCTCAAATAGGTTTTTGGCGGGGGGGGGGGTCAATTTGCAATGTACTCCGATAGTAAATTGATCTCTTTACTTATGTCCGGTAGCATTCACGCTTATTCTCAGAAAACTTTTAGTAATCACTGCCCAACAAGAGGTGAGAGAAGTAACATTATTGACCATCTCTTTTTCTGATGTTTTAATTAATCACACCCACCATGGCATGCTGCCTATAAATGTTGGCCATCTGATGGTTTCAATTAAGTGACTAACCAAACCTATTTTCTAAGATGTTTATGTACGTAGCAGAAATGAAACTTGACGGTTGTTAGCCCTTTAGCCGTTTCGTCTAACTCACAAGTGCCACTTAATGTTTAAGGATCAAAACTGAAATTTCTAAGATGTTCAAGATGCAAAACTAAATAAGGTTTGTGCATAGAAAAAAAACGAATCTGTTGGCAAGTCGTCAGAAACAACCAAAAGCATCTTGCAAGTTACATTTATTTCATTTATTTCTTCATTATGCCTTTCAACACGGTCGAGTGGCGCTTATATATATATATATATATATATATATATATATATATATATATATATATATATATATATATATATATATATGTATGTATGTATATATATATATATATTTATTTATATATAGAGATATATATATTTATTTATTTATTTATATATATATATATATATTCATTTATATATATATATTTATTTATATATATATATATTCATTTATATATATATATTTATTTATATATATATATATTTATTTATTCATTTATAAATATATATCTATTTATTTATTTATTTATTTATATATATATATATATATATATATATATATATATATATATATATATATATATATATATATATATATATATATATAAGAGAACAATAATAATATACAACAAACGTGTGTATTAATGTATTAAGTAGGTTTTTGTTCAAAGGGAGTGCTTGATACCATCGGTAGAACGGTTATAGAAAGAGTAAAGATTTTTTTTCTTGGTTCATTACAGATTGTACATTCTGTTTCACTTGAAAAAGATTTTTAAATGGAAGATTCATTTGAAAATCTTTTTAAGTGAAACATAATGTACAATCTGTAATGAACTACTGGAAAATCTTTTTTTCATCCTATGTATATATATCTTCACTCCTTTTATACATCTATATATTGTGAAGAAAGTTGACAATTTGGAAAAGAAAAGTTCTTGAAATCATCTCGTCGGATATATATATATATATATATATATATATATATATATATATATATATATATATATATATATATAATAATTGTTATATTAGTTGGAGACTTTTTTTAAATGATCGCCCGTCATTACTCGATTAATGTTTAACTCGATGTAGACAACATGAATATAATAAGTAATGAAAGAAATGGGGCTACTGCAAGAATGGAACCTGCTACAGGTAGGGTAACCGCTTCAACAGAGCGATGCTATCACCATTGAGCTGCCATTTGTATTACCAGCGGCTGTTTAGCTCAATGCTAAGAGCGTAGCTGCGTTGAAGCGATTACCCTATGATAAGTTCGGTTACTGATGCAGCTCCATTTTCTTCAATTGTTTACTTTATTTACGTTGTCTAAGGCGTGTTGCACGAATGTCAAACAACTGCTGGACATCACGAATCCCTACGTGGATCCTCAGAGATTACATGCAAAGTTGTGGCCGGCAAAAAATAAGATGGCATGACGACTTGTACAGGTTTTGGTAATAATGGCACGGTGACGACCACGAACGATATGTCTAGCAAATTCTGTGGAAGGTCTATGTCCAATGATTGACATAATGATGATGATGAATTTTGAATATGGAATATGGGTTCAAATCTCGTCAGAGGCTAAATTTTTTTTTCGGTCCGTATTGTTTAGTCATAGAATTACGTTAAAAATGCAAACTAAATAAAATGAAAGAAAAATCAGTTCATGATTTGAAAGTATTGTGCCATGCTGGAAAGCACTACTTAACTGAAAGGAGAGAGAACTAGCAACATTTTTCATGATATGGTTTTATGATTCATCACAAGAATACACTGGGACACATCGTCAGTGATGTTCCTGAGGTGATTGGGTGTTTCAACATCATACGCCTTCACTCAGATGACCAAGCCAGGGTTGATCAAGCCATGTCGTGTCCCAGCGACATTGACTCAAAGATCGCTCCTTCTGAGCCAAGGCCATCTACAGGCCCTCTGTGCAGCTCTCAGCAGCTTTGGTGTATCTTCTTCTGCATGACTCCAATAATCAACAAAATCTAACAAAATATTTTTCATTATTCTTCAGACTAATAGTCTAATCCTTAGTAAGTTTACCACGATATTTCAATAGACGCAGCACCGTTCTTGCTGTTAGCTGTTGTCAGTGCTCCGAGAATGCAATTATCGTTTTGAGTTCAGATTCAACAACCTCTGATGACAAGTTCATACTAAGATGATCTGATCCTACTAAAGTTGACTGTGGTTGATCAAGCTCTTTACTGACATCACGTGGGCAGTGTAATGGATGTGTGGCCCGTCCAAATATGCAATGGTCCTCTCCTCTTTGTCAACGATCGTAGCATGCCAATGATAAAAACATTTTCCAAGGTTTAATAGACATCAATTATACACTTGATATTTAAGGCATCAATTAAAAGGTCAGTGTTAGTCTCGCTGATCATTCGCCATGTAGTGAATTCGACTCTCACTGGATGCCCCCTGTAACCTTTTGTCAGACTAAGCTAAGTATACATCTACAAGGCGTTCTGAAATATCTGTACACATTAATACCATAGTAAAAGGTTCAAGTTTAAAAGTCCCTGCACATTGCCTCGTCGCCAGTCGATACGATCATTGTACTGACACTCGTACGCTATGATTCCATGTAATAAATAAAGCGTGGGGTGGAGCTGTGTAAGCCTCTAAGATCACCATATTTTCAAACCAAAAAGGAAGAAAAACTTGTTAGAAACCCTCCTGTAACTACTTTCGGTGCCTCTGAAAGATAACTTTAAAAACATGAAGTCCAAAATTATGTTCGATTCCCTTCTCAGAAACCATTGATAACTGTTACAACTGTCAATATAAAGAAAGATTTTTGGATGTACCCTTTATTTTTGCTATCAAAATCTTGTGAAGTGAAATAAACAGTCCGCTTCTTCGGTATGAAAGATTTCCCTTCTAACAGCTTGTTTTCGTCTTAGGATGTATATATGGATACACAAGGAACACAAATTACGGTTAGCAGAATTTTTAGACTATCTACAAAGATGAACACTCCATGTTCCCTGAGGGAATGATTTCGTAATTCAGGGGTTAAAATGCTAAAATGGTCCCCTCAAGATTCATGATTCGGACCACACAATCCGTTGTGAGCTACTTGTTGACTATTTCTCAACTCATGTATAAAAAAACAACTTTAAAAGATAACATACAAGGAGATTTGGGTTTTGATTCTAGGATTGTGTTTAATTATAAAAATAGGAGTGTCACTTGAATTTTTCAAACTTATGTATGTATTGTTGCTTATCAAACCAATGGATTCGGGGAAAAACGTTGACTTTCCCCTCAATTACCAAGTAGTCTTCTCTCAATGTAAGCAGAAATAATCTAAATTGACGGAATTTCCTGGATGAATCAATGTCATTATTAAATTTTTGACATACTTTTTCTATTCTATATGATAAAAATGAAAATATACATTAAAAGAAAATAGTACAAGAATTTAAGATCATGTAGGAAGAAAATATCTGAATGAATTCATCCAGCTTCGAAATTCTATCCTCTGAAAATACTCGACAGCTTTTTGAACGCTCATGAACAAAAGTAGGATCTATAACAGTTTAAAAATATGCCATTTCCTTTTTTAACGGAGAATTTTTTTTTGACTAGTTTATAATTGATATTATGTTTTGCAGTTGTAATAATAGACACGATAGTCTTGAGTTGTCTAAATTTCTTACGTAGAACACTGCCATTATTATTTTTTGACTTGTATATCATTAATCTTTTTGTGGTCCAAGAATTGAACACAGGAGAATAGAGAATAAGGAAGGACTGAAGACTGCAGAATGGCGAACGAGGAAGGAAGTTTTGAAAATGATTGAATGGACGATGAATATGCGCAGATTAAAAACGACAAATTATTTCCAAAGAGTATCATCATATTTGGAATGAGCATTTAAATTCAAAAGTGATTCTTCGGTTTCACTTTGAAATTTCTGACTAGTTCATTATAGGCTTCTTTTTTTCCTCATTCTCCGTTGTGTCATTTGTAATTCTTCTTCATTCGTTCTCTCTTCTGGCGTTTTCAGTTCTCTCTTACTTTATTTCTATTATTATTCGGACTATCCTCATCTTGGTTGTTTTTCATGCATCGTTCCAGCCGTTGTACTCTATGGCCTTCATCAGGTATCATCTGGTAGGTGTAGGGAAGTAACGAACCGAATCCTTTATTTAACCGACGGGGGTATATTGACCGCACTCCCCTCTTAGCATTAGTAGTATTATTATTGTCTCACACTGGGATTGAACCTAGAACCATCAGATTACTTGCAGTAATTTTGTCTGATTCTGTAATCACTACGCTATGTGTCCATGTGGACCTGATAACTGATGAAGGCCCTCGAGTACAACGGCCGAAACGTTGCATGAAAAACAACGAATAATAATAGAAATAATGATAATACCTCATCTAAAAAATTCAGAGATATTCTTTTTTACTTATTGTCAATTCTCTCATTTTGATTCTTCCTTCTTTCCTTTCGTTCTTCCTTCCTTCCTTCAATCTTTCTTTACTCATTCTCTCATTTCTATTTCTCCCTTCCTTTCTTTCTTCCATTTCCTTCTTTTCTTCTTCCCTTTCATTCCATTCTTCCTTCCAACTTTCCTTCCTCATCCTCTTATGTGTCATGTTGAATACTCTGTTACTCATTCTCGTTTGTGTTGGTTTCAATCCACCATTATTCATTCTCTCGAAATGAGGAAATCATTCCCAAGAATGATTGACGGGGGAACGAGTGAGTGTGGATTGGAACTTGTAGAACGAAGAAGAATCTAAGTAAACGATAGAATGGAGGATTTGGAATGAAGGAGAGAAAACGACAGGAAAAAATCAAGATCCAATGAACAAGTGTGAAATAATGTTTGAAATGAGAATGGTAAATTTAAATTTGAACATGACTCTTGAATTTCCTGTTGGGATTTTTTTACCTGTACGCTAAACGTAGACTTGCTCTTCGATGTACACCTTGGAAGAACCCATAAAGTGTGCACTACAGTAGTACAATTAAGAGGTAATTTAGGGATGAGGAGATCAAGTGATACAAGCCCGGTTGCAGGGTCAAACTTTGCTCTTAGTTTTATCCCGACTGAAGATGGTTACTGCAACTTTTATATTGACTATATTCCAAAGATTATGTAATCGTAGACCGCTAAGGATTTCTATTTGTCAATACCTGACATAACGGACAGTTAATAAATTTCATCATCAACTTAGGTGGGAAGGGGAGAAGCAAAAACGTGACTTTAGATAAAATGGGGATTGAGCGATTTTATAGTTTAATATTGGGAATTTATCAATGAAGAGTTTCCGACCCAAAATAGTGTGAGGATTGTTCTTGTTATTTTTCTTGTAACTACTAGAGAGAAAAATCAACTCCAGATTCTGACTTGGGCTGAAGTTTGACAAAAATCTTTCGAAAAGATTTTATGCTTGCTCGAATATGTGCTTTCTGGACAATTTCAAGTGTTAATACCTTTCGTTGCAACTGAGATATAATTGTAATAAAGAAGCTATGGCTTCCAAACCATTGTAATGGAGAATACTCCAAGTCACTGGCTTCAGACATGTAAGAATATCTCCTTCTACTTACATCAAACATCAAGTGCCAATATGTTCTTCAACACCGGCAACTTTACGACAGCGCAGTCAACTTGCCGTAAGGAGTTTCCACGTCACTTGATAAACAGCCCTACATCATTCAATTCGGATGACATATAAATTACATATTGAACGGAAGCAATTTACATCAGGGGGGCGTTATCAATTTCTTAGGTTGAGACGATTAGAACCTTTCAAACTTATTCAACAGTAAACGTGATAATAATCATGGCGACGACGGAATCGAAGGCAGTGGAGGTAGCTATGGGTGGCTTTAAATGCATTACAATAGCGCGTTCATTAAATGGAAAGAGTGTTGAAAACTAAATTGGGGTCTAACTGTCACTATCGATCTGTGTAAGAAATTGTCTCTACCTTCAAGCGAATAAGGTGCAAAGACGTGTGTGTAGGTAAGTGCACTACCCTGACCTGTGTTACTGATATCGATCCACTTCTGTCAAGTTTTCAATTGAATATTTCAAACAACACCTTAAATAATTGTGCAAAATATAATTATTTCTTATCATGTTCATGCAGCAAACATTGAATCAGTCGTTTAAATCAGGGGACTTCTTATTCATGAGCAGCTGATATTTTTATCATGATTCTTATTATATTGTTTTGTTTTTTTAGTTTGGAAATAATAATTACTCAAATTAATATTTTTGCCACCCTTCTTCTGCTATATGCGAATTTGGTCGAATTCTTTACGAACCGCTGTGCTTGACTGAAATCGATGAACTATTATTACATCAGTTTGCTTTTTGCATCGCTAAGAGCCACCAGTGTTTCCTATTTTCAATTAAATGACTATTCCGTCAACTGTGCATCGTTCACGTGGTTGCTCATAGAATCACCGTTGCCGTAATCACCGACCCCATACAATCAGAAAACTTTTTCTTGTGTCAGCGCTACCGGACGCACCACTTGGCATTTGAACCATGCTTGTCCGTACGAGTAATTCAGAATATATCTTTTAAATTTTCGATATATTTTGTGGAATTTCGGTGGTTTTATGGAATTTCCCGATCTTGTGTCAACGCTATCAGATGTACCATTTGGCCTGGGACTTTGCTAATTCGCATAGAGTACTACACTAGATATCTTTTGATAACAGTTTTGAGAGTTTTTCCCTCATTTTCTGGAGTTCCTTATTTTAAATCCAAACAGTGCTTCCTTACTTACCCTTTGAGAAGGATTAGGAATGGAATGTTACCGACACTCCAGTAGAAAAAATGTGAAGTTCTGAAAGGAAGAAGTATCTTTATTCTTTGTAGTGAATGATGAACCTCTATCTCTCTGACCATTAGTCATAATTCAAAAGTACTTATGCAAATAAGGGTTTTGTTTTCTTTTTCTCGCTGGAAAGGACCCAAAATGCTGGGTGTTTTCAGTTAGTCACCACCTACCCTAACCCCAAACCCAAGCTAAGCCTTGGGTGAGGGACTAACGAAAATTTCACGTAATAACTCATACTATTTATGATATGAAAATTTTGGTCCCGTGGGGACATATGTAAAAGCCTAGAAATGCTGTGCCCTACATTGCTATTTTTCCCAAACTTCTAACAGCATTAGATTATCCCTCGGGAAAGGAATCTGACAGCATAACTGATTTGGAACCCAACTAAAAAGATATACAAGACTGGCCGTTTGGGATAAAATCTCTCGCTTTGCCAAAGTTGCCGTTGAAATTTGGCCCCAAATTAACTTTAGGTTTCCATGATTTAAGAATGAGGACGTTGGCATTTGGTTTAACTAAAAAGCCGTTTCTTTCATCTTAATCTTTGTTGCTTTTCATTGAAACTCTCTCAATTGTCATTCAATAATCGTTAGCGTGCAGCAAATCCTTAAATTGAAATCATTGCACCTCTTCCAATCTTTAATATATATATATATATATATATATATATATATATATATATATATATATATATATATATATATATATATATATCCAATGATGGTGATTCTGATGATATGCAACTACCTTCCACATGATTGATAGGGTCCAGTGTATTCCTGCAGTGCCTCTAAGTGCCATAGCTTTCCCTGGAAAACAAAGCACATTTACCCCACCGACCTTATTTAGGAGAAAGCGAGACTTATCGAATCAGGTGACCTTCTTCCATTGATACAAGATCGATTCCCGACGCTTGATTACCCATTGAAGATGTTTTTGGTGATGGACTCTGACTGACCTGAATCTACACAGCCAAGGATCGATATACTGTTTGTTGTGGCTCATTCCGTCCTTCAACCTGACCAAAACTTCCTGAAATTTATGCTACAGTAGCCCTTCTGTTGGCTCATACTTGACAAGGAAGCCCCGATTTACATGTGCGATAATAATCTTGGCTGCCCAATGAATTGTCGGCAGCTGGTATTTTCCTCTCCTCATAACCATGTCGATAGGTACTCACCACATTTGAACTGAACAAGCCTTATCGTTTCATATATACTCTGACCTAATCTTCTGGTTATAACGATTCAAATTTCAGTCTTTTATATCCTTCTTCCCCCCTACGGCTGTGGCAGTCAACACATCAAAGTGAA
Source organism: Thysanoteuthis rhombus (assembly GCA_963457665.1). Classification (NCBI taxonomy): domain Eukaryota; kingdom Metazoa; phylum Mollusca; class Cephalopoda; order Oegopsida; family Thysanoteuthidae; genus Thysanoteuthis; species Thysanoteuthis major. The sequence continues at coordinate 18,930,190 of OY735215.1, read as the reverse complement.
TCACTCGGGGACGGTTTACCTGTTTATATCCCTTTGACCCCGATATGTGCAGTTATTACGACACAGTTGCTGCCATTCTTGCCGCATGACGCTGGTCTCAATGTTTTTGGCTCATCAGTATATTTACAGTGTTTGTGCTTGTACATTTGTTAGACTTTGTAAATTTGCGTTTGTCAGAAGTTACGTCTGTTTTCCTCCGCCCGTCGCCTTAAATCACAGTCAAACTGACGAGATAGGAACCGGATCTTCACCATCAGTGTGAATCCATCTTGTCGGACATCTAATCGTATCTAAATTAGGCATAAAATAGCCCACCAACAACTTCCGACAAAGGTGTAAACGAATAAACAAACAAGAGAGCATCAGATTAAAAAAAAAATCGCCATTGCTGCAGGTCCGGCTAGTTATTGGACAACCATAAAATATCTCCCAAGACGTGATTCCCTAATTTGATACAGCAACGGGCACTATCTAGTATCAAACGTGAATACCTCTCACATAGACTTGTCTCCGCCTGATCCTAGATCGGAAGACAACATTTACATCTTTTTTTTATATATATATATATATATATATATATATATATATATATATATATATATATATATATATATATTATATATATATATATTTCTATTTCATCTTTGTTTATTTGAGTGGGGCTGTGAGAATATTTATTTATTTACTTGTGCTAATCTTTGTTTTAATTTTGGTCCTGGTGTTGTTGTCTGGCTAATCATGGTTCTGGAAGATCGGAAACGAGAGGTAAAAATGGCCTTGGAAATTATAAATTTGGAAAGTAGATCGTAAATAATGATTCACGATATTTCCCAAGCTAAGAATAGAACGACACAACTGTGTTACGCCAATCAACTTAGTGGAGAGAGCCAAATATAATTGAAAGTGAGTATCCTAGATTTTACCATGGCTTAAATACCGACCGCTGCCACTGGTGGAAAATACACAACTATCTAACCAGTTGAACTAACCATTTGAGTAAGCTTAGCTTGCGCAGTAGAAAGGCAAGTAGAGGGGATAGGATGATTGCAAGATATAGGATGGTACACCAGACCTGAAAATTAGCATTCAGTTTACTTGGACTCCAATACTGCCACTGGTGGTAAATACGCAACTCTCTAAACCACCAAGCAATTCTACAAATTGTGACGACATGCAATGCCAATTTATACCTCACGAATGGCCAAATTGTGCATGTAACCACTTTTCGTTCAATAAGATGATTTCAAATAGTAATAAGTTCCTCATGAATGTCGACCCTGAGGGAAAAGCCATCAGACGCTTTTTCTGCGCCGATTCCTCAATCATTACCCTTGGGTGGTTGGCAGCAAGGACATCCTAGCTCAAGGTTTATTGTCTTCCATAAAGGATTTGAAGGAAACTATTTTTCCTGGGGAAAATTGCCATGATCCCTTTTGAAGAAGAGGCAGATTTTGCTTTCAAGTGTATTTCACAATCCACGCAGTATTGCATAATACATCAATAAATACAGCAGCGTCAACAGCTTTTTAGCGTGCATCGTTGGACATAGACCTTCCCAAAGGGTTGCTGGACCTCTCGATCATGGATGTTGCAGAGCCAGTACAATTTGAACTTGGCTGGTTCGTCAAGCCATCTTATATTTTGCCGGTCACAATTTCGCATGTGATCTCTAGGGATCCACGTTGGAAGTCGGTTTGTTCATCAGTTGTCTGACATCCTTGCAACGTGACCAGCCCATTGCCATTTGAGTTTTCTGATAGATTCTATAATATCCTTGACTCCTGTTTTTTATTCTCTGGTATACTATTTTGTGATCTCTCCATGTAATGTTGAGAATGATTCTCTTGTGTTCTCGAAGTTTGAGCCGGCTCTGCCTAAAGCTTGTCATCTTAGAGTTATTCTTCGCTTGATTTCTTCTTCTTTTGTGTGTTTTATTGTGATTCGTTGTCCTAGGTAGATGTAGTGATCTTCTTTTTTCAGGTCTGCGTTTTCGAATTGGATTTTTTGTCTCTGTGTCCTCAACATTTTTGTTTCACTGAAGATGCGCAACTTCTTGTTTTCTTTGTTCAATTCGTCTTGCATGGCATGGAGATCGTGAAGGTTTTTTAGTTGATAGAAAATCGTATGATTGCTGCATAAAATGAGTTGATGAAAGGAATATTCACAAATGAAAACTGCAAAATATCACGATGACTGTTAAAGGCAGTTGCACGTAACAGTGCACACTTCATATAAATAGTTACGAATAGGACCATTGTAAGTAGCTGTTATTTCGTTGATAAAAGTATAGAAAATCATTTGAATTTTACACTCTTCATGGCCTTCCATCGACCGCTATGTCCTTTCTCTTGATACAATGGAGGGATACAGTCCAGAGGGACGAATACCTAGTCATGTATATTCTGTGCCCCCCCTTTACCGCGTGTGCATGTGGAAACGACAGTTGATGTACATCTTGTTCATGTAGGTACATCAGTACTGAAACCTAACCATGAAAAGATTCGTGATTACACGGGTGTGTGAAAGTAAAGCTATTTTTATATACTGAATTTCAGGATCTTGATCGATAGCTGAGATAGGTGCTCATTTCCCTCAGGAGCTTCTAGTTACGGCTGGAGCCCTGGCAAAAGCAAGAAATTCCACTGCTGTCTGCAATGGTCAGCAGATCAGTGACCTTTTGCGTACTATACGCATTTCCAAGTACGCGTGCATTGCTTAAGCAGGAATGTCTTGGAGAAATGTATCCGTTGGGTAAGTCGGTCTCGAAGGTTAGATACAAAGTATGATGCTTCATTCTGACAAGCTAAATAATCAACAACATATGATTGCATCCGTTTCACAAATAAAAAAGAGTATTTATCCCTAATATATGATAATTTTCAAACCGAGGCCGCTAATCGAAAGGTAACTGCATAGCATTCATGATGAGTGTACTTTTTAGTGATGGGCTTTAGTAGGAATGAATTTGTGAATGTTTCAAGTATATATACAAACTAATTATGAAAAAAAGCCCCTATCTCACCCGACAAATATTTATTTTCCAACATAATACCTTTTCATGTCAATGCACTTTATTCATTGGTGAATATTAATCACATTGATTGGGCGATATTCAGTGAAAAATTATGATAAAAATTCAACGATTAACTTTGTGTCGGATTGCAGGCTTATTGATTCATCCTTGTTTTATATATATATATATATATATATATATATATATATATATATATATATATATATATATATATATAATGCTAGTAACGTAGTCCTCAGACATCCAAGTAAGGTTGAAAGCAGAACGAGACTCCTCGACAAAGTTACAAATGGTTGAATTCTAAAAACTTCGAACTGTGACTGTCGTATGGAAAATCACTCAACTTTCAACCCAAAAGCCTAGTTTAACCAGAGATGAGTAAAATTTGATCCTGATTTTATTTCAAATTATATTCACAATATTTTGCTAGAATTTTGAGTGTAGAATCTATATATATATATGTATATATATATATATATATATATATATATATATATATATATATATATATATATATATATATATATATATATATATGTATATACATACATATATACACATATAAATACATATATATATATATATATATACATATATATATACATATATACATACATACATATATATATATATATATATATATATATATATCCTGTTAAATTGTTTGGATTGAAGTAAGGTTCCATGAAATAACAATGCAATGCACTTTATATTACACTGCAGTATAATAGAAACAATGTGTTTAAACGAACAATATACCCGAAGACATTGATCTGAGAAACTTCCCAGTATGCCAACCTAAGTCTGTTGACTAAGTCGAGATGAGATTCAAGACAGATTTATCCCCCCTGCAGAGTTCTCTGTTCCCCGCTTTTTTCTACAATCTATCGTCTTGGGAGGAGACAAAATCCGTCATCAGAAAAATATAGGAGTCCATTTTTGATCGTATAACATCACGGTATCTGTAACGTTCTATGACTTCAACAGCAGCACTCGCCACGGTGGCGGCAAACCTAACAACTAAGAAAAATACTTTTTTTTTTTTTTCAAATACACTAAACGTGAGAGAAAAGGAGGGAGAAGTTTATTAGTTGTTCAGACACTCTTGATAAATTTTTGGCTGGAAAGGTATAATTTTCATTCGGTGCAGTTGATTTATATCAACGGGGAGATAAACAGTGGAGAAGTGGGTGGTAAATAGAGAAGCGTGCGTCGGTTGATATACAGTTCACTAAAAAAAAAAGTAATGGATGTTTAGAACTCTCTTCTTCATCCCATCCCGCTCTTCTCCAACTCTGAAATTAGTGCATGGTTTAATAATAGCCAGCGCCTTACCCAAAGTCTCCCAGGGGGAGTGCGTACTTATACAGCTAATTGTGCTGATTAAGGGGTTAGTTACACAAGCTTGTCTGGTAAATACGTTCTCTCATACTGGTTACTTGCGTCTACTTCGTGTTGAAACCTTAGATTGATTCTACGCCTCACCGTAGAGCAATAACGATCAAGCTTGTGTCGCAGACAATTTGTGGGGTTCAATTCTCAGTGGTGACTCCACGCGTGTGCTGAACTAAGCTAAGCTTAGTAAATAGGGTGCCAACCGAAGAGCGATAGTTGGCAAGTTCGTCTTGCTCACCACTTGTACGAGTTTGAGCCACGTTAGGTGTCCCACTCTTGCACCGGTCTAAGCTAAGCTATATATGTAGGGTACCTTCCGTAAATTGGAGATTTGCAGGCTTGCATTGCAGACCATTCACTATGGTAAGTTTGATACCCCCTTGGTGCCTCACTATTGTTATCTCGAGTCAAACTAACCTAATCTTTGTAAGTAACCATTTTGATTACGCTGAATGTTTAGCAGCGTCGAGTTTAGGAACATTTGAGGCTGTAACTTGTGCCAGACAATGCAAAGTTTCCCCAACCCTCTTTTTAGTATCATTACCAATATCAAGGATGATGTAATCTACACTATTTCAATCCTTCTTTGTTCCAATCTCTTTGATAGAATCTATCTCTTAGACTCATTCGAGTGCTCCAATGATTTCAGAAATGAGTGTCACCTTCTTAGATCACAATTTCTGCAGCTCTCGGTAAGTTTTGATATTTGTCCTTCTTTCTACTCTTTCAATTTTACTCAGTGTTTGTCAGAATTTCTCGTCTTTGTCCTTAAGATAAGATTTGTTACAAGCATGACCGCCAGCGCTGGCTATTTACACTCAGATCTTGGTTTTTCGATACCTGTCTGGGTTCCTTGGTTGTTTTCTCTTTTTTTTTTAGGTGGGGGGGGTCCACTTTTAAAAACAAGGTTTTCCATACGATCATCATCAGCAACAGCAGCCTTTTAGCGTCTGTCGTTGGATATACGCCTTCCCCTGCGATTCACCGGACCTCTCGAACATGGGCGTCACGGAGCCAATACTTTCTGAACTTGTCGAGTTCGTCACACCATCTTTCATTTTACTGGCTGCGTTTTCGAATATGATCTGTGGGGATCCACGTTGTGAGTCAGGATATCCAGCGGCTGTCTTGCAACATGGCAAGTACATTGTCATTTTAGATCTTTAGTGGATTCTATATCTCTGATCCCTGTCTTTCCTCTGATATACTGTGCTATCTTGTGCTCCCTCCATGTGAGGTTGAGCATGATTCTCTCATGTGCTTGTTGCATGGTTCTCAGTTTAAGGATCAATCTTTTGGTTAGGTTCCATGTCTTAGCTCCATAGGTGACTATCGGGAGGATGCATTGGTTGTAGACCCTTCTCCGAGGGATTAATGGAATATTATTGATATTGAAGATTGAACTGGCTCTACCAAAAACTTGTCAACTTCTACGCTTGATTTCTTCTTCCTTTGAGGATATCATAGAGATCCGTTGTCCTAGGTAGATGTAGTGGTCTACTTTCTCCAGCTCCTCATCTTCTATTCTGATCGTCTGATATCTGCGTCTTCTACCTGTTTGTTGTACATAGTGTTTTTTCTACTGAGGTCCAAATGAATTCCTTCTTTTCCGCTTTCTTCATTCAGATGAAGGTTCTCAGGAAAAAAGGACGATGTCGTCTGCTAATCTGAAACATTTTCTCAAAGTTTTATTACTTGAATATGAAGAGTAGAAACTGGAAACAATTTTTGTCTTAAAAACATTCCTATTATACGAACTCTGTACCAAGCTTCATACCATAACTTTACAAATGTCTCAATTTAGGAAGATATCGATGAATAGTAATAAAGTCAAGTCAGTAATATTTATTTGTAAAACTATGTAGTACGTAACTAGTCATTGTTGATGAATGAATCATTTTGAAACTGCCTTTTGTAATTATACGTTATCTGGGCTTTTATGTAGACTCTGTATCAATGTTAGCATGTGTTTTGTTTTTTGTTTTTCTTGTTGGAAAAACTGGTGGCAGCCTTGGTTAGTAATTCTTCTGGACAATGACACTTTGATATTGACCTGTTGAGTTTTCACTCGTTCTTCCAGGCTAACAAAAAAAAAACATTTCTGCTTCATGGCACAGACTCTTTGTAACGTTGCATCAACGGGGTGGGGGGGTCCTACAACGTTCCTGCAACGTTGACAACAACATTTATTCTAAAGTTCAGGAACGTACATTATCTAAATTAGCACATCTCAATTGAAGAAATACGTAAAGAAACTTTATACTTTATTTCATATATAGTATTTTCAGCTACAACATTTGGCAACATTACCATAACATTGCAGTAACTCCAGGATTTGCAGCCAACTTGGTTTCAGGAAGATACTCAATTGAAACCTTACAGTAACGTTCCTATAACGTCACATATTCCCCAACCAAAATGCAACCAGTCTGCAACATTGCCAAAAACATTCTATGTTAGCTGTGAGACTGACTTGAGTTCGATGTTACGGTATAACAGTGTAACATCTGAACATAGGTAACATTAGATGTATTGGTCTTCGTATAATCATAAAGTTGATAACTTGAGAGATAATAGAGGTAGAATGGTAATATCCTTGTCAAGTTATTCAGTTTGATACCACAAGTGGCAGTAACACTCTGACTTTGAGCCAAGAGAAATATCCGTACTTTAAATGAATATTTACTTATTAATGGTTGTATCTCGAAAGAGATTCGCCGAACTGAGCTCTAGTTTCGGCTAATGCTACTTACATTCACTCGTCAGCAATGCCTTGGGAAAGCCATGGATCCACTTGCAAGTGTTACACACTCCCTGGTGGACAAAATTCTATTTTTCTGGTTTAGAATTGGTACTTCTTTGCTTCTATAAAAATGTAATGTAATATGTGTTATCAATCGGGATAAAACCTCACAGGCCATTTTTTCTGGCTTGAGCGTCTATTGTTAGATGAACCTCAAGCTGGTTGGGAAAAAAAGGGGCGATGAAAAAAATCCTTCTTTTTGTTCCACTGCCATTAGCATGCGCCTTACTATGTTTTTTATGCTTTGAAGATTGTGTCTTTTTAACAGAATCAGCTATGCCTTGATTAGAATATGTTTTGTGACTGAATTGAGCATTTTGATTATTTGGTGAAGTAAGATAATTTTCTAAGACGCGTTATTCATTGTTTGGGGGCGAAATATAACTAGATGTATTCAAACAGATAATTCCTATATTACAAACTTTTTTACGCAATTCATCTGGCCTACCTTTCACTCATTAAGAAGAGGCAAAAAGGTTGCCGACTACTGATATAGATACTTAGGCACATTGATAAGACCTCGGCGTATTGATTAAAAGGCGTTTATTTCACACAAAGAATATGCATTAATAGACCAAAAAACGAACCTCCATTGATCTGAGGACCCCAGTTTCGAAACCACTGAGATGGACTATCATTAAGTTATTGTACCCCATAACACTTCAAAGTTAAAATTCAAGAAATTGTTTAAAGCAGATCTATCCAACAGCCACAACCACAAATGGCATTGAAATTGTTACACCATTTAAAAATCACAATTACACAAACCAAAGGAAATTCGAACTACTGAAGGAAATATATCGTAACTTTGTCTCGCAAATCATTGTTAGTGTTGTAAATTCGATCTCTCCTTAGTGACACGTCTTCATGGTACTGAGCCAGACTAAGCTAAGCAAAGTAAATGTCTGAACTTTTTGTACAGACATCCCTTTCTTTATCAGATTGCTATATACAGATGAAGCCGCTTATTATAATCACATATAATGCTACCAAACAGTATTCTTATTTAAAGTAATAAGCTACTTCCGCTGTGTGTCATATAATTATTTTCACTATAGGCCTTTGATGTCCCGATTATTATCTGGTCGAAAAGTTTCCATCATTCTTTAACAAAATTTCCCATAAATTCATAGCATCATCATTCAGTAATCAAAGCATTTTCTGACTTTCTTTCATCTTATGCAGCATTTCAGCTGAATTTTGTTTGTTTATGTCCCAGGAATTCTTCGAGGAATGTTGTGTTATCTTGCACTTGTTGGGATTACTGTCCAGACAAAGTGATATTCTGAAGGTGACAGGCCTGAAAAATGCGCTGCATTTGGGAGAAGCTCCTATTCCGAATACATGCCAGTTTGTTACATCGCTTTTGCAAAATACGGACAGGTGCTGAAGGTCATGAAATCACCAGTCGAGTTCTTAGCCCAGAAAAAAATTACTTTTCTGGTTCAATGAGTCATCCAAACAAGCCAACTGCAAACTGTAGTGTAACCTGGAACAGTTCGTCTTGGTTCCAACAATTTGTAATCAAGATTTCCATTTGATTCGAGACAAAGAACGGATTCTGTTGAGGGTTGAGATGTTGGAGCCTTTCCTGGATCGAACCACGATTTTCTTCCCTTCAGATTCTTGAATTAAATTCATTTCTCATTACTCTTCATAACTAGTCATCTTGTCTCAAAGTAGTGACGACTGCTACCAATAACAAACTGGTTTAAAGACTGTTACTATTATCTGTGTGTCCTGAAATCTATATGAAAAGACACATATGTGTCTATGTATCCTGACCTTGCAAAGCCTTAACCGTTCATAGTACAAACTTGAAACTTGGGTAGCGACAATGATCGTTTCGCTTTTATAATTTTGCTTTTCAATTTCTAATGTAAGTTTACTCTTAATGACCCCTTAGTTTCAATCCGACGTAATTCACAGTTGTTTTTTTAAAATTCAGACCTTTTTAAGTGACCACTGCCCAATAATTTTTTGATTGATCACTTCCAATACGGCATGCTGCTCTAAGACATTGGTCACGTGTCAGTTTCTTTTAAGTGACTAGCTAGCCCCAGTTTTCTTTTTTGTTTGTTTGAAGTTGTTTTTGTTTTTTTAAATCATGAATTTATGGTTCAAGCCACACAGGAAGCATTTTTATCAAGGTAACTCAATTTTGCTACCACCACATTTTAATTTGCGATGTGCAAAAAGATCTATATGGGCAGTGGTGATTCATAATTTCCCTTGGAATGCTAGTGTTTTTCCGAGTCGAGCAAAACGAGAAAGACGAGTATTTAAACGTTACCCGTTGTTCATTTTGGGAAATTCATATGGAACGTATTTTCTTAGTTTCATGATTGTTCCATGGGCATGTAAACGTCGTACTACATTTGGATTATACGACCAACAAAGGGCAGAGTAAACTTTGGGAACACTTTCATTTTTATCTGATCCTTGGAACCTTTACAATTACCTAATATGATATCCTATGTGTATAAAATGAATTTCAACTGTTTAAAACTGACTAATCAGAGAAATTCTTCAACGTTTGAAACCGAACTTCCCCCTCTCTTGAATGAGTTTGTAATAATAAATTTTAGTAAAACCAGTAGAGAAAAGCAATTTTTCTACCCACTGAACAATGCCTAGATAACTATTTTTTATTTCTTTAATCAACAGTGTCAAGAAAGTTGTAGCAATCACCGTATTTTGTATTAAATACCCCCACACACACACACCATTTTCCGCGAAAAGTGGATTAAAAGGTAAACGTAACCGCCGTTGTGCATTCCAATATCGACAGAATTTTGTTTTGTTTTCTTTCAAACTGGATGATAAATGCGGAGGAGTTCAGGGAAATATATCCGATTTTGTTAATATTTCCGGTCGAAATAAGGGGAGTCTTAATCGTCTTCACAAACCCACTACTTGGGCTGAAATCACAAACCTCATTGTTATCAATCTGCGCTATGAAGCGATAAGTTCCTAAAAATACTCGGGATTCCAATGATCAATGCTCTGTATCTCATTACGGTATTAGAAAGGATTTATTGGTCTCATTTTCTCTGGGCGGACTTATCGTAATCGAGTAACTCTGATAGGTTCGAGGAGACTTCATACCTCTCAGCCGTCATTTCGTAGAGTTACGTCGGTGTATAACAGGAAGGTATCACACTTCGTGTAGAAGAACTTGAAGCGGGATCACATAACTATCATGCCACGTGAGCTTATGCAAGCTTGTGACGCCTCAAAACTATGAAAGTAGGCCGTGGATTTCTCACCTCTGTCACGTCACCTCACGTGATGTGCATCATGCAATATTTATTGAATGACACACATCTCTTTTTCAAGTCAAACTTAGAACTTAAACAAACCTCACGCTATCAATTGTGTAAAGAAACAGAAATTGTGAGACGTGAAGTCACATGAGCAGACCAGCAAGTGCTCGTGATATCACGTTATTGCAACCGTTACAGCAGTGTATCTCCTAGCAATTAAAGCGTTAAACTGGTTTGTACACTGCTAACGCTAACGTGAACTCGCGTGAGATAACGTAAGTGTAATAGCAATGTGTTCCCGCCTTAAACCCCTTGTTAAATTGGCGTTTTGCGTATGGTGATTAACCCAAACGATAAAATTGAAAACTTGTCTTAATCTAAATATGAAATATTCACTTTCTTAGAATTTTGGAATAAAAATCAACAAGAAAATGATTAAAAACCATTTCTTTTTCTTATTTTCTTTTTTCGCGCTTTCTCATTTCTGATTTCCTTTCTTTCTTTACTTCCATCATTTTTTCTTCGGCTTTTTTTTCTTAATAAACCTCTCGATGCCACTTTCATTGGCATCTCTTCCTCCTCCACCCCTACGTTCTTTTTTTTCTCATGGCATTTTATCCTCCTCCTTTCTCTCCTCCATCTCTTCCTCCTCCACCCCTACGTTCTTTTTTTTTTCTCATGGCATTTTATCCTCCTCCTTTCTCTCCTCCATCTCTTCCTCTTCCAACTGCATTGTTTCTCCTTCTCTCTGCACCTTTTTTCTTGCTCTTCTTTCTTTTCTTCCTAATTCTGTTTGGGATAAATCGGTACTTAAAATATTTCTGTTGTTGAAACAGGCGATGTCGAATGGAAACGCTTGAGATGGATTATGTTTTGCTAAGTGGAATAAATGTCAGTGAATTAAAGAAAAAAATGAGTTATTTTGTTCCGGTGTTTTCATGATTCAATTTCTAAGCGAAAAAAAATAATCATAAGATGATCTTTTAGTTTGGGTTCGAAACTGGATTTTTTTAGATGGATCATCAATATGTACAGAAATCTGGGACTGTTGTCTTCATTTTGGTTTGTCTTTTGAACATGATGTTTCAGCCGTTGTAGCTTTCTTCAAGTGGGCGTCGTAAATAAGGAGGGTTAGGAATTCTTGGAAGAGGGGCCCCAATCGAAGCGTGTCGAAGAATGTCCCCATTCTGCTGTCTATTTTCCCCTTGATCATAATCATGTTGCGGTCTGTTCTTGGTCTTATCGAAGCGTCTTTGATGGGTTGTTGAAGCCCCACGGGACTGCAAATAACCAAGATGAGGAAAACAGTCCGGAACAATCCATACATATTGGAGTTTTCTCTTCTGAGGAGATCCGAGAAGTTATAGCAAGCGAGCAGCGCCGATATTTAGCTTCATTAACCTGGTACCTCAATTAACAAACGGATTCTCTTAAATTTTATACATTGCTTCCCCTGCTATCCGAGCGTTCGCTTGAAAAAGATATTTCGTAAGTCGAAATGACGTGAAGTAAGGAAACAATTACAATTAAATCATATGGGAAAAGCTTTTGAGCGTCCCCAGATGCTCACAATGGTAATGATGGTATGTTAGCATGAGGGTTGGCAGGAAGAGTAGGAGTTTGGAGAAAGAGAGAGAAAGAAGATGTGCGCTGTTTCTATTACCTTCAGCTGCAAATCAAACCCTATCTATGTAAAAACAAAAAAAAAGGGCGGTGTAAAACAACACCGGATATTACAGATAGGATTTGTGAAACATAAACATCAGAACTTTCATTCACACAAATGATTGCATATACGTAAGTACATCAATAAGTCCATAGCCTAATGATCTAAAAAAAACATCTAATACAAGTATTTTTCCAACATAATCTCCTTCCGTGTCGTGGTACTCTTTCTAATGGTGAATACCAATCACATAGATCGACAATTATACAGTAGAAATTTCAAATCAAAATTCAGCTTCGTGTCAGGCCACGAACTTATTGATCTGCACTGGTCTAGTTAAACAAAAAGAGATCTAGTGGAAAAGTTAAAATGAATGAATCGAATAGGCCTACAAGCAGGAAATTAAAAATTCAATATTTACAAAACAACAATAATTACAACGAACTTGGACGTGGTGAATGACCGTGGATAAGATGGCTAAAGAGATAAGCAAAGGTAAAGGAAAATATGTAAGCATACAGAATGCAGAGAAAAATGTAACGATCTCTGAAACCAGTGATTCATTTTCTAAAGCCAGTGTCTGGTTCCTTTTAGATGGTAAAAAATTACATTTTAAAAAATTATTGATAGTATGTATACGCCAAATGAAGAGAAACGATTGTCTAAGAATGAGTCCACATTCCATCTGCCATTACTACAATGCAATAAGTTTTTTACTCTACTGTGACAGGCTGAGAAGATTCACATACAATATGTATGTATATATATATATATATATATATATATATATATATATATCGTAAATGCACATTCTACTATTTATTTCCAGCTCTACTCTAAAACAACTCAACTTCAATCATAAAAAGTTATATGTATCGAGCACTTTATGAAATAAATCCATTACATATCAGAAGTAGCTCTATATTATTGATACATCAATATATTATTATATCATGTTATACTGTTAGCCTGATCTGTACCACACACACACATACACACACACACACACACACACACACACACACATATATATATATATATATATATATATATATATATATATATATATATATATATATATATATATATATATATATATATATATGTCGTAAACTGCGCTGTAACAAACCGCCTGTATCAATATAATGAATATTCTTGATCTGTACAATATGTATATATTGCCAACAGAGCTTCATCGGGAACACCTGTAACAATATAATAAATGCAACTTTAATGACGCAAACAGCGTTATATTGGAGGATGCCTTTACTAATAGTACTTTTTTGTACCAATATGAAGTCAGATAAAAAAAATAACGTCCTAAAGAGAGATTGTCTGACCATATCGTTTTGTTCTACTAATTTTTATAACATCATCAGATTTTTTTTCTCTGAATGATGTAATTCCAAATAGCCCATTGTAATCGTATATCAATTTACCCAATTTAATTTTATTCTAACGGCATGGCTGAAAAGATTCGAAGTCGATTTTGAATATATTGAGGACCGACCGACCAACCGACCCTCGTATAAAGATGTGTGTGGGCACATCTAAAATGAAACAATAATCAAGGTCATATTTTAGCGCTGTTTAGAAACATTATGCTTTTTGTTTATTACTGGAAGAGAAAATAGCTTCTTGTTCTTTTTTTTTTTTTTTTTACCTACACCAAGTCACCCCCTTTATAATGGTCGCATAAAATGTTGCTTAACCTTAAGTAGGTCTGGCGTACTGCCTGAACTTCTCGTGCTTTTAGAAAGATTTAAAAAATACTGTTCGACAATGGCAATGTAGCTAGTTGGAGAAGTATTCAAAAAGTCATCTTAGGACCCCCATAACGAGATGCTAATGTCACCCAACGGACCCTAAAGGCGAGATTAGTGTCTTATATTTTAATCGAAAAGCCAGCATTAGAACGTCGTACAAAAAAGAGTTCTTACCGGAAGAAAAACCGGAAAATTCCGATTGTTACTAGTCTCTCTTAACCCTTCAAATCCCAAGCCCCTGCGCCTAAGCTTTCTAAGGGGAAAAGCTCAAATTTAAAAGAAAAAAAAGGTGGGGTTGTTTATCGACTAAAGGAATGTTCATGCCTAATTCATTCCATTTTAACTGCGCAAGTCAAATATATTTCTTAATGAGAGCGTTGGAGTTGTGTCGCTTTTGTCATGAGACGGGCTTATCGTACATAATGAATCACCGCTCAGCCCAAAATATCGAGCTTATCGTATATACTAAAATGGCATACAACTTGAAATATCGGGCCTACCTTATATAATAAATTAGCGCTCAGTCCGAAGATATCAGGCTTATTATGTATAGTAAAATCGCGCTTACGCCAAAATATCGGGCTTATCAAATATCGTGAAATAACGCTCGCTCTAAAAGAATCGAGCTTACTGTATGTAGTGGAATAGTGCTCAGTCTGAAATATCAGGATTATCCTATTTAGTAGAATACCGCTCGGTCAGAAATATAGGGCTTACCGTATTTAGTAAAATAGTCTGGTTTAGGGATTCGGAGAGTTCATATCATGAAATTCATGCTGAATCCTCATTGCTTTGTTCAAAGTAATATCCTCGCATTTGCTGCTTCCCTTATCACATTGTAGTCAACATGTTCACTGTTTTGGTGACCTTACAGCGAAAACTTAGTTCCTTTCACTAGCAATCAGTGTTCGAGCCCAGATAAGGCGAAGCGTCGAATGATAAATTCAACTCCCTGCGCTCCACCCTCAGACTTTTAAAACAGCGGCCTTATTCAGTTATCTGGAAAATCATTGCCTTGTGTTCTACGTTTTTTTTCTTAAGTGTATGTTGGTGAAAGTATGATGATTACACTTTTGCAACCAGCTGACAGTATTTAAGTTCAGATGAAAACCAGGTTTTCAATGCCCGATTCCAAGGAAGGTTTTGCGACTTCCGACCTGTGGGAGATATTACGGTAGTATCATCCAAGAAGATCATGATACCACAATAATTTGTATCAGAATCACGTGAGCAAGTACGTACGTACAATAGTAGGAACGCTTACATATACAGACGAAGTAACGCTCAGATATTCAGGGAATGGGAGCTTGGTTCTGAATTATGTATACGAATATAATCATTTAACTTTTCTTGAGAGAAGTATGGTTTCACTATAAAAGAAAGTGTTTCTATTGAGAAATCCCCAAAAGACAAGTAATCTTTGAATGATCTATTCCGGTTTGAGTTTTGGTAAATTAGGACCATGCAATAGTCCAACTTCTAAAAGGACTCTTTCTCCATATTTCAGTTATCTATATTACAACTCACGTGATGAAATAAGTCAACAGAAATCACACTTGAAAATCATTGCAAGCAGTTCAAAATAGGGTTTTATGAAACGATGCCAAAAAGTAAGACTCACAAATCTTACACGTGTGGAAAAAAGAATGCCAAGTGGACGTCTTCCTCTGAATATCAGGTGGCAGATCATTGGCAGTCATTGGACTGGGCTCTCAACCGGACATATTTTCCCAGTTTAGTGTGGCTCAAAGCCAGATTGTTGGGCCGATCAAGAAATTGTGCAAAACTAATAACATGGTCGATCAACCACGATCTGGTCGTCTGCATGTTACAACAAAAAGAGCCAACGGCGCCTCGTCCGACATATCTGACAGGACAGCTTTTACTTCGGCCAAACAACTCCAGGCTTCCTGCATTCAGAACCAGGTCGAACGTCAGTAGGGGAATTACAGACAGGCACCTCCAATCTGCCAGTTGTGGACCAAAAGACAATTACAGAATAGAACATTATCATTATCATTCGATGGATTGCCCAGAACAACATACAACAAATCATCATCATCATCATCATCAGTATTTCAACGTCCGTCGTTGGACATAGACCTTCCCCAGGATTCGTCACACTTCTCTATCATAGGCGTCGCAGAGCCAGTACTTTCTGAACTTGTCTAGCTCGTCTCTCCATCTAATATTCTGCCGGCCTCGGTTCCACATGTGATCTCGGGGGATCCATGTCATGAGTCGTGACATCTATCGGTTGTCAGCCATTCTTGCAATATGACCAGCCCACTGCCATTTGAGATTTTTAATAGTTTCTTTTTCTTGTCTTTTCTCAGATGTACTGTGCTGTCTTGTGGTCTCTCCATATGAGGCCCAGCATTATTATCTCATGTGCACGTCGTATGGTTCTCAATTTTCGGATCTGCCTCTTGCTTAAGTTCCATGTTTCAGCTCCATAAGTGACTATTGGGAGGATGCATTGGTTATACACCCTTCTCTTTAGGATTAATGGGATCTTCTTATTTTTGAAGGTTGAGTTTGCTCTGCCAAAGGCTTGCCATCCTAGTGTTATTCTTCGTTTGTTTTCTTCTTCTTTTGAGGATCTCATGGAAATTCATTGTCCTAGGTAGATGCAGTGATCTACTTTCTCCACTTCTGTGTCTTCGATTTTGATCTCAGTGTTTCATCTATCCTACCAATCATAGAGAACCAAAAATACCTGGTAAAAAGTTATCATCGTTGTTGTCAGTGCTGAACAGGTGTCATAAAGATAGGTGGACATAATTGTCAATTGTTCGGCCTTCTTACTCATAAAATGTGTTCCATAACTATTGATTTTAATACTATAGATAACTGTCTTATTATAGTCATTGTATTGGTCTGTTTTATCTCATCAGATTTTCTTTCTCTTTGCTATATGAGAATTGATAGGAGGAGTGTCAAATTTTACATAAATATACTATTTTTCACAGCACATTGCCTAGTCATTTATTACGGGGAATGTTAATGTCATACACATGGTGGGCTACATCAAAAAAAAAGGAAAAACTGATTCAAAATGTGTTGTAAGTAAAAAATAAATAAATAAATAAATGAAAATACTCCACAAAAATGGAAATTCACAGATGATGCTCAACTTTCGGTCATGATTTTATGCAAAAGCTTCAAGCGTCATCCATGAGCGTCTGCTGAGGAGGAGGGACTAATGCAGCATTTGCCCCCCCCCCCCCCAACCGGGCCTTCTCACTGGAGATTAGGGGATTTGAAAGTTGAAACCTTATAGTCAATAAAGGATAATAGTATAGTACGATTGTTCTATGTAAGCCCAACTCAATGTCCCGATATAAAAATATGGTACCATTATTCACTGGTATCAAGGTTGCTCCCTCCTCAGTAGCAGACACTCATGGCGCCATCTTTTGCACAATGTTAGGGAGATCTCAGAAATGTCTTTGACGTTTACTTATCTCTTCAGTGCTTGGGCAGTAGGCCAACTATTCTATGTCGTTTAAAACTCTTATGACAAATTCAGAGTCTAGGAAAATGTACTCCACTTACAACTCTCTTCTTGCTCAACATGAAAATGCGTTTTCAGACAAGATAACCACTTGAAACGAAAAAAAGAATTCTAAACGATGCAAACCATGGCTAGATCCAGGGAAACCTTTCACATTTCAACTCAGAAGGGATTCACAGGGGGATATGATCTCAGTTTAGCAGCATTCAAAAAGAATTATCAATATTACGAATTGCTGAAAGGAGGACAAACTATTCATGCAAAATTATAGTGAGCAACTGGATCGTTTGAATGACGTACTGGAAAAGAAATTAGCCTTTTCCATGCAAGGAACGTGACTTGTGATTTTGCTAGATGACAAGGCTTGTCTTCCTGTTCCAAATGCGATGCAGTATGAGTTACGAATGAGAGATCCTCCACATGCAGCAGATTCTCCAGACCTAACGCCTTCTGATTATCGTTTATCACACTCCCTGCAACACTCTTTGGCTTGTCAGCGGTTCTAAAAAAAATCTAAGATGACAGGAAAGTCCCCAAAGAATACATTGTACTGAAACGAAGAAAATTCTTTTATGGCTGGAAATAAGATATGGAGGATACTTTCATGACTAAATAATGATGTGATAAATTTATAGGAATAAAAGTCTGCAATGTTTCTGTATGATGCTATAGATATGTGATCAATATTCACCATCCAAGTAAGGGTCTCAAAAACAATTAAACTTGATATATATATATATATATATATATATATATATATATAATTTGTCCGTATGTGTAAGATGGGCCTTTGGTTACTCAAATCTAACTATAATTGGAGAAATCCCTGTGTAAATGAATGCATCGTGATCACTCTACAACTAGCCATTGTCAGACATTTGTCAGACTATTAGTCATTACACAAGGCTGTGCAGATTCGAATACAGATTATAGATCTTTGTTCATAGTTTCTAATAATCATCTCCCTATCTAATTTGGCAATACGTAACTGAAATACTTAGAAGTTGTAGTTTCGTAAGACAGACGGAAAATTATTTCATATGACGATTATGGTGGACTGATCCACACACCATCAAGTCCAGTCCCTTCCAAACGTGCACCTTTGGAACGGGTCCTGCCTTATTTTTCGTGATAATCCCATCACTCCTTGATTGATTAATACACTACGATATTATTACTGTTTTGTGTCTTTGCCAAATCTGCGATATCCACGGTTGTTAAATTCTGAGAACTTCGGCTCTCACAGTAAATTCAGATAGATTAGAGATTTGTGGATCGGAATACTGTAGACTTCCGTTATTATACTAACTTCTGAGATTTTTGAGAGCTGTTATAACGAATTTTGCTGTTTAAAAGAGTGAGTTTTATACGAATTATACTATCAAAAAAGTAGAGAAATTATGACAAGTTATTACCCTTTTACATTCTAACACCTATGTAGGCTACAGGTCGGCAAATGAAATGAATGAACTAATAGACGATAGTCTTGCAGGGATATGAAAACAAATGGACCTTCAAAAGGCATTTGTCAGTAAAAAAAAAAATAGTGCCGTTAGAACAAGTGGCATTACATCGAAATTGTACTGTATATTAACACTCAGTTCAAGGATCTGATAAAAGAAACGCTTTCAGCAGGCTGTAGTTATTTCCAGCTATTCAAACTGCCTCTTCCCGGTCCTATGCCTGGGATCAAAGTGTAGCGTCTGTAAGTGTTACACCCAATATGGATACACATTGCATTTTATATATGAGTATTATTAAACTGATGCACATGTATAATTTGAATAAAACAAATGAACTGCGAATATTTTCATGTCTTCCGATATACATTTTATTTCTCTCGAGCTTCCATCTATCTTTCAATATCTTTATTTTCCAACACGTTTTTAACTTACATCATGGCGAAAATCACAAACTTTCGCGTGAAAGAGGAATATTTTGAAGATATTCTGTGCAGAAATATTTTCTGAATACTTTGAAAGTTCGCAAAAATACTTTCAAAGTTTATGATATTTTTCATGCAGGCTGTGGTTATATATAAACGAGAATTGAAAATGATGGATTCTTAAAATATACTGACATATTTACAAAAGTTTTGTTTGTTTTCTTTCACTTTTGATCGCTTCAAATTAACAGACACTGACTAAGCTTCCGATATTCATCGTATAACTAGGGAGTACTCAGAGAGCGCACATTGCTGCCATTGTCTAGGAACGGTTATTTAGTATGGATCTGCCACAAAATTTAACCACTTCGTACATAGCCTGTTATCCACCGTTCTTCAAAATTTCATTGAAATTTATTGCGAACTGGTGGAGATATCGTGTGAACAGACTTTTGGAGATATTGTATGAAATGTACAAGCAACTTGTGCATTGATCAGCAGAATCTAATCACTTCTTCCGTAACTTATTGACCACTCCCTCGCATGAAATCCCTCTCCTCCCACACACACACACACACACACATGCACACACACACACACACACACATACACATACACACACATACACACACACACACACAACATTTACCAACTCCTTTCAGTCCCGTTACCCACATAGCCAATTTTCCATCCTTCCAGAAAATTTCATAGAAATTCATCGAGAACGTTTGGGGATATTGTGTGAACAGACATGAAATTTCAGCGATATTAGGTGGCATGGAGATATAACTACGACAGAGGGGGGTGATTTCGTATGGATCCGTCCCAAAATTCAACCACCTCTCTCATAGCCTATTGGCTACCAATGAAGAAAATTTCATTGAAATTCATGGAGCACTTTTGAAGATATATTGTGGTCAGACAGGCGAAAAGACACGACCGAATTCATATACCTCTCCAACTTCGTAGGCAGCGGTAAACGATGATAATTCGACAGATCGGGGTGAGTTAAAATGAACCTTTGCTGGTGGCCAGAGGTGCGTTTTCTATAAGAGTTTGACATTAACTGTTACTTTCATATTATCAACCAAGCTCTCTGCTATCAATTGACTATTGTCTTGCATCGGTTTAAAAGAACTGAGCAGTTCTATGTCACCTGATAACAACCGGAGATTCGCATACAGCTCGAATAGCAATCATAACACGGAAAATATATTTTTCGGTTTGCCCCGAATGTTCAGGATTCAGTCTTGTTTCGAGGGATAGTTGCTTCCCAACCATCTACACGGGCACATACGCACAAACACGTAAACATACATGAGCACATACTCACATACGCATACATGCACACACACGTACATGCATACACACACACACACACATACAAAAAAACATTTCTAACTGGATGAAGATAGGGGAAGTAAATAAGGGCGAGAAATAAAGTGGAAAATTTGAGACAGAAGAGAAATGAAGTGAAAAGAGACAGAGAAAGAGAAGAAGGTTGAGAGAGAAGGGAAGATGGATAAAGAATATGACAAGAGAAAGGGAGAGAGGGAGAGAGAGAGAGAATGGAATGTAAATGAAAATAAGGAGAAATTAAGTCGAGAACAAGGGATTTTTCAGACGGTAGCCGAGAAGATAAAGAAGAAAAATGATCTCACTTATTAGCTGAGTTTATTATTTTAATAAGGTCACCAGGGTCGGTCGGACAGGGACTTCTCTGTTTTTTTTTTCTCCGTGAACTTTGGCCACTAGTTTTCGGCATCCGGTTATCGAAGATCGTAAAAATCAAATTGAAGAATAACAAATGTTTGACAACTTTGAATGTGTATTTTATATGCGAAAGCTGGGCACATTTTTCACAGAAGGAATTATATGGATCGATATCGCTTACACAAAAGAGTGGGCTTTTGTTATGGAGAATAAAAAATGTTGGACTTATCGTATTGATAAGTACTTACTATATACAGACAGTCATCTAACTGTTAGACCTGTTGCTATAAGTATATTTGGCTAGAAATGAAGCTTACGGACATTAGGTTGTTACATATGGATTTTTTTAATATTACGTAAAGGATTATATAAACAACAAAAATATTTAATCAAAATATAACCTACTTGGAGCAATAACCTTTTCTCCAGCGATATTCTAATGATAATACGTCGTCTCTATGAAAAATATTCAAGTTAAGGGGTCACAATTTCAGTAAAAGCACGAATCATAGCTTGCCTATTTTCGAACATTTTATTACCATGAAGTTAAGAATGCTTGAAAATGTGAAAATCTGCAGAGGGAATGTCAGGTGAATATTGAAGATACTACAAGACTTCATATCCGTATTCTCTAAGCTTAGACGCAGTTGAGAGGCGTGGAGGGTTGAACAGTCATGGGGCATTTCGTTTAGTTCATACGGGGCCCATTTTTTAACCTTTTAACCTTTTCTGTTGCCTGGAGAAGGCATGATATGGTCGCCTTTTGAAGTCCAAGTTTCTAGGAAGTGCTCAAACCATTGTTGGTTGGTGGTTGCCCACTGCTATCGATAATCCTTTATCACTAATAACAGGTTTGTCATGAGCAGCTCAAACAGCATTAAGTCCTAATTTGAAATCGTAATTGAAAATTAGTCAAACTTCTTGTGTAGATACCATTGCTGTAAAAGACGCAAAAAAATTCCAATAATCACATTAGTTCATCTTCTACTTTTTGCATCACATATTCTCTATGATGTAAAAAGAATGACATTTCATACATAACAATTTAATCATGGATTTACAAAAATCTTATGCCCCTTGATATCATTACTGGTTTATCCATGGTTTTATATCGCGTGTTATCACAGTTTGAATTTATTGAGCAAGTACATCAAGAGTTCTTTTCACTTTGATTAAGCATATAGAGAAAGGGTAAATTCGGGTGGTAGGTAGATGAAATGAAACACTAATCACTGTTGTATTTTAGTGCTGTCCCTATAATCAGACAACTTTCGATTTTGTTTCTTGAGGGTCTTTTTTTTTGGGGGGGGGTCTTATCACTGCCCACTGCCTTTCTTGCTACTCTATCCCCTGTCATCTTAGCTTTAGTTTTTTTTTTCTGCAATAAGAAAAAACTAAAATTTCTTTTGGCAAGTTTCGGCACTTGATCTGTATGTTGTTCACTGATTACCCGTGAGAAAGGGATTGTTAGCGAGTAAGGTCTTTTCTCTTTCAATGAGGCTTGTTCCTCTCAGAATGTTATAAAAGCGAAGAAAATGCAGTATGTTTGGTGCATGCAATGTTCAAATGACAACTGACAACTTCCAGAAACACTTTGGACAAAGTTACAGCAACAAAAAGTTCTAAAAGATTTGGGAAAATATCAGAAAATATTTTTGCTGTATGTCTTACACTTACTTTTTAAACTTTGTACGTGTTAGCTTCTTCCAAATTTTCCTATAAGCGAGCAGGTTACTAAAATTGATTTTAAAATCGAAATCTCGCATTATTTTTCATATATAACGAAGCAGGTTGTCTTCTTTGACTAATATTTGAAACTTGCAAGCCACACGATGTCTGTCCAGAACGTATTCAGCCTTTTCGTATAGACGAAACAAGAAAAGAGGAAAAGAACAGACTCCGTTCAAAACCTGCGACGTAGGGATATACAATTTTTGATAGCATTGGGCAGCATTTTTTCAAGATTTGTTTCTGTGATGAATCTTGTTTCCGAATGATCGTTCGAGTTAATCCCCGTTAAAAACATACGAAATAGAAATAAATGATCATTGCATGAAAAATAAAATGACAAATATTCTCCGAAATGCAGGATAATTCATTTGGAAATGGAAAAGTTGAATATATATATATATCTATATATATGGAGTGAAAACATTAGTTATGAACTCCGTATATTCTGCTTTCTTTCTTTCTCGCTATCTTCCCTTTCCCTCTTTTTTCTTTCTTTTATTTGTATTTTTCATCTCGAGAATTCATAAAAAAAGGAATATGATGTAGTGTGATGTAAAAAAGGAAAAACATCTCATCTTCTTTAGCTGGCCGGTCCCCCCCCTCTCTCTCTCTCTCTCTCTCTCTCTCTCTCTCTCTCTCTCTCTCTCTCTCTCTCTCTCTCTCTCTCAAATGAACACAAAAACTGATTCAAATTTGGTCTGAACGAAAAATCTGATTATACAGTGTTCATAACGAATGTTTACACTCCATATACATATATATATATATATATATATATATATATATAGAGAGAGAGAGAGAGAGGGGGGGGGGGGAGAGAGACGCTATTAAATATTGAATTTGATATTAATATTGAAAGAAGTCAATAGACTGGGAATA
The DNA here is from genome assembly GCA_963457665.1 of Thysanoteuthis rhombus. Lineage (NCBI taxonomy): Eukaryota > Metazoa > Mollusca > Cephalopoda > Oegopsida > Thysanoteuthidae > Thysanoteuthis > Thysanoteuthis major. The sequence goes on along the minus strand of OY735215.1, from coordinate 18,906,535 downwards.
AAGGAGATGAAAATTGGGTGGAGAACAGGTATTTCGGCCTTTGCATTATCGGCAACTGCTTAACACAAATGGTAAGAGCATCGCTACGTTGAAGCGGCTACCGTATCGGTGGCAGGTACGATTCCTGCAGCAGTTCCATTTTCTTCAACTGTTCATTCTATTCACGTTGTCTAGGATGAGGGATACATAAGTTTTGTAACGACAAGGGGTCATTTCAAATACGTTTCTATGTAATATAACGCAATTTTTAATCATTCTGTTGGATCACACATATCCCTTTCTTAATATATATATATATATATATATATATATATATATATATATATATATATATAGTTGATACAATTGCGAAATTCCTGATTCCAAAATTACCGTAAAATTGCTAAACTTTCTTTTAGCTATACCGAAATAATAATAAACGAAACAAAGTTGGCCCCCAAAACAATTTCTCACAAGTTGAGGACCAATTATAATTTCGGATCAAATGAAAGACCTTGTTTCAAGTAAGAAAACATTGAAACGGAAAATGTTTGTTATCATTAATTCTTGACCAGTTTTTTCTTTTCGTCTGATTTTTGTAGCGGTCTTCAGCGGTCCATACTGCTTATTTAATGGTCAGAGAATGTAAAAGATGACTGACTGTTGCGATAATAGGAAACACAAATAAGAAGAAAAGGAAAAAAAATCAAAATTAAATAATGACAGCGCTTCATCTGAGAAATTCGGTCGACTTCAGGGCTACTGATACACTACTATTAGGTGTAAACAAATATGGAGTCTGAAACGTAGTGAGAGCAGGATTTCCAATTTAGATGGGGGGGGGTCGAATATGTGAGTCCGGTGTTGAAGATATCTGATTTTTTTTCATGTGTTGAATTTCAATGTTACCAATGGAGAATTTGAGAGAGACTTCCGGATCAAAAAATTGAAAAATTACTTTTAAATTAGCGATCCTGGGCGAGATGGGGCTGTCGTCCGTGAGTGTAGGTAACGAAGAGCACGATAATGCTTATAATAGCTCGATTGATACTGTCCTTATCCATGGGTACCCCTGGCACTGAGAACAATTATGCTTCTTCATGAAGTAAATAGAACAAGGGAGAGTGGAAGAGTGCACACATACTTACACACTCTCTCTCTCTCTCTCTTTCTCTCTCTCACACACACACACACACACACACATATATATATATATATATATATATATATATATATATATATATATATATATATATATATGAAAGCTCTATATCATTTGAAACTCTATTTGGAGTGACCTCCCGTTATCACACGGAGAATGGGTAACTTGGCTCACACAGCGTACACAGGATAAACAATTAAATAAAAATGCAGCTACTGCAAGAATCGAAACGATAAGGTAGCCGTTTCAACATAGCCTAGCTCTTCTCATCGAGCTAAACAGCCTGATGGAAAGGCGAAAGTTTTAAAAACTGCTTTATTCCAACTCTTCTCATCTTGTTCATTCACTGTCCATGTCTGCATTGATGTTTCTCAACGCTTACAATTATGCTATCAAGAAATTTCAACATGATCCAACAGAATATCCATAAATGCATTTTAGAGTTTCATTGATATAAACCATTCATAGATATTCTTCCGGATTATACATCCATTTCCTAAAAATGATATATATACATATATATGTATATAAAATAAACTGCATGTAATATATATCGAAATCATAGCTGAAGGAGGGTTGTGTTAGATTTATAACGCTGGGGAACCATGTTAATTTAGTTGTTTTGTTTTTAAATTCCGGAAACGGTTACAATGTAAATAACTAATGATCCCTTTAAGAAAAAAATTTTCATAGTACCATAACAGCAAATTCGGTGTAAAACATGAAAAGTACCGAAGAAAATTACATAGATTACATAAACAGATATTGGGAAATGAGTGACTGAAATGACATTTCTTTTTATATATTTAGTATTTGAAGCTGTAAAGCTTACTACAATCAGATATATATATATATATATATATATATATATATATATATATATATATATATATATATATATATATATATATATATATATATATAGGGGGGTTGTGTGTGTGTGTGTGTGTGAATGATGTCTGTTGATTGGCTTCCTTAACGATTACAGAATGTTGAAAGGAAATCCGATCCGAATGTTGACAAAAAAGTAAGATTGACATGAAAAGAAAAATAATCCAAAATAAATGGTAGGTCTGGTTAGTCATTCAATATAAACCATCACGTCTTTTGCTAGCATGTCGTGATGGGTGATGAATTAAAAATTTTGAAAAAAGGGGGTGATTAAAGAATGGGTTACTTTTGTTGGACAGTGATCACTAAAAAGACCAAATTTTCAAAATAAAAAAACAAGAGTAAATGCTGCCGGATACAAACTAAGGGACCAATTTAGCATTAACTTACATCACAAATTGAACCCTCCACAGATTTTTTGTGGGGGGGATAAATATGCTTTTTATAGACATAATAAGGAGTAAATGCCTAAAGTTTTAGCCGTCTAGCTCCTTTGATGTTGCCTATGCGTGTGATTCATACATGCATAGACAGACAGACAGACCACCTTGAAAACTAAAGAAAAGAATGTTAACAGTTTTACTGGCTGTTTTGGATCGCAGTTTCTATCAATGCTTCATCCAAGAAATTCAGGCAACTTGCATGAAAATGTTTAATCTTGAAAACGTAAGCGTTATGTACTAACTTTTGTCAGTGCAATCTAATCTCTTCATCACATCTTTGATGTTAACATAACATTTCGGACGATCCATTCTACGGCCCTCTACATCATAAGAGATTGATTGTTCGAACAGAAGTTGGCATGTTAATGACTCTTCTCCAAGTTATAGACTGTAAACGTTACATAGTTAGTTTTCCTTTCCAAAGAGGCAGTTTTTTTACAAAAGAGTATTTCAAAACATTTGCCTTTTTCCTGGGATGAAACATTTTCACTATTCATTCATGTTCAGTCCTCACTTCATCTCACTGTTGTTTTGTTTTTTTTATCACAGTTCACTATAAGGTGCGAGATGTTTGGCAGAATTAAGATCGTTTATTTGTGCGAGTAGATAGTGTTTGACTCACGAGAGGATGGTCCCGAGTTCGATTCCGGGTATGATCGAGGATGTGGAGGAGTCTTCATCAGGCCACTCTCTCAGTAGTGTGGAGGTAGCCCTTCGATGGACATGCATCCAGCCGAAGAGGTGGTCATAAAAGCGGAACCAGGACTCCATCACCGATCCTTCATACTCCATTAAGATCTGTCTCTTAAGACAGAGACGCTTTACCGTTTAATATGACTGTATATTTTATGTGCAGGAAGCTTCCGTAAATAAATTAGTTATGGCATCGTCCGGGATATCAGAAGCAAGTTCATACCCCGTTGAAAGTTGCTATTTTATTCCTCTTTAATGCTAAGTACTGAAATGATCGTAAGGTATAGGACCAAGAAAGTTGTTATAAAAAGCACGAATAAGATAAAGGAGAGATCAATTAAGAATTATCAATGTTACTTTTTTTCAATTACAAATTGGAGTAAACGCTGCAATAAAGGCGAAATCCCAAAGGGATTAAGAATAGATTTGAATAAAATCTTTTATATTAAATATCACTTTGGAACTCAATGAGTTTCCACTCCAGTAATAACTGAGGGTTTTCACGTGACCATAAGTCTCTTCAGTATCTCAACATTCTGCTTGGTATTCAAGCTGATTTTAGTAATGCTATCGTCTGGATTATCTTGCGCTCTCTTTCATTTTAGATTGGGAGATGGGTGTTACCCTGTCACATTGGTCCATGTACAGGCAGGGGTATGGAAACATGCCTTCCCTATTGGTCTTAAGTCAGTGCAAACTGCTTCAGCTGGAATTTGAACTCGGCACGCCGAGCCCATTCTCCGAGCCTTTGACCGCACGACCACCTCAGATGATAAACATAGCTCGAACTGTGCAATGTGCCCATGAGAGGATACTTAACATCACATAGAGAGATCACAAGACAACACAGTATTTCAGAGAACAAAACAGAAGTGTGAGATTTAAAATCCATCAGAAAACTCAAATGGCATGTTGCAAAAATGTCAGATAACCGCTGGATATCACGACTCACAACGAAGATCCCCAGAGATCATATGCAAATTGTGGTCGATAGAAAATAAGATCACACGACAGTTTTGACAAGTTCAGAAGATTTTGGCGACGCAACGCCTGCGGTAGAGAGGTCTAGCAAATCTTGGGGAAGGTCTATTCCCAACGACAGATATGATGATGATGATGATGATGATGATGATGATGATGATGATAGGGTCAGAATGTCAGCTATTCATTTTTACAGAAAAGAGAATAAAGGGAACGAAGCGCCAGTTATAATATGAATATACATAATGTATAACTATCGATTTTATTGTGAGAAATCTGTGCCATTTGTGAAAAGAATGATTAACAGAAATACTGATATAAAAATAGAAGGGTAAAAAAAAACTTTGTTCCCGATGTTTAGAACCATAGATTGATTAAAAATTACTCTATGACATCGAATGACCTCCAAGATCAGCCTCACATAGCCAATGTCACAAGATGTTTTGTGAGTCTACATGCCAAATAATAGGTCAGTAGGCCTAGAAGTCTTGATGTAAAAGAGGCACGATTGAAAATCAATGCTCAAATATTAGTAGAGACTTCATGTGTGTGAGGGCGCACTTGTAGTTTGATAAACAACTGAGTATGTACACATAGATAGATAGAGAGATAGATAGATAGATAGATAGATAGATATGAACATATACATATAGGTATGAACAGACTAAGAAAGATATGAATAGACAGATAGATAGATAGATAGATAGATAGATGAAAATGGATATATAGATAGATGTTAACAGACTGAGATATATAGATATGGACAGACGGATAGATTTAGATGAACAGACTGAGATAGATGGATAGACATATATAGAGAGAGATAAACAGACTAAGATAGATAGATAGATAGATAGATAGATAGATAGATAGATGTGAACGGACTGAGAGATATCTATGAACAGATGGATAGATATGAACAGACTGAGATGGATAAATATGAACAGACAGGTAGATAGATATGAACAGTGAGAGATATAGATAGATATGATCATACTGGGATAGATATATATGAACAAACTGAGATAGACATAGAGATAGAGAGATGGATAGATAATAAGGGTATCTTGCAGAAGTTGAGATGCAGAAAATGCACACGTACTTGGATAATAACTGCCAACCTATCAATTTCATGAAAAAGACCAAATGCTGCAATGTAACTTTGATATCAAGACATTACATATTTTATGTTTGGATGGTGCAATCTCTTGAGAGTTTAAAAAGCCTGATTTTGTGCATAGATTTTGAAGGCTGTGTGCGTATGTGTGTGCATATGTGTGTGCGTGTGTGAGTGTGGGTGCGTGTGTGTGCGCTCACGTGTGTCAGTTTCTTGATAAATCAAAAAATGTATAAGTTCTTTTTATATAGGATTAATCAAATCTTGGGTTGTAAGTTAGTGACTCTCTTCACTGCAAATATACGTAATTTCCATTCAAATCATTAATAAAAGAATCGGCTGACTTTGTAGTTACTCATGTGCTTATAAAATCGGTGATAAATTTACCTTTGCCAGCTAAGTTGGAGAGGTATATGTATACAGTCTTTTTGTCTGTCAGTTCACAAGATGTGTCCAAAAGTACTCTATGAATTTCCATGAAATTTTATGGAGGAGTAGCCAATAGGCTATGAAAGAGGTGGTTAAATTTTGGGGCGAATCCATATAAAATCACCCCCTCTGTCGTAGTTACATGTCCACGCCACATGATATCGTCAAAATTGCATGTCTATCTACTATATCCTCAAAAGTTCTCGAATTTCTATGAAATTTTCTGGAAGGGTGGAAAATTTGCTCCAGAAGTTGATAAATTTGTGGGAGGATCCATGCACAATTACTTCCACTGACGATGGTAAATGTTACACTCTCTGAGTGCTTTCTACTTAATTTTTTGTGGTTATTTGCATTTTCTCATCATTAGATATTACAGCAAACCGAGTAAAATATGAAAGCGTGAATGGGTAATTGCAATCTATTCATTTGAATAATTATCTAAATGAATATAGATTTGTGCAACTTGCTCTCATATATAATGATCGTTTATAGGGAGGACACAATGGCCTAGAGGGGGATTACCTCTTTCGTATTAATCTTTTCTCTTTTTATCAGACTTTATTGATGTTGATCGTAGTGTCTACACTATGGAAGAAAGGCCCATAAATGACGTTTGAGCGCATCATCGCACTAAAAAAGAGACACGTTTAGAAGATATATCTAGCATCCGTCTCTTAAGCGACAATTCACAATGGGGTATGGACTAGATGAGACGCAGTCACAGATTCGTTTACTTGCGTCTACTTAGGGATCCTTACAAATTTGGCCGAGACCAGAACTTTATTCTTATAAGTTTTCATGACCAAACCCTTGACAGGATCCAAGTCCATCGAGGGGATACCTCCTCTCTAATCACATAGCTTTGAGTGTACTCAATTTGCTGCTGAGTGCATGGAGAAATTTTGGAGTTTTCCATACTCTTTGCTCGTGCTGGGCATTGAATCGGAGAGCTTCTGTATGTAAGGCAGGGGTACTAACCATAAGGTATATATGAGTGCGATTTTTTAAGGGATTCAAAACATGCATCCAAATTCGTGATAATAAGAAAGGCCTTTTTGTACAGGAACTGTTGTAAACACGAAACTTTATGACAGTCGAGACGAGAGTATAATGTGAACTCCATGGAGGAATAATGTTCTAGATCGTCTCAAAAACCTTCTTGAAAATTATCTTAGGAGCTGGGCTTTCCGTTATCCATGGTCAGAAAAACCACTAAACTAGATTTAAACCATTTAAATCTACTTCTATACTGAGTACACCTGACAAAATACAGACATTATATCATTAATTTTTACCAGTCAATTACCAGTATTTCTTATATCTTATTTCTGTTGCTTTTTATCACAACTCTGAGATCGTCATTCTACGACCATTAATCAAGTAGCAGGGATTAGAAATAAGGGAGAAGCTTTTGGTGAATTTTTAACTCGTGCTCCCTATCATTTGGGGCCACTCTCACCTTTGATACCTATTTGTTTCCTATCCACGTCGAATAACGACCTGAGAGTTGCAATAAAAAAGCAATAGAAATTTTAGCAAAAAATGAATGAAAATGACAATATGATAATGGTTCATGAAATAAATTTGGACGAAAGATTATTTCGTCAATATTACTAGGTATGAACAAGCAACAAAAATAAATTGAAAAAAAAACTAGCCAGAAATTGTACTGAGGAAAGTACTACAAATATAAGGAAGGTCTACGGTACTAAATGTTAGCCGTGGCCTCACAGAAGAAGGAAAATGGAAACGGAGATGTTAACCACAGCACTGGCAATGGAGAGATGACATGTGGGCTGACGACCTGAGGAGACTTACTGTCATTCAGCCTTCAGCGATAACCACCGGGCAACTGGTGTGAAACTGTAAACCACAGCACTGCTGTGGTCTATGAGAATGTGGAGAGGAGGGCCGGAGACTTGAGGAGACTTGCTGTCACTCAAACTCCAGCGGTTACCACCAGGCAACTGGTGTGAGATTCCAAATAATAATAATGATAATGTTTTCTTTTAAAAATTTGATAACTTAAGACTTGTACGTTAATTATTAGCAAATATAAATAAGCGATGGAAATAAAAAGAAAGAAATATTGGCCTAAAATTGATTTTAAAAAATGGCAATGCTCCATCTGAGAGATTCGATGACATGTCTCAAAGAGGACTTTGGGAATTGAAGGCAACAGCTAAATTAATGAATGGAAGACCATGTTATTCTAACGTATCTCATGTATAGATGTGATTACTTCCATAGCGATTGGAGTTATCTCCCTTTTTTATTTGCAATGACGATCATTCAGGCGGCAGCTTGCAGAGTTTCTTTTCTTTATACCAGCACAGAAGATAATTATATTCAAGTTGCGCTAAATTACTTCTGATATCATATAAATACGACAAATGATACTCGAATATTTCAGATCATTTCAAGTATTTGAATAAATGATATGATTCGTTGTAAATTATTCAAACTCTAGCATCATCATCAGTCTTTTAACGTCCGTCGTTGGACAGAGACCTTCTCCAGGATTCGCCACAATTCTCTATCATGGGCGTCGCAGAGCCAGCATTTCTTGAATTTGTCTAGTTCATCTCTACATCTTGTGTTCTGTCATCTTCGGTTTCTTATGTGATCTCTGGGGATCCATGTTGTGAGTCGTGATGTCCATCGGTTGTCATTCATTTTTACAACATAGCCTGCCCATTGCCATTTGAGTTTTTTAATAGTTTATATGATGTCTCGGACTCCTGTTTTCTTCCTTATGTACTGTGTTGTCTTGTGATCTCTCCATATAAGGTTGAGCATGATTCTTTCATGTGCACACTGCATGCTTCTCAGTTTGTAGGTCTGCCTCCTAGTTAGGTTCCATGTTCCAGCTCCGTAAGTGACTATCGGGAGAATGCATTGGTTTTATACCCATCTTTTCAGGATTATTGGGATCGCCTGGTTTTTTAAAGTTGAGCTTGCTCTGTTGAAGGCTTGCCATCCCAGAGTGATTCTTCGCTTGATTTCCTCCTCTTTTGAGGGGAGTACGTATGGATCTGCACTTCTAGAGTGTCTGGGGGTCTGCCTCAGATCAAAATGTCGCTCTTTTGCCAGGGATCAAAGTGTGTGCGCTCGGTGAAAAGTGTTATATGCAATATGGATGCACATTGAGTTTTATGTATGCGTATTATTATATTTTTGAATCACAAACTTTTGTGTATGGGGGTCGTTTAGTTGTATATATCATAATATAAAAGAGGAAAATCAAATTTGTGAAAAAGTAATATTTTCAAGATATTCTACTTAGTTGCCCGATGGTTATCGCTGGAGGCTGTGACAGTAAGTCTCCTCAGGTCTCCATCCCTCCTCATTTTTACCTATCACAGTAGTCCTGTGGTTTATACCGTCTCCACCGTGCATTTTTTCGTGACTGTCAGACCATTGCTAACAGCTGGAGTCGTACATCTTACATTTACATTTCTATTCTCAGTAATCGTGTATTTTGTGGTCCGTGTAGTCTCAATCCTTCCTCCTAGCCTCATTTTTTCCTATCTTGTTCTCAGTTACGAGTGCACGTGTTGTTATTATTATTATTATTATTATTATTATTATTATTATTATTATTATTATTATTATTATTATTATTATGTTGTTGTTGTTGTTGTTGTTGTTGTTGTTGTTGTTGTTGTTGTTGTCGTCGTCGTCGGCGGCGGCGGCGATGGCTTTCAGATTATGTAAGTCATCAGCCGGGTCTCCACCAGAGCAACATTGTAAGTTATGACAGTCTGGGCTTGAGAGAGAGGGGGGAAGAAAGAAAGAAAGAAAGACAGAAAGAGGGGTAGGTCAGGGCTTTTACATATTTAGAAAATAGAACATTTTCCCATAAATTGTCTTATGTAAAACTAATCACCAAATAGGATCCACTTTTTCGTATTAACATTCAATTGAATTTGTGTCCTCACTCGCATAAATCGTCGAACCTTCTAGAAATTTCGACGTACCAACCACCGGCTCATGGGATGGAAAAGGTAGCTAGCTGGCTGCAACTAGAATTTACTTTGACTCTTACTTAGTCAAAACTTGAAAAAATAAGGGAAAGGTGTGAATATACTAGTTGTACTTAAGTAGCCCGGAGACAAAGCTTAGTGCTATAAGTTTTTAAAAAGTGGCGAAGGACAAACACTGTGCCCGCACCCATATGCTTTCTCCTGGTGATAATACACCCTGGGTACAAAGAGCTGGTCGAGCTTTGAGATTACTCCTAAAACACACCAGTTTTATGCAATCCATCAAGGTCTGGTGCTACCTCAAAGCACCAAAACCAAACATGATAGTACAACCAAATCAATTTGCTGCTAAAAAGTGGGGGACGAATCCAAGATTCGTGTCATAACCGGCTGGTGCTCCCTCGTTAGCCACCAGGAGGGACCCTGTCGTCATCCCGTAACTGTTAGCCAAAATCCCAGCTCGTGTACCCTTAATGGCCTTCAGGAGGGACACAGTCGTTACCAAGCTGCTGCTGGCCTAAACCCCAGATCATGCTCCACCAATGACCACCAGGGGGGACACAGCCGTCTCAGAGCGACAGTTAGCCAGAACAAGAAGAGAAAATGGTGAGGAGAGGAGAACAGGTTGGTAATGTATTGCTACTTCAAAGCCAAACCGTCCATGTGGTGCTACAGGGAACGCATACTCAAAATATGGAGGGAAAAATTCACCGTGGAGGTACCAAGCAAGCATCTGGCTGATCAAACAAAACAAACTCTGAAAAACGAATGGCTCTCGGAGATAGGACTACAAGAGATCCACAACAAAAAGAAGAAAGTGGTTTACTTGATGAGAAACCTCTCAGCACAACCGACATAGTAAACGACAAATTTGAAACATACCCGAATAAAGGATATCGCTACAAGAAGGTAAACACCAGAGAAAGAGACTGACACCCCAACGGAAGGAGAGAAAGCTCAGATACAAACTTTGAAAGAAATTATGCAAGAAGAAAAAAACGAAACTGCCAACTCTTAGGGGCAAGAAGAGGAAAAAACCAAAAGAAGCAACCGAAAATGTCAACTGCCACCTACAGCATATCGAAACGAATGGCCAAACAGAGCTCAACAGACTAATCTACGCGAGAGAGAAAATGGTAACAGAGCTCTTAATAACACCAGAAAGAATCCCAAATAATAGAAAGGAAAACGCCAACTGGGGAAACAAGATTAGAAAGATAGATCTCACAACTTCAGAAAGATGAAGGACCCCTGAGAGATGCAGCATACATGAACAGACCACGTGTAAGATTATGGGACAAATATAAGAGAAGACAAAAAGGTATCCCTTCGACAGTGGAAGAGATACATCAGAGAAGACGAGACAAAGAGGCAAGACTGAGGAGATATGGACAAAGGACTGTCCGACAGGCATAGAACTGCACATTCCCCAAAAAACGAGAGAAGGTTTTACCAGGATCTGAACGGAAAAAGAAAATAGAACATAAAGCTGGATGCCATAGTGACAAAGAATTTCTGGAACAGATCATGGGGATACCCGAAAAGACACAAAGGAGCTTCGGAATGGGTACAGAGCATGAAAAAAAGAACTCAAGGACAAAGACAATGGAGAACCAATAGTATTGAAGGAAAACACATTGAAACATGCTCTCAAAAAATAGCAAACTGGAAAACACCGGAACCTGATGGGATTCACGGGTATTGGTTTAATAAATTCACTGCACAACATGACAGGCTAACCCACCAATTCCAAAGTTGTTTAAAAGAAGTCAAGTTACCAGAATGGATGACCAGAGATAAAACCACCCTCATCATGAAGGACCATGAAAAAAAGGGGATCAGGCAAGCAATTATAGACCAATCACGTTCTTACCACTCATCTGGAAAATCCTAATCGGACACAGCGGGGGTAATATACATCCGTAGAAAGAGGAGAACTATTACCAGAAGAATAGGAAGGATGCAGGAGAGGAACAAAGATGGCAGGTGACTTGCTTGATCAGTAAGAAAAGGGAAGATGAACGTTTATATGGGATGGATAGACTATAAAAAAGCATACGACATTATTCCACACAGCTGGACACTCAAATGCCTCAGAATATTCAAGATCAGTGAAGCAGTGGTGAGATTCATAGCCAACTCTATGAAAAACTGGAAAGTAGACTTGAGAGCCTCAAGAAAAAAATTAGCTGAGGTAAGTACAAAAAGGGGAATCTTCCAGGGAGATTCTCTGTCTCCATTACTATTTGTTCTAACCATGATACCACATAATAGAACCGTGAAAATAACAAATAATACCAATTCTCCAAAGCAAAGGGAAAAGTCAACCACCCAATGTACATGGACAATATAAAAATCATTTGCAAAAAGCAGGGGAGAGCTCGAGACGCTGTTCAACAAAAACAAGGAATACAATGATACCATCAGGATGGAGTTTAGAATAGAAAAATGTGCAATAATGGTAATGCACAAAAGAAGGCTTGCAGTGGCAGAAGGAATCGAGCTCCCGGACAGCAAAAAGATTGGAGCATTGACTACACAAGATCGATACGAATACCTAGGAGTTTTTGAATGTGACGCGATAAAACGGGAAGAAATGAAGGAGAAAATAAGAAAATACCTTTGAAGGATAAGGAAAATATTAGAGACTAAACTGAGCAGTAGGAAACTGATAAAAGGAAGAACACATGGGCTGTATCAGTAGTAAGATACACAGGATCATTCCTTGGATGGACAGAGGAAGAGCTTCAGTCAATGAACCGGCGAACAATAAAGCTTATGACAATGCACAAGGCTCTACACCCCAGATATGACATGATATACTGTATGTGAAGAGAAAAAAGACGGCAGAAGACTCATCAGCATCGAGGACTGTGTCCAGAGGGCCAGAACAGGTCTAGAGAGGTATGTGCAAGCAAACAAAGAAGACATTATTAAGAGCACCTGCAGCAGCACACCGAACAAAATAAGTAGAAAACGATGGAGTAGCGTGGCAAACAAGGAAAGAAAAATGGAAATAGAAGAAGCTATATGGGAAATTCAAAAGACCAATACAGGATGTTGCAGACGAGAGATCATGGACATGGCTACGAAAAGGAGATTTGAAAAGAGAAACAGAATCGCTCATCATGGCAACTCAAAACAGATGTATCAGGACAAACTATATCAAAACGAAATTCGACAGAATGCAAACAGCAAATGCCGTTTATGTGGGGAAAAGGATGAGACTGTAGACTAGTGAATGTAGTCAACTAACCCAGAAGAAGTACAAACACAGACACGATAGAGAAGCAACAGTGATACACAGGAAACTGAGCAAATGAATGGGATTTAACCATGCAGAAAAGTGATACCAGCCCATACTAGAGTCAACCCAGGAGAATGGAAATCATGAATTACTTTGAGATTGTAACATCCCAACTGACCACTTCATCCAAGCAAGAAGACCGGACCTCGTAATTGTGGACAAAAAGAAGAGAACCTGTGCCAGCAGACCACAGAGTAAATAGGAAAGAGGGTGAAAAGCTGGAAAAACACAAGAACCTGGCAAGAGAATTGAAGGTATGGAACATGAAAATCGGGGTGGTACCAGTAATAGTTGGTGTCCCCGGAACCGTATCAAAGACACTGAGAGCGAGATTGGACGCGATAAAACGGGAAGAAATGAAGGAGAAAATAAGGAACTGTGGAGAAAAGAAAGTATTGAGACTTAACAGACCATTGCACTACTGGGGACTGCGAGAATACCGAGGAAAGTATTAGAAATATGAGATCTCCGACCCCAACTGTTAGCAGTGGCCTAACAGAGAGAAAACATGAGAGAGAGGAGCAAAGGAAAAACACACACACATACACACACCACAAATGCTGAAAGAGGTACGAGCAACAGCGCCACTAAGTGAGGGAGATATGAGAGGGGGGCTGAAGACCTGAGGAGACTTATAGTCACTCAGCCTTCAGCAATGACAACCGGGCAACTGGTGTGAAACTGTAAACCGCAGTATTACTGCGACCTATGAGAACTAGGAGAGAGGGACTGGAGACTTGAGGAGACTTGCTGTCACTCGAACTCCAGCGGTTACCAACAGGCAACTGGTGTGAGATTGCAAATAATAATAATAACAATATATGGTTTGTTATAGTCACAACATGTGGGCCGTTGTACGCCACCGCCTTCGTCAGGTTTTGTTGTATCTGTGACCTTCTTTGAATTCTAAACCGAGCCTTTTATTCAACCGTCTGGAGTAGACTGTTCTCATTTTGCTCTTCATGCTGAGGGATTTTTCCTATTAGTTAATTCTTCTCTATGATCCTGCTTTTGCCTTTTCTCCTAAGCTAGAATACGCGACAACCTAATCCAAGGATTGAAGTCTCAACCATCAGGTAACTACATGCACTTCACCAATGCTTTCGTCTAACATGACAATCAAGAAGTGGAATGTTTAAACCCTAAACATAGTGTGTGGGTTTTTTTTCCAAATTAAAAGCTTCTCCACGGGGTTCATTTCTCTGCTTGGTCTGCTGAGTTGGTTATTGGAGTATAGAATGTGTTCTGATTTTTTAAGTTGTCTTGCACCATTACCAATAGATGTCGCTTAAGGTGTCATAGGCTATTCGTTGTTCCTGGCTCTTCAATTCAATCTCTGTGGTGGACATTAAAAAAATCGTTTTTACTGGGTTTGAGTTAATTCTATTTCACACCAACACACACACACACACACACACACATATTCATACGCGTGGCGTGATAGATACATCGCAAACAAGTTTCGGATTTGTCGGAATCCGGGCCTTACAAAAGGACTCAGATGCCGTGAACCTCCAACAAACAACATGTAGAACTCTTTTTGGTTACCTTACCAAAATTAGGTTGACAAAATTTCCTTGTACGTTTGCCGCTACACATTCTTCAAAAACATTGCTATGAGATATATTTTTACATCATCCACTTTTGAAATTTGACTGTGACTGTAAGTGGACCACCAAAATGTTAAAGAGATAAACTTTTGAAATAAGTTTTTGCAATCTCGTCAATATCCTTAATCAACATTACTTGAAAAATAATTCGAATAAAACTGGTTTATATCTATTGATATTTTTATTTTTATTACTTTATTGGGCCAACAAAAATCATGGCTATTTTCATGAGACCAATAAGAAGCTTCCAAGAGGATCGCGCTCACAACTGCACATATTTACGTGTACGCGTATGAACATTCACAATGTCACCCATAAATGCGTTCAGTCCTACCACTTTTTATAGAAGGTCAATTTTCTTCTAAACCAAACATAGCAGGATTTTTTTTATATTTCTTGTGGAACATTATTCATCCAAAACGGATATTATCAAGTATTATTTATGATCAAAATCTACAGCATTGAAATTCTGATGCCAAAAATATTTTTCCTGTGTGTACTCATTTTTGGACGGCAACATATTCATTTTTTCACAACAGAGTTTTGATCCATTAGTGTAATGAGTTTGATCCTCACAGTGCTCTATTCCCATGGCCCTTTGGTACTTAGGCTGAGTAATTACCAATATAATGCTTTAAATTCATTGTTTGTTCATCTAGTTCTAGACTGAACCTTTTCGAAAGCGTTTTTTTTTTTACCGACACCAAAAACTGTCACCAAATCTGTCAACATGGGTTTCTTCAGTTTTTAAGTTGGTCTTCCAAGCTCGCTGGCTGGTTGGTTACGTATATATCACGTGTGCAAAAACTGCACAAATGGCGCTAGAGAGTTGAACATTTGAACATTTACTCCTTATTATATCTAGAAAGACGATTTTTTTTGTTTTGTTTTTGTTTTTGTTTTTTGTTTTGTTTTGTTTTCGTTTTTTGTTTTTTGTTTTATTTTTTCAACCCCAAATAAGTTTCAAGCGCAGGGTTCGATTTGGAATATACGTTTATGTCCAATTGATCGCTTGTTTTGTTTGGGTTTTTTTAATTCATCACCCACAAAACGGCATGCTAACAGAAGATGTTAGACACGTGACGTTTTCTATTGATTGACTAAACAGATATTCTTTTTTTTTTCTGAGTTGGACGCAACTGTTTGTTTCCTTTGGGTTTAAGTTGCAAGTAGTCAGTCTCATCTAAATGGAAATTTAGGAGAAAAACTGGGACTTAATAATTCATAGATGTATATTTTTGTTGCTGGATGATATCCACAATAGAAGCGCAGAGATGGCCAAGCGGTTAACGTCACGAGAAATGGAACCAGTTAAGCAAGTACAAATTCCAGCGCTGGTAGTTTGTGCTCAGTTTTCAATCTCAATTGTTTATTCTATTCACGTTGTGTAGGCTGAGTGACTCATTCTCCGTGTAACAACGGGAGGTTATTTCAAATAGAGTTTCAAATAATATAATGCTTTCATAAATATTCCGTCGGATTATGTATACATTCTTGATAATATATATATGTATTGTTTCCAGGGATGGTTTTATCTATGGTGATCATACACAGTGTTTAAAAATAGATAGTTATTTACAATTTTTTTTACTTTCACGCTGTCATGGCGGTCCATTGATCGCCATGACTGTCTGGAACTGATCAGTAGCAACAAAATCGTAAATATCTATCTATCTATCCATCTATCTATCTATCTATCTATCTCTCTCTCTCTCTCTCTCTCTCTCTATATATATATATATATATATATATATATATATATATGTGCGTGTGTGTGTGTGTGTGTGTGTGTGTGTGTGTGAGTGTGTGTTGGTCAGCTCGCCGTGGGAAAATGGTTAGCTAGTTTGTTTAGTGACTTCAATTCTATATTGTCATCTTTTATCCAAACAAGACAAAGTGAAGTGAATGTTAATAGAGGGTAAGTTCGGTGTTGCAGTGAGCTTCATCTTCCTTTGCTGACCTGTTAAGATTGGTAAATAGCCGTAAGATGGCAATGCCGTTTTATGAATAGTACGTTGACCTTAAGCATTTCTATTGAATTTATAGAAATCTCACAATATGTTGTCGGAGACAGCCCGCTCCCCCTGCCCGCCCTGGCTGCAAGGTGGGAGCTCCTTCCAGCAACAAGATTTTATCCGGCAACCGCTGCCGAAAGGCCTAATTGTCTTGCATAGTCTTTGATGGCCACTGGACGGCCAGCAAGAGAAAACCCTCCCAGATCTTGGCTTTCAAAGCTAAGCGAGAATATATATATATATATATATATATATATATATATATATATATATATATATATATATATATATATATATATATATATATGTGTGTGTGTGTGTGTGTGTGTGTGTGTGTGCGTGTGTGTGTAATGAAGCGCATACGTCTCTTTGTGATATACAGGATGTTCCCCAAAACTATACGCACATACCAGATGCTGCACTCTGATCCTAAGCATAGAGCTATGGTACGACATTTTTATCTTAATCAAAGCTCGTAGATAAATCTAAACAGAAGTGATTATCCATATGTAAATAATCCTGCCATTTTTACGGCTTCAATGCTAGCAGAGGTTATGATAAAGTTTTGCAAATAAAGCATCATTGAATTTCCTGAAAAATGAATCATTAAACAGCCATAATCCGATAAACCGTTTATACATTTTGATGCATAATTTTTTTTCACGATGTAAGAGAATTATCGGACAATTACAATAAATACTTCAGTTGATGTTTATCGTAATATTTGTCTATAGTTTCGAGTAGGGTTTTTCCGAGCGTTTAAACTCTTTATCGTTTTTATTGAAACACAAGGGTTTGGTCGATCCATAGATGGAAAACAGATTTTTTTTCTCTCTAATGGAAGCAACGCTTGTGAAGCAGGATTCGGGTGTCTTCCTTTCTTTTCCTTGTTAGGGTTGGATTTCCGTATCTTCTTGTCTCTGTGGAGTAGCGGAGGCCACATCGGGTTGAACTCCGCACCTGTCTGACCTACACTCAGTCGACATCTTTGAGATATGGAAATCCAGGCCTAACTAGGAAAGGAAGAGAAAACATCCGAATCCTACGTTATAAGTGTCGCTACCATCAAAGAAAAAGTTCTGCTTCCCTCCGTCACGTTCGAATGGTACATCTGGAGAAGGCCATAGAATGGATTGACCGAAACGTTGTGTTAACAACGTAAATAGCAAGGAGTTTAATCGTCCGAAAACACTCTTAATATCATAACATTTGATTTATATCATACGAACACCAACTCAAACAGACCCCATTTTAGCTACAATATGAGAAATCTCAACGTGTGTGTATGCATCGCGATTACTGGTCATTGTACGAAGGTGGCATTCACCGGATGGATTAGTCAGCATGCAGGGCAGTGTCGCGTTTGAAGTTGTGTGGATCAGCGGTCCCCGAGAAATCTAATATAGGTTGAGTACACCTTATCCAAAAACCCAAGTGTTCCGAAATCCGAAACTTCTCAGAAGCCAGCATGATGGCGCAAGTAGAAAAGTCCACACCCGTCCAAACTATAGTATGATTCAAAGACGAGAGGTTTGGCCGATTTCCACCGAATTTAACCCATTCTGACTAGAGTAAAAGCTTGATTACCTATGTTTTACCCTTTAAAATATTATTGTATCACAAACGATGAATGACAAAACACGCCACAATCAAAGTAAAATATTGTCATTGCCAAACCTACATACATTAACTACTGCTTTTTTTGTTTTTTGTTTTTTTGTTGTTGTTTTTTTTTTCATTTCTCTACATAAGTATATTGTAAAAATATCAAAAAGGCAGAGATGCGCCTTTGAGTAAATGTGATAAGAAAAAGAGAAGTATTTATGTTCATCTCTTTACGTATAAATAAATATGCTAAAATCCGAAAAAATCGAAATCCGGAACACTGCTTTTCGGATAAGGGGTAATCAACATAAAAGTAAAAAGGAATTAAAAACATACAGATTATAGATCTTTTATCTGAAATTATAGATCTAAATCTAGATATGAAAAATTTAAATTGGCAATAAGCCTAAAACTAGACACAAAACGTCTAAATTAGCAACACTGCAGTAACTGAAATACTTCAAAGCCATAATTTCGTACAGCGAACGGAAAATTATTTTGCATGACAATTATGACAAGCTGCTCAACACACCGCAAAGTCTGCCCCCTTCCAAACATGCACTATTGGAACAGGTACTGTCCTAGTTGAGATAATGCATAATTTAAGACAGTGAAACTTACCTTTGTCGTGAGAACGGTAAGATTCCAACTTGATGTAATTCCTTTCTTTCTATTTCGAATGCTTCGTCGTAAAATGGGAAATATCCAAGATAGCCACTGGCTCACAACCTGATGCAGACACTTGATGCCATTTTCTTAGATCTCTAGTGTTAAGTGTCCAAGAGTGTCTTCCCTTTCTTTCTCTCTCCTTCTCACGTTCTCTCCCTCATTCTTTCATTCCCATATTCTATCACTCTTTGTCTCTGCGCATCACCTGGACATGGAATTTCTCAAGTCAATAAACTCAGAAGGACTCGGAAGTGAAATACTTCACTCCGTGTTACAAGACTCGATCAATCAGATGCCAATCAGTAAAACGACTAATCACTGTACCAGATCAATAGTTACTCCAGTTGATACCAATTTGTTATTAGTATCCATCAATCTCTGATATAAATACTGAATGAATGAATATATAATTTACGTATTCGATATGCATACATTTGTAGATGAGAGTAGAAACGCATAAGTTAGGTAAATATCATTTATTTGTTTATGCATGTAAATACACATACGCGCGTGTCTATGTGTGTGCTTGTGGGGATGAAGTGTCATTTACTCCTTTATTTATCAGAGTACACATGAGATATTCAATACATTTAATATGCATATATCCATAAATGTGTGTAGAAATGCACACGTTATGTAAATATCAAATATGTATTTTTATATATATATATATATATGTGTGTGTGTGTGTGTGTGTGTGTGTGTGTGTGTGTGTGTGAGTGTGAGTGTGTGTGTGTGTGTGCGCGCGCTCCTTTATGTGTGTGTGAGAAAGAGAGTGAAGAGTCTTATTTACTCATTCAGATATCAGTTCACTCCTCACAGAGGAAATGCGTACGCACATGCATTTGTGATTCTATGTAATAGATGTTTTGAGGAAATGGTCCTTGTAATGTAGGGTAGGTAGTCTTAATCCAGCAAGATACTATGCGCTCTTTAAAAGTGGCCTCGAGTCAGACTATCCATGATTAGATCAGTACAAAAGTTTTGATGGGTGATTATTCTCGAGTACGGAAGAATATCGAACTTTTTTCTATGTTTGTCAATAAATGCAATGCATATTTCCGGGACGAGGGGCGCTTTTCTCCGAAGGAAAGACCGAGCTTTGGAAAATACACTTCAGTATTTTGTACACGTATTTGTAAGTGTATTTGGTGTGCATTAATCCGCTGACGGCTCATACACTCACGAATATATCTTGATGAGTATGATTATATATGCATGCACGTGCATTTGTATATCAAAACGTGCACCTATGTGTGTATATGAGTGAGTGTACATACCAGTAATATGTGTAAATCTATAGCGTTACACGTCTACATACATGTGCAAGTTTTGTTTTTTGTTTATTTGTTGTTGTTTTTTTTGGTTGTTTGTTTTTGTTTTGTTCTATTCTATTTCCTTTTAATTTATTTTTCCTTTCATTCTTGTTTTTTTTTTTTGTTCTTTTGTTGTCTTTTTTTTTGTTGTTTTTTTTTTTTACTTTTTGTATTTTTGTATTTTTTTACTAAATGCACTTATGGCAATTAACTTCTCCAAGCCAATTCCCACGAACAAAAATCAAAAATGAAATAAAGCCTAAACATCCAATCCTGTCACTCAGGTATTCCAAAATTTATAGGATGCAGACTGACCGTTTTGGAAGGGGCCTCTCTTTTAGTTCCGGATGGAAGTCAAAGTTTTCTTCTTCCGAGACACATCTCTCCTACTCTGCATAGAAGATGAAACTTGAAAATTCTTAGCTTTCAGTCTTATACTTCGACTGCTGGGCTATCGTAACTTTGTGGGTGTGCCTACGAAATTTTACGTGGATTTATACATAATTTAGACTGTAGCAAACAAAAAATACACATTTTGTTTTGTATAGCTATGTCTAGTCCCTTCTTATGCTTAAATAATATAAAAGTAGGAAAAGCGCTTTAAAATCCGTGAGTGTACTTATCCATTTATAATTCTTGGTATCTATTTTTTAGATAAATCTAGAAAAAAAAACTGCGTGTTAAGTTGGTTTTAAGCATTTTGCGGCCAAGCAATACTCATTTGCGCGTACGCAACAACATCAATATAAATGTACTTGTATTACACATGTACATAGATCATAGCGCATTGTGAACATTTTACAATAATGGCCATTCATAATACATTATTGGACCTATACATTTTATCCAGTCTATAAGAGCGTTTTGCGCATGTCCGTATCTATAAATGCACGTGTATAAGTCCTATTATGATTGTAACGTTAAATGTATATTTATACTCAAATGCATAGCCAAATAGATATACATGTATTGAGTCTGGTTTATATTGTACACGGTGAAACCAATGTATGAATGTTAGTGTGCTGTACGTTCAATTGTATTTCATGTGTAATATCCTACATTTCTGCCTTGAGGATGTACGCGCATATGACTATATATGTGAGCGAAAGTATACGTACGTGTTATATCTTTCTGTGTTATACGGATATTATGTATGTCTTGCGTATACGCACATAAGCAATGTATGGTTTTTATATCAATACTCCGTGCGTGTGTGTGCCTGTATGTATCCATCTGTATCCGGGCGTGATCATACGTGTACTTCTATGCAGAAACTAGCAGTTATCTGTGTGTGAGAGAGAACATGTAAGTGATTATTGAGTGTATGTACATGTATGTGTATATACAGTGTATCACATATGAAATGTGTGATGACGCTTCAGGTATGCCACACCTGCACGCGTGGGTATGTTTTGCACGTCTGCTAATGTCGTTCATGACATATTATTTGATCTAACCGTTTTATCGGGTCTATCAGTGCATTTTGTGCATGTTCGTATGTAAACTTGCATATAAGTTCTGTTATGACTGTACTGTTAAGTATATATTCATAAGTGAATACTTAGCCGAATATATTCCAGTGTATTTTGTGGGTTTCGTATATATTGTATATGTATTATATTGTATGCTGAATGTTCATGTCAAATGCGCTCAGCGTGAGATTTTACGTATAATATACAGCAAAGTAGAAGGGTCCTTTTCGCTCTACTTCTAGAAGTAAAAGTGTCCTTCTTTCCAAGAAGTAAATGTCAGATCCCTGGGCCCACAGTATGCCTTTCAGTTGATCCAAGTACTCCGCATGTATACGTGTTACTACTTTTGAGTTAAAACAGCTGACAGGAGTCAAACGAAGAGGTTCTCTAAAGGGGTCCTTAACTTATCACACGGAAGTGAAAGAAAAAAAAACTGGTTTTCCATCTTTCCTTCTTTCTTCCAGACGTTTTCTATAGCCCAAAAGTAACGTCTGCTACTGCACCAATAATGTTCGGAACTACTCCCTACTGGGAAGAAAACTGTAGAGGCAGCGGCAGTTGGACTTCAAGCAATACCGGCGTAGCAAGAGGCGGTAATATTGTAGGGCATGTTGAGGAAAATGATAAACCAAGGGTGAAGAACGGTGGTAGAGGCCCCGTCAAAGAGTGTAACGGGAGAACGGGGGAGCGTCGTAGAGAAGTCTTTTGTTAATCGATATTGAATCTGGCTACATAATGTCATTGTCAGTGAGAGCGTGAACGAAACTTTCGGCGTGAAGATCAATTTGAATTTAAACTGTGTAATCATGGTGAAGCCCTTCGGAGCCGAGAATGAGAAATAAAAAGGAACCGGCCAATCTTCAGTAATTTTCGGAATAAAGAACTTAGGAAGAAAGGTCAAAAAGAAAGAAAGAAAGAAAGAAAGGGTAAACGGGACGGGAGAGAAAGGGGTGATGAAAAGAGAGAAAGAAATCATATGAGCGAGGAATGAAAATTTACCTTTTTTTTTTTTTTTTTTTCTTTGTAATTTTCCATTCACCCCTCATTTAATGTATGGTTTATTTCGTCCTTTCGTTGTTTTACTATTTTTGTTTCTTTTCCTTTTCTTCCAATGCTTTCAGCTAATATGCATTAACCTTTCTATTCCTATAGATAGATAGATAGATAGATAGATAGATAAACAGATGAATGAATGAATCAAGATACAATAGACTGATTCATGCAGTAAAGAAAGTGAAAGGGTTGTACAAAAGGAGGGAATGGAGGATGAAGAAAAAAAATTGAATTGAAGAAAATTAGATTAAAGAAGATTTTCATGAAATAAAACTTTAAAAAAATAAACGAAGAATGCAAAATTGAAAAAGAAAATCTAAATGGATTTAAAAGACAAGCGTGGGGAGGGGGGAAGGAGGGATAAAAGAATGAATAAAAGAATGAATGAATGAATGATATATTACGATGAAAAGCGGAAAGAAATCAGAAGAAGGTCTTATTTTCAAACGAGTTTAAAACTTTTTATTACTTTCTTATGGCATACCCGACGCGTGAGCGGGCACGTAAACACATACTGCATATGTGATACACTGGATATAAGCACACGTATACATACACTCAGTAATCACCTATATATGTTTTCCTCAAATCCTGTTAATATATATGCGATGGTATTTCTATTCCTAGATAGATGGATAGATAGATGAAGATAAAATGTATTGATTCATACACTGGCAGCACCTCTCTCTCTCTCTCTCTCTCTCTCTCTCTCTCTCTCTCTCTCTCTCTCTCTCTCTCTCTCTCTCTCTCTCTCTCTCTCTCTCTCTCTCTCTCTCTCTCTCTTCTCTCTCTCTCTCAAACTATCAATATATACAAATATACATATATATTGGAGTAAAAAGTTATTTCGACCTTAGTATTAACGGCGGCTGTTTAGCTCAATGGTAAGGGCGGCTACCCTATCTGTCGCAAGTTCGATTCCTGCAGCAGCCAAATTTTCTTTGATTTCATATTCTCTCTCTCTATAGATATAAATATATATATATATATGTGTGTGTGTGTGTGTATATATATATATGAATATATATGCATTATAT
>OY735215.1:18852767-18880267 GCA_963457665.1 Thysanoteuthis rhombus | reverse complement strand
CTTGCTAACCTCATTTTCATTGGTATAATTTAACACTCAACAAATATTGAATTCGAATGATCAATCTTTAACTTTTAATCAAATATAGAAAAAATAAGTTCGGATTCACGCCTGTCTGTATTTCCCTCACCCAGTGGTGAAGTGCAATGGGAATACGTAGGAACGGTGTTCCCTTTCTTTTGGGGAGGGAAGCGACATTCCCTCTCAATATATATATATATATATATATATATATATATATATATATATATATATATATATATATATATATATATATATATATATATATATATATGTACATAAAATTATCCAATAGAGCAATCCATTAATGATAAAACTTGGCCAGTGTACGCATGAATATTTATCCCATATCATCATCATCATCATCATCATCATCATCATCATCAGTCTTTTAACGTCTGTTGTCGGATATAGACCTTTCCCAGGATTTGCTACAATTCTCTATCATGGGCGTTGCAGGGACCAGTATTTCCTGAAACTGTCCAGTTCATCTCTCCATCTTGTGTTCTGTCGGCCTCGGCTTCTTATGTGATCTCTGGGGATCCATGTTGAGAGACATGATGTCCATCGGTTATCTTTCATTCTTGCAACATGGCCTACCCACTGCCATTTGAGTTTTTTAATAGTTTCTATGATGTCACGGACACCCGTTTCCTTCCTTATATACTGTACTGTCTTGTGATCTCTCCATGTCAGGTTGAGCATGATTCTCTCATGCGCACGCTGCATTCTCTGAAATTAAATTCCAAAGATGTTCTTAAAGAGGACAGGTACTGAAAGCTTATAGCCGCCACCCTACGTTCCCTCACTTTTTTGCACCACACCACTATCCTCTCTCCTTGCGAATACAAATTGATCTGTTAGCAATTTAGGGGTTGCTCAGTGGTTTGTAAACTTTCTTCAAAGGTATTTTACCCATTACTGGATTAGAGATACTAATTATCATTTGTATACCAAGATAAAAATGAAAAAAAACTATTTAAAGTACAAAGAGAAATGATTTATGCTCTGAACAGTCATTCTACCGTTTATGAATACAAAAGAATGGTAATTCTGCTGTATACATAATTCTCAAGATAATTTACAGCATAGAATTGTACAACATACGGGAACTTTTGATTGGGAAAAACAGACATTGAGTTTAAGGCTCCAAATTTTCAACCAAATTTGCTTAGAAATTACGATTGGTTCAGTGTAGTTAACGGGTTCTCGCGAGTTCAAACACTCTGGTTCAGTGGTGAAGACGAAAGCGAGATCACGTGGATTAAATTAACTAGGAAAGATTTGCTAATGATTGGTATGGACAGCGGAATGGGAACGACCTGCTCCCGTGGATTGGGTTGAGGATCCGGTTCGAAATTACCGAACACGACAGGCACGTGAATGAAGCGAGAGAATACAATAGACAGTTTTTCTATAACGACCAAGATGGAGGCACCACTTAGAATGAATCTGTGTTTGTTTATTAGAATCGTTACCAAAACTGCCAACGTCATCAGAGGTCCCTTCAGTTTTTTTGCTGGTCTGGCTTGCTTGCTGGCTGGCTTGCTTGGCTGGCTGGCTGGCTTGCTGGCTGGCTGGCTGGCTGGCTGGCTGGCGAGCTGGCTGGCTGGCTGGCTATGTATGTATGTATCTATGTATGTCGCGTACATGCCACGCCAATGGAACTAGAGGGCTGAAAATTTGAACATTTACTCCTTATCATGTTTTGAAAAACTTCTTTTTTTGTTCTTGATAGTTCCTCCCCCTTAAAGGGTTTCAAAGGAGTGTTCATTTTACAATGTAAATTTATACTAAATTGCTCCCTCAGTTTGCGTCCGGCAGATTTCATGCCTTACATAAAAAAATTCGGACGTCTTTTTAGTGATCCTTGCCCAACATAAGTAACTTATTTATTGATCACACCCTTCTTCTATTTTTTTAATTGATCACGCCCAACACAGCATGCTGCCAAAGGACATTGGTTACATGATGCTTTCTATTGAGTGACCAACCTGACTTGTTTTCCTTTTGTTTGTTTTATTGTTTGGAAAATCCTGTGTTTTTATTTCGCTTTTTACATCTTTATGGAGGCGCCCGGTGTAGTTCGAAAGGTCGTCTCTCAGGTCAGTTCGCTTGCGTAAGGAGTTCCATCCTCGCTGGGTACGCCAATTGTTGCTTCATTTCAGACTATTTCAACTTTCGTATGAGCACCTTGTCGCAGGAGTAGCGAGCTGGTTGAACGTATCATTGTTTCTATGTAGTGAGTTCAATACTCACAAAGTTCCCAACACTTGTGGTATTATGCCACACTAAGCTAAGCTTAGCAAATGCCTATATTTTTACTTGTGGCCTTGTACCAGACTAAGCTGAGCTTAGTGAATCCTTATATTCTTCCTTATTATAGAATATAAATGTCTGCAGCGGTGGCGCCAGCGTTTCCTACCAGTCCAGGCAAGATTTGACCAGGAAACTATAAGGATGGGCAAAGTTTGTTTTGTTTTTTATAAGTAATAACTTGAGTTTTATGTTATAAACCAAATTCAATGTCACTTCTCATATCAATTGGAAAATTACAATAAAAAAAGAATGAGACATCGAAGATGCCAACATTTATTACGAGTTTCAGTGGCACAAACTACACAACGGATATTCTCCTGTTTCCATGTTTTGTAGCCGAGCCAGAAAGAAAATTTGACCCTAAGCATTCAAGTTTAAGCTAACATTCCAAAAATCACCATAGGATGAGTCAGAAGATTATCATAAGGGAAATTGTTGCGTCAGGGTTTTTGGGTTGTTTTTTTTTTGTCATAGGATTATAAAGTGTCACACCATAATGTCACGTGATCATATTTTTGTTTGTGTTGATTTTTATATAATCGCTAGCATAGTTCCAGTAAAAATGACGGGGTTATTTACACACACACACACACATATATATATATATATATATATATATATAGTGCGTGTCATCCAGAGACAGCTGTTTCGTTGTATAACAACTCATTTTCCCATCCAATACCATGAGGTGGGATTGAACCTTCGCTTCATACCCGGAGGCCGGTATCCTACTTCTGCTCCACGAAACTGGACGGTCAGTAAGGTTGAATCTAAGCGATATATTCATTTAGCTTATATTCCCCATCCACCAGAGTGCTCTATTCCTACGGAAGAGCATTGCATAAGCTTACAATGAACAAGTTACCTCACTTATATATATTTGCATGTCTGTCTGTCTGTCTGTCTGTCTGTGTGTGCGTAAGTCCCATGAATCGGCAACATGCCTTCCTCCATGATAGAATATTCAATTTAAAAAATCATAAGAGTATGAAGATCCCCAACAGAAAACGTTTGATAGATAGAAACACAGAGAGAGAGTGGCAATTGGTTGTTTATCGGGATCATTAACTCCGTGATATAAAGCGTTATATATTTTCAGTTGTTAGATGCCCAAGGACTTACACAACAATTTTCATCTGTTCCACAGTATGTTTTTTGCATGCTGACATACGATTATTTACGTATAAAATGTTAACAAACAATTGGATCGGCCCTAACTCAGCATCCCCCAGATAGAATCTCTCCACAAGTCTAAAAAAAAAATTCATTGAAGTATATAAAATTATCCAATTGAGAAAAAGGCCACAACGATGACGACGACAGATAGACAGACACCAACAGCGAATGATTGTCCACAGCTATTCTCCATCGAAGGCAAATATGCTATGTTGGAGCAAGTTTAATGCATCAGTAACAAAAAGAGAAATTGAACTAAACAGCATTCTGTGAACACATGCCTTTTTTGTCTTGGGGGAAAAATAAGTTCTCAATTCAATTTAATAAGAAAATGTCTGGAAAAATCAAAGGAAATTTCTGAGAGTATTTATTTTTCATACTGACTAAATACGACACGATTTCAACATCTTGTGTGGGTTGGTGCCAAAAAAAGCCTGGGTGCCTATATCTTTACTACAGACATCTGGGTGCAATTGACGGGGGCTAAGTCCTCGATCACTAGGCTTGCATACGATTTTCGGTCACCTGCCGGTCGTCTTGCAGCGCAACAAGGACCACTGGATCGAACAAAACCCATAGAAAAGTTATCATAATTTTTCTACGAAATAACTCAAAACTGTACCATTAATGAAAGGTTTCTGTTTCCGCTTGAAGTGAGTACCTAT
Organism: Thysanoteuthis rhombus; assembly: GCA_963457665.1. Lineage (NCBI taxonomy): Eukaryota > Metazoa > Mollusca > Cephalopoda > Oegopsida > Thysanoteuthidae > Thysanoteuthis > Thysanoteuthis major. The sequence goes on along the minus strand of OY735215.1, from coordinate 18,876,086 downwards.
TGAACGAGACAAATGATTTAATGTGTGATAAAATAAAGTTTCTATTACACACAAAACGAGAGGGAGAAACGTACCAAATTACCGTCAGTGAATTCATCACTGAAATATAAAATGCTCCTTTTCCTTTCGATAAACTTATAATCCTGAAACTCTTTATCATCCTTTTTTATTATCGGAAACCGTCAACCAAAACTGTCAACATAGGTTTCTCTAGTTTTCAAGTTGGTCTGGCTGGCTATATATGCATGTACCATGCATACAGGCCGTGTCAATGGGGCTTGACGGCTGGAAATATCAATGTTTATTCTTCATTATGTCAAGAAAAAAAAAGTTTTTGCTTTTTTTTGTTGTGTTTTTTTTTTAAATCTTTTTGAATCTGCCATAAATAGGTTTTAGTTAAGCGTTCAATTTTCAACGAAAGTTTATGTTAAATTGACCCTTTGGATTTTATTCACGCTTGTGTTCTTGTTTGTTTTGTTTTGTTTTGTTTTGTTTTGTTTGTCTGTTTTAAATCAGACTTTTGTAATGATCACTGCCCCTCAAGATACGAGCAGAGTAACTTATTAATTAATTATCCCTTTTTTCCAACTGTTTGATTGAGCTCCCCAACACGACATGCAACCAAAAGATGTTGATCACGCGTTGCTTTCCTGTTGAGCGACTAGCCAGACCTGACTTTTGTTATCATGTTGGTTTTAAATCGTTTTTAATCTTGCTTTCTTTCTTGGTTTGAACTTCAGGTTTGATATATTACTTCCGATGTGTGCCTAAGTTCGATTAGTGCGACCCTCATTGAGGGCGCATTAACCGCGTTAATCGGGGGTTTCCTGTACTCAGAAAATGGTTCCTGTGTTGCATGATATAGATTCCAGCCACCTGTTGGGAATTGATGTTGGGAATTGTTTAATGTTTTCTTTCGACCCCGTGACTAAACAAGAAAACATCAGCTTTCTTGGCACGGGGGGTTGGCACCGGGGGGTTTAGGAATAATCGTCGAGGCGGTTTGGCTTAATGTCGGGTGAGCGCTTGCTTTGTTGATTAAGCGATAAGGAAAAGGAAGCGTTCGACACCATAAAAACAACACCGGTCTGAATCAATGGGGACTGGATAAATCATAAATAAGATAAACGAAATCTACTCTCTTTCCGAAGAGAGGAAGACATGTTCTATGTAGGCTATTTCTCGTATCCGCTTATAACTAAATACTCGTTTATACAGAAAAATTGTCCAGTGTTTTCATAACTATCCCCTGACATGAACTAGCTACATAGATCTAGGCCACATTACTTGAAAACGTATTAAAAGATAAAAGTAACTCCGAGAAACATAATTATAAAACAGATAAGAAACAAAATAGTGTAAATGATTTTGTTGATAGTTTGGTGTTTATTAACATAATTACTTTCTTAATAAACAAGAGGAGAATCAACCAAATTGAGCACATTTTCTTGCGGTACATATGTTTACGTTTTTCAAAGCTGCTTTCATCAATAATGTATCAATGCGTATGGACATGCTTTTACTTTTGAACAAAACAGCATTTGTATAGTTTTTATTGTACTAGTCCATAACCCGTCGCTTCGCTGACAGTTGTCATGTGTATCAGGCTCTGTTGATTGTTGCTATTAATGCTATAAGTGTAACATATTGTACAAAAGGAGGAAGAGAGAAAAAAGAGTTAGTCTAATAAGAAGAGTACAGTGGCTGGGTGGTTACTACTGAATCTAAAAGTGTAACAAACACGGGATGTACTAAATATTAGCTGGGGTACCCGGCGTTACCTGGGGGAAATAACTTCAAATATAATAACTCAGGGAAGTAATTGATGTTTTATGGCGATTTCATGAAATCAAAAAAAAGAGGGATTCACTTGCACACACTCCATTCTGGTCGGGTTCTCACACACAAAAAACAAAAAAAAATTTACAACACGGGAAACGATATCTTATAAAGTTTTCATAAAATCAAATTTATTTAAATATTATTTGTGTTCCTTAAACAGGCCTGCGTTACCCTTCTTGAAACCTTTTGAAAATTTCTCTCATTGGTGAAAAATGATTTGTATCCCTTAGATAAGAAAAAAATTATCTCCGTTAAATAAAAAATATGAAAAAAAAAAGTAATTAAGAGCCTAAATCAACTTGACCGTAAGAGATGTCAGTGCTACCAATCCTACGTTAATACTTATGTCAAGTTACCCTGATAGACATACTTGCAGCCTCTCGAGTGCAGCTGTCGTCTTTATAGTATAGAATATTTGATTTGAAGAATTTTCAGCCAATATTCCAGATCATTTGAAAGAATTATACTTACTAAAATCACGTTATAACTTGTAGTTTTATCGGTTGCATATCAATCGAGTGGAACTGATTTATCGAATCAGCGTCTCCGATTAAATGGCCCAGCCAAGTTGGCTACAGATTATTCACTCTTTGAGTGTCGGTGTGAATGTGCCTATCTATGTGCGTAACTCTCTGTGTGTGTGTGTGTGTGTGTGTGTGTGTGTGTGTGTGTGAGTCTGGGCGCTCCTGGTCACATTTTGGAGGCTACAACCATAGAAATGTGCATGAACATACCACCAGGTACCACCTAAATAGTTAGGGTTTTTGTTTGTTTTTTTTGGGGGGGGTAGTGCTTTTTGAGGTCTCCATGGTCATTTTGGGGCCAATAATGCCTAAACCTTGTGCAAGTATATTTTTTTTAGATAATTTCAGATAAAAGATCCATTTTTCAAGGTAATTTGAAATAATTATCTAGATTATTCGTTCTGGTACACAAGCGGGCTGCGGTGATTCACTTATGCGAGGTACTGATATTTCTTAATAAGTTTAATCTAATAAGTCGGTTCTTCTGAAATCACGATTTTTAATTGAACTCAAAGTTCATTAACAGATGAGATTGTCTACCGTAGAGCAACAGTTTGCTTTTTGCTGGTTTAGCAAATCATTGTTAGAGTTGTGCAGAGATTTCCAATTAGTTTCAGGACATAATTCCCTTTTTAGAGCAAAATTGGTCAAAAATGATACACTGAAAATCAAATTTTGATAAACTTTTTTTCTCATACTCAAGTCCAAGTCGGAGGCTGGACTTGACATTGTTTTTCCATCATAACAAGAACAACAACAATCCTCACATAATTTGGAGAAGTGAACTCTTCTCTGTTTGTCCGTCCCGTCACGATTAACCAAAATCTTCGCTGTTTGTGTTATCGTCTCAATAAACCAAACCGATGTATGAAATTAACATTTCTCAACCGTGATGTGAAATCATGACCAAGTGTTTGGTAGGCAGCTCTGTTATCGATTGAATCAGTTTGACAAGTCTTAGATTTTTACGAAAATTTACGCTACAAATACGCAAGGACTTATTTCATTCTAATGAATAAATACATCTATTCAAAAAAATTAATTGTTTTGAGGTGGGGTTTTTTTCTAATGTATCATACACACAATACAAAAGCTACTGTAATCACCTTCAGTCTGAATAGAATTAGGAGTGGACTTTGACCCTGCGGGAACCAGGCTTCTTAATTTAAGCATTTACTTCATCAACAAAAATATAACTGCACCAAAGCATCTAGAAGTACTTGAATGATTAATATAGAAATAATTAATGTGAAGGATGGGCCTGATGTGATGAGATCATTTTTTCCACGTCCGGCTCAATATTGTTAAGCAACATACTTAAATCGTTCGTCTGGTTACTGTTGTTTCTCTTTTGCGGTAAAAGTTCAACAAAGGCATTAAATTCACGTTCAACTAAATTCTACGTTGGAGATGCAACTTTGAACTTTTTTACAGTGGCCCATATTTGTATCGATTTGTATTCTCATCACCTCACCATCCTGTGTCTTCCAGCACTCCTTTGAGTTTTTCAGTGCCCCTAAGCGGGCAGTAGAGCCCCCATTGGGAATCACTGATGTAACAGTTCGATCCTACAAGTAGCCTTATGTCTAAGCTCGAAAACAGAAGCAACAGAAACCCAAGATACCCCATGAAAAATCTATCATTGAAAGTTTCAAAGAATTGTTTCTATCTTTATGATGACGGTAGTGATTTTCTCTCTAACTCAGAATTATCATCAGAATTATGAAAATGATGATGATTTTTCCCATCTAACTTTGGTCACGTGAAACATTTGTATACGACAGGATTTTTTTATTCATTGATTTATTTTGATTATGCAAAAGATTTGCATTTGAATAGATTTGTTTGTCAAGTGAAAGATTTGCATATGAATGGGATTTTTTCTGGTTATGTGAAATATTTGGTTGTGAATGGATTTTTTAGTTATCTGAAATATTTGCATATGAATGGAATTTTTAGTTTTGTGAAAGATTTGCATAATAATAGATTTTTTTTCCTTTTTGGTTATGTGAAAGATTTACATATGAATGGAGTTTTTTCACCATCAGCAAAAAGATTTAATGATTATCCTTTGGGGTCACATAAAATTGCACGCAGTTTTTTTTCCTGAAGAATGAAAAAATCACTAATTCCATTATTTCAAGAAACCACGCAGGAAGATTTTCAAATGGACGCGAAAAAATCAGAAAAATTCAAAAGGACATTTTCTTCTCCTGTTTTGTTTTTTGTTTTTTTTTGTTTTTTTTTTTGTGATCCTTTGTGTGTCTTTGAGTTAGTGGTAAGTCAAGCACAAATGATACTGTTCTAGAATAAGGTAATGGGGTAAGTTGAAATATTGTGGAACAAGGTGATATCATATAATACCTACTAGGAACAGATTGAAAATTGTGACTTGATTTATAAAGTTGACTAACATGCGGTAAGTTAATTTCATCTCAGGAGTTACTCTAACCCAGACTGCTGTTTTGGATCTTAAAAACAAGAAGATGAAGCAATTACACTCTAATCCAACCACAAGTCTTTGTGGGCGTCGGCTTTAACCTTCGGCTGAAAGTTGCAAAGTGGTTTGCCAATACACTGGGGATCTGTCTTCTATACAGCACCTTCCTATTGCACTGAAAGTAGGTTCAGGGCAATACGTGATATCTGCAGTTTAAACGACGTGCCTCATGTATTTCTTTCCAGGCCCACTTTGGGGGAAACGATTTTGCATCGGATTTAGCATTACATGACGACAAGAATAAATATCCATATAAAAAGAAATTACCTTGTATCGTATTTTAAATCAAACGGGAATGTGAATAAATAACTCGATTGAAGCGATTCAGGTTTTACCAAATTTTTTCTTTTTCTATGCTGTATGCAGAGGTGCTCCTCTTCATCTGACATTTATTTCCTTGATTTGCCAACCACCACGATCACTAAAAGAATCCATCCAACAGAATCACTTTTTATTAAGCGCTGGCAGGGCCTGATCAAGGTACTGTTAACACGGGCAGTCGCCCTGGGATCCAAATGATAGGGAGTACCTGTCATATGTCTGAGACAGTAAAACTTTTAAAAAAGAGGAAATGGAATAAAAACAGTCAAAATAAGAAAATTCCTAGTGACAAGTCAACTGTGACCCAAGGCACGCTTTTCCTATAAATTTATTTTTCTCACTTGAAAACATAAACTTATAAATATGATAATGCTACCCTTTAAGAGGCGCCAAAGTCAGCTTGCCCGGGGGCACCAGGAACATTCGGTCCGGCACTGAGCGCTAAGTTTTTAATTCGTACAAATCAACTTATTTCAGATCATAAAACACGATGAAATTAACTTTTATTCCCTCCTCTGGACGGACAAACCTTTACACTTGATACTCGATCTAAAAACGATACAAATCAAATCTGCTTGACTCGGCCATTTAGCATTGTGAAAGCCAGCAAAATCATTGAAAGCAATGGCTGTTTTTTTTTTTTTTTTGTTGTTGATTTTTTTACAAACTCATACAGCGAGAGAGGCAGACAGAGAGCGAGAGAGACAGACAGAGAGCGAAAGATCACGCATGCGCGGATTTTATTCATTTAATACTTTAAATGTGGAATAAACAATATACATGAATAGACACAATCGACCGCTACAGAAATCCATAACGAAATAAATGAAATTAGGTATTAAGTCGATGCAAAAGTTTCAAGCATTGTTTTGACAAAATCTTTTATTCGTACAATTTCATCCTTTATCTCTGCCAACGAAGTATGTATTCGATCGCGTTCTGCTGACTGTCTGTCTTTCCGCCCGTCTGTGTGTTCACACGATATCCCCGAAAGTGCAAAATGGATTTCAATTAAATTTTCAGGAAGATAGGACGATAGCTAACGGAGGTAGTGTTTAAATCTTTGCGGGGGTCCACGTATAAGTACCCCCCATATGTTGGAGTTATATATATATATATATATATATATATATATATATATACATATATATATATATATATATATATATATATATATATATATATATATATATATATATGCATAATCTCCGAAATTTCATACCCCAAACTTTTGTCCAAACGATATCTTCAAAGATAATGAATGAATATCAATGAAATTTTGTAGAATTGTGGACAGCTGCAAAAGAAACTGTCGAATTTAGTTGCAGATCCATGCATAATTATCTCCCCTGCGTCGTAGTTACATGTCCACATCCCATAATGTTGCTACTCGACAACTCGAAAGGTTCTCAATGAATTTCAATGATATTTTATTGAAGGGTGGGCAATGGGCTACGGGAGTGGTGGGCGGTTCTATGCATAATTACTTCCCCTACGTCGTAGTTATATGCCATGCCACATAATATTGTTCAAAGTTCAAGACTCTCGACACGATATCTCCAAAATATCTCAATGAATTTCAATGAAATTTTGTGGAATGGATACTCGGTCATTAAAATATTTTTTCCCAGTCTTTATATCACCTTATGTTACCTTCCTACTGAACTAGGTTTTCTATTTCTAAAATAAAGGATCCATTTTTGATTCAATGGATTATTCGAAGATATTAATATATTGGAATTGTTGACCGGGAGTGTTGTGTGGATCAAAGAAGAGATTAGCTTAAAATGACAGTTCTGTAGAATACCAGCTCTATGATTGTTTACTATATCGACTTTGCAATGGTCGTCCGCTAGGGGGGTGCAAACGGGGCATTTGCTCCCTCCTCGCTGGATCAGGCCTTCTTGACGTTTGAAAGTTGAAAGATCATAATAAAAGATAATGGTGTTGCACAATTGTTTTACGTAACCTTAACCTGATGTACCCATAAAAAGATGGGATTATTCGCTGGTAATTGAGTGTCCCCTTAAGATTTCGAGTATATCCTTTCCAGCCCTGCCTTCCCTGAAAAAAGTGGCTGCAGGCGCCCATGCATTTCACTAAATCACCGATCGATTCTCTTGCCCGAGAAAAAATCTTCTTCTGATACATCATTCAAACGAGTTGACTGATTCAACTCCTATGGGCGGGGGTTGATGTGCTGTTTCCGCCTGTTCGTAAATTTTCAAAATCTCCCAGAGCATTCGCTTGTTCTAATGAACCCTTGTCTATCTTCCCCTTCCCACCATCCAGATTGAGCATGAAGAGTAAAACGTATTCGGTCACAGTTTTCACCAAAATAAGATAAAATTATCTCATTTTCTAAAAAACAAATCATAAAGTGTAAGTACACACAAACAATAAAGAGGTAAGTAATCTTGAAACACGCACCTAAGATTTCTCTAATACTGTAGATGACTCTTGGTTGAGTAAACGCTACAGAACCGTTCCTCGATATCAGAAAGGGTGGCTGTTGGAGTGGCGCACACAAATCCACAATAGCTATCGACAAGTTCGTGTGTGAACTCAACGGTGGACTCTGTCTCGGGAGTGTCCGTTGAGTGAGTAATACTGTAAAAATGATGGCAATGGAAACTGTTGCACTAAGCTAATATATAGAAACATAAAAGCAAACTGATTATAATGACGAAGCTGGTGATAACTTGACTTTTTAAGTTCAAAGGGATGAACTCATAGACATACTTTCTAACGGTGGCGTGCATAGACTTCAAGGAGGGCAGGGACTCAGAAGAGCATGTTCTCCGTTGAAAAAAATGGCACTTCAATGTTTAGTGCAACGGTTCCCAGACTGGGGACCGCGGACACCTGAGAGTTTGCAGAGGTTTTTCAGGGGGTCAATGGGTGTACCTTTCAAAAGCCTGGGATTTGAAAATTAAAAGAATATTACTACTACTACTACTACTACTACTACCATAAATTGCAATAAAATGTTCTACAGGTAATACCAGTCGTTGAAAACAAAGTCCTCGTAACGTGTCTTCTTTTAAAATATATTTGTGAATTTTTACTAAAGGAGCTCTTTTGATATGAAGGAGAAAAAAAGATATGGGCTCCAGCAACCCAGAACCCCACCTTCTACCTGTGCAGGTTCACGCCTTTAATTGAATCTCGTTAACTATCTGTTTCTGTATTGTCTCCCATTGGTCAAAACACTTTTCAGTCGGTTAATTCATCTGTTTCTCTTGTTGACGTGTGTGTATGCGTTCGCACGTGTATGATACAGAATTATATAGGGCGATAGATATTTTTACAATCGGTATTACATATTCATATGGATAGATTGAGATAGTTATGAATAGACATGTAGATATTGTTGTACATTGACAGACTGGGATAGACCTGTTTGCTTTTCGACCGTTAAAGTCAACAGCACAAAAGTAGAAAAACAGTAGTATCCAACGAGACTTAAAATTGCATTCCATATCCCATGAAGCTTCCGTGGAGGAATTGGTTACGACGTTGTCCATGGAGAAAATTAGCCAAAAAATAACGAGGAAAAAAATTTTCCTCTCAGATTCTCGAAACTATTTGAGAAGACTAAGATATAGTTCAAATTGTTTTTTTGTCATTGCACATTTATATGCACCACAATATGAACCACAATCTAAGACAAGTGGGGACTCCAGTAAAAAGGAGTTTTTATAACTATCTGTGGGTTGTGTTTCCATTCTGTGACTGGGAATTTTTTTTTGTTTTTTTTTTGTTTTTTTAAAACTCACTTGTGCGTAAGAACCATTTTTAGTACGAGAGAGGATAATTGAATTTTTCGTGACCAATATCTTTTTCAAGGTTACTTTTGGAAGAATTTATGTTCTCCAATGTGACGGTTGATTGACTGAGTTTGTTCCACAGAATGGTCACTCTGGCATCCATAAAGTAACCCCTTGACCCTTCATTTATTTATTTATCTTATAAATAAATCCTGTGCATTCGTGTTTGCCAAAAAAATCAAGTCAGAGAGGAGCAACAATGGGAGGGAAAGTCTGGATAGAAGTTATTAGTAGCCAATTGTAATCGAGGAAAATTTCTCTGGTCTCTCAAAACCAACATAGTTCGATTCTTGCAGGAGACTCAAGAAATGTGCCAGATTTGTTTTAGCCCCAATGAATCAAAATCTGACAAAATCTGAATTTTAAAAATATTTACATCGACTGCTGATTGCTCATTGTTTCCCAACCTGGGGCGCTACCATCCCAGGGGTGCTATAATACATTTTAGCAGCTGCTGGCAAAGGTGTCAAATTCAATTGAAACTTCACTTACCTTCTAATACCACTACGGAAGATTTAAGGAGGGCACACTAGGTTGGCAAGCTTTCAGTAGACTTTTAAGAGCGAGGAAATCCCGCTAGTCCTTGGAAGGGTATACAACTAATGGTCACATATGGAGCTCAAACATGGAACCTAACCAAAATATGGATCCTCAAATTGAGAACTATGCAACATGCACATCAGAGAATTATGCTCAACCTCACATGGAGAGATCTTGAGACAGCACAGTATATTCGAAAAATGGTAGTATTCCGAGACATCATAGAAACTGTTAGAAAACTCAAATGGCAATGGACTGGACATGTAGCAAGAATGGCAGACATCTGATGGATATCGCAACTCACAACGTGGATCTCCAGAGATAAGTTGCGAGGCTATGGCCAACAAAAAGTAAGATGGCGTGATAAGCTAGATAAATTCAGAAAGCACTGGTTGTGCAATGTCCAATGATAGATAAGTCTGGCGAATCTTAGCTAATGTCTATGTCCAACGACGGACGCTAACAGACTGATGATGATGATGATGATGATGATGATGATGATGATGATGATGATGGACGATCTGTTGTCATCAAAGGAGTGCTAGTCTAACAAAAGTTTAGGAGACACTGATTTAGAAGGCTTCACAATCACAGTCTCTTCGTGGGATGCAATGGTTCACGGGCGTAAGATTTATGGTCTCTGAATTATTCTATCTTGATTACTTTGTAGTAGACATTTCTTCATCTTACATATTCTAACAATGAATGACAATTCAGCTTCCATATCTTTACAAAAAAAAAATGAGAGACTCTGTTCAAAATATGTAACGTAGTTTACACAACTTTGACTGCATTTGGTAACATTTGTTTCGATAATAAAAATTATTTGCTTCCAACTGATTTTTCAAGGTCATACCCGTTATGTCCGCCACAAAAATAATCATTGCAGCAAGAGTACAATTCATTGGGAAGTGAAAAAGTTATAAATATATAAATGAAGTGTATCTATTTGTTGTAAACACTGTATAGTCTACTTCAATAAAACGAAGAAAGGCTGTTTACTATGATTCCTATTTCCTCTTTATTTTACTCCATTTCGTCCTTTTTTTTTTAACTTTTCTCTGCTTCGCTTTGACACAATCAGCCGACAACTGAAGAAGTTCGCTACAATTGTCTATTTATATGCAGTTTCGGTTAGGAATTATAATGTATTCGTCGCTTTCTGCTACATTACTGATTGGAAATGTAAGTTTTTTTCTATATTTCTTTCGGTCAGTAGCAATATTCTTCTGACCTTTGTAACCATTCTTGGTTTTGAGAATTTTGATACGGGTAGTTCGTGGAAATGTCTGCATTTCCGGTGTCATTACTGATTACAACAGGCAGGATGGGTCACATGTTTCCAGGAAAGTCATTGATAATAATATCTCATAGCTTGCTGACATAATGCTGCGTGTGGTAAAATACTTGCCACTTGGAAATTTTCACACCTTGACTCAAAGGCTTTTCGTTACTATCTTCATATAATTTTTCTTTCTTTTTTTTCTTATTCTTGACATTCCAAATCATTCTCAATTACTTACGATGGGCTCTATCAAATTCATTACTCAGATCTTTCGTTAATCCCCATGTTGACGTATTGTAAGTTATTACAGTCTTCACTATTTTGCAAATTTTCATCTTCTCGATATGCACCTTTCCTTTGGCCAAACCCTTTCTGTTGATTTTATTGTAAAATTTGATACCTTTATTCCTCTTTTCATGTTTCCATAATCTCCAAGGAGACTACCTAATTTTTTCGTGTACCTCCATTCAACTTCCCCATCTTTAGATTTTCCTCATTTGATCATTGGTTTTAACCATTTTCCATCGTTTATTATAAGTATTGGTTTTGCTATTTTTCATACGGTTTTATTATCTTTATGATTAACTCCTGTGGCAAAAGCAGAATCATCATCATAAATTATCTCATTCGGTAAACAGGATAATAGTCTACTGTAGCTATGGTCGGTGTTAGTGCTAAGTTCGAGTTCAGCTCTAAGCTCTCGAAATGATCTTTCAAACGCTATGTTAAAGAAAACGTCTGATATTGCATCTTCTCGTGGTGATCAATTTTATTTTTTTTTGCCGATTTTTTTCAAGCCCCCACCGAGAACGGTCTGTGACACGAGGTCAGTTTAATGTGGGGATACCACATACGCAAACGTGTGAACAGACAAATACTTATTGTCTTTTGTCAAAAAGAAAGTTGATCTTAAGGCCTCGGGACAAATCCTTATTCTTGACCCTTTGGACTGTACGACACGGAGCAGTTATTCGTTTTGAATTGTCTATAATTTGCTACCATTTTTAAAAACTTGTAAATTCAGCGTTCACCGTCGTATTGTTATTGTTACCTATGACTACGGAACGTGTTTTCTTCCCCTGCCTATCTCTCTTTCTATCCTAATCTCTTATTAAACTACCAAACCTGAATAAAGCAAAATGTTTCCTTTCTTTCCTTCTCTCTCGCTATTTTCTCTTTCTTTCTCTTCCTATCCCCCCCCTCTTTTCATTTTCCTACTTTTTTTCTTTCTATCGTGCTTATTGGAAATCGTCACCAAAACTATCATATAAGTTTCTTCAGTTTTTAAGCTGATCTGACGGGCTATGTATGCAGATATGTGTCGTACGCACAGACCACACCAATGAGAGTGGAGGGCTGAAAATGTGGATATTTACGCATAAGTCTACAAAAAAAAACGTTTTTTTGTTTTGTTTTTTAATTTACCAATTTTTCTAGTGGGGAGGGGGGTTCAAATTACAATGTAAGTTTAAGTTGGTCCCTTTTCCCCCGGCAACACTCACACTTGTTTTTTTGTGTTGTTTTTTTTTGGGGGGGGGGTCAAATTCGCACTTTTTAGTGATCACTTCCCAACAAAAGGTAAGAGAAGTAACTTATTCATTTATCACCTCTTTTTCCAGTTTTTCAATTAATCACTTCAATACATGACAAAGGTGGTTAAGTGACGATTTCAATCAGACCTGTACTTACTTTTTTTTTTTCGGAGAATTGGTTTTAAAAAAAAATATGATCTAGTGTGGCTTAAGAAAGGAGGAATTGGTTTTAAATTATGTTGACCATCGGGGAACGGAGCAAGACTAATTGCCAACTGCCTGGTCTTGTATGCAATGCTGTTTTGATCCACATCAGCGTGTGATCTTATCGGACAATACCAGCTCTGTCTATTCCTCGGTTATTGATAAACATTAATTCTCTGATGCATGTAAAGCAGCTACCCAGATGAAGGATAAAAATAAGGCAGTTTTTTTATAGCTGCCGATGCAATAAAAGAATTTCCTTTCAGAAGTCTTCTGTATCTAAGAAGGTTAATGTAGAAATTAAACTATATACACGTAGGTTTTTATAACGTAACCGGTTTCAGGCCATAGAAATTACTCGAAATAATGAAAGTGGACAGTTGTTACCAGAAAAAATAAAAATTACCCATCAGGAATCAATACTTGTAGCGTTTCCCAATTCTGGGGTCAGTATTTGTAGTACTTCTTAATTCTGAAGTCAATATTTTTTTCTTGATTTCAGTTCTTGATTCTGGGATCAATTTTTGCAATATTTCCCAAACTGAGTCATTCCTAGAAATAAGAATAATTTTCAATAGTTACTTGGTTGCTCATTGATACAGTTATTGTTTTTATCTTAACAACACTTATACACTGAACTCGTTCAGAAATTGAGCAAAAGGCCTGAAGTTGTCAGCTGAGGTGACATACATTACGACACAATCACGAGGAAAGAAAGATAAGGTTCCAAGTTACCCTTCCCTGGAATCGTCATTCTTTTTAGAAATATTATCGTGCTAGTGAGCTCGTGACAAGATATTTGATAATACATGGCTTTTCAAACATTTTTCATTCACTGCCCCATTTTCGCGACTCCTTGCTCATTGCTGTAAAAACTATATATACTAATATATATTAAACTTGGAGTCGTCATGTGATATAACCTAAACATAGAAAGAATAAAGACCGAAAATTATCGAAAGTCTCGATGCATTTACAATCTGTAAGTTCATGGTCTTTACGAAGAAATTATTACTTTTTGAAAATAGATTACTAGAATGTGACCAAAATCAAATTTATTTTCAAAAGTTTAGTGAACAGCATCGTGCCATTTTACAATGAAATATAGTACAATCCCTAAGACTACGCTCACCTTTTTTATGACCTGCTCGAAGACGAGGACACGACACAGGGACAGATTCAACTCTAGCATCCCATCCCGAGGGACCAGTAGCTACGATCTGATCTGAGGTAGAAATACCGGGTAGCATACACTGAACTGCGACCGAGTGCACAGATTCTCTGACCCAAGGCAGCAGTTTCGATCCATGCGCAAATAACCCAATCATGTTGAGGGTCATATGCTAGCAGCAGAAGTGGAGTTAGCAGTGGTAATAGAAGACTCTGTCTGAATAGCAAAAACGAGATTGGGAAAAGCATGCATAAGCATGCCGTGAAGATATCATGAAAAGCGCTAGAAGCGGTGAAACAAACAATAAAAATGTAGCAAACGAGTTAGAATAAATACAAGGAAAGAAAAATAGGAGACTTGAAAAAAACGGAAAATATCATCGACGGAAGACTATGGACATGGCTACGCAAAGGACACCTGAAGAGAGAAACAGAATCCCTCATTATGACAACCTAAAACGAATGCATCGGGACAAGCTATGTCGAATAGAAGATCGACAAAACCCAGAAAAACAGCAAATTCCGCCTCTGGGATGAGACAGTAAATTATATAACCATTAAAAATTAGGCCAGAACGAATACAAGGACAGGAACGGTCATACACTAGGAACTATGCAAACGGCTAGGGTTCGGTCGTGTAGATGAATGGTGGTAGCACAAACCAGAGACCGTTCTGGAAAGTAGAAGCCATAAATTACCCTGATTTCGACATCCAAATCGGCCACCCCGTTCTAGCAATAACACCAGATCTGGAAGTTGCACATAATGAATAGAGAACCAACCAAATCATTGACGTAACTGAACCTGCGGACCACAAAGTGAGGGTAAAAAAAGGGAGTGAAAACAGGAATTTGAGAAAAGTATGGAACATGAAGGTCGGAGCAGTGCCAATAATGGTAGGTGCACTTGGAACAGTACTAATAAAGTCGAAATAGGAGTTGGAGATAAGAAGAAGAATTGAGACTATGAAAACCACAGCACCACTGGGATCTGCGAGAATACTGAGGAGGGTACTGGAAAGAAGAGGCTAACGAATTCCCGGCGTCAGAAAAACAACAACAACAACGACGACGACGACGATGATGATGGTGATGGTGGTGATGATGATTTTTGCCAATGCACTATGAAGTGAAATCACCGTTATGTTTTGGTTTGGCTTCATTTGTATTATAGAAAACATTCATTTATGATATTGACTAGCCCCTCTGCCTTCCACCTTCCGACATTTCTTCCGTACGAACATTGCTTCGCGCAATATAAAAGGAAAGATACATCGAAAACATTTTTTAAATAAATGAATTGAATGTCGGTCACTCACTTCAATCATTACTATTGTACCCATAGCAGGGGTTAGGGGCGATGATCAGTGCAAAGTGTACATAAATTGTCCCAGCCTGAGTTTGAACCATTCTCTGCGGTGTCATCCGCTCGGCCGTTAAGCACCTCCAACTAGACGTCGTATATTCAACAGGTTATACAATTTGCTAATCGGAACGCAAACGAGTAACCTCCCTTAGACCTCGTCGCAGGCTTCACAGTGCACTACCGATGTTCCGGTAAATGCTAGCTCTGTATCCCTTGCAGTTCTGACGCAATTACCAAATTGCTTTTCTCTTCTCTTCACAATTGAGTGATTTGGGCATTCATAGACCTGATGTTTTTTGTCCCCGGCGGAAAAAAAGCTGAACATTTCCAGATACAGGTAGGAAAATGTCGGAACTGTTTTCTCTAACTAATCATTCTAGTGAATTTGTATTCCTATAAGTTTATTTTTCTCGTAGTAAAACATGAAAAATTAAAAATAAGATAATACCATGTCAAAGTTCAGCTTACGGGGCATTGGGAACCCTAGGCATAATCGAGTGACGATGGTGGATTAGGATTTTCTTAAATCAGTTGATCCGGCAATACCGATTATATGGCAAGGCTGTCAAAGTACAGGTTCCAGGAAATATGTGTTAACCAAGCTTCACCGGTGATGTTTGAAAGTTTGTTTTTTTTCCGGTGTGGTTTGAAATTGTAAATCTATTTTTACGCATGAATTTTACACCAACAGGCGTCGAACCATAACGATTGAGTAGGCCAGATTTTTTATTCTGCCAACTCTTGTTTTAAATATGAAGGACCAATACAACATCTTTGTTTGTTTACTTGGGAGCATTTGATGTCACACGTACTTTAGCTCAATTCTCTCACAAAATACTCTGTTAAGTACTGCGTGTCGGTCCTGTTTGAAGATTGCTTTACTTACAACAGCTGGTTACTTAAACTTCTACCACATAAATTGTTCAAATACTAGACTGTCAGTCATGGAAAAAAAAAATTTTTTTTTCATTGGCATTGAACCAGAGTTGGGTTTTTCATAGTTTATTTTGGAATGAATTAATGTAGTTTTATGGCACGTTGAATTCTATAAAATGGCCATGTTGAGCCGAACTTGTTCTTTGAAGCAACCAAGTTGATTTAACCCATTAACTGTGACATGCAGCGATGAGTAGGAGAGACCGGGGCTAGTTGAACCTCTGGGCTTTCATTTGAAACCTGAAGTGTTATTTTGGTCACATGACCTTCACATGATTGCCTGCCCTCTTACACTGGAGATCTGACGTGTGCGCGTTGTAGACGGGCGAGGTGAGTGCTAAGAAGCAGATTTTGATCATTAAAAGTAAACTTGAAGAATATTTGCTCGGATCAGGTTCCAGGGCCAGAGAATACTATCACCCAGACATGCATAACTATGAACAGACCTGTAAATAAGAGGTATCGTTGGAGAATGACGCTTTCCTTTATCAGTTTAGTGGTGACTGCCACCCCAAAATAAATTTGTCTGTGTTGGTGAAAGTTCGTTCCTGTTTTGTTTTGGTTTTTTGTAGTCCTGCAGAGCCAAATATGGGCCTATGTTTCAAACCATTTGCTGATAATTAAGAGACACGTTCTCATAAACTGCGATGAGAACCTCTGTTTCTTTCATAAAATTATTCCTCTAGTCATATATTGCCACATTAATTCTTAAGTGTTGTTTTCTTTTCTGGTTGTGTTTGTTTGATCAAGTATCTTAGTCACAATTCAATGATGTAGATTTGTTTTTCTTAAGTCATTGTCTAAAGGGATGAAGCAAAATCCTTTTATCTTAATTTTTAAAATCAATGTGTCTACTTAAGGTGTGCAGAATATTATTATACCCTTTGCGGTGATCTTGATGCGATTAACATCACAGCCGAAGGTGTCTCATTTTCTAGATATTTTTCTGGGGGACATGAAAAGATACAAACACTGCACTGTGCAGCGTTCACGTGAATAATTTTCTGCTTATTGATAATGAGGAGCTGACTTGCCCCATATGTGGACCAACTTACATGGGGTAAGTTGGTCCCTGTGTCACTAGGTCGGCTATGAGCCAAATAGTGAGTTAAGTTATGTTACAATAGTTTCGTTATCTACTGATATCACAAATTTAGGCAAGATATTGACATTCAGTTGAAACCACTGTATTATAATATTCTATTGTAAGTGTACACAGGCGGACCAACTAGATAAGATAAAAAGCTATTTTTCTGTTGCAAGATAATCAATTGAAAGTTATCCATTGCAGGGCAGAAGTCCTGGTAGCATAAATAGAATTGAGTTGCCAATCATCACTTGAGAAAAGAAATTGTATCGTGTTAGCCATAGAACTGCAAGGACTGGAATTCGAGTAGTTCGCAGTTAATGGCCAAGTATTTGAAGTCTTCTAAATATCTCAATTTTTGGTTAATTTCGAGGCAGGGGACATTACAATCAGGTAATACAGAGTTGGATGAATGGGCACGCCATTGGAGAATATGGTGGAGAATATCACAAACAATGAGGAAATGAATAAATAAATTCAGAAAATTCATCAATACTCATCTAAATTTGCAGCAATTTTAGTTGGTCTGGGGACTTAGATGGAGAGACGAGCTAGACAAGTTCAGGAAGTACTGGCTCCGTGACGCCCATGATAGAGAAGTGTGGCAAATCCTGGGGAAGGTCTATGTCCAACGACGGACGCTAAAAGACTGATGATGATGATGATGATGATGATGATGATGGTGGTGGTGGTGGTGATGATGATGATGATGATGATGATGATGATGATGAAATATCTCAAGTTTCTAACACTTAAGTTTTAATACAAAATGTATTTTTTATATGTCTATATAGTAGACCAGCCCAAAAAGGAGAAGTGTCATAGGATGTTTTTTGTGGTATTTGTTAATAGCAGTCAACCATCTTGGTTCATTTCAGTGTGACAAAGCGAAAAAGATATGAGTGGATGTCACCGCCAAATTTCAATTTCAAGATCACTAAGGTGTAATCATGTGTCAATTTGGAGGTTTGGCCTATTTTGATAAAAAACAAAAAAACAGCACTTTCGATTGAATTTATCATATAAAAAAACAAAGCTTTTTATGAGCAAGTCTATCGTTTGTATTGATAATGATCAAAATTACACTGTACATCAATTCAAATAATTTTAGATAATTCAAGACAAGAATTGCCATATATTCCATTGTCTTCCTGCCTAGATGGACATCCTGCCTTGGTTCGGGTGTCAATTATCAAGCGTAAAAGGGGCAGCAAAGTCAAATACAATCTCTCCAGCCACTTTTCCATCGTTTTTTAGGACTACATCAGTACCATCCTGATGAAATGCGCAGTTTGTAATAAATTGATCTTCGTGCATGTTTTTTTTTCCACGAAGAAGACCAAAGTAAATTTCACAGGATGGAAACTCAGTTAAAGTCTGCTGAACTGACTGAGTATTTTCAACTTCACCCAGAGAAGAGTTCGTGACTATCTGGAGTCAGCAACCTGTTTGTAGCTGAAAATTGCTATCTCTTTGCTTGTTTAGCACTATTTAAGAGACAATCTGCACGACCAAGACCAGCCAGGGAATCACGGCACTGCATGATGAAACTATATATCTGAATGAGCAGGTTTGTCTTGCTTCAAAAAGGAACTGAAGTGAACTCTTATAAGTGGCTGTGATACAGTAGAATGTCGTAACCCAGCTGTGCAGTAAACATTTAACACAAATGCATTTGGTGCACTAAATTAATGTGTACTCTGATTACAGTGTTTTGAGACTGTAATTAGAAGTTGTATTTCGTCGTGGTCACTATTGAGAAATCAAAAGTCTTCACGATACTCCGGTCGTCTGTGTGTGAAAATACAGAAAACAGAATCATATCTCAAGATATAGGTGCCAACTATGGTTTGGTTTCTACCATCAAAATAAACGACTTTGAAAATAACCTTGAAAGTGAAAATCCAGGATGGCATATATATTTCTTTATCTAATATCTTTATTTAATAATTATCTGTATAGTTGCCTGCTATTAACGCACATGATGCCCCCAAAAGTGTCATTTTCCATGTTTGCTGACCCACTAATATTCATGTTGTTAGACCCTCTAAAACTCTGCTAAATGGAGATTGCTGTACATATTCCAATCTAGGATTGTGCTGGACGACTGTTCCAAATATCACAAGTATTCCCCGTGTCTATTCCTATTTTGAGCTTCCTCTAAACCTAAACGAAGTTATATATCTTGTGAGTCTCTGTACTATCTTCATTTTCTGATCATGAACTTCATCAAACCAGCATATTGAACGGGGTCTGAAATTTTTAAACTATCATTTCACTTACCACTTATTCATGACTACAAATATCTGTTTTGATTAAATGCTGTTCTAATTTTAAAGAGACTGAGGTCGTATGAAATGCTGTGAATAACCCCTCAGAACGCAGTATTAAATAAATCGTGAGCATGCTTATTACTTTACTATTTAGTGGTTATCGCAAAATTTAAAAGTACCAAACTGCGTAGGATAAATGTACTTTGTACTAGCAAGGAGCTAATTTTGTTTTTGTAAGGTTAATTTATAGTGACGCGCTCAACAAATGCGTCATTTAGAAAGGAAGCTCAACTTTCTTGGATGCTAATCTTTTGTACTAACCTTCTAGTCATTATTTCAATTCACCCCAGTCGGATGAAGAAAGTGTTCTTAATAACCCCATATACTGTTTTTAAAAGAAATCGTAAATCACGGAAACGCTTTCACATCGGTATCTGACCCGAATAATTATGATTGTGAAAACTACCGCAAAAGTAGTAGCTATTTTTTTCGTTCGTTTATTTTTTATTTCTTTATTAGTTTCATCAAGCTGTTCCCAGTTAAGAAGGTAAATATGGATGCAGTTATACGGGAAGTTTAATTACGAAACGCTCGGGCAGATTGGTGAATAAATTAAAAGTTTGGTATGTCTCATTAATTCATTAAAACAAATTACGTATTGATATATACTAAGCTTAGCTTAGTGCAGCACACGTCCAAAAGTGAATTATGAATTTTTTATTGGATTGAATACATTGATGTCGCTACAACCGGAACTCCTTGGAAGTAGTTTTGAAGCTAATTCTTGCAGTTTTCTCAGAATTAAAAAAGACATGTTCAATCAACAATGAGTAAAATACGTCCTTTTTTAAATGGTCGTATTTTTCTCAGTAGCATCCCATTATTATTTTTTGGTATTGATTAAACTAACCTTGGTATTTTTCATTTGATGGTATTGATGATCTCTCAAAACTAGCGTTTGATGGTATTGACGATCTCTCTAAACTAGCGTAATCATAAGATGTATTTCAAATGAACCAAGTGAGTAAACATTTTTCATACCATATTCAAGTTACCACAAGAATTTCTTCGTGGTAAGCCAATTCGTTTTAGTTCTAGCTTTGGTGTGGGACGATAACACTTGGGTATGTAGTTCGGCTTGAGCCTTATCAGGGTAACAAACGTCTTAATTCAAATGGAAGGAAATGTTGAATAAGGATTTGGATTAGATCCTGTATTGCAAATTGCTGAAACACTTTCAAAGCGCAATCCACAGTCATATCATTGGTGCTTTGATAGCTTTTTTCAACGGTATAAACCTAATGACAGCATTGTCGGAAAATTCAGTAGAAGCAACTGGGTTAGTTCGCGAAAACTAGTATAAACAAAAGGTCCATTAGAAAAAAAAAGATGTCATGAATAAAAGTAGCAGAGGATCATTTGACTATAGAATTGATTCGGACAAGAAAATAGTAATATGCAGTTGGACCGATGACAGGGTTATAAGTATTTGTTAAAATACAGTTGGTATTGAACTTGTTAGTAAGGCTTCTTACTATTTATCATTAAGCAAAAGCCGGGTTCAAATTCAACGGTGGAGATTTATAATGAACACATGGACAGACAAGATGGACCAGAATATCTCAATGTGGTATTCATCGTTCGTTACCTGCTCGGTTGATGCAGTGATGATTGATGCATGGTAACTGAATAAGATATGCTCGGGAAAAGATGCGACGGACCTTCTAACCTTTCGCAGAAACCTAATACGATTTTATCCGGTGAGGTATTGCAATCCACCACAACAAGGGCCGAAAAGAATATAAAAAAGGAACGGAAGAAAGCAGGCTCGACTTGTATCTCCACTTGGCGATTCCTGAAGGAAAAACTCTGCTCATTGTCGCATGAAAACAACAAGATTCGAAAAATGCGATCCATATCCGCCAAAAATTCTTTAAGTCATATCATATGGAATAAATGCATCTTCAAAAAATGTCATTTTGTATCAATCTTCCATAGCCCTGCTTATAGGATGCCCTTCTCGTCATAAAACTCTCTTTTAAAAATAAAACTGAATTACCATGCTAATATAGTTTCATTTACCCCATATTCCTAATCATACCAAAATCAGTTGAAAATGGTATAATGGTCGAGTTTCTTTGATGTCGTTTGGTTAACTTATATCCTTTGCAGCTAAATATATTGAAGTGTGTGTGTTTTAAAGTTCAAAAATACTTCTTTCAAAAAGACAAAATAGTTTACGCTGCTCCAATATATTAGATATGCGCTGTGACCTAGTTTACACCACTTAAATATATAATTACCAAAAATATTTGTCGTAGCATATAACTTAGGAGAAAACTGAGTCAGATTTTTGTTCGATTGATAAAAAAGCGACATTTCTGCAACAGGTTTATTTTAGACTTTACTGGATGGCGTTATTTCAAGTTGAAAGGAAATAGTGGAAAGCTTGACTGTACAAATGCATTCATAACTAAAATAATGCTGGTACAAGAACGGAATTTTGATGATGTGCCCACGTAACACTGAAAGGGAAACAGCAGATTGGACCACTGAAAGGGAAACTGTGGGTACAGGGTTGCGACTCTGGAATAGAAACCGTGGATGAAGGGGCTAATTGATTAAACAAAAGAATAAATAACGTCAGTTAACGGGGAGGGCAGACAAAGTGAGTTATAAAGATGTTGGACATATCTAAAAATATATTAAATCATTTTCTTGTGAATGATATTTTTTTAGAATTATTTCGCAGTGAAACTTCCAGGTACTTAGGTTAAGGCCAAGATTGTGGGGCATTCTATGAAGAATGAACTAAAAGTTTGTAAAAAGATCATGAAGAAATATTCGCTAACACTCCCAAATGTCGTTATGCAGAAGCCAAATTACAGTGATCAGTCAACAGTATACAGTTACGAGCCGCCAATAATAACTCATGTTCTGTTTCAATTTTTGCGAGAGCTGTCCGAAAAAAATCCAGCCGTTTTGAATATCTCCAGAAGCGGTTGAGCAGTCTTGGTGTATCTTGGCAACAGATCAAAGGGGAAATTTGCTGTGTATGTATGGAAAGACACTTTCCCGTGGGGTTACTCAGTCGACAGTGAGACACCGTTTAATGAACTTGTGTACTGTGTGGTCGTCGCATTTACAGTGACCAGGCCTGTCCATTCTTCACGTCTCGTAGAGGGTTTTTTGTGGGCAAAACATCACATCACCCAGGTTTGTCTGTTCCGTACAGTCCAGATTTCCGGGGAAGGATTTCCAAATATTTCAGACCGTGGATGAGATTAAGGAGAACGCACATGGTGGTCCCGAAATTGGGATTTGCAGAGAAAAGTGAAAAGTTGAAGGGACGTTGGGTAAGTATGTGCAGTCTAAAGGGGATTACTTTGAGGGGGACAGAGGCGACATTGCCCTATGTCGGTTATTTTTTTCGTTTATGTTAAATGGCAGGATACTTTCCGGACATGCCTCGTATGAATTGTATACTTATTTGTTGATATTGATATAAATAGGATACATCCGTCCGGTTCGACGAATCACATTTACAGGTCACATCTTCTCGACTCCGAGACTGAGGTAAGAAATGACAAGAAAACGGATTTAAAAACAATAACAAACGTTCATTTTGCCAAATTAGCAAGAGTACTTAATGTTTATCGGACTCACAAGCAATGGCTTGTTGACCACAACACACTTCGACGGACACGAGGTCACTATCTTTGAGCATACTGATATTTATATAAACTTGGGCAATGCCAGTTCTGAAGGTGCACATTTGGAAGAGGTCGAAGTTCATGGTGCCTGAGGCAACCTGCCATAAAAGTCATACAAAATAATCTTCCGTATGTCGTATTTCAGTTACTTCTCTTCAGTGTGGCCAATTTAGATATTTTATGCTTAAATTCATATC
>OY735215.1:18680267-18847767 GCA_963457665.1 Thysanoteuthis rhombus | reverse complement strand
AAATATACAACTAAAAAGAATCGGGGGGGGGTCTTTCATTTTTTACTCAAGGCACGGCATACATACTCCACATATTTAAGCTAAAGGCATGGCGAGTACTTTTTTTCCATCTTTGTCACGGTTAATGATCTCGTCTCTAGTTTCAAGGCCTACAAAAAAACATTTTCATCGAGTCTTTCCTTTCCCTGCCCTCACTACCCTGCAATACCGTTTTAACGGTCTTGATACTTTTTATTGCTACTACTCGTTTCTTTCCATCATTTCAGCTGTCCAAATGCGGAGCTAGATTCATTGAGATATTTTTCGATATTTCCTTTAAGAAAATCTGGTTAATTTGGTATTGTATTAAGAACTCTTTACATTCAGTAAGTTCTATCTTCGTTTAATCTTTTTAGACAGTGTTCAAATCAATAGATTCTGGCTTGGTCGGTCTAATTTCTTCATTTCTTTTAGTCCGAACCAAAATCTTGCTTTCCAGATTTTGATAAAAAAACAAATTTGCATTTGCGCGTGGTTCCATTTCAGTACGAAAACTTGAAGTACATTTCTCTTATTATTGAGAAAGTGGAGTTTTGATAACTTGAATAGTTATTTCCTTTTATATACATCACCTCTCTATGCATCGGAACATGTGATGTTTCCAGGGTGTTCAGGCACTTTTAACACACGGCATTCAGAATGGAAAAAAATCTTTTTTCTTATGTCTTTATTAGGATAATTCTGCACAAATGGGATTCGTTCTGTAGAAATTTGTTTTTCTCTTTTAAACTCTGAATTTGATATTGTTAATATGACTGCTCCATTGTCATCCATAAAAATATTAGGAGTCGCCGCGTTTTTTTTGCAGTATTTTGCTACCTGCGTCTCACTGATCAAACATATCGTCCTTTTTTTTCCAAGGTCGCAGTTCCAGCACCACTTCATGAAATTATTAAATTCAGGCATATTTGTTCGGCTTATCAAAATCACCCATATCTACAGAATTATCAAAATTTACACGTGTGGTTTGAAAGCGTGTCTCTGTCATATGCCTATTTTGTAAATAGTAAAACCAGTTTCTCTTTAAACTGAATAACTGACCTCTGAATCATAGAAAAAAACGTTTTCCAGTCTCTAAGTTTTGTGTTCATCCGTCAATGATTTTATAAGAAATTAACATAACATGAAAGTGCTTCTCACTCATTCTTGAAAAAAAATGTTATGAAATGAAAAGGTTACACAATGTTTACATCATAAAAAGAAACAAATTCCGCACATTTTTCATTGGTAAGTGTATATTATGACTTTTCAATCGTTAATTCTTTTTGTTTGTACAACGGTAAGGTTTTCCTTCACAGCTGATGACTAAGTAAGGTAATATATAATCGTCCACTTTCAGTGAGTGGTGCCGATCACACAGTAGAAAACTTGGATATTTATTTTTATTATTCTTATACTAGAGAGAAAAGCCGGGCAATGTTTTGCACCTACATGTAGCATAGTTATTCATTAGACACCATACGATTATTCTTTATTATTAAAATATTCTTTCTCTACACTAAGAAAACCCGCGTGGGATAATTAATTAAAGGATTGACTATTGTTACCGTCGCCAGCCTCCTAGCGACACAATTTAACAATAACATTGTATCAAGGCGCAGCGTGGAGATGGGTGATTATTAGTAAATATGCTGGCCACTTGTTATGTACATGACCATATATAAACATTTTGTTCAAGTTCGATCTTGCTGCTTAACAATGAACCAGTTCCTCGTATTCCCCATGCCTGATAACATTTATCTAGCCTAATGCATGGTCCCTCGACCTAAAAGCAGATCGCTATTGTTCAATTACATGAACTGGCATATAATGCCCACCCTCACACTTATTTCAGCCGGGAACATTATAAATCATCCATTTCCTTGAATTCTTTTTATATTGTTCCCGGCTATAATAAGTGTGTAGGTTTTCTTATTTGTCGCCCCCTTTCTATATCTTCTCAAATTCTGGCTAATGTGGATCTAGAAAACCAAGGTTACATTCACCCTATGTCATTTTGAGGGGAAAAGGTGGGGCATTGGTGTCACTTATCGGTGGTTGAATTGTAGCAGTACCGATTGTAGGGAGAAACAAAGTCTGTTGGTTGATTTGGGATGGTTGAATTGATTAGAAAATCTTGTCCTATTTAAGAAACAAATAAATCGCATAATGCTCAACTTTCAAAAGTTTAGCTTTTTATTGCTTCCACAGATAGTTACACTATAAATTTCATAAGCGTACGATAGACTTCAATTTTTTTTTCAAAAAGCCTCTCATTGTACCTGTATAGTATCCCCGGTAATAATGATTATCTTTTCTAATCATCCATCTGGTAACCATAAAGTTAAAGTAATTAAGATATTGCATCATTTTTCTAGATTGTATCAAAGTTAGGATTTTAATTCTCTGGCGGAAGACTTTGATATTTTTTTTTTCTTTTATAAGTCCAGCATTAACGAAGATTTGATTGTCCCTTAGTAGCGTATTCATTCATAGTCGATATGTACCGAGCAGCGGCTTGCCCGAAAACTTTTCTAAAATAAAAGAAAAGGAAATAAGAATCTTGAAGTAAATTACACAATTATTAGCCATTCTTACGTCTGAATTACTCAAAACTCTCCGTGATTTTTTTTTTGTCTGGAAACCAGATTATTACATACTTTTATGCTTATAATAAATTGCTGAAAATTATATTCTATCATCTAAGACTGCTAAAATGAAAGGAATTTTGGTCATGCGATGCTTGAAAATTCTAAATTTTTCGGGGCTAGCCCAGCTGGGTCTGGTTACGGTACCTCTTGCGAACTATTTTCCCCTTGTCACGATCCAGTATAAGGCAAATTTTGGCACAAGGCCATGTTTATGGAGCATCTAGTGAGAAACATAAGCGATGGCTCTATGCCAAGTGCTCTTCAAAGCGACATTTTACGACCCTTTCAAAACGTATCCAGCTAAAAAGAGAATAACAAACATTAACAAATAAGACGAATGATATCTTTGGTCTAGTTATTTGAAAGTTATTGACACAGGATATTTTGAATGTTTGCCAACCAGGAAAGATAACTAACAAGGCGAGAGGAAACTGTTCATTCGCAAGTTCCTCTGGAACGTGTTTTTGCGATTGCTTCCCCATATTTCTGGGCGCACAAAAAAAAATCTTGAGTGCTTGTTCAGCTTCAAGTCACGATACAGCGCTAATCGTGGTAGCAGTTAAACTGTACAGGTGAAACTGGTTAGTCAGTCGTCTACAAAATCGAAAGAGACCCACCTGTCGCTCTCACCACTGGGGGTAGATAGGTGCCTCACATGTTGTTCTCTCTATTTGGAAATTATTTTTCTGACATCATATTAAATTTTTCAGACTCGTAAAGATTCAACCAGCACTGCAAATATTTCCATTTGTGTTGCGTATATATATACTGTATTTGCCGACTTATGAGACGCACATTTGAATAATGCAAGAACGACTATGCGTCCAATGTACCGGTATTATGACTAGAGAGTTATCTATTGAATCTTGAAATGGACAGCTATGAGCTTGGATGGTTTTCAGTGAGCCGTAGTTTCTCCAAATACTCTTATAAACAATGCGTCTTATAGGCCGGAAAATACGATATATTATTTATCATAAAACTATATAATTTCGGTGTAATGTACGAAGGCTGGCGTGAAAAATCGCGAATACTGAAAACAACTGTTTGATTTAAGGGGAAAGAGCGTCTCGTCTCTTGAAGCAAATTCCAAATAGGGGCTGGTGACGAAGTCCCAGTTTCTATCTCATGTTTCAGTCTCAAGTCTGGTCGGAACCAGGACTTCATTTTCATGCCCACTTCTTAGGTAGGATGCAAGTTCACCAAAGGGATACCTCCACCCTAATCATACCGGCTTAGTGTGGTCAATTAACTGCTCAGGGGAAAATTGTTCTAATGAAAGCTTTTCCATACTTTTTGCCAATACCGGTAATCGAATCCGGGACCTTTTCCGTGCGAACTAAACGTGTTAAGCATTACACGATCCGAGTGGACCTATACGAGATGCCACTCAAAATTTCAGAAAATTCAAATAGATTTCTCAACTATCAACTTACTCAATGATTCGCTAGTCTCGCTGGACACTTCATGCATCTCTCAAACTTTTCCATTAAGAAACTAAGAAACTCATGTCTTTTTCTTTGGGGGAGATATTTCAAGTAGCACCTCGTAAAACGTAGGTTTATAATCTCAAATCGGAAAGCCTGAGTGTGTAAGTCACAATCGGGATATTTTGTTTTTTTTATCATGCATCTTTATTTTAAGTCTAACAAAATTTCCCAACAAGAATTGTATTCAAAATTCATGCTTATGTTTTGCCGAAGGTTACTTGAATTCTTCTGAACAATTATTTTGGTCTTTTGTGTGTATAAAACTAATCGTATCTAACGCAATCTATTCCTATATATGATGGTATAGCTCGTAGAGGCATATAAGTAACCTCATTTCAACTAACGCTCAATTTCTATTCTGATGTATATTAAGGCTAAATATGAGCTTAAAGATCTGTGGGGATCGATATTCCTTGTTGGAATTTTTCGCCGTATGGTGTTTCTCAGGATTTGGGGCAAAAATCTATATAAGATAGGATCCCAGAAAAAGGTAATCAGTTAAGCAGTAATTTTTCCTTCTAATCAAATAATTGTTTTAATTATTGACCAATCAGAGATGAGAGTTTGAGCTATACCGCTGGGAACCAGTCAGAAAGTGTATATTGAGTCATGGTTGATAATCTTGGCTCAGTTCATCTTAGGACACGTTGACCTGCTAAACTCCTCCTTTCGAGTACACCGGTTTGCGTACGCCAAGAAATGCAGCCACTTCTGAGAGACATCATTTCGAAAAAAATGTTCGAACAGTGAAAATTTTGAACAACCTCTTAATTTTCTGAGATTTTAGCTGCAGAAATTAACGGTGTGCTAAAACTTTTCCACAAAACTCTAGTTCTTACGCTTCAGCTGATTTACGCCAGATTTGCCTTTATTTGTTAAATCGTTCGTATGGTTACATAACTGAAGTGTTAGAACTCAAATCCCGTGGAGAAGTTTTGGCGCATCTGCAGTTCCCACAATGAAAATTTCAGTTCAAAATATCAATGCGATAAAAAGTTATTCTAAATTGTCAATGTTCATTTTGTTGTTGTTGTTGTTGTTATTGTGGTTGTTTTTGTTCGTTTTTTGTTTTTCTCGGGAAGCACAATATACTTTTCTCCTCTCAAGACTTGGATATCCATTTCAACTTACCTAACACCTTTACGACAAATAGGACTTGACCTATGCAAGTTTTATTGAACAACTTCTGGCCTATTTCCTTTCAACTCGCATATTTTATCTTGCCTTCAAAATGATTTGTCCTTGAACTTTTGATGTTCGATCAACATTCAACTCCAGGGAATTAGGAGCTTATATGCCAAAGTATGCAACAATGTAATGGTCTACACAAGTGGATCACTAAAAATGAAATTATATTTGACACGAGGTTTGCTTCTTGTAATATTTGCTCCTGCGTGGCGAAATACCTACATAGTTTTTTAAGAATTGACTCATCACTAAAATATTACTTATCTGAACAAAGCACAAGTAAAACAGATGTTTCACCTCGATAAGTGTATCTCTGAAAAAAATTGGAAATATCAGAACTCACCAGGCTTGTCAATTATAACATTTATTACATTAAAATACTGGGCAACGAAAACGCGCTCGACATTAAAAACTGTTTCTTTCTTTTGAATATGAAACAACAAGCGATATCTGTTTCAGTAATTTTTTTTTTTTTTTTTTTTTTTTTTTGCGAAATATTATTTGCACCTTCTTTGCCGTCAATTACTCAATGGAAATTCCGTTTGAACTCAAAAACAGAATCCATTCTGTCAACCTTGATGGGTCAAAAGATGTAAAGACGGAAGAGATGATTCATTTTAGGTCTGCTCATCCTCTATACCAAGTTGACACTCTAGGTCATATAGATATCATTTGCTGGTTTGTATGAATAATCATCATCAGTTTTTTAACGTCCGTCGTTGGACATAGACCTTCCCTTGGGTTCGCTAGACTTCTCGTCGCGGAGCCAATACTTTCTGAATTAGTCTACTTCGTCTCGCAATCTTGTATTCTGTCGGCCTCGGTTACGCATGTGTTTTCTGGGTATCCATGTCGTGAGTCGTGGTGTCCATCGCTTGTCTGCCATTCTTTCAACATAACCAGCCCATTATCATTCGAGTTTTCCAATGGATTCTATGATGTCCCGGACTCCGTCTCTTTTCTGATATATTACGCTGTCTTATGAAGTTGAGCATAATTCCTTCATGTGCACGTTGCATATATCAGTGTCTGTACATTCCACTGAAAATTGGAACTATGCATTTTTATACAACATTGCTTTCCAAACAAATCCTTGTTTTTTTTGGGGGGGGGTCGGAAAAAATACTCAAGTCATTTCAGTGAAGTCTTTTTGCTTCAAATGGTAAGTAGGGGGTTTCTCAAATCTAGTCTTTGTGCTTAGCAGAGAGGCATTGAGAACAATTTTTGAAGTCTTTGGTAGGACCTTGCGATAGGTTGAACCACGGCTTACCGGAGGCTACCACTCGGCTACATTGATCTGTACTGGTCATTATAAGTATTCAACTTTGATGTGGTAGGCGTCCTTTCTTTGTCTTATGGGTAGAGAAACCATATTGTTAATTATCAAAGTCTGTCGACGTCGTAGTAAAAGGCAAAGAATACTAAATTCGTTATTTTTTTTTCTTCTATTGGGTGGCATCTCAATGAGCAAAATAGATTACAATATATGTTTGTTTATAACGAAACTAGGAAACACCTCTTCGGGGTTTGAATATGTATCTAGAAAGACAAAATCAAAAAGAATCTGATTACTATTAGAATAATAGTCCAAACAAACTGATTTCTTTTGTCATGTTTATCGCATCTTTTAGAAGAAAACATCGTTTGACGGAAGCAGATGGTATTTGAGTTTCCAATTGCTTAAATGTTTTTTTTTATTGCACAGGGTGGGGGGTATCTTACCAATTAAGCTCCACGCATATTTTTGATTACCTCTGTTTTGGGCCCAATAATTATTTGATGGGATTTTCAAGTGTGTTTGTTTATAACTTTGTGGAAAGTCATTAACATACCAACTCTTCTTCGGACACTGCAGAATGAATCGACCAAACAGTTGTCAACAACAAAGATTGGAAGAGATATATAGATTGCCCAACCAAACGTTGGTATGTTTGATATGTTCCTAAAAATGGTTAATCAAATAAACCAGACGTTGACACACTCCTTAATGACTGAGATATATTCCTGTGACGTCATATCATTGCTTTCTCCAACTGATTTACATTCGAAGACCAAGAACAAAGAAGTTTCTCGCGAGTCGTCATCGGCCCAATTGATTGAAATTTTCACATCAGCTGTCAAGAAATTCAGAAGTCCGTTGAGTGACACTCTGTTAATAACTTTTTGTGTCTATTTATAAACACGGTCACAGCTACTCATCTTTAGTTCAGGTAATTTCTTGAAAGACTAATTTTAGATCTAACAACGCATTTATTCGCATTCATCTCCCTTTTGCAGCGGTTATATACTGGGTAGCACTAGTGTTACTATGGTGTGTATTCGCTGGTCATAGATCATAGTGCAAATAATGTCTAATACATTAACTGTTGCTGCATTTACTGTATTTGTGTGTAAACTTCAAGTGTTGATATAACTGGGCGTTGGAAATCTTTTACGTGGATGGTGTTGCAATTGATATCATAAACTGTGACCTTATGCTATCAACGCTAACACCCTCCCTTAGTCATTTGTTATATTTACAGATTGATTTGTAGGCTTTAGAGTCACGACATATCTCGCTTTGAGTGACACTGCAAAATAAGCACGTCCTCTGCTAAGAAACACTTGTCAGAAACTGAGTCTACTGCGTTGTAGTGGTTATCGATCCTACCTCGAATAGAACCATGGAATCGATGCAAGTGTCCGTCAGAGGCATTTCACAAAATACCACAAGACACACATATGCGTCATGTGGCAGTGGACATGTTAATTGATTCATAAAACATTCGTGACCATTGCTTATCAACGACTTTTGACCTGAATAAGTTCGTGGGACGGTATACCTACGGAATATCTCGTCAGCAACTCCCAGGACAATCATTACTGTCACTACGTTCAGCAACTTTTTCCCCAAGATGTTTTTCTCACTTTCTCTGTCTTTCGAGATGTGTTTTCACTTTCTCTGTCTCCCTCTCGAGATGTGTTTTCACTTTCTCTGTCTCCCTTTCGAGATGTGTTGTCACTTTCTCTGTCTCCCTTTCGAGATGTTTTCTCACTTTCTCTGTCTCCCTCTCGAGATGTGTTGTCACTTTCTCTATCTCTCTTTCGAGATGATGTGTTGTGTCTTTCTCTGTCTTTCGAGATGTGTTGTGCCTTTCTCTGTCTCCCTTTCGAGATGTGTTGTGTCTTTCTCTGTCTCCCTTTCGAGATGTTTTCTCACTTTCTCTGTCTCCCTCTCGAGATGTGTTGTCACTTTCTCTATCTCTCTTTCGAGATGATGTGTTGTGTCTTTCTCTGTCTTTCGAGATGTGTTGTGTCTTTCTCTGTCTCTCTTTCGAGATGTGTTGTCACTTTCTCTGTCTCTCTTTCGAGATGATGTGTGGTCACTTTCTCTGTCTCTCTTTCGAGATGATGTGTGGTCACTTTCTCTGTCTCTCTTTCGAAATGATGTGTGGTCACTTTCTCTGTCTCTCTTTCGAGATGATGTGTGGTCACTTTCTCTGTCTCTCTTTCGAGATGATGTGTGGTCACTTTCTCTGTCTCTCTTTCGAGATGATGTGTTGTGTCTTTCTCTGTCTTTCGAGATGTGTTGTGTCTTTCTCTGTCTCTCTTTCGAGATGTGTTGTGTCTTTCTCTGTCTCCCTTTCGAGATTTGTTGTCACTTTCTCTGTCTCCCTTTCGAGATTTGTTGTCACTTTCTCTGTCTCCCTTTCGAGATTTGTTGTCACTTTCTCTGTCTCCCTTTTGAGATTTGTTGTCACTTTCTCTGTCTCCCTTTCGAGATTTGTTGTCACTTTCTCTGTCTCCCTTTTGAGATTTGTTGTCACTTTCTCTGTCTCCCTTTTGAGATTTGTTGTCACTTTCTCTGTCTCCCTTTTGAGATTTGTTGTCACTTTCTCTGTCTCCCTTTCGAGATTTGTTGTCACTTTCTCTGTCTCCCTTTCGAGATTTGTTGTCACTTTCTCTGTCTCCCTTTCGAGATTTGTTGTCACTTTCTCTGTCTCCCTTTCGAGATTTGTTGTCACTTTCTCTGTCTCCCTTTCGAGATTTGTTGTCACTTTCTCTGTCTCCCTTTCGAGATTTGTTGTCACTTTCTCTGTCTCCCTTTCGAGATTTGTTGTCACTTTCTCTGTCTCCCTTTCGAGATTTGTTGTCACTTTCTCTGTCTCCCTTTCGAGATTTGTTGTCACTTTCTCTGTCTCCCTTTCGAGATGTGTTGTCACTTTCTCTGTCTCCCTTTCGAGATTTGTTGTCACTTTCTCTGTCTCTCTTACGAGATATTTTGTCACATTCTTCAATCCCTAAGCCAAAACATTTATTGCAAGATATCTCTTCAGCTGCTCCAAAACGGTCAAAACACAGATAAACCTGAACCAGCTAATGCATATCTCTATCTCACTTAAATCCAGAAGTATTGTAGTTGCTATGGTTTGCAGACTATCGGTAGTGTAATGAATTCGTCCTTATCGAATACCCCCACTGATCTGACTCTACCAGACTCTAGTATTTATAAATTTTGAGCACCTTGCCGTCGATGATACTTAGCTAGCTAACTAACTAATCTAATAGACAATTACTACTCAAATGAGTTCCATACTCAGTAGATGACCCACACTTGTGGCCTTGCTAAGTTCAGTGATTATTCATACAGATTGTTCTTTAATCCAACTGTAGATATCTAATAATCCTCTATCTTGACATTTTGCTTCCCTGTTATTCTTTATCCTTCCCTTTTGAAACTATATTTCAAATGAACGACTCTGCCTGAAAATTTTAATATAACTTGTTCAACATTCCTACAATCCGTTTTTATCTTATATTTCCTCTTCTATTAAAGCTTTCTCGTTCTTGATAAAACGTTAAGTTCTCTGTTACTAAAATTAGGCCAGATAGACGAAACTGTCTGTTTACTCCCATTATTAACAAATGCTATTAGGAATATCGACGTCTATCATGAAAAATGAAAAAAAATAAAAGGCATGCTTATATATCTATTTTGTGGTGGGGGACATTTTCTGGCCGAATCGGATACATAATCATTCTCGTCTCCATGTCAACAATTCTCATGAAACCCGAAATCGTAAAATGAAGCGGGAATTGTTTGGAAGAGGTTCGCAAAAAAAGTTAGGCAACTAGTATAAACACAAATATTTAGCTGCCAACTAATTACTGAACAAAAAATCGGGAAACTTGGCCATTTAAATCTGTATTTTATTAGATTAAACTATAAAGAATATAATTTGGAATTAGTGGTTGGGATAGTAATTTGCAAAGAGGATTATTTCTTCATATTTGTAACCCTGAAATGAATGTATAGTTGAAATTGATATATATGAAATAGTTAAACAGTAATTTCTATTTCACCACACAAACTCATGTAAATAAGTAGTAAATAGTCTCCTATTTGCTCTGAATCGTCTGCGTAATCTACACTATACGTTTTCATCATGTATATCGTCTATGTTGATTACCTCCCTTTTTGCGAACCTTATCCAAACAATTACCAAATAGAGCAGGTATAGTAGTTTCGTAAAATTGCTTCACGATAAAACCAATAATTAACAGTATTACTAGAAGCAAATGACTGTTTTAAAGGCCTGTCCATTGATAATATGCCAATTATCCATAATTATCCGTCAATTAATATCGAATTGGAAAAACTTCACCCAGTTTTTAACTCCTTATCACTCCACAAAGCGCGATTTGAGCTCTGTCGGTGTCATTAACAATTCACATTAGTAATATTTGTTTTTTTATTTGCGTCAAAATGTTATCGGTAGGCTGCCTCTTATATGAATAGATCTCTATACACTGATGAGTCGAAAAATTATGACTACTTGCATGACGAGATGTTGGTCGTCCGTTTTCCCGGAAAATAACCCTTATCCGATCAGACATTGGCTCTACAAGACCCTTGAAAGTTTCCTCTGTGATTTGGTGACGGAACGTCAACAGCAGAGAAAGGAACGATACTGGGGATATTTATAAAATTCGTAAATGGACAATCATGCTCAGCATCACATGGAGAGCTCGCAAGACAGCGCCAGATATTAAAGAAAAAAATTACAAAGATGCATAATGAAATTCCAAGGATTCTTAAAGTCGTATAGAAACGCTTACATTTCCAATTCGTCATGCATATTCAATAGGAGCGTCGAGAAGATCTCGTTATTACGAGAATTTATTCGGATTTGAAGCAGAATAAAATTAGAAGCAAAGCAAAGTTGCTCCCACGTAATACATTGATATTTAAGGCGAATCTTTATTTACTCTGAAAAAATGTATAGATAAGTTGAATCTTTACATGAACTTCTGTTATAGGAATAAAATATATGAAATGATAATTAATCACCTTTTAATATAGTGGTACACCCTTTGATATTTGGATTGTTTTCTTTTTATTATGATTGTATCCGTCACATTGATTCACTAAACGTTTGGATAAAGTCATTACACACGACTTATGAAGCAATGGATTTGACTCCATTTCTCCAAAGATCCATGGAGATCCACCCAGTGTTTGTAGTAATTGTGTATTTCACAGGGTTTTACAAGGTCAAAGGGACCCAGCTACCTTATTATTTATCTATTCATGCCTTTCACAGGGGTATTAGTCTGAAGTGCACGCAAACAGTCCCAGTCAGAGTTTGAACTCAGTTTGCTTATTCCAAAGTCCGTTAAGCCATCCGCACCCAATGAAATAATAGGGTAAAAAAAAAAATATTTTTAGCACCTACGAGTTCCGTAAAACAAAGTCTTCCTGTAACAATATCTAAGGACGCTTGAGATATGGATAATTTGAATCCTTTACATTTATTAAAATTTAACTTGGACGTTATGAATTAATGGTTAACCATATTGAATCTTTTGTAGCATTTCTCGAGGCAATGAGGTTACTTGGAGATGGCATTTATTTAGATTTTCATATGATAATTATCACTCATTTCATAATGTGTAACGTTTATTCTTATACCCGACAGTGACATTATCTTATCGCAAACTAGGTTTTGTTGAATGAAGGTCACTCAGAAAAATCTTAAAGGTAATCGGTATTAAATGATCAAGGGGCTTCGTCAGTCCCTACCAAAAGCTAACGCCCATAATTTCATACTACGGTTGTCTAAAAAAAAAAGAACAAAAAAATTTAAGTTGCGATTTCCGCTAGTTTAGGGGTCGAACTTTATTAGCAATTTGATCTTAAATAATTAAAACAGTTGAATCTTTCTCCCCGAATGGCCGGGTTCTAGAGCAGTCAAGTTGTCAGATTTGTGCAGCTTTTCCAAAAGAATATGTTAAGTTCGAAATAAGAAAAAAATAGCAATACCAGCTATAGAATTTTGAGGCTTTTTAGATAACCGACCACGGGAACAAGCTGGCTGTAGAAAGCTAAACCATCGACCATCTCCATTCAGTAACCAAGAGAAAGTAGCAGGATTTAGAATGCCTCTCGCCGTAGCAATTGTCGACTTTAGGAATACCTTTGACACTGTGCAAATCCCCGAAATCATTGACGCAATAGTACAACGAGGCATAGACCCCATATATGTCAGCGTATTGCAGCATATCTGCCGACGCAGCAGTTATCTCATCAGGCCACATAAAGACTTTAGGCCCTTTCAAATGGCCTGCCTAGTGATAATCTTCTGAAAGCCAAACTGGAAACGCAAAGGAATCAGAATAGACGGTGAATACCTATGTAACCTCAGATTTGTGGAGGACGTCTACCTCTTTGCTCTTTGCTTCGATCTTGTCCTTAACAAACATGTTAAAGACAAGATTGAAAACGTAGAGCAGATAAAAGTAGACAACCACATCCACTTCGGAGTACGAATTTTCAAGGAAAACCACAAAAGTCGAAGTAATCAAGAGAAAAATCATACAAATAGAAAGCTTAGTAGAGCAAGCTCGACGTACGAGAACACGACAATCCCATCAGTCTTAAACAGAAGGGTCTACAACCAGTGCATCCTCCTGATAGTCACCAATGGAGATATGGAACCTAACTAAAAGACGGACCCTCAAACTGAGAAGCAGATTTAGAGCGCTTACCATAGTGATGGCTACTAAACGAAGCTAATCTCGTAGACTCTTGCTTAGTATAGCAAGTTCAATCCTCAGACTGAGCCAAGATTAGTAATTATCTACCAAAAATCAGCCATCTTCACTCAGTGTTTAGAAATGTCCTCTAGAAAGTATTTCACAAATGTTTCACAATCCAAACCATAACGTAATCTATTTTGATACTTATTATGAGACAAACTACAGTTGAGATCGGAAGTCTATTTTATGCCTATCTTTCAAGTGGAAAGAGTTGACTACCATGAAAACCAGCTTTCAAAAGCATAGCATTTACCAGTGTTCAGACACCGACAACTGCGTCAATAGAAAATGCACAACTATCTGATCCATCAAACAGGCCAGTGTCAACTGTTTATCTCCTTTTAGGTACGGTTATTTACCAAGTGCAGCTTAGTGTGGCATAAGGCTACAATAGTAGGGTACCAGTAATGATCAAACTCGCTATACCAGCGTAATGGTTGGCGAGACAAACTTGCTAGCTACGGTACTATTGAAGGCACCAAGACGCCTTACAAGTAATCTTAATCGGGTGAAGCTTTTGGCATCCTCCCGATATTCATTTATGGAGCTCGAACATGGAACCTAACCAAAAGATTTGTTCCCTAAGAACTATGCAACGTGTCCGAGAGAGATTCACGCTTAACATAAGTATATCAGAGAAACAAGAACCAAAAGTTCAATGAGGTGTCCACTATAAAACTTAAAACACGATTGTTGCAAGATCACGTGACCCTGAGTGGAACCGTTCTCTGTATAAGAAGAATCCTATTAAGGAACACCTTTCTACCAAGTTTCAAGTAAATCCAGCTTAAATCAGTTGAACAATATGGGGACAGTTCGACTAACCACCGAACGGACAGAGGCAAGGACGCCTTTGAAAACAGAAGTCAGAGATCATAAAATCCATTAGAAAATGCAAATGGCAGTGGACAGGCTATGTTGCAAGAATATCAGACAACCGCTGAACATTGCGACATCATTTGCAGAATTGTGGCCGACAGAAAATAAGATGGTGCGACAATTTAGACAGGTTCAGGAGATATTGGCGTAGCGACGCCTACGATAGGAAACTGGTGAATCTTTAGGAAGGTATATGACTAACGGTGGGCTCCAAAGGCTGATGATGTGTGTGTCTGTGTGTGTGTGTTTGCACCCACGTTAGTGACCGTGTCACGGTGACAGAAGATAAATCTGAACACTAATAAGGTTGGATTTGGTATTTTCTCACGAGCATTAATTACATATTCTGTTGTGATGATAAATATGTATACGTAATCCATTAACAATTTGCATATGGTAAAGCCTTCAATCTTTGACAACTGCAGAATATACTTGTCATGCAACTAAAACGTTTTTTTTTCTAGAGTTGGGACGTTAAAAATTTTCCAGTTAGATAAATGAGAAGGGTAAAACAAGAATATTTTTCACGAAACATTGTTTTCTAAAATGTTTCCGCTAGAACTCTGCTAACAGTATCGGGAATTGTAGCATCATTTGATTTAAACTTAATGGCTGTGCTGATTATGTTATATTAATTTGTTTTGTTTCTTTAACTGCGACGGAATTTTTCGTTCAGACAAGACTTCAATGGGTTCTTAGCCTTCATGAAAAGGTAGGCGGAAAAAAAGAGGAAATATTTAAAGTTACACTGCGACGTATTTTTTGATAAATCGATCCTTGAAATGAAAACGTAACAAAAGAAAAAGGGTTCGTAATTTAAGAAGCTTAAACATGACGCATTGTAAGCGTAGATGACCTATGACTAATTGGGAACAGGTAAACACTTGTTGGATACAAACAAAAATGCTGCACGGCTCCAGGAAAAAATCAGTGTCAATTTTCTGTCATTTTTCAATCGATTGGAAACACAGTTTTATTACAGAAACGATTGTTAAGTTCTATCGAAAATTGAGTAGATAGCGTCGCAGGTTTTGAAAAGTGTTCTTCTTTCATCAACAGTAGCCTTTGTTGTTGGACATAGACCTTCCCCACGATTTGCCAGACTTCTCGATCATGGACGTCGCGGAGATAATAATTTCTGAACTTGCCACTGTTTCGCATATGATCTCTGGATATCCACGTTGTCAGTCGTGATGTACATCGGTTGTCTGACATTATTGTAACATGACAAATCCATTGCCATTTGAGTTTTTCTGGTGGATTCTATGATATACCTGACTCTTTTTTTTCTCTCTCTGGTGTATAGTGCTATTTTGTGATCTCTCTATATGATGTTGAGCACGTTGCATGATTCTCATTTGGAGGGGCAATCTTTGGGTTAGGTTCCATGTTTCAGCTCCACGGGTGACTATCGGGAGGGTGCATTGGTTGTGGGCCCTTATTTTTAGGACATGGGATTTTCTTGTTCTTATAGACAGAGCTTTCTCAACCGGAAGCTTGCTATCTTGGAGCGATTCTTCGCTTGATTTCTTCTATTTTTAACAGTTTCATGGAGATTCGTTGTCCTATGTAGATGTTGTGGTGAGTTGAGGATATTAATGAATTCATATACCACATTCCAATATAGATTGATTGATTGAAAATTTACTGTACAAATTTTTATCACAAGCCCAGGGCTTTCTCAACCCATCACTAAAGTTTATTTACTAAACTTTGGCACATACACCATGATTACAGTACCTGCTGTTCCTGTGGTCACCCTCCTGAATAGTGATCAGGTTCATTGGTGCTCAACTAGATCCAGAGGAAGGAAACTGGTACTTTCAGCGTGACGATTGTAAGTAATCCCATCGTCATAAAAAAGACTTGAAAACTAATCCTGACTTTGCATGGGCAGTTTTAAACTACAATTTGGTAACAAATATTTGTTATGTGGCTAGGTAGGAAGTTCTCAAGTTCTCCATGAATTGAATTTCCTTTAGTCTTTTCTATTAGATTGAGATGTTTACGTAAATCTTTCGTAATATCGTTGTAGTGAAAAAAAAAACTGGTAGATGTCAACAAAAAATACCGCCTAACAGTAAGGTCCCCCTTGGCTGAATGAGTAAAAGACGCCAGGCAGATACTGGGCACCCTCTGGCTAAAGAGTATGAGTTCCATTCTCACTGTGGGCTTACTTTTTATATTCTGTTTGCGCTGTTTAATCTTTCCCTTTGGTTTACGATCCGATTCAAATTTGTAATTTTAAAAAAAAGCAACTGAAAGTTAGGTTGGAGGTGAAAATTAGTCAAAATTGATTATGTTGTAATACTTCATCCAAGAATAGAAATTTGAAAAATTAAAAATATCGTTGCTTTATCAATGAGCTGCACCTTCCTTTATAATTACTTCCTTTATGTTTTCAATTAATTTGAAGTGGAAATAAAGATATTAGTTGATTTTTCATAAATCAGGTTCCGTTTAGTGACTTTTTCATGTATGTGTAACTATAGCATCGGACTTGGACATAAGCTTAGGGTCCCACTATCTGGAGAGACTTAAAAAGATCAAAAAAGACATATAACGTACTTTGCATAAGTAAATCACCGTATCCCATGTGTGTACTAGGATTAATTATCTGAAAAAAAAATTTTTTCTCCTAAATAGATCTTTTATCTAAGAATTTCTAAAAAGAAATACACTAGAACAAGATTTGGGCATTATTAGTCCAAAATTACCAAAGAGACCAGAGAACGCACTTTTGGGGGGAAAAAAAAGTTTTTTTTAGATGGTGGTTAGTGGTGTGCTCATGCAAATTTTCAAGGTTGTAGTCCCCTAAATATGACCAGGAGTGCCCAGAGAGACACAGACGAGCAAAGAGAAGAATCTATAGCCTGCTTGGCTGGTTGGTTGTGTCAGAAATTTGTGGAGCTACGGTGATTCGGTATATTTTCAGATTCTGTGAGATCTTCTGGCATCATTTTTATGGGGTATCTAAGCTTCATTTTGCTTCGGGTTTACAGAGTCTAATCCTGACATTTTGTGTCTATGAAAGAGTAGTTTAGGATGAATAGAGATAGTAACATGTTTATTCTATTCATGAAAGTATAAATGGCCATCAGATGGTTACTATTAATCTATATTCAGCCATTTTTTATAACAATTCAATCTCCATGCTTAGCAGAGCCAGTAGTAGGCCCGGCCCTGACGGAAAAAGTAGGCCCCCCTAATTTAAACTGTTCATTAAGCATTTTTGTAATCAGAGCGAAATATTTATTATTTATATATGGGTTGGGTATATACATGTATATGATGTACTGTACTAACTGGTATATTATGAAGACAGATGTTGTTTTTAACGTTGGTTCAGTATTCTTTTAAGAATGATAGTATTTCTTAATGGTTTGTTAAGATGATGAATTTAGCCGAGAAATATTTCTTCACGGAAAATGAATACGTTTAGGTTACCATTGTAATGATACCTTATTGGTTTCGAGAGAAATTAAATGATCATTTGACTATAGAAATAATGTAATGTTCGAGGTGTCTTTTGAATTGTAAACATGTATATATTTAGATATTGTTTTGATAATGCTTTTGTCAGATATAACTGAATAAATGACAGAAGAATACAAGCAAGACAAATAAAATATATACGTATTATATTAAACAAAAAGATGTCAATAAAATACGTGTATAAAAGTATCAAACACAACGCAGGTCAAAACTATTACAGGCTACAGACAGCTGAGTTGGGAAGTTCTTGCCAACGAGAATTGACGGCTTGACACAATATTGTTGGTGCTTGATAAATTTGAAATTTGTTGTTTTTGTTTGTATTTTACTTCAGAGGGAAATTTTTCCATGAGTGAATAAAAAAAAAAAACTATTAATATTTTCAATGAAAAGTTGAAGCAAAAATTAACAGATGTCCGGATGTTGGAGACTGTTTTCTTCTTTTCAATTAAAAAAAGGGCTGAAAAGATTGCATTTAATGTGATCTTTTAGGATAGAATGAAAAGGCTGTGATTATTACTTACTGTCGGAACCGTATACATTTTTTATCAAATTAGATCCAGTAATTCATACGAGCAATATTTGGAGCTCTTGAATTTGAATCAATCATCAAAAACCGTCAACCAAAACTGTCACCAAAACAATAACATCAAATACCAAAAACTGTCACCAAAACAATAACATCAAATATCAAAAACTGTCACCTGAGGTTTAAGGCTCCTAAAAATTAGCACTGGTTGTCCACATGGACACATAGCGTAGTGGTTACAGAATCAGACGAAATTACTGCAAGTAACCTTATGGTTCTAGGTGTGAGACAATAATAATATTACTAATGCTAAGAGAGGAGTGCGGTCAATATACCCCCGTCGGTGAAATAAAGGGTTCGGTTCGTTGCTTCCCCACACCTACTAGATGATACCTGATGAAGGCCGTAGAGTGCAACAGCTGAAACGTTGTATGAAAAACAACCAAGATGAGGATGGTCCGAATAATAATAGAATTAATAATAATACCTCATCTCAGAGATTTCGTCGGTTTTCAAGTAGGTCTTGCTGTTTATATATTCCTCCAAATTTCATTACAAAAATTTTCTTTTTATTAATATTATTGTTCACAATTAGCTTATTTAGAATGAGATGGTGAAAATATGATGGTGTGAGTGAGTATTAAACTATTCCATCTTTTAAAAAAATACATTCTTTTTCTCAACATCCATTACCGTTTGAAATTGACAACCCCAATCAGCCACGTGTCGTTCTCTATGATCATTGCCGGGATAGTCGGATGGGGTGAGATACCCAGAAGGATAATCATGACAAATATGTGGCCACGATGTCAGTGATTCCTTCTTAGACAGAGAAGGCAATATTGTTTTATAATTTTAAATTCATGTATATATCTACCTTTTCCTTATTTCTATTGATATTCGGACCATCCTCATCTTGGTTGTTTTTCATACAACGTTTCGGCCGTTGCACTCTACGGCCTTCGTCAGGTATCATCTGGTAGTTTTGGGGACACATAGCGCAGTGGTTACAGCATCAGACAAATTACTGTAGAGTAATCTGATGGTTCTAGGTTCGATCCTAGTGTGAGACAATATAACAATACTACTAATGCTAAGAGGGGAGTACGGTCAATATACCCCCGTCGGATAAATAAAGGGTTCGGTTCGTTACCTCCCCAAATCTACCAGATGATACCTGACGAAGGCCGTAGAGTGCAACGGCCGAAACGTTGTATGAAAAACAACCAAGATGAGGATTGTCCGAATATCAATAGAAATAATAATAATACCTCATCTCAAAAATTCCTAGATATACTACCTTTTCCTTGTTATTTTGAGTTCATCATGCAAAGAAATATGAACAAAATCTCTCAAGTAGCCCAACACGCACCTCAAAATCGTAGGGCCCGAACCAAATGACCCCACTCCCACTTCACTCGGCTCCATTAATGTATTTTTGTCCCAAACGATGGAACAAGTGTCTGATCCGAAATTGAATAAAGCTATTGTT
Source organism: Thysanoteuthis rhombus (assembly GCA_963457665.1). Lineage (NCBI taxonomy): Eukaryota > Metazoa > Mollusca > Cephalopoda > Oegopsida > Thysanoteuthidae > Thysanoteuthis > Thysanoteuthis major. Next base: position 18,827,946 of record OY735215.1, on the reverse strand, counting down.
CGAAATAATGAAACGAGAATTATGTGAAACAGCAATTTCCGAACAGGATTCGTAAATAGCCTGTGACCCAATTTAAGATAAGGAAAGGCGAGACTAGTCGAAATCTTCCGGAAATCCGTGAATAGTGAAAAAGAAAAGTACAAGAAATCATGACTCATGAACGATTTTCATTATTCATATCACAGCCTAACATTTTGGGGGTTTCTACGTCGTGATGGAAGATTCAGGTTCTGGTTAGAGAGAAAGGGGAAAGGGGTGCACGCCGCCTCTCGTTGCGAAATGCCATTTTCGCCTTTCGCGTTTTTCTCTCCGTAAAATGGAAAAGTGGCGTAGAGAAAACTCTCGAAAACGGGCGTCACCTGTATTAGAATAATTGGTTTTTTTTTTTGCCTGAACTCGGACCCTGATTGATGACTCTCGAGGTAAACGCACTATGGTCTTATTACTCTGAATAACTGCCGAGATATAATGCTTGCCTCTACGCTTCGATAATTCAACATTTTCCACCTGTACCAGTGTTCTGTTCGAACTTAAGTAAAAACTAAGGTTTTGAATGCTGAATCTCCAGGCTAGCAGACATACGCTTCTCTCTTGTAAGATTAACTTTACACGATTTTTTTTTCAAAATTTTCCTCTCATTTGACCCCGTGGCTTTGTAACCCTAGTGAATATCAAAAGTGATAATAATCATAATTTGCTACCACAGTCAATAATTGGACAACCGTAACGTCAAAATTTGAAGTCGAGTGAAAAAAAAATTCCATCAAAGAATAAATATAGTCAGAATAAATTTTATTTATGACATCACTGGCGTTTTCCACGGAAAAACATCCAAAATATTTTTTTTAAGTTGATACTGGAAAATCAAGATGTTATAAATAAACTCGTCAAAGTAAGGCCTCCTCAAAGGTTAAAAAAAGCTTCATTTCCAAAAATGAGACAAAAAAAAAAAACATTTTTAGAATGGGTCTTGCGGAGTACTGATGCTAATTTCAAGTCTGTAAACAAAACGGTACGGTCAGGAGCGCTGAAACAAACAAACAAAGCATATAAACACATAAACAATACACGCTCATATGAAAAAAAAATGATAGAACCCCACACCATCTTTGATGGCTACGGTTGTTCAATCATTGTTATAATACTGCAGTTTCCTACCTTGAGCAGTTTCCTCTGTAGATGTTCAAGATTACAACTAGTGGTAAGGGGTTCAATTTGCAATGTAAGTTTATGCTAAACTGAACTTCATTCTGTATCCGGCACAGAGGTTTCAGTTTGGATGACTTTTTTTTCTTTCATCTTTTCGATTCTGGAAGTCACTCAAATTCGAAAAAAAAATTTTTTTTAATTTAAAAAAACATCTTAGTTGGCAACACAGGATTTTAAAACCTGAAAAAATTGTTTTTTTTGAAATAAAATTGTCAATACTGAACTCACGAATTCGGAAGAAAAAAAACAACATCTGAATTGGCAAACTTGTTCTGGACAGCGTTCACGCTTTTTGTTGTCCTTTTTTTTTTTATTCAGACATTTTTAGTGATTACTGCCCAACAAAATGCCGAAGAAGTAACCCATTCATTGATCGCCCCTTTTTTCTTTTTTCATTGTTTGGTTGATCACTCCCAGCACAGTATGCTGCCAAAATACGAGGGTCTCGTGACTGTTTCTATTGAGTGACTAACCAGACCTATTTCTGTATATCTTGATGAACCCATTCACCAGATGACATGGTATTTCATCGATGAAATGCCCTGCAGAAAATATCCTGGGCCATTTGAGAATTGCTAATTACAGGACAATTCTTGTAAAAGCGAAGGTGCTGGTTTCGAATGCTTTATTAATGAATTAAAAAAAATAGATGCAGGAAGTTACAAACAAAGAGTTTGTCACGCAACTAACTTAACGGACAATTACGATGACTCAATTAATTATAATGAAAGAAGGAAATAACTGACTTCGTCGCCTAGTAGTTGAATTTGTAATCGTAATGATATTTCTAACGAAGAGCTCAGTGTAGGTCAACCTGTTGAAATTATGTAGTTGGTGCGTGATTACGGAGCCACGAATCCACAGCCAGTGGCGTTAATGTCACCCGGGACAATAACTAAGTGTCAACCCCAGTGTTGCCAAACGTTTACGCGCTAAATCGATCAAAAAAATATGTCCAAAAAATGTTTTCAATTTGCGAGACAAAACAAAAGAATCATAATTATCCAGAATGATCCAGATTTCATTTACAATCATCTAAATTTATATCTAGTACCTGGGTGCTATTTTAAGACTGACAGATGACAACCATTTGTTGAATTATGATAAAAATAATGACAAATTTCCCTGTGCACTCAGCTACTTCACTCTAAGCTGTGTGATTTCGGTGGTCTTACATCTTATCAAGGGGACTGGTCACATAAACTTGTAGGTATAAAATCCTAGTCTCGACCAGAGTTGAAACATGCAAGGGTCACCAAGCTGGCTCATACAACAGAAACAGAACTGGCCGTCACATTTCATTGGGAGTTTTATCTCAAGAAACGCTACACTTTACCTAACTTGACCTTCGTTGATTTAGACCTCCTCGCGAGTCTCTATTCTTTTTGCTTCTTTTGCGACGTTTCTAGAATTCATTCACAGTCTTTATTTGTTGAATGAGACTATTATTGTGTAAAATAATGTATGTGGTGGAAGAGCGAGTGGCCTAACGGTTAACAACACGGGAAAAGGAATCTGCGTACAGTTGATGTTCACTTGCGTGCGATTTCTTTTAGGAAAGGCATGAACCGACTCCTAACCAAACTATGGGTAAATAACTGGAAAGATCTGACTTTCTTTCTTGCGTTCCCAGGTATCAGTAAATAGTTGGGTAGACTGGTCTCTCTAACCTTGGTTGGCAACCAGTCTAGAAGATGGACAACTCTGATTCCAAAACAGTTGGGGTCCCTAAGGCAGACTGGTTCCACTTCTTCCAATAGGTCAAGTTAGGAATTACTATTGCTGCTATGTAATCTATTGTATATTACTTGGAGAGGAGATGGGCATTGCCAAACAACTCCTATTGCCCAGAAAAATGCTATGAAGGGAAAGTACCCAGCATGGAACCCTGGCAATCTACTTGGTCACAGGTCGAACTGGAATATATGCGTATATCTGTTTTATATATGTATGCAAATAAGTGCACGACTGTTAATCATTCAAATAATGGGCCGACATATTTCAGTTCGGATGAAATTTCATGAGGGCACTGGAAAATCTATGCACCGGCTCTATTCGTTCACGTGACTATCAGGTTGTCACTAATGATCTATCGATCCCGGAAAGTTGAACCATAGAGAAAAAAAACATGACAACATTTAGTGATCAAAGATCAAAATGATTCAAAGATGTATCAACTTGTTCTTAGTTGATTTGGCAAAATTGTGATTCAGATTGTTTCTGGGACAACATATGACAAAAATGTTTGGTATGGCCATTCCTGCATTCGTCCCCCAACTCAAATGCACGTGTACATGAGAGAGAGAGATGGATGTTTAGGTAAAACACACGTCTCTTGTTGAAAAACCCTTGTCATCAAAGATAGTGACAGGTTCTAGACTTTTTTCCGTATGTGCCAGTGTTTGTGAGCTTCTTTGAGTTCAAGCACCCTTGGCCACACCGTTTGGTCAACAGATATGAAAATTAGCATCAGTACTCAACTACGCCCCTTTCAAAACAAAATTGACATTTTTAGGCCTTATTTGGTCGGGTTTATTAATAACATGTAGGATCTCTAGAATGTAAATGTAAATGGAATTTTTTGCACTACTTAAAATTTTGACGCTATGGTCGTTCAATTATTGGCTATGATGGTTTTATATATTGATAAGTCTGGCAAAGGACCATTCTAGGGGGGGGGGTATGCTCAGCAAAGATCAAAATTCTTAATGATAGCTCTTGAGAGTTGTTATATCTCTACAGCAGCCTCTCTTTCTCTGTTACGCCAATCTTCCTGGTGGGTGGCCTACCGTGACAATAAGCATTCGAATACTGGCTTTTACCTGAACCCGAACACTGGCCACTGAAACAAGTGGCAAATCCACAACTCTCTCAGCCACGAAACAGTTTGATGCGTATATGTAAATATTTGCACCTGCTGAGTATTCATTTTTTTTATACCGACAATGTAAAGTACGACGCAAATACCTTGCTTAATGTTGATAGTGAAAGAAACCGTGGACATGGTGCTTCTTAGACTCAAGTAAAAAAAAAAAAAAATGGTTCCTTTGTCACAAGATATTACACTACCCACGAATCCATTGATGATTTTAATGGCATAAAAAAGTCCAAAGCTTTATTTATTCCGGAGTATTTAGTGACGAGTAAATACTAATTTTCTCCACAACCTCTCGATAAGTCTTTAATTTAAGGATGATATTTTCATCAAGTATGTAAGTTCATAAATAGATGAACCATGGACTTGTCTGTCGGCTTGGATAGTTGTGTATATACTACTTGAGACCAGGTGAAAGCTTGGATCTAAAACGCTGATAGTCAAGATTGTGTAGTTCTTTTCCACTTCTTCTTGCCCTCATTTTCCCATTCTTTAGCCTCGAGCCGAACTGGGTCTTGCTAAGTAACAATCAACCACCGCTTCAAACCATAAATGTTTCCTTTTTAATTATCAATTTCTTTTATTCGCACACTATCCCTGAACTGCGAAAATGCTCCGTGGAATCTCTACAGGGTTTGGTTTTGTTTTCTTTTCGTTTTGATATTATGAAAAATAGGTGCAGGACGAAATCAGTTTTGATATTTTGCTTTAGAGAGCGTCATACATTCATCTTCTTACTGACAACGTTTATAGGTTTTCATTACGTTAAAATTAAAATGAATATTATCAATGATCTTGGAAGCTATGTATATTTTCCAAGACGAAAAAAATGAACTGGTGATTAGCATCTCTTCTTCTGTAATGCAATATAAGGGATGGAGTATTTGCTTGACTTTTTTTAAGATGTAATTTCAATTAAAAGCAACATTCAGCCCTGATTAGAAAGAAAAAGAATTCAATAAAATAGCAATGGTCAACACTGGATTTTCATGCAGACAAAAAAATCCGTTTGGCCTATGCTTCATTTTCATGCTTGTGATTTCTTACTAAATACTCAATGACTTGTTGATGGGATCTAAAATGTACGAAGGAAACCTTTCAGAGTTCTTTGCTTAATCATTTAGCTACAGACATATTTTAAGAAAGAGCTACGTCTGCTTATTTTTTGGCGGAATAGCAAAAATACGGTTGCTGTGCATTATGGGTATTATGCTTGTTTTATCGATTAGCTTTGATTGACAGTCATTCTTTCTGATTTTATTTAGCTTCATAAATGTCAGCATTTTTCCTGGTGTTCTGTATCACAGTTTTTGTCATTAGCAGCTAAAATACGACCGGAAGACTCTGCCGACATCTTAGGTGCGATTTTGTCGGCTGTTGTTATTTTGCATAAACAATAATAATGGCGACAGAATTATCGTAGAATTGAAGGAACTTATCTGTGGGTGCAGCTGTGGTAATAGTATTAGTGCTTATGATGATGATGAACAGTTGTATTAGGGGTCGCAACAAAGTTTTCCGGTATTTCAATTATTGATTAAGTTGGGTGGGTTTTAAAAACCGCTCAAGTTCAAGAGCGCATGTCCGGTTTGAGTACTTGAACTCAGTGACAGTAAATATCGTCTATGTACGTCACAGAAATGCACACACAATCGTATCGAGCGTAAAATAAAATTTAAAAAAAAAACGATTTAATTTGATGAATGGTCTATACCAGTGCTGTCCGACCTTTCGCACCGGTCGGTCGCAGTTTTTTACATTTTAATTTTTTTTTTTTTTTCTTCCTTTTTTGACTTATTTTATTTCTGTGTTTTAAATCTCTCACTAGAAGGAACCTGTCTTTTTCTTTCTTGGGAAGGGGGGGGGGTACTATAATTGTAAAACCAACTACGCACTCAAGGTATGGAAAACGCAACCATACAATTTGAAGTTTTGTTTTTTTTGTTGTTTTTTTTATAAACATTACTATTCATGAGATATTTGGCCTTGAGTTGACGCTTTCATTTCTGGCTGGTATTAGGGTTATTACTTCTTGCATACACCAAGTCTCGTAAATATTCATCAGGTGAACGTGTCCGTTTTTTTTTTTTTACCCTTTTCACTCGTGTAAGCGCTGATAAACACAGCCAGTATTTTTGCTGCTGTATACAATGGCTGCAAAATAAAGCTGAATAATAGAGTGGACAGTTCTTTGTGCACCACGAACAACTGTGTCTTGTTTATGCGGTTGCTAGATGCACGATGACTCTCTTCTGCCTTCTATTTGGCTGGAAATCAAGTCGAAACCAAACACACTTTTACATGTTTAGTCTTATTTTGCAGGGTTTTTTTTATGTATGTATTTCTTTTGCAGCCATTGTATATGCGTCAAAAGGTTTCCTTGAGTTCGTTCTTTGCTGTTATCATAACTCAATCATCTTCAGCTGAACTTCACGGTCTCTTCTTCTCCAAATGTTTCCAGCAATTTCCGAAACCGCGCCGAAAAATGGATAGTTTTCAAATTGCTGATTGAAATTATACATCGAATATCTTTAAGCGAGAGGAAAAGTTGGCTTTTAATTTTTCTACTGATGTAATATATATATATATATATAATTGTTCCTCCACGATCAGCTCAAAATCATTTGACGCAATTTTGGCCAACGCTGAGAATTGAAAAAAAACTAGCTGCTTCAGTTTATTAACAAATAGATTCAGCTTGGCTTCAAACATGGCAATCATTCATAACAGCAGATAATATTTAGTCGGGATATCATTTCGGGTCGACTTTGGTTGCAATCCTCAGGTAATCGTTTCGGAGGCCTTATGTAGGGTGTTCGACGGCATCAGTTCGTATATAAGACCATATGACCCCAGTTAATAACTTTAAAGGTTTTCTTTAATGGTTGTCATAGGCGCATCAGACAGGATTCCTACATCCAGATTTTAAACCAGGACTCGTGACCAGAATATTTACGATTTTAACATCGATCTCTGGTATCAGTAGGAGAGTCCATGTGAAAATTTTGACTGATGATTTTTCTACATAAGTAGGAAATCCAAACTTGAATGATCATTCTTAGTCCCATTTCTATATTTAGTCTTATGCTAAAGTTAAGCTATGTAACTATGGAAGATCAAAACTACTAAGTATGAAGAATCATGGAAATATTAGCAAAATTAGTCACGTCCCGCCCCGAAAAAAATGAAAATCACTATCCGTGTAGAATTCAGTTATCTTTGTCAAAAGTTAATTATTGTTTTTTTGTTTAACTTCTAATCGCCTGAAACGGTCCGCTCGGATAGTGTATTGCTTAGCACGTCTACCTCACACGCAGAAGGTTTCTGGTGTGTGCGAAGAATGTGTGAAAGTTTTCAGTTTCCATGTGCACTCAGCAGCAAATTGAGTATACTCTAAGCTGTGTGATAATGGTGGATGTATCTCTTCGTTGGACTTGCATCCAGCAAAGTGGATGGTCAAAAACTTGTTGGTATAAAGTCCTGGTCTTGCAAAGATCACTTAGCTTACGCATGCGGAAGAAGCCGGTAATTCATCACCGGCCACCATATTCCTTTGGGGTTATCTCTTAAGAGACGTTACGCTTTACCTTACCACCCTAAGCAAGGACTTTCAGCTACTTTTCACGTGAAAGGTTTTGTAAGAAAAGTTATTTATGCCACAGAATTAAGACCAGTAATAAAAACATGTTAAGTATCTTATTGATTTAAATTTGTCGAGTTGGTGACACTGAAATGTGACGTTTAAAATTATGACTAAAAATGACCAAAAGGCGGTTGAAAGTTTAGATTAACTTATAAAGAGTCAGGTACACTAAAAATGAAGTGAAATAAGATTATGATTTTATTAAAAATAGTAATTTTATTTTTGATTTTAATTTAAAAAAAAAACAAATTAAACTGATCAATTAAATTTGGGTTGTTTTTTTTCTTCAATTCTTGTCAAATTTCTTTCGCAATGAAATGTTTCAGTTAGCAAACGGAATGATTGGTTTCAACAAGTACAACACTAAGTACTACAGTAACTAAATTTTATTTTTTTAAAACCCCGATCATTACATTTTGTTTATGATGGGGGGGGGTATGAAAGATTTTGTGGGTGTTATGTTTTTTGTTTTTTTTTACCGCGATATATTTGTTGATCGAAATTTGTTTGTGTCCAGCTACCTATATCTCATATTTTGTTAGGGAGTCTAGCTTACTTTGTTTTGTGTGTACTTTTCAATATCTCTTTTTCTTAGAATGTATTTTCTTTTCTATTTTTCAGTAATCATGGACTCTCCCAATCATAAAGATGGTGCATTTGTAGAAATGTCGCTTCAATCGTACGAAGGAGGATCTATCGGAAAAGACAAGACCAAAGGAACCAAAGAGCCAATGCTATCTAATAATAATGCCAGGTCACAAAAACGTCTTCGTACTGCAAGCTCATCATATGAGGCACGCTGTGGGATCGGATGCTGCTATCTTGAATGTTTCCATGCTTGTGCAAAATTATCTGTCTTCACTGCAGTCTGTTCCATGTCATCAATCTTTTCCCATGCGATCACCATGTACATATCGTCTCAAATTCCGGTCTTAGAGAAACAATTTCACTTGCGAAGCTCTCAAAGCGGCTTCATTATAAGTTGCAATGAGATTGGCTTTTTGCTAACTATCCTTCTGGCAAGTCACTTCGGCAGGAACTGGCATATCCCTCGCTTCATGGCTTTCTGCACATTGTTTTTCGGTTTGGCCACCTTGTGCATGAGCAGTGCCTATTTTGTCCGACCAGAAACAGCGTGGGACAGCATCGGTCATTTTTTAAACACTCACAACTCTACCATACCCCGTAAGTCGTTGCCTCATGCCGAATTGGACTTGCTGTGCACCCATCACACAGACAAACATGACCATCACTCTCCCCATGAGGAAGACTGCCATTTCAAAGGCGAAGAAAACCTCTCAAAGACCCACGCCGCCTACGCCATATTTGCAGTTTTCATGATTTTGCAAGGTATGGCCAAAGCACCTCGATCTTCATTGGTTCCCCTCTACGTGGATAACAACGTCTCGGATCAGGGCAGAACAGGCTATTTTATGGGTAAGTTATTAAAGTTCCTCTATTCAAGGATACAGTATAAACATTGAAGCCGAGACCAATTTTGAAAACTTTGAAGATCATTTGAGCTTTTCATCCATGCTGGATTAAACTAAAAATCCGCCCTATGGATGGGTTTTCCAGCTGGTCCCTGCGGACGGCCTAAATGAGGTCTTTGACCCTAATAAGAGATAAAATTGTTGTTAGAGGTACCTTGATACTATACTTCTGATTCTAACGCACTATTCAGCTTCCAGATCACGTACAGGTAAATAAAAGCAGAATTTTAGTATTACATGACAGATATATATACATGGAAATCATTATCAAGGAGAGTGCGAACGCAGCCCCAAATTTATTTTTTCATTTCCAAATACTAATATGATTATAGACTGCGTTATATTATATAGAAACTCGTATTTGAAATGTTCTCCCTTCATTACATGGTTAATTTATCACTTGGCCTAGACAACGTAAAAAGAATAAATGATCATAGAATCAGCTGCCGATAAGGTAGCCGCTTCAATGTAGCATTGCTTTTGCCACTGGACTGAATAGCTGCCGGTAATACAAAGGCCCAAATAACTGTTTTCACAACAAATTTTCATCATGTTCATTCTTTTGTCTACATCTGCACTATTCGCTTCTTTCAACGTTAGAGTTATGTATTAAATGGATATATATGATCTGACAGGATGATTATTAATTGCGTTATATCATAAACAAACTCTTATTTGGACCGTGTAATGATGATTTCATATAAGAGGGTTTGTTTTTTTTTAATTTCATATAACACAATTTATAATTATTCTGTCGGATCATATATATCCATTCCTTAATATAAAAGACTATTTTGCAAAAAGCACTCCGTTGTCCAATTAGTAACCACAGAAAATTTGGTGATCTTATGTCTGGCCGTTCTTGAGTTATGCAAATGCAGTCGGACACAAAAATAAGGTGCCGATTTAGCAGAAATTCTCATTGTACTTGGGGGTATAATTTCAAAAACTTTTTACCAAACATTGGTAAACATTATGAAAGTGGTTATACAACACAAACCATAGGTGAGTCACATGGACGTACATGCAATTGCTCAGCATTTTCTTACTTGGTTCACTAAGGGCGTCTTGATTCTTAGTGTTTGGGAACCACTGGCCAAAAAGAAGAAAAATAATTGTTTAGTGTATAACGAGGCACCCAATGAGGACCGAGCTCACTACCGTAGCAAATTGCTCTAGGATTGCCCCCACGGACTGAGGCTATAGTTATGATTTAGAAACAGCTTTACCTGCATTTTCGAAGTAATAGTGAAGATGCTTGAAGCTTTGTCCCAATCTAGAACCATTGGCAGGAGCCAACGTCTTTACCGACCAAGCCATGGCATGTCAGGTTTTTTCCTGCGGACGTTTAAGAAAAACTTTACACTGTTTCTGTATTACTCTTTGGTACACCAACTACAGAACTGGCCTAGCAATTAACAGCTCGGAAAGGGGAATAAGCAAACACCAATTGCAACCAAATTTACCTGTTGGGAATTGCAATTAAACGCTCCTCCTTTCGGTATTTTGAGCGTGTAATTAGACTGTTTTCATTTTCTCCCGTGATAAGAAATGATTTATTAAAAGATGATGCAAATAAATCCTGTGAGTTACGATGCGGTGGCGAAGGGGATACAAAGATCAGTTTGCAGCTGTAAGTGTTTAATGGGTTTCAAGCGATGGTTTTCAAGCGGATGGTGCAAAAGAGATTTTCCTTTGCCACTCCTGTAAAACGACCAGATCATTCTTGTTCTCTCACTTTAAACTAGGATGTTCTGGTCTCGCTAGATTTTCCTGGCAATTACTTTCGAGCTACGAGGCGTATATCCTTGATGAATATTCTCGCGTCGCAGGGGTTCCTTCCCATCTGCAAAGTACGGATGGCCATCACAATTCACTGCCTTACGGCGACTGCACAGCGATCCAGACAATTGGAGTACGATTTTAAAAATCTCGTTCTAACGGCACTATTTGATGATGCACCCACTCTAATGGCACGTCTGTTTTCCTATTTTCGCAAGACTAGTTTACAGCAACAGCACGTGAAGATTTCGGTGCATTATTTTTTTTTTTTTAAACTAAAATTAGTAAACTCTAAAAATAATGCAGCTCAAAATAACACAGAAATCTAAAGAGAATTTTTTCTTTTTCCCTTCCGCCGGTCCAAAATATTTTCAAAGAATTTACTGATGCGTTCAACAATGAAATACATGCAAACATATATATCGTTAGAATAATTTTTTTTTTTTTGTTTTGCTTTTTGGGGTTTTTTTTTTTTTTTTGTTTTGCTTTTTGGGGTTTTTTTTTTGTTTTGCTTTTTGGGGTTTGTTTTTTTTTTGTTTTGCTTTTTGGGTTTTTTTTTTGTTTTTTGCTCTTTGGGGGTTTTTTTGTTTTGTTTTTTTTCATTCTATTTGCTAACCTGTAACCCGTAAATGGAGCCTCAGACTCTGAAAGGATTATAAAAAGTTGTTCGTACTTTTTAGCTTCTCATATTAATACACAGTATAAAATCCACCTTGTGAAACGACACCTGAGGGTGACGTAATAACCGAAGTCTGTTGAGCAATTACATTTTTTTCAATTATCAATTTTGTTATAAGTGTTACAATTTTTACAAGAGTTCAAATTTACTTAACCATTATAACAGCTGGGCGTTAGATTACAGCAAGGACACAATAGATTAGATGTGAATCAGACGGGTAACTTGAAAAGTTGTTTTGTTGACAGTGGTAGCTGCCTTCATTGATATTTTCTAAATTTAGTTCTTTCTTTCTCTCAAAACTATGGTTTAAGGAAATCTGACTGTTCGACAGAATTACGTAGAAAAAACTATTATAAAATAATATAAACGATGTGTTCGAAGTATGGCGAAAGTCCATCTCGTAGCTTAGTACAAAAGGTTATCTGTTACTGAAGTTGGAACATGGGACTACTATGAACGATTAATGGTTAAGGACAGACAATAGTTATGACTTAACCAGTGCAATAAACTCTTCCTGATATTTTGGCCATTTTTATTATTTGCCGTTAGTAAGACGTTGGACACCTATACGTAATACGTGTAGATTAATAAGTTGTAGCATAGAGAGGGGTCAAATTTGCATGTCGGCTACTTATGCACGCTGAAATGTCTCCTTTGTTATCTTTCAACTATATGCTAGAATTACTATAGGGGCTTTCAATATCTGCGTAGCCCGCTGCGTCCTATTTTAACAATAATGTCACTATTCAGTCTTTCTATTCGTTCCGGGCCATTGCCAACAGATGCCCAGAGACATCATGGACACTATTTGTATAACTAGTTTACATTCACAACGGAGGAACGATGATCTTTGCATAATTGATAACTGGTTATTCACTTGATTAATTTAACAGAAGACATCATTGTAATCATAAAATGTACTTTTTTTTTAGGTCAGAGTTGGCTGTTATCTCCGATTGTATGTTTGTAGACACTTGTTGGACACAGCCAGCTTCGATACTTAACCTAGATCTTTATATGACGATTGAGATTCTTCCATCATGTTAACGGTTGAAGTTGTACTGTACGAAAAAAATTGCTTTCATTCAAGTTGTTTTAAAAAGGGACAGATTACAAATGATTTCGGGAAAAAATTAATAAATTTTTGGAGATATCTCTATTCAGACCCTCTTACACACAAGGAAAATTACACGAAGTTCCCAAATTGTTGAATTGTAATGCTTTATTTGTTAGAGTTTTGGGGGGTTTTTGTTTGTTTGTTTGTTTGTTGGGGTTTTTTGTAATTTTGTTTTTGCTCTTTCAAATCCATTCTTTATTTCAACATAAATTGTTTCCTCTACAGCAAAACGAATATTTCATCCGATAAAACTATATAAAATTTTAGAGCATGTGACCCTAACTACAGGAGTTGATTTTCTTTTTATATTACGAAATCACTAAGTGTCCGTTGAAATTAATGACTGTAATCGTTTTGATTGACTTTTATTTTAATGAAATCATGAAATCTCTTATATACCAAACACGAAACGATACTGGAGCGAACAACAAGATGCATAGATTACAAGCTTAGTCCCGAGTCATAAAGACTCTGTGGGAACTCCAGCTGTCCTTTGTCTCCTCTTGGTTAGTCTATCCATATCCAAGTTCTTTCATCTTTCGCCTGTCCGTCTTGAGTACTCTAATGCTTCATCATGTTATATGGGTAGAATATGATAATGCTGGTAATAAAGTGTTGATTGAAGTTTCGAAGAGAATATATTCTGCCATTTATATAACGAAAAAATTAGGAGATGGACGAACGGGACTTATTGTTGAACGTGTGTATCCTCGTCTAACAGCTGGATATAATCGTCAGTTACATTTCAACAGCTTGCACGGGAGTAGATGCAAAATATTTTGAAAGATTTTGCAAAATTTGTGAAAAAAATGTAATCTCAAAAAAAAAAAAACTTCTTGAAATATTCAAATTGATGCGTAATTCTTCCCTAATTTAAAATCAACATTGAAGATGCGAATCCATTTAAATGTGTATAACGCTAATCATAGTTAACACGGCTAATTACTTTTTATTTCGCGGTTTCTTAACACGTTCGGCACCAGAGGAGGTTAATTAAAGTTTTCGCTATTTTAGTATTTTTATGCTTTCCGGACCATTGCCAGCAAAAGCTTCGTAGCATTATGGACAGTCTATTTACGTACCGATTCTACATTCACAACACACGTAACGTCCTTTCTTATATATCTTCCCCTGTCTTCATTTTGTCCTCCGCACACTGCTGTGACTAATACCTGCTTTCCAGCGACGTTATCTAATCTTTAAGAAATCCACATCATTCTATTTTTGACCTACGCACAGCAGCGAAAATAATGTTGGTGCTGAGGGTGTTTTAAAGGCATCGTTTAAGGTCAAAACATTTTAAAATTTAGTGCGTTTTGTTTATTTAGTGGGATAAGTTTATTTTTAGCCTTGTTCATACCATGTTAACTCACAGGACATGCGGATATCAAACATCTGGGTAAATTAATCTAAATGAAAATCGGAAAGGTGGGAGAGCCCGGGAGTGCTGATGAATGTAACAGTGATAAGATAGGATTGTGAAGTTTTTTCCAACTTATACTACACATTTCATTTGTCTTAGTAAGTTTAACCTTTCCGAACCAATAAAACATCTTCGTTTTAGCACGGTTTTTCAAGTCAGCAATGAATTGTTCGTGGACTATTTTGAGGGTGGGGGTGCTAAAGTATCAGGCAGCATACCTGGTATGATTTTAGAACTAATATCGAGGATTGAACAAATAAACCACAATGTAAAAAAAAAAAATGGTCAATAATTCCGTAGCCTGACATGTCGTTCTAACTGCAGTTTGATCTGAAAGTTTCACGGTATAATGTTCAGTCTATGTGACCAATATTCACAAGCAAATTAAGTTCATTGAGATAGATTATGTTGGAAAATAAATATCTGTTGTGTAGAATGAATGCCTCTTTCACCATTGAGCTATGGAATATTGTTTGCCTAATTTACGTAAAAAATGTAAAAAGGGCTGGTCATGTTGCATAAATGTCAGACGACTGCTGGACATTACAACATGGATCCCCAGAGATCATCTGCGAGATTGTAGCCGTTAAAAATAAGATGGTGTGACGAACTAGACAGGTTCAGAAAATATTGGCTCCACGACGCTCATGATAGAGGGGTCTGGTGAACGATTGATGCTAAAAGACTGACGATGATAAAGAAAAATTGGAATATTTGCGTTCACCCACAGATGCTTTACTATTAATCTAACCACAAACAACTTCATAATTTGGCGTAATTCCATTCTTACAATATTGAATTTGATCTATCGTTATTTTTTTCTATCTATTTATTTGTATTATATTTTATTTTTACAGGTATGATCTTCACTGCACAACTTCTGGGACCAGGAATAGGGTTTGGACTTGGAGCCATAACTTCAAACATTCCAATTGATTTAAATGGTATTTACAAAAAATGTTTTAATCAGTTCCTCTTTCTCAAACACTATTTCTCATACTTGTAATTTGCTATGTACCAGCAGTGAGTTGATATCGCAGATATTACAAAACTAAGACTTCCACCAAATGGTTCAATTCTTGACTATGATCTGAAATACAGGGTATTTCAAAAAGAATGCAACCGTCTTTTTGATAACTTTTATCTAAACAATTTTAAATTAAAAAAAAAAAGCTATCTTAAGCACACAAATCACAACGATGCTTTTTAAATATATAATTTTACCTTACAATAGATGTTGAAAGTGATTTCCTTTAATCTGAGTGCAAGTTCATTACATAAACGTTGAATTACAATAGAAAACGATACGGCTGACAGATTGGAATTGAGGTTCAAACGAGGCTAGCACATTATGAAATCTTTTCAACCGATAATCAATGTTGTCTCTGAATACAGTGCTGTCAACTGAATAATATTGTAGCGTGAAATTTACGAGCGTGTAAATTCTCCCGTCTTATCCTTAGTGACAAGTCTTTTCTACGCCAACAAAATAGAAACTATAAACAGATCATCTATTTCAAATTAATTTTATGTTTGTATTTGAATTGAATGGACCAGCAAGTGCTACTATTCTTTTGCGGGCCCAAGCCATACATTTATGATGCCTCCCAATAGTCACTTACGGAGCTGAAACATGGAACCTAACCAAGAGACAGACTTGCAAACTGAGAAAAATGCAACGCTCACATGAGAGAATCATGCTCAACCTCACATGGAGAGATCACATGACAGCACAGTATATAAGGGGAAGAAACGGGAGTTATCATGGAGTCAATAAGGAAACTGCAATGGTAATGGGCAGGCCATGTTACAAGAATGACAGACAACCGATGGACATCACGACTCACAACATGGATCCCCAGAAATCACATGCGAAACTGAGGCCGACAGAATACAAGATGAGGAGATGAAATGGACAAATATAGAAAATACTGGCTCCACGACGCCCATGATAGAGAATTGTGGCGAATCCTGGGAATGGTCTATGTCCAACGACAGACGTTAAATGGCTGATGATGATGATGATGATGATGATGATGATGATGATTTGGTTTCAGTAATAAAAGTAGGAGATAAGCCAGACCACTGCGGAGTCAGACCCCAATCTCACTTCCTTGCGTATTTATAACATGAATATTCGTAGATATGTAAAATCTACTGGTTCGACTCAGTTGATGAGAGAGTCGCCTACCGATCACATTTTCGCGATTTTCAAATCACGGTAGGGACATTCTAATTTCATATACCCGTTTGGTTTAACATGATTAGACAGACAGACAGACAGTGATGAAAAGCCCCCACAACCCGCATTAGGCGAGGTTCGTTGCTGAAACGATGCAAAAACAAAATCTTCTCAAGCCCCCGACTTGCGATACAATCGTAAATACCAAGGCTCCTAGTGAAGATTGAACTCGCTACACAGCAGTAATGGTCTGCTGAAATAACTTGTTAACCATTACCCCATGACGATTTGCCCATTGGGATAAATATAACCCTAATATGAACACAGAACAAATATCTAAACGATTGATTGCTCAAGGTTTAGAGGTGAATTTTAATCAGTTTAAGTTTTTGAAACGCTGCATATCTTTAAAAATCCGAGCGAAATGGCGGCAATGTATGTTGCGTTATTGATTAATACGTATTCAAAGTTGGATTTATCCCACCAAACTTGTAACCAGAGCAATCCTCACCAAATTTAGGGGAGTAAACCCTCCACTATTTGTGTATCCCATCACGTTGAACCAATCAGAGCTATAAAATTGATATTCTCCACCGTGCAATCGCGACCTTCTTACCAACGGGGCCAAACTAACAAGTCTTACGTATTTACGAATTTATTATATATATATATAAACACAAGGTATTTCAAAAGTCATGAAGAAATTTCAAAATCTAATAAGGCTAGCTGCTTGCAGAGGTCAAACTCTACTACTTCTTTCCTAACTAAGGATGATTACTGCAACCTTTGTGTTATATATATATATATATATATATATATATATATATATACACACTTACCAACCAGCAAATATGATTCAGAACATTGACAGAGGAATGTTGCCTCCTGTAGGTTCTTCATAATATTTCTCTATATGTTACCTCTGTGAAAACCGTTAGTAATGACCATAGTAACGAGCGTTTACCTGGAAGTGAATATGGAAAACATCTACATAGGTACATCGCCCAATGATAAAAAAAAATCTAATTTACACAACAAATATTTATTTTTCAACATAAGCTCCTTCCTTCATTAATACGTCTAATTCAGTTGTGATTATTGATCACATAGGTTGATCATTCTACTGTGAAACTTTCAGTTGATAACTGAGTCCGGATGCGTACTTATTGATGTACCCTTTATACACGATCTTCAGATAGGATCTTATAAAGGTAGAAAAATATTCGTTTTCTACAAATGTATTTCGTCATTATAAAACTGATGATTTACTCAGACTAATGTCCGTATCTTGTAATTATGGTTACAGGGTTTCGGCCATTGTGCTCTTTAGTCCTCTCCAGGAGTCTCTAGTCTCCGAGTTTCCATCACCAGATCCTTAGGGACATTGGCCGATCGGATAACAGCATTGGTTAAGTATATCTAGTAATCTGATGAGTGGTGCTGTCATATACTAGAGGTGGCCATACTTGCCTCTTGTAAGAACCATATGTGATGAACTTCAGAGGTTTGAGAGCCGTAAGACAAACAAAATTTCATTTGATACGTTTTTATAACTACATACAATTTGATACAAATATTGCTTTATAAATATTAACAAATACATGTATGCAATAATATTTGCTCGTGCATATATCTTTCAAAACTGTTGACTGAACCACCACAGCCATCAAAGATAGCAAAGGTTCTATCCTTTCATATATTTTAAATGTGCGTGTATTTGTTTGTTTGTTCCAGTGCTCCTGGCCACAACGTTTCGTCAACACATAACTTGAAATTTGGTATCTGCATTCCACTACGTTCCTTTTTAAAATGCTTTTTTGACCTTTCTGATGGTCATTGACGGCTTCATTGATAACATCTAGATCCTGCATTACTCTTTTTTACATGTTTTCTAGTAGAAAAAACCAGTGATGTAACAAAGAGAATTAATTCTGACCATATTTATTCCTCAAGGCCTCACTCAAATCTAACGTTAAAATTCGATTATAAATTCTGAAATATTTTCCAAACCATTTTACAAATTTCGTTCATGTTTAGTAGAGACAAAGTTCACATCTGGTAAATAATAAAGAAAGTGATGAAAAAGGAGACTCGGTTAACATAGTTCCATGAGTCACACACAAAACGTCTAAGAACTGCCTATGACTGGTGAGCTGCAGTTCAGCTACCCGAGTCATATAATCTGTTTAAGAGGAAGAGATACCAACAAGCGACATCACAAGGGCGAATTATCTAAAAAGAATTCACTGATACGAGATATCCTGTCACGGACAGAGGAACGAGAACAATCTACCATATGGATTAAATGAAGAGATCTGTTCGAAATTCCTAGGTCACTGACTACCACATACAACTGAAGAAGGTTGGAGAGTACAATGGCCGAAACGTTGTGGCTGTAACAAGATCGGAGAGTACAGTGGCTGAAACGTTGTGTCCGTATCAAGGCCGGAGAGTACAATGGCCGAGACGTTGTGGCTGTAACAAGATCGGAGAGTACAATGGCCGAAACGTTGTGTCCGTAACAATCAAGATGAGGACACAGTGAATAGTAATGATGATTCATCATTTCAGAAATTCAGAAAAATATTTCTATTGTTTTAATTTTATTTAAATGAGGAGTTGGATGTATGTAAATAAAATCTCCGATTGAAGTAAAACGGGGAAGTGTTCGATCGAAGACTAATTACGTTCTTTTGAATGAAGTAATGGACTGGCAACTCTACTTTTTTCATCTTAATTTCAGATCATGGGATCACTACAAGAGACCCTCGTTGGTTGGGAGCCTGGTGGCTTGGATTCGTTATAATCGGCATCAGTGGATTTTTAGGACTTCCTCTCGCTCTTTTTCCGCGCTCTCTGATGAAACGTGAAGCTTTGTTCAGGGCGAATCTCGATTCAAAGAAACATGAAGCGGAAACATCTCCAAACACTTTATTAGATAATATAAAAGGTACCTATTTGTTCTTTTCGTCTTCCTTTCCTCTTTTCATCTTTTTTCTCCTTGTTTTTTTCCCCTTTTCGTTTTTTTTTCTACTTTTTTCCCTTTTTCGATTCTTTTTTTCTTTTTTCTCCTTTTCGTTTCTTTTTTTTTTCTTTTTTCTCCTTTTCGTTTCTTTTTTTCTCCTTTTCGTTTCTTTTTTTCTCCTTCTCGTTTCTTTTTTTTTCCCTTTTCGTTTCTTTTTTTTTCCCTTTTCGTTTCTTTTTTTTTCCCTTTTCGTTTCTTTTTTTTTTACCTTTTCGTTTCTTTTTTTTTTCCCTTTTCGTTTCTTTTTTTTTCCCTTTTCGTTTCTTTTTTTTTCCCTTTTCGTTTCTTTTTTTTTCCCTTTTCGTTTCTTTTTTTTTCCCTTTTCGTTTCTTCTTTTTCCCTTTTCGTTTCTTTCTTTTTTCCCCTCTCGTTTCTTTTTTCCCCTCTCGTTTCTTTTTTCCCCTCTCGTTTCTTTTTTCCCCTCTCGTTTCTTTTTTCCCCTCTCGTTTCTTTTTTCCCCTTTCGTTTCTTTTTTCCCCCTTTTCCTTTTTTTTATTTTTTTCCCCCTTTTCCTTTTTTTTTTTTTTTCCCCCTTTTCCTTTTTTTTATTTTTTTTTTTCCCCTTTTCGTTTATTTTTTTTTTTCCCCCTTTTCGTTTATTTTTTTTTTCCCCCTTTTCGTTTATTTTTTTTTTCCCCCTTTTCGTTTTTCTTATTTTTTTTCCCCCTTTTCGTTCCTTTTTAACTTTTTTTCTCCCTTTTCGTTTCTTTTCTTTTCCCTTTTCGTTTCATTTTTCTTTTTTTTTTTTTTTTCCTCCTTTTAGTTTGTCTCTTCTTTTCATTTTTTTCTTCTTCTCACCTCCTTTTTGTTTTCAAACACTATGGACAACTAAATAGTTCCTCTTGTTTATTGAGTTGTAATTATGACAACATTTTTAACCTTTTTATTGTAGAACGTATCAACCATTTTGTTTAATCATATTTTACCATCCGTCAGGCAACTCCACACTTTCACCTTTTTTAAAGTATTTTCTCTCTCGAAATTCAATCAACAGCCTTAAAAATGACTCTCTTTTTATTTGTATTTAAAAGAGGCACTTCCGTGTTCGCTTTTTAAAAATCAAAGTAAATAATAATGAATTGATAATTGATGAGAATACAGAAAAACATATCTTGCTAGTCCATCATAAAAACAGGAGAATACCGCAACCCATTCATTTCAATTGACGAAAAATAATTTCTGGGCGGAAAAAAAAATTGAACTTATTGAGAACGCTTGTTTCAGTTTTGGTAAATCGGTGAATTTGAAGGACCAATTAATTTCTTTTTTCTTATTATTTTTCCAGCTCTGCCGAAATCGCTGCATCGTGTGTTGATGAATCCTGTCTATGTTTTGAGTTTGGTGTCAAGCACAATCTTCCTCCTTGTTGTTATGGGTCTTTATGCATTCGCAGCCAAATATCTGGAAGTTGTCTTTCTGCTGTCACGCACTATGGCTAATATCGTAATGAGTGAGTTTCTTCACTACTTCTCTTTACATTATGGGTTGGTATTTGTGGGTAGCTTGTATAGTACCTTCTTGTTGCTTTCGTTTCCCGTTTCTTGGCTATTGTGCTAATGTTCTAGTTGAATAAGACTACATCTCATAAAATTCATCATTGAATTCAACACAATGTAATTTATTATCACTAATTCCTCTCTTGTATTGTTTAGGACTAGGACAGGGAATGAAAAGACTGCTTAATGAGCACAAACGCCTTTTTTTTTCCATTTTATATATATAATATATATATATATATATATATATATATATATATATATATATATATATATATATATGCTAGTATTTCTCTCATCTTAATTCTTAGTTGTTTTTCAACGTAACTTCTCAGACCGTCAAACTACAGCTGCAAATAAACAATACGTATTGGAAATAAACGATCGTCTTCTTGTTAAACTCAAACTCGTGTACCATTATGAAGGGGAAGAAGAAATAGTTTATTCTTTCCTACGACCGATCGAAAATACAGAGCGTAATCTTTGCTTGAAGATCATTCAATCGTCCTACTACCGTAAGGGAAAGTCATTTTTTTATCACTATCACTTTCAATAAATTAACCTATACCCTCTCCTTCTACCCAATACCGGTACTAAATTACTATCTTTTTTTTTTTTTCTTCTATCTTCTCCATGTTTACTTTCGTTCTTTACGCCACTAAACTTACTGTTTATTTTTCTTAATTCCTTAATTCCTCGGTCGGAATCCCCATATACACCTCCCCTTTTTTTCCATCCCATTTTCTTTTTCCTAATGTCTCTATAATTAAGTGGCTTTGACAGGCTAACTTTAGGACATTGCAGTGGTGTCAAGTGACAATGCTTCATCTATTTTTTTGGTCAAATAAATCTGCTTAAGATGTCTCTAACATCCCTTGAAACATTATATATATATATATATATATATATATATATATATATATATATATATATATATATAATGTTGATGAAATTGGCAATTGGAAGGTGAAGAGAAAATCTCGAAAGAAAATTAGATGTCGATCCTCAAAATATTTTATAACTTTGTGGGCATGTTTTGATGCATTCTGACGGCTGAAAAAGATGATTGTCACCCCCTGAAATGCATCGAAACATGCCCACATAATAATTTTAAAAAATTGAGATACGACACCTACTTTCCTTTTGAGTTTTCTCTTCAACTTCTTATTGTCACTTTCATTGACATTGTCGGATCACTTCACATCTACTATATATATATATATATATATATATATATATATATATATATATATATAAGTAATCCCATTTAAAATTATACATAAGTGTAGTCCACAAATGCTCATGCAAAAGTATCTTTCACAAAAATATTGTTTAAAATTAAAAACTAAATATTCAACTAAACAGTCCAATGAGCCTTATATTGTAACACTTTTTTTGCCTCAGGAAACCTAGTTATCCCTACCAGCTACTCCGCCGCTTGAGCTACAAGATTTTTACAGCTAGCAGAAGATGAAATCTAATCATTTAAACTCTTCATTCTTCTCCTATTGCTCTGCACCAAACCTGTAATTTTTTTCCATTCATTAATAGTATTAGTATTATGGGAAAACATATATTTCAGTGGGTACATTGCATGAAAAATGGGTTTATCACCAGCATGTGCATTTAAGAAATACAAGTTGAAGCCGGCACACTAATCATTCCAATATCCAAGAGGACGTCATTCACTGAATAAGCAAAATACTTTATTGCTAGCAACACCAAACTGTTTTTAAACAGAATTGAGAAAATTTAGTTCAAGTGTTTACGTTTGGAGAACCATAAGTTTTCTTTTAACAAATCTTTTTCTCTTCCAGGTTGTATATCAATGGTGTCTTCAGTTCTTGGAACCTTGTTAGGTGGAATTCTCTCTTCAAAACTCCGGCTCTCAGTGCCTAGTCTTATGAAAGTGAAACTTATCATTCTCGGTCTTGTTTTGGTCATTGATTTCTCCTGTATTTTCCTTGGATGTGAACAACCTGAAATTCACAATAACCCTGAAGTGTACGTATCAAATTATGAATCTAATTGTTTTTCTTTAATCTTTTATTTACCTAAGTAAACTATGGCTCTGGAATCTTTAAAAGCTTCTGTGTATATATAGTACAAAGCAAGGCATCATTTATAATCGCAGATGATGTCATCAAATTGTTACTGTTATCAAAATCAGTCAATCTCGAATACTTTATTTGAAATTGATTATAAATTTTCAATAGATTTCATTGATTTTTTATAATGTAAAGTTGTTCATAAGAATATAAACTGTTTAAATTTGTATATCCTTTGCTTATTATTATCTAAAAAACACCGTCCAAAAGTGATCGCAATAAGTACATGTGTACATATGTATATTTCAGAGGGTTTTCAAAAACACTGGGCAAACTCAAAAAAAATTTTAACTAAATACAACTTGAATTTTTTTTTAATTTCTTTTGACTTAACAAGCCTATTGTTATCAAGTTGCTCAAATAACTCTCTTCTCTTTCAATGCATATAAAAGTAAACTCAAATTGTATGTGAGGATTCTTTTTCACGAGACACAAATGACTTAATGCTGCAGTAAAGAGTCAGTCGGGATCAACTGAAGAGAGATCTCCGAGGATTTTTTTTTTTTTTTACTATCACATTGAATTAGTTAGTGATTCAAGGTAATTCGTCGATGGTAATTTGATACACTATAAAACGTATTTTGGCCAAAGCTGTGTGTATAGAGAAAATTAACTGAAATTTGGTTTCGGTCTTTTATTTTGTTTCTTTTTCCAATCTATAATCAAAGTTTTTCTGAGACCATATTTCATTTGCTTTAATCTATATTAATTCATTTTGTCAAAAAAAAACTACAAAATGTGTCCAATATAAATGTTATTTGAACTTATCAAATGAGGCATTGTGGATTCTTATCATCAAAGCAATGATTGTCCTGAAGTTACTGGCAAGATATTTTGAAGATGATGCACAAAATACTCCAGTCCAAAGTGGTTAACAAGTATTGGTAGCTTTAGATAGAATGTAGCCTGGAGAATACTAACAATTCCATTGACGTGCTAAGCAATAAGAATGTAAATAACTAAATTTACAAGCCATTGTCAATTACTGTTGAACAGATTAAATATTAAGTTATTTTCTTGTTTCACTAGCATTCCACAAAGTCGAAGATTACATGACCTGATCCACGATTGCAGCTGTTATCATGGTGACTTCTTCCCAATTTGTGGATCAGATAACAAGAATTACTTCTCCCCTTGCCACGCTGGTTGTGGGAATTGGTCAAATTATGTGAGTGTTTACTTTTACTTCTCCTATAACAGAATGCTTTCTTTATTCTAACAGGACTGGAACAATCGATTTATTAACCAATATATGCCTATTGGCCTATATTTAGTTCCCACCCACCCGTGCCGTATAGAAAATATACTTAAGCCGATCAAATTACATTCGAACATTATCAAAATGATAAGAAACATGCTTTCAGTTTCTTTTACAAATAAATTTGTATTACGATGCTAATATACTTCCATTTAACCCATGTTTCTAGTAATACCAAAATCGGTTTAAAAATATGACTTTAGCCATGAATGGGTCAAAGAAAATGTCATGGTAAGGGTTTTTGAAGTTTTTGAAAAAAAAAAACAATGCTAGCGTTATTAGAACCAAAAGATCTTACCATTCAATGCACATGGATGCATAAAAGTAAAAATTTTATTTCAAAATAGTAGTGAACCATACTTTTTCATAGGTTTCGTGTGATAGTGTTTCTTAATTAATGTTAATAATATACTAACACAGTGCCCCTAAGGAATGATTGGATTATTTGCATATGGATTGACATTTCTGCCTAGGATCAGAGTGGAGTATCTGTGTGCTCTTGCTAAGTTGAAACTGGCCCTCCCCAACATTTCTATCTATGATCAAAGTGTAGTATCTGTATTCATTGTGAAGTGTTACAATATATATATATATATATATATATATATATATATATATATATATATATAGTGTGTGTGTGTTTTTTTTTAATATATAAAAAATCAGATCGTATATTTACAACTGGACAAAATATACCACACTATAAAATGGATTTTGTTGAAAACACTGTGTGCAGAGAAATGCTATAAAATTTTTTAAGATAATTCTAAAAAACATCTGTAATTAAAGTTTTACTGAGTAAACATTTTATTTGCTTTAATTTGTATTCATTCTGTAAAAAAGTTTACAGAACATATCCTGCTAATATTATTTGAATTAATCAGATGAATTATTGACAAGTTTTTACAAGTATTTATTTCGTCTTATTGTTATTCATATTGCATCTCACAGACTGACCTTTTAGGATTGTTAGTAAGCATCAGAAATAAAGAATAAGCCTCCAACAAGATTCAAATTTGAATCCCTTTCCCTTCACCTGTACAGGGCAACTGCCTCACTAATCAGGCCATGACAACCAACAGCTTACAGATGCTCAATCTAATCGTACAGCTATCATTCTTTATTTTCCCCAAATGCCATGATACACCACCATTTTTGTCGACATACACCTATTGTATTGGTAGCAATATCATATGAACTTATCAAAACATTGTTAATTATCATTATTCCCGTAGAGGAATGCTATGGAAGGAAAATATCCTCGAAAAAGTAATGCCTCACAGGATGAACGGCAGTTAAGAGAGCATGTTTGGCTGACTCACGCGAAGGCATAGACAAATATATTATCTATGATCATAAACAGATGAATAAGTTCTGCCAATAGCAAATTGCTTGAGCTAACAAAGAATTAAAAAAAACTTGTCTGGCCCTGAACAGGCAACCACGTCCAACAAAGCAAAGTGGTTTTACCAGGTAAGCTGGCAAATGAGTCCAGTTGTAAAACCTGCCGACATAGGGACAAAAAATGTTGACTGCTTCAGCAACTTAGCATAGCTGAGGGACAAATCTAAAGTAATGTTTTTTCCTGTAGAGTAAAAGTTAATTGTGTCCTTACACTGGATTGGGCTTCAGCCAGCCTTACTCTTCAGCCAGCCTTGCTCAGGCTCCAAATATAATGTCACTAATTACCCAGGCCCATTTGTTTATGCCTTTCCCAAGGGCATTAGTGCAAAGTGAAAAGAAACTGTCCCAGCCTGAGTTTAAACTTTACATACTGAGTTCTTTTTCTAAGCTTTTGCCCTCTCTGCATCCCAAGCTGTATATTTAAGAATTGACTTTTAATTACCTTTTTTCTTTTTTTTTTCTCTTTTTTCCCCCCCAAATTTTTAAAGCAAAATGAACAAAATAAAATTGTGAAAAAAAGCAGTCTTCATTTACAGTCCAGCCTCAAAACCTTCAAATATTTACCTATCTTTAATGATTTTGTTTTTTTTTCCTTCAGAATTTTGAGTCCTGTACTGAAATCCCTGGTGAGAAAGCCACTGCTGGTATTTGTAATAAAAGTTGTACCTCTTTGTACATTTTTATGGCACTCTTCTTCATAACAGACTTGATTGGAACCATCGACATTGTTCCAACTTACCTTATAATGATCAGGTATTATAGATATTCTCTATCTCATATCAATTAACCCGTATACCTCTCTTCTCCCACCCTCTAAATACTTTCTCTCATCCTAACACTACTCTTGCTTTCATGTTCTCTCAAATTTCTCTTCTTTTTCTCCATTCTGCTCTTTTCTTTGCTCTGCTTGTAACATCCGAAGATGGTTACCATTCTTTACAATCGAGTTCGTATTTTCTTATTTCCTTAACTATGTAATCCTCCTAAAAATCCCATTCAGAACTTATTTGTTTTGATGAGTCTAAAGGTGGGAATATATTGATAAAACCTCTCATGAACTTACGAGGCCTCAAAGCTATGAAAATCAGTAATAGGATTCACACTTGTGTCGTGTCACCTCATGTGATTTTACAGGTGGTCAACAAATATAATATGATGCACGTTCCTTTGAAGTCAGTCTCGGATCTGATACAAACTTCAGGGTATCACACACTTGACAGATCTGCCAAAACAGAAAATGTGAGACATGAAATCACATGAGCAGGCCAGCAAGGACACCTGACATTTCCTGACTTGCAGCTGTTACAGCAATGTGTCTTTTTGCAATTCAAATAAGCATTAAACTGGCCTGCACATTACAAGTACTCCTATGAAATCCTGTATGATAGCAATGTGTGTCCCCAACTTGAAAAACATGGTTTTGTGATCAACCATGACATTTTATTAGAGAATATAGAAAAACCTATGCATTTCTCTAATTTATGAAGTCGATTAACATTTTTATGTAGCTGAAGTTTGCAGAAGTTAATCAAATTTTTCTTCCGATTTCTTTGTTTCTAGAACTCAAACCGAAAAAGACAAAGCTGTGGCCATGGGGTTTGGATCTTTTATTTTGTCAGCTTTTGGTAAGTGTGAGATTACGGTACTTACAACAAAAGTGCCTCTACAGTTACTTCCCTTGATACAGAACTCGTACTTGAGGAGACAACCAGATTTCTGATAGTGCATACAAATGTAAAAATAAATGCAACATCGACCTTAATCATATTCCATAATTCTTTGCGACACTAAATATTATCAGCATTTTCATGGTTAATGGGAAAAATCCTTTTGTACATAGGGATGACTGGGTTTCTATAAGTTTTATTTTTTTTTGGACTCCATTAAGACAGGATTTATAGTATAGTATCAGGAGGTTTCCAAAGATAAAACTTGGTACATGCTTGTTATCACTTAAAGGGATGAATGGATGTATCCTTCAACCAAGTTGGAGGTGGGGGGGCTTGTAAGTTAGAGAGACAAATCACTGAAGAATAATCGATAGTTTTCTCATGTAAAAATGCTACACTATTGATGTTCAGGAGTTATAAACTTATGAGAGAAATGTGTAATGAATGAAAAGCCTTTCAAGGTCTAACATAAAAGTCTACAATTAAGGTTGTAATTAAGCCATTGGTTGTGTCAAAAGGATTTTGCCCTGAACTGTCCTGTTATCTCTTAGCTACCCCTGAATAGATCACGGAAGGGCTAGATTGTTTTTTAGCACCATAGGCATTTTTCTGGGAATTCTTGCCATTTATGGTAAAAGGGAATAATTTCCAGGTCACATGTTTAGCCGTCACCAAATTCTCAGGTGTGTTCTGTTTCCAAATTTAATTATTTTTCCAGGTATATAGACAAATGAGAGGAAGAGTGAGAGAGTGTATATTTGTATTTGTAATATTTTCAACTAAGATATTTTAGTTATATTTTTATTTTGATGAAATTTTATATACATATAATGTGAACAATCAGAAGTGAGATACTCCAGAGTAAGAGTGTATGGCGACTTTGTTTATCAATTAGTTAATCCATTAATGAATCGATTGGTGTGCTATACATCTTTCAGGAGGCGTTCCCATCTTCTGTAGTGTGTGGTGTATGTGTGTATGTGTACCTTTCGGTGGTTAAAAGGTTTCCGTAGAAAATAAATTTACCATCAGATTTCTTGCTTTGGGAGCAAAAATTGGAATCCAGGAAGAGGATTCCTTCAGGGTCATCATGATGTGTTGGACTTCGTTCTGTCTGTGTTGCAGTATGTGCTTGTCTGTGGCACGATGTGATATGTCTTGAAGAGGCCATAGGGTGACAGGATCATAGGTTAATGATTTAGTGTTAGATTGTGTTGGTAGTACAGATGGTAGGGTAATGGGGTCAAGGAACTTCATGTGTTGTATCGTTATTGGTCATAGAAAGTCTGCTGGCTCTGAGTTGTACAAATGAAATACCATACATAGGTTTTTATATATAAGGTCAGTGCGACTGAAGTTCCGAATATTGGATATACATGAAGGCAGGTAGTGTGGATGTAAGATTGTTTTTAGTGGGAGGATTATGATATTAAAGATCTGTGTGATTAGGGTTGTTAAGTTTAGTGGTAAGTCTATTAGGAGAGAGAGTTTAGAGTCTGCTAATTTACGTATCATAGACATCAGTCTTTCTAGAATCTTTGTTGTCTGTGAGTGTATTTCTTTCTATTTTTTCAGTCATTGTGAATCTGGTGTCTGTGGCAAAATTTTGTCTGATGGTTGCAACATGGAGCATTTCTTTTATTGCACAGTTGGAAGAATTTAGTGTTTTTAAGGATATTGTTATACATATATTAAATCATGATCACTACAGGGGAATTTACTTCTATATCATATCTAGTTAATATAATGAATGCTATCAAAAACAAAATATTAATTTATTCTAATAATTAATTGTATAGTGACACAGCAAATACTATTTTTTTTGTTTTGTTTATATATATATATATATATATATATATATATATATAATAGACTAATCCCCATAGCTATGGTTGGCAACCAGTCTAGAAGATGGACAACTGTGATTCCAAACCAAGAGAATGGATACCAGCATTGAATCTCTCCTGGTTGCTCCTGTAAATATGAAAAGTCCTCTGGCAAAAATATTTCCTGTCAGTGAAGTCACTTCTGGCTACTTTCTTTAAACTTGTTAGGATACAGGATGGGGGACATAGAGCCAAAGTGATTATGAAACTGCTGCCCATAATGTAAGGGGAGAGAAAAGTTCAGTTTATTTGTAATGAACTGATGCTGCTATGAGCTAGCACAAGTCTAATATGCTTTTAACCAAATGGGTGATATTTAGTGGCAAAAGTCAAGCAAGAACTAAAAATAATTTAAAGGAAGAGTATTCAAAGAAATTTATATCTTAATGTTTAACCAAATGATTACTTTTTTTTTTTCTTTTTTTTTTTTAAACAATGTGAGTAACACAAATTTTCACGTTGACAACTATTTTTTGTTTTTTTTTTTAATCAAATTTTAGTTTTACATTTTTAAAAGACAATCTTTTAAGTATAGTAACTTTATGATCAAAAACTAATTTCTATTATGATTTTTCTTTCTTTGTAGCTTTCCTACCTGCGCCTCTTCTGTTTGGTGAATTTATTGATATGGCCTGCCTGATCTGGGAGAAGGACTGTGGCATTCAAGGATCCTGCCAACTCTATGATATTTCTATGATCCGAACACTCTTGTTTGTGCCATTGCTGAGTGGCCGCTTTTTGTCTCTCTTACTGATTCTCATAGCTTTTTGGTTTGCCTCCAAGACTCCTCAGCCTGGAGATATCTTCTACGCAGAAGTAATTGAGGCAATGAAGGAATTGGAAACTACAAGCTTATGATGAATGAGAAAGTCCCAGGATTTTTTTGTTTCTCTTTCCAAACACATTCTGATCTGATATCGAACATCTTAGGGCAAATTGCGAAAGAAGAATTTTTGTGATATTTTCTAACCCACCCGAAATGTCGGAATCTATGAGAATGTATCAGTATTACTATGATGCAAACTTGACAGAACTTCTATTGGGGAAACTCCACCATTCGCAGAGATTAACTTGGGTATCCAACATTTCAAAATACTGCATAATGGGGTGAGGTGCACGTGTGAGTGCAATATTTGTAGGCATTTATACAACTGGAGATTTTATATAATGCCAATGATTGAAAGTGTATGATAGAATGTTTAGAGTACAAATGAAAATAGATACATACATATTCAAGTCCATACTTATATAGCAATATACCCATCTGGTGACTTATATAACCACATGTTTATATTAATAAACAAATATGTT
Organism: Thysanoteuthis rhombus; assembly: GCA_963457665.1. NCBI lineage: Eukaryota > Metazoa > Mollusca > Cephalopoda > Oegopsida > Thysanoteuthidae > Thysanoteuthis > Thysanoteuthis major. The sequence continues at coordinate 18,797,385 of OY735215.1, read as the reverse complement.
TTTTCCCTAAAAGGAGTTGTATATATTTGGTCTTCAGCACACACATAAACATGTACTTGTGCAACTAATATATATATATATATATATATATATATATATATATATATATATATATATTTTCATGATTACATACATGCTTCTACTTTTTATTTACATGTATGAATTTTTGTGTGTGCATATAATTTTTCTACTACTATACAATAATGTAAGCTACATTTTTACTTTTATTCCTGACCCAAATATTTTTATGATGACCAGACCATACTTTAGAATTGTCTTCTAAGTCTTTGTACGCAATAATCACTAAGACCTGAAGGACCATTCGGAATCAGTCGAAAGATTCTTGGTACAGGAAAGAGGTTACACATGCTGTCGATGTTGAATGCCATGAAAATTCTTATTTTACACCAGAACAATAAGAAAAGAACTTTGGCTGAACAATAAAATACTACCTTTTTGACTACATAGAGAAAACCTGAGATCATATTTTTTTTTTTTTTTTTTGTTACCTCAATATGATGAAGACAGAGTCAATATTATGATTACAAAATTAATCTTGGAGCTATTTTAACCCAGTGTAATTCTCCACACTTGATTATTGATATTTTCCCTTAATATCTCTGTATGACAGGAATAATTTTCAGAAGAAATTCTGATAGTTTTCTTTTTTTACCAATGGCTTCTAGGACAACAAATACAACTCCTATCACAACAAAACCAAGAAATCCAACTTTGAAAATTCTTTTGTTTTAGATGAGTTACAAATAAGTTTGGTGCTCTTCATCCTGAAGGGGAAAAATTCAATATAAAATATTCAATGCATTGGTATACAAATATGGACTTGAGATATGTTTGCGTATGTGTGGATAGGCAAGTCTGATTTTACATATTACATGTATATATCTCCAATCAATTATGAAAAAAAAAAGAAAGCCTTTAAATAATTAGATTCTATTTTACTATTCTTAAAACAATTATTTTCTTATGAATATCATGCATATTTGTTTGGATATGTATATTGCGTAAGTAAACACAGATATACAAGCATAATTCATGCCAAACATTGTAGGAGTTATTTTTTCATAAAATTGATTTATAAATAATTTCTTGTGGTCCAGAGGGAAGAGAATGTCATGACATTAGTCTATGCGTTTAAAACTAATATCGAGTTGAAAAAAAAATATATATATATTTATATCCAGTCAAAATCATTAAATAAACTAGATCCCGATGTAAATTACCTAACTTTTTGCAAATTTTGAATGGCATGCAAGAATCTCCGGAACAAGAAAAATTCCCATCTGATTTAAAGTCACAAAAACAAATTATAAAGATATATTTTCTGACCAGTCAGCTGTTTATTTTTCATTAATAGTTTTTTACTGTTGAGTGACAGATCCACTAAGTAATTTGATTTTCACCTTTCTATCCTTTTTCACACTTGGTGAGGCAAAGTAAATTTGTTCTAAAGAAATGCCTTAAAATACATTATCAGCAGAAAAAAAAAAAAAATTTCATTAATCACTCACTTTTATACTCGGATACATAAGTTTGAACAGACAAAACATATTTACCTCCCTTGGGCCTCATTTAAAACAATTTTTAAATAAGAATATAACTCACTTGAATTTTAAATACCAAGCACTGGTTTTATGTTGCAATAAGGACAATAAAGTGAAAATAGTTATATTTTCTTGATCCACAATCAGTCAGAAGTTATAGGTACAGTTTTGCAATGGACAGAAAGTGAATACTTCTTGCTGTTGCTTGAGGGTGTGAGCTGTGGACAGGAGAATGAGAAATCGGGCATTCCATCACAAATACCAGACTTGTGATAAATTAGAAGCATATTGATCTTTCTCCTAAGGAATCTTTATAGAACTCATTAAATTCATTCCATCTCTATAAATCTTAAAACTGTTGGAAAAGGATATGTCTTTATCTTTTGTCTTATGTTTTTTTACTGATAAACATATTTTTATTATATCATTGATTCATTCTTGAATTACTTTGACAAAAATTTGCTTTTTTTTCTTTTTCTTTTTTTTTTTTTTTTTTTTTTCTTCTTCCTCCAAAGCATCTTCTATAAAAATGTTTTGTAAAGGATAGAGAATAGAAAATAAATGTCTGTCAATGCTCCTTTCAAATAATTTCACATTGTGACCAATACAAACATTTAAATTTGATTTATCACTGAGAAAGAAAAACTTTGAAGAAACTGGAAATTAACAAATGATGAATCAAAATGATCTTAACAAATTATGTTGCCACCAAGAAAAAAAAAAACCCTGATTTCTGACACATTAGGTTGTTAAATTAGGAACTGCACCCCCTACCCCCAAACCGAGAAGTTGTTACAGGAATGTAATGACCTGTTTTAGCCAAGTGGTATTTAGATAAGAATAACGAAAAATTGAGAACACCAGAATATATATTCAGCACTTTGGTATTAACCACAGACATCAGGGAATACTCAGACCTTCTTCTTAAAAAAAGATGGAGAGGTTCTGTCTGGAGGATAGATTTTTAATTCAGGCATCCTCCTCTTTTTGAAAGTTTGCTTTACACCCTGTTGCTGTTTTACTGAAGATCTACATTAAATCAGGTTTCACTCTACATCTAAAATGGCCTAATGTGAAGAAACAATCACCATTAATTTAGAGGGGGGGGGGTTAAGCGTTTTCAGACCCCAAAAATGACCTACGTTTGCCTGCCTCAATGTCATAGTTAGAGGTTTGTTTTTCAACTGTGGAGGGAGGGCTTCAAATAGAGCAGTATGCATGCCTACTTAACTTTACACAGTTTTTAATCCTTCAGTTCTTTGTAGGCACTGCAAACATACCCAAACACTATGTACCTTTTTTTAATTAAATTCATATTTTTGTCAATCATAATAGAAGTCTTATACAAGGTTATTTGGGGGGAGTCTAGGACTGCTTTTTAATACATGAATTAACAGTGTTTGCTCTTTCGCTTCATCATTCTGGCTTACAAGAGGTTTCACAGGATTATTCTGATATGGAATAGCTTGGGAAACCTCTATTCAAGTTACTAAGCATCTCTTGACCAAGAGTGAGCACTAAAATACATGAAGATTGACCTATTAACTGTGGCACAATAAAACATTAGTTAGCCATAAAACTGCTATTACTGAAACTCCCATCATTCGCACTTAATGGGTTACCATCAACCTGACTAATATGACTTCTTCAAAAGCATCACTATGCATCTCAATGCCTAGAAGCAAGAGCTGACTGTGTGGCCGGGCAAGGGCTCAAAGGCCCAAGAGGCTCAAGCAGCAAGTCTCATTTTTGAAGCAGTCTCAAATGAATCTTCATTTTATTTTTTGAGACATGGAGCCTTGGAGAAAATAATGTCTGATTAAGATTGTATATATATGTGTGTGTGTGTGTGTGTGTGGAATGGATGATGGGGTGGGACAAGGAGCCAATAATCCTTTTTATCCCCTTCAGGGGCCTAGATAATGTCAGTCCGTCTCTGCTTGTCTGATTTCATCCAAAGATTTAGGGCTGAAGATATTTGTTGGACTAGGCCAGCTTTAACCAAAAGTCAAATCTTAGAGCAATGGATTAAAGGACAAGCACTTGAACTGTACATTAGATGCTCAACTTGAACCAGCAAATATTTAAAACTATTTTAGTATATTGCTGCTAAAGACCTGGTTGCAGCATTGATATTTTGTCACAAAGATGAGCTTATTCTGGCAAAACTCTACAGGTAACAGACCTCCCAGTGAGGATCAAACTCACTACAGTCAAATATTGCTTTGGACAAATACATCAACTGTGCTCTACTTTCTGATACTACAAGAATATGACGGCTGGGGAAATTTGAGCTGATGCTCTTTGCCACTTCCTGACAAGTGATGGATTTGCTAAATTTTTTCAAATCTTGTTTTCTCAAATAATTCATTTGAAAGAATCAAAACTTTTGAATTAATAATCTGCAAATACATTCATGTTAATCATTAAGAGACAAATTAGTAAAATGAGATTTTTTTTTTTTTTTTTTTTTTCTAACTTCATTAAGAAAAAAGAAATTCCCATTTTTAGATAAAATGTATGTAGGATAAATTTATTTTAGCATCTGGACTCACCCGGCACCAAATGTTAATATATATGCTGAACTATAAAGTGGATGTCTTGTAAGGATAATTGAAGGAGTACCGCTTGATTCAACAGATGGACACTAGTCATAATTTGAATGCAGTGAAATATCTGCTTCTTTTTTTTTTTTTTTCTTCAATCTTAAATTAAATGCTCATCTTGTATATGACATACTGTAAATACATAAAGAATATAAATATTCTTGTGGAATGTTTTAAACTACTCTTATCATTATATAGATATTCGGAAGTTGTCTGTATAATAAGTCATCATTCATGACTTGCTTTATTAACAAATCTTGCAACTCAAAGTAATCCCCCTTCCGACAGGAAATAGAGCAGCCAATCAGGGTGTGCCAAAGCCAATCAACTTCCCTTTCACAAGAATCTTTCTCATCCAATATTCCAAATACAGAAGAAGCTGTTTATTGAAATCACAGATAATGTCATCAAATGGTTATCAAAATCAGTCAGTCCCAAGCACTTACTTTATTTGAAATGAATAAAGAATTTCATAACAATTTTATGATGCCAATTTGTTTATAAAAATGAATATAAATTAATCCAATTTTTCATATCCTTTGCTTAATGTTATCAGCTAGATATTGTTATCTAAAAGACCCTGTCCCAAAGTGATCACAGTGAGCAACTTCCTCTGTAAATAAAAGAAATTCTCATTTACATTACACATTTTATCTCTTGCTCATTATAAGGGATTGAACAAACCCTTAGATCTCTACACAGTATGGCTCATTTCACTTGCTTGTGCTAAACATTACATTTTATTCATTTCTATTTTTTCAAGTTTAAAATCTGAATCATATGAATAAACATTTTTCACTTCTTTGAATGTATTTTTCTTGCTTCTATATAAATGCCTTTTTATTGTATGTTCCTTACAATGTATGCTGCCAAACGTTTCAGAAAATGGTATCGGAGCAAGACGTCCAATAAATGGCCAAAACTCTCAACTTTTTCACCGAGATGAAATTCTGTAAACATTTCATTCATGAATATTTCTCTACTGTTTCCTGATATCATCAAGTGGGGGGGGGGGATGATTGTACTGATTATCAAAATTACCTATCAATCATCAAGAATTTTTATTTTTTCATTATTTTGAATTCAAACTTGCGAGTCATAAAAACCAGATGTCCATCACTTACAGGCTATATCAGGCAGGTGCTAATGAATATGAAAAAAATCATGACCCTTACTTGGCTGTCTTCTGCCATGAGGTTTTTTTTTTTTTTCTTTGTTTACCTCTGCCAACAAAGTTGTAATTCTTATATGTATTTACGCGTGTCTGTTTGTCTACATCTATCCTATTTTTACATGAAAGAGAATTAAATTCAAAGAGCAGGATGTTTCTACACCCATTATTTTTCTGTCTGTAACTCATGAAAATCTTTTGTTAACCGAGAAAACTGTATATCATGCAGTATGAAAATAATCAAAACTCAAAGAACACTTGCTCAAACACTCTCGTAAATTTGGGAAAATACCAAAGAGGACTAAAAATAATCTTCAAAATATATTTTATTACAAGAGCGTTTCATAAATGTTTCCATCTAAATGGTTATTATTATTGCCATCAGTTGGCTCATTTTCCAGGTATATGGGACAATCGTTATTTTACCCTCTTCCATGGCACTGTCCACAGGCAAAAAGCAAACAAGCCCATTCTTCTGGTGGGAGCAGGAGGTGGTACCACATGAATTTTTTGCCTATTTTACAGTTGCATCATACCACCCGCATTATTTAATCCAATGCTGGAAATTACGGTAAATAAAGTGAATCAAATAATTTTAATGAAATGTGCACATAAGAGAAATATCATTTAACAATATACCCGAGTGGATATAACAGGCTCTGAACAGCTACCGTCTCGGTGCCATTTTCAGTCAGTTGGTTCTATTAAAATGTTCAAGCTGTAGAATTGGGGATGGAGAATACTGTGCAAGTTTCAGCAACACCTTCCTACGTTTCTCAACGAATTTGATGATTTTGTTTTTCCTTTGGTTAAAGATTGCTGATATTGTGTCGTAAACATCTCAAGCGAATTGAACAGGATAAGGTGCATGGTCAAACTATTTCGTCAATCATGGCTGCCTTCATGTCTTTATATTTGAAAATGGACAAATTTTGAACTGGTCGACATCCAGGCGAAAAGGTTTGACATCTTTCTTCATCGTCAATACGGATACTTCTGGATTAGAAAACAATAAGTTCCATTAATTCATCACTTTACTGATCACTAAGTGAAGCGATGTCTAAGAAGCATTGGTATCATATCCTTACTGGCTACTCCAAGAATGTTATATAACTCGGATTACATAGCAGTTTCATTAAGTTGACGTTAGAAGATTTCGTTATTTCCGATTTTACAAATCCAAGATACATTTTTTTTCTCAGGTATTTTAATGGGACAATCTAGGAGTCAAAAACATCACAGATTTCAGAAGACTTTGCTGATATTCCTCTAGGGACATCATCTGGATTTCTAATTTGGAAAGCAACCCAAAAACACATAGTATATTTATACTATGGAGGATAGAAGCGTACAGACTGACTGTGGTGTAGAGTATTAAGCATGATATGAGCGTCATTAAGAACAACACGTCTAACGAAAGCTGAAAAGTGGCCTCTTCACTATTCATCCTTATCTTCTTCATTTTATAAACAGTGACACCGTTTTCAACAATGTTTCATCGAGTTTTAGCGACTGATTGACCCTCAACCATCGGTTATAGATTAACAACTTCTATCATCTGATGATCCATCAATGTCAATGATAGACGATAGACTCTCTACAATCGGTAATAGTTATGGAAGACCTTAGGGGGTTTTCTTCTCTTGTTGATAGTTTGCCAATGTTTTTGATGCACACGGTACTCCCAACCATCGGTAATGGTTGAGATGGTCAGTTGGCTTGGTTCTCCCGTTTTTCTTTTCCCCTTTGAGAAATTTTAGAATTTGATTCGTTAACAGATAGATTCATTGAAGGGACCAAAAATTGAGTTCGACGTAACGTTGATAGTAAACAACACGTTTCTCCAAAGATTCCCCGTTGCTTTAGACTATTCTTAGGGAAAAAGAATTTAGCGGGATTTTCTTTGGATAGGTATTATCATAATTTGCCAAATCTATGAAATTTTCCGTGAGTACGGATTTGATCCCCGCAAATAATTTTAGCAAATTAGTTCTCTCATGGAGGGATTTTTTTTTTTTTCACTACTTCCTTAAACATGTATTTCATGAGGTATCTGCCACTATTCACCTTTGTAGTGCCCCCTATTATTTCAGTTAGGAATTAAATACGAAACTCTTCTTTTAGCTAGATATCGAAAATGTCACCTCCAACGACAACCCCTATAAAACTCCTGGTGCCAGGACCCCTAGCTGGTTATGCCTCTGGCTCCAGCCTTTGTGGCCAACTACTTTTCCTCTTTCTTTCCTTCTCCCTAAGATCATTATCATTTCACTGACCCACTGGCCGATCCGATCTTAACCATTCTTCCTCCGTGACCTATCTCAGTACTAACTTTGCCCATTTCACTTCACCGATATTAAGCCTCACATACACGCGCAACTACGCAACTACGCAACTACGCCACCGTGTCTTCACCACATGCTCCATACACATATCACCTCTCACTCTCGTGATAGAAATGGCAAAGTCTTTATAATATCCAATAGTCACAATAATCTTTCCAAAACATCCTTACTTCAGGAAACACGCATGGATAAAACTCCATGTTCTCTGTTTTTTATGGTCAGTCTGTTGAGAGTCTATCAGTGTCAGAGAATAGCCTCAAAGTTAACTCACTTACTTGGCTGTATGGCTCACACACTGAATCCCAGGTTAACTCACTTACGGATTCTACGTATTATCTTGGATCGATCCAACCATATCGAATCCAAGCAGTTCAGACAAACTCCGCTCTGACACCAATGCCAGTACTATCAAGACAGGAAAGCTCCCACCTTTCCTCATCTCTTCTCCTAACATCACTTCTCACGATCGATCGTATTTATGTTATCCTTACATGTACCTCAACTTCATTCTTCAATTAAACGTACATCTCTTGACCGGCCATAATACATGTATGTGTTGATTCCACTTTGTTTCTATGCACGTCCAACTTCGTACTTGGCATGCATTTCATTCTCTACGTACAGCATCCTTTCCTTCCACAGGACCACCCACGTGCTACACATCAAACCACGAGGATCCAAAATCCTTGTCTCTCTCAATCATCCACCGCACGGTTCATCTCACAACTAAAGAAGGCACCCTACACTTTCATTTTGATTGTTGTTGCTTATTATTGCAAATGAACTCAGGCTGGGTTCTCTTCAGCAGTGAGTAGATGAATTAACAGCACAGATCAGAATAAAGCGGGCTACCATCTGACATAGAGGGTTGTGTGTTCAGTCCTCACCTGAAACTTATTCTTTATTCCGATCTATCTACTCACTGGTAAACCCAGCGTGAGTTGGGTTGCAATAAAAAGCAACAATCAAGACTAAAAAATAGCAAAAATATTGATTATAATGATCAATCATATTTTTTTATCAAATAAAACTTGAACAGTTTGTTTCAATCTTCTCAGCTCAAGAAAAAGATTTTCAAAGCGCAGAAAACTGACAGGTTCCTTCTAGGGCCATCATCAACATCATTCAATGTAGAGAAAAAATTTTAAAAAGGAGAGAGAAATGGTCAAAATTTGAATAAGGGGAGCATAAAAATCATACAATTTTTGGCTTTATTTCCTTATACAAATCTTATTTAAAAAACACAAAACACTCACCTAAATTGTCATATAACTTTCATTATGAATAAACATCAATTGATAAAAAAAGAAGACATTCTCACATTTAGAGTCCATATTAACCATTGTCAAAATTGGCTACAACTTCACACAAGTGAACTGAGTTGATTGCAACTGATCAAACATTAATACCAAATATTCATTTAATGATTCATCCAGTATCCATCCCTCCGTCTGTATGTATTCTCCTACCACAAAAATCACACACTATTAACCCATGAAATTTTCTCTGTGTATTACTGGCACATTGGTGTAGGTTTTTAGCAAATTTTTTAAAATCACTCTCAAACTATGTTTTTTTTCTGGGGAGGCGGTGTTTACATTGATGTTAAATAAGACGCATTTTTGTACCCAGCTTTTGTAACCTGACTGAGGCTGAAAAATAGCTTATTTGCAGAGTATGAATAGGTACCCCTCCCCCATTTTCCAGATAAATCCCCTTGAATCAGGCTCAAATTTCCTCTACAATTTCTTATCAAATGTTATAAAATCAGGCTTGAATTTTCTGAATTTCTTTCACAATGAACATAATGTTTGTCAGTTGACTGATCAATGATTTTTCAGCAGGAAAGGAATACAAATTTGATTACTCAATCATTAACCTCCAAATTAGTCTTTTGTAATTTTTTTTTTTCACACACACCCACTCTCAGACTGTTTATTAGAAAGAAAAAAAAAAAACGAGCTTACCTATTTTCAATTGTTTCTGCCATTTATTTGGCACCTAATAGAGTACTTTGTACGATTTTTAGAGAGGATGGATGGTTAAGAGATGGAACAGCGGTTACTTAAGTGTGGGACTGAGTGCAAGAAGAAAATCTTTTCTGAGATTATTAAAAAAACCTAAAACTGAATTTCCTCAAAAACCACTCAACAGAACACCATGAAATTTTCTGTGTGTATAAATGTGACCCTAGAAAAGATTTTCAGCAAATTGGTTTTTAAAAATTACGCATTAAATTATGTTTGTTTGTTTTTTTATATTGGGGGTTCAATTTACAATTTTTTTCTTTCTGAAGCAGCATTTTTCTGAGATCATTAAAAATTTAGTCTAGTTTAGTTAATCTAATATGTAGTGTAGAATAGTATTTATATTACAACTTTTATTTATTATTTCTAAGTATCATTGATAAATATAAATATAAATGAATGATTAATGTTTAAGCAGATAATATTGCTTTTTACAAACTCAGATATTTTTGCCTTTTTTGTGCATTGATTTTGACAATGGTTGATAGTTGTGGACTGATTGAAAAAATACCAAAAAAAAATAGAAAATATGAATGGAAAATCTCCAATTAATAGGGTTTCTGCTAGGGACAATGTTGATACTTTTTTTATATCATTGATGAATATTCTTTATAATGAACAGAAGAAATATATAGAACAATACCAAAAAATACAAGAAAAAAAACTTTTTCTCACAAATTAGTATGAACACCTGGAACTCACCAGTAGAGCATGATCCAAATATACTAAAAACAAGAACAAACGCAACAATTACCCAACACAGGTTAAAATTAAAAACCTTTGAAGAAAACATCTCTAGATTCTTTTTTTGCGGTTTAATGTTATTTATCTTAGAAACGCAAAATATTGAGTAAATATTTTTATGGCTTGCTTGATTTTTCTTCTTTTTTTTTTCCCCCCAATTGCCAAATCTGTTCCGATATAACTTTTTGACTGCCGCAGCTGAAAAGTATCATTAAATGAATTCAGTGTTTATGTTTATACAGACAAAAAGCATTCATCTATAATCAGTTAATAGAAAGAAAGAGCATAATATTTTATCTGAATTGTGACTAGACGTCATGTTTTTTTGGTGACAGCTTGGCTGGGAATGTTTTGTTCATCTGTCATATCCACTGGATATTACACCTTTGAATTACCATTTATTCCGGTCTTTACAGAATTCTCTCCATGAAAAAAAATGTCAATTCCCTGGAAGACTGCAAAAGGCACCTAGAACAGTTCTTTGAAGAGAAAAAAAAAGTTCTCGGAGAATGAAATTATGAAGTCGATTGGAAGATGGCAGAAGATGTAATACAATCATAAATAGAGTTGATATCAAAAATAATATTTTACTCTTATTTTAACTCAATAAACCAAACAAACATTTCATGCACCCAATATAAAGAGATTTTGTTCTCCAAAATTTGAAATAAGTGTTCACATATCTGTCTTAAATTGTAAAACAATATTTCCATTTTTTTTTTTTTTTTTTTCAGATTGTGGGTATCAGCCACTAATGCCCATTTGAAAGGTGATATTCTTTTTAGGGATTAATGAATCATTTCTGCAGGACATGAAAAATTTCAAAGTGAATTGTATGCTGCATGAAAAAGATTCTTCAAAAGGTTTGAAAATCTGTATTGAGTGTTTTACATTTGCAATATATAAAAGAGCTTTTTCCAAAAAAAAATGGCACGGAAAAGCAAGAAAGAATGCACACTGAGAAGTCTCAAATTATTTGTGATGTGTGTGGAAAAGCTTTCCATAAAATAGAAAATTATTAAAAAAAACATGTAAAAACTCATTCTGGAGAAACTCCATTTAAATGTCAAGTACGTAACAAATCTTTTTCTCAAAGTACTAACTTCAGAATTCACATGAGAATCCATACAGGTAAAACTCCATTTAAATGTGAAGTGTATAATGAAGTTTTCTCCATAAAGTGTAACTTGAAAACTCATACAAGAGCTCACACAGGAGGGATGCCATTTATTTGTGAAGTATGTAACAGAGCTTACTCTAGTAAGGGAAACTTGATAATTCACATACGAACTCACACTGGAGAAACTCCTAATGTCTGAAGTTTGTAACAAAGCATTTTCTGAAAAAAATGTTTTGAAAATACATATCAGGACTCACACTGGAGAAACTCCATTTTCATGTGAAACATGTGGCAAAGCTTTTTCTCAAAAAAGTAACATGAATAAAAATATGTGAATACACACTGGAGAGACTCCATTTACTTTTGAAATATGTGGTAAAACTTTTTCTCAAAAAATTCACTTGCAAGATCATATACCAAATCATACTGGAGAGACTCCATTTGCTTGTTATATATGTGGCAAAGTTTTTTTCTAAAAATTCTATTCTTAAAGTTCATTTGAGAACTCATAGTAGTGAGACACCATTTAAATGTGAAGTTTGTGGCAAAACATCTCTGTTGAAGACACATGAGAACTCATACAGGAGAGACTCCATATTCTTGTGAAGTATGTAACAAATCATTCTCTCAAAGGGCAACCTTGAAAAGACACGTGAAAAGTCACACCAGATAAACTCTGTATGCATATAAAGTATGTAGAAAACATTTTCTTAAAAGCCTGATTTGAATGATCATATAAGAACTCATACTGAAGTGAGTCTGTTTCCTGGTAATATATGTAGCAAAGCCTTTTTGGGAAAAATATCATGGGAAAATCCACATAAGAAATCATTGAAGAGGATACCATTTTCATGTAAAGTTTTTATCAAAGCATTCCCGATAAATGGAAAAGTGAGAAAACATGGAATCTCATACTTAATGAATGAAATAAATCAAGTCATATGTGACATAATCCTCAACATTTTACAATGCCAATAATAGTTTGGATTTAGATATCATCATGATTTAGATACACTATTCTTATATTATCAAGAAATGGATGTATAATCTAAAAGACAAAACAACTATAGTGGAGTATTTAGTAGAAGTTTTTTCTCAGAGAAATAATTTGGTTACTTATTTGAGAATATCTGCCAGATAAATCCCTTTACTTGTGATGAAAATTCAACATGCAATTTGGATCTGCAAATGAATAGTGATACATGTTGCACACATTCAAACTGCTTAGAATCAAATTCTTCTGCATGAAAATATCTCAAGTCTTAAGCAGACTGGAACTGATGGGAAACCATTATACGTGGCATAAATTAACATTTTAACATCTTATGTGACTGCTAAAATGTATGTACATGGGTACATTAATAAGTCCCCACTCTAAGGATGAAAAAAAAAACATTAATTTTACACAGTACATACTTTTCAAAATAATCTCCTTTGTCAATGCATTTAATTCACTAGTGAATTTTAATCACATAGATTGAACATTATAGAGTGGAAATTTCAGATGGATATTCAGCTACTACCTATCAGGATATGAACTTATTGACCCACCCTCATATATATATATATATATATATATATATATATATATATATATATATATATAAACACACACACACTCAGAGGAAGCTGCTTATGATGATCACTTGGGGAAAATGTCTTTCAGATAACAATAATTGTTTGATTACAATATCCATGATTATAATAAGCGGCTTCCTCATATATACATGTGTGTTTCCCTGGAGAATGGCATCACTGTTCTCTCTGACCTTTATTCGCTAGGTAATCAAAGAATTGATACAGAGAGATACCCGACTTGTGGTTTATCTTTAATCTATATGATCAGAAAACAATGTTTAATCTACATGGATTATTAATCCATTATTAGTTGTATGATTCATTCTATTATTATTTCTACTCCCTTAAATCTGGCACAAGGCCATAATTGTAGAGCATCTAATGACAAACAAAATAAGTATCAATAGATTCTGAAAGAAGCACATAAACCATCATCATCACTATGGTAGGTATGCAACTTAATTTAGTGAACATCTTCAACTTCATTAGTAGAAATTGTTAACCAAAATTATCAACACAGGTTTTTTCAGTTTTCAAGTTGGTTTGGCTGGCTGCTTATATATGTATCGCTCATACAGGCTGCATTAATAGAGCTAGAGAGCTGAAAATTCAAACATTTACTCCTTATCATGTCTAGATGAAACAATTGTTTTTTGAAAATTTACTCCCCACAGTAGGTTTTTAGTGTGGGGGTTCAATTTTCAACCAAAGTTTATGCTAAATTGGCCCCTTAGTTTGTGTCCGGCAGCATTCATGCTTAATCTTTTGAAAATTTAGACTTTTTTAGTGACCCCTGTGCAAAAAAAACGTGAGAGAAGTAACTTATTCATTGATCAACACTTTTTCCAATGATCACCCCCAACATGTCATGCTGCCAAAAGACATTATTTCAAAGTATGAAAATGGTACGGAGAACAAATGAAATCTATTCAAGTTTTTATTTCAGAAAGTTGCCCACGTAGACCCATTCAAGTCCACTTGAAAAAAAACGAAATATGACATATACATGTGTACTTGGTAGATTAAATGAAAAGAATTGCCAAAAATACATTTTACAAATCCATAAACATATCATTGTAAAAATAAATATTTGAATACATGAGAGGAGTTGAAATCAGATTCTGAAAAATTAGGGCTTCACAAAATAAATCAAAATGGAAACATATCACATTCAGACTATTTTTAATAAACATTAAACAATAGTCACTTATAATACTTGATATAAACTGGTGTGATTTTCATGGAGGAATGAAAAGAGTATATCACGTGGAGTAATTTTAAATACTAATACTACTTTGAGGCGACCATTCTATTTCCAGGCTGAGTGGTAGAAATAATCCTGTAAAAATGAATGTTTATTCTAATTGTATTTTTCCCTAGAGTGCATTAATTTATCATAGAAAGGAAAATAATACCAAGAACCCGGCTAAGATCAATTTTGATACTGAAGTTTACTGTTAAATTCTACTCACAATGAAAATAGGAGAGATATTTTTCAGAAATATCTACAGATCACTTATCCCATGATAAAAGAATTAAATATAAAGATATAATCAAACATCTAAACCCATATACTTTTTTTAAAAATTTCTCTACCTTTGTTTCAAGCCTAAGTTCTGAATACTAATCTTTTATAGTGCTTACCCACCCACCTCTAAATCGCACGTAAATACCTTGAAAATTTTGATGATTTGGAAAACACAAGGGAGATAAGTATCAAATCACTACAGAACTTCTGTTCTAAATCCTTGAAATCTATACATTATTATTCAGGGGGGTTTTGGTTTGTTTTTTTAAATCATACGAGAAAGGGAGTATTATGCTACTTTTGTGAAGGATACTCTTTGGACATTTTGTTTCTGAAAATATTGCACCAGTATTTATAGCATGTATGGAAATTTGAAAAAAAAAAAAACAAACAAAAAAAACAATGATTCCAAGTTGCCTCTATATATATCAAAACTGTAAATAGAACAGAAAAAATACCTTTATGAAAAGAAATGTATATGTTCAATACTGTAATTAACCCAAAGATATCAGTTTTCTTTACCTCTTTTTGTAAAAAATATATTTTCTCCTTCATATGTATTGAAGAAAATCTCTATTTTGTAAAAATAAAAGCCTTGTCTTATATTTTTGAGATTTTTCTCTCCAATCTAACATTGAAAATAAAAGAAAAAAAAGAATGATAGAATTTACTTGAATTACTCCTAATTGCTTTTTAGAGAAAGAAAAATACCTGAAGCATTAAATATTTGGAATCAAGAAAAATCCTACAGAATCATATTTGGAGAATTAAATTCAACTAATCGTAATATTAATTTTTAAAAGAATTCAAATGTTTGATATAAATAAACTAGGGAATAAAATATTTTCTAATCATTACATATAATCTAACTACTAAAATCCTAAAGAGGTTTTGATTAACATTTCCATCCTTTTCAAAATGTATTGAAAAAAATGAGCTTAAGATTCTTTGCGAATGAAAAAATATATTATTGACTTTTTTTCAAGTTATTGTATTATGGTCATATTGCTGACTTTATGTAAGTACTACATTGCCCGTTAGGAGAATTGTTATATTTAAAAACCTCACCAATAGAGTATCAAGTATGGAGCCTCAGATCTATCAGCCACCAGGCCACTACTTTAACCTCTGAGCCCAACTTCCAAAGAGTTCAGCCTAAAATTAAATCTAAGGTGTCTGAATAAATAATTTCTACTCTCAAGATTCAGAGGGGATTTTGGATATTTTTACCTTTGATATTTCTTTTAAAAAAATTTATTTAATTGGAAATTTTCCAATGATCTTTTTGCCCCTGGAGAGTGGCAAAGGGATTATGAATTTCAAAATTTGTAAAAGTCAACAGAGATGGGGATATTAAGCCCTTTTGAAATCCCTGAATCTTTATGATACTGGATTTAAAAAATACAGACAATCTTTGATTTTATTGGGACCTTCAACATTTCGAACCAATGATCAGCCAATATTGATAAAACTGGCAAGAGAAAACACTTCTTAAAAAGATTGGTTGTATGGATTATGAACAAAAAACAGATTTAACCTATAATTTTGAATTTGTTCTACAAGGGTAAAATCAGAGATCAAATCTTTGAGATACATTTTTTCCCCCCACATAAAAGTATTATACCATCTATTGATCAGCCTGCATACTAAACAGTATGGTGGGACTGAAGTTTGTATTCTGTGCTCCTAGATATATGAAGACAAAAAGGTGGTAGCAAAAATGACACATCACACAGAAACCAACACTTTGCCAGTGTGAAGAAATTTAACCCACGATGCTTCAAAGAATTAAAAGATGATTTTTTCTTAAAATCTTAGGAGACCTTTTGTGAAATTTTACAAGGAAAAATTAATCTCTTTCCTGATTACTTTTGATATTTTCAAGTCTTAAAATCAGGCCAGAAAGATATATTCTATAGAACTACATAAAACTATTAAAATGGAATTCAAGTAGATATTTTCCTTCTTTATTTTATATTCAAAAATAAATAGATAAGAAGCTACTCTCAAGCTCTTTAATTCAATACATTTACCACAAAATTTTGATGTCTCATAGTAACTCATAAAATTTGCATTAGTTCTATGCAAAGAATAAGGCTGAACACATACAAGTACAGATTAAGACTTACAGATGATATTTTTTTTATCAATGAGATGCAAGATTGAACTTGAAAAATATCAGCCATAAAAGAAAAAAAAAATAGCAGTGAATATTTTCTTTTTTAAATTAAAAACAACTTTATGAAAATGGAAAAAAAAGACGTTAATAATTGATAAGGAATGATCCAATGTCAATATCAACTTTCTGTAACCCATTATTATAAAGATTCACCCAGACTGATGTAATTATCTTGGTTATTATAATCATAACATTTCAGCTGTTGTATTCTCCTTCAGGAATCAGTTATACTTTGTGAACTTCTGGGAATTTCATACCAAACCCTTTATTCAATCAATGCAGGGCCAACCCATCCAGGAGACGAACATAGGCAGTCTCGTAGGGTGCAAAAGTTATGGGGTCACACTTCAAACAGAAAAAAATAGTTGCCAGGGGCACAAATTTCAAGTCTCACCTCAGGCACATGAGACCCTTGCACTTACCCTGCATCCATGAAGAAGGCTAAAATGTTGTGATTATAACAAACAAGAAGAGGACACTAGTTAAAGCAAATCAAGATATGAAAAAAATAATTCCCCACTTCAGAAATTCAGATAAAAATTTCTGCAATCCACCATGTACATTACAATCATGATTCATCTTTATGTTCTCCTCTGAAGTACCTTGACCAATTTCAATCAAACTTTGTGTATAGTTCATCCATTGTACAAAATTTAGACTCGAGACATTCCAGAAATATGAACACACTTGTACCTATCATATCCACATAAAATGATTTGGACCAGGAAAGACAAAATTTATATAAAACAGAATAGGAAAAAAAAATTACCTGAGGGTTTCCTTTATTTTGTCATTCATGGTTTTAACTTTTACTGAAAAATTCTTTTGTTCAATTCTTTAAAAATTGTAATTACCAATGTCATAATTCATCAATATATACTAAGCATACTTTACCTGATACGGTAAAGTACACCTGCCAACAACTTGGCTATTCTTAGCCCCTCCTAAATGTAATGTATTAATTGACTTATCTGTATTCAATGTAAGCAGCCTCTACAGAGGAAAAATTTAAAAAAACATGCAATTACAGTTATCTCCCTGTCGTAGTAAGATTTCTAACCATCATCTATCTTATATCATACAGAAAATTCGGTTGATACCTATTCAGTCATTTATGAGAATGAATGAGAACAAATGCATACATTTTCATCGTAGCTTTTGTCTTCTGCAGTCGTGTAGCCTAAAGGTTGGGTTTTCATTAGAGATGATTTTAAAAGAAAAGTTCTTCAATCAGCTTCATTGTATCTTCTGGGCTCTTCACTGCATGGCCAATTGTTCTGGAATCTTCATAGATTTCATAATCATTGCCTCCCTATCAATAAAGAATACAACTATCAGAAATCTTTTTAACTCAATCTAATGATAAAATAATAATAATGCACATTTATACAAAGCACCTTTTCTTGAGAATTTTAATACTCAAGTCTTCACTGGATAAAAGCGCTTGAAAACCTGTGTAATCATTGCAGTAAAAATATAAAACACCTATTTAAGAATAGTATCAACATCAGGTCAATATCTGAAGAAAATGCCACTTGTCAATAAAGTTATTTCCGTAACACCGGGCATGAGTTACATTTATGATATGGATCAATTTACTGAGTTCATATAAGTATGAAAGTCTCAAAACAAGTCAGTTTTTATTTCTAATTTAAAACTTGATAATATTTTAATGTTCCGGATATCAAAGGGTAGTTCATTCCAAAGTCTTAGTGATATATAACAGAAACTCCTGCACCCATGAGCTGTATTCATAAAAACAAGTTCTTGTATCAAACTGTCTAAATCTCGAATGATAATTTATAATTAACATAATGCATAGAATTCATAAGGGCACATATAATGCAAATATTTGAATATTGAAATTAAAGCTTTCAAGACTGTTTTTTCTTCTATTCTAAGCTAATTTAAGCTTACAATGCCTGCCCTAATTGACTGGCATTTCTTATGTTTCTAAACTAACCGAGCAAATAATAATAGATCTCATTGAATATAACAGACTGGCTTTCCTGATGATGGTAGTTCTTTTTTTCATGATAATTCAGTTGTTATGAGGGCAGTAAAAACAGCTTAAACTGTGTGATTCTTAGGAGAATTCTACTACATCAATAATTATAATACATGGAGAGCTATCATGAATATATTAAGATTCCTGTGTATATATGCACACACGTTCATATATAAATGTTATTTTACCCTTTCCTATAACTCTGATTTCAATGATCATTAATTCTTGAAGTATCTCTTACAACCACAAAGAAAAAAGAAAAATTGACTCATTGTGTAGATATAAAACCTGAAACTTTCAAGTGTATCTTCATTGCAGCTACAATTATACATAAGATTCAAACTCATCTTTAAACTGAATCATTATTGATTAAAAAGTAAAAGCTCCTGTCTTTATGGCAAAGAATCTTTTTCAAAAAAATGATGAATAAGAACATGACAATCTGGTAAATTTTACATGATAAAATCAGTTTAGGTTAAAATTTTGTTTCTCAAGGTAGGAATCTATTTCAAGTTACGAAATACCTATAGTGAATGGGATACAAACCTTTTGAGTTTTATCTCCAAAGAAGTGGATGTTCTTGAAACCATCTTTTTCAACAAACTGAAGACAAAAAGTTTTGTCCCAGCCTTCAGGAATCACATCTATACTGATTTGACCTCCAATCACATAGCGCAATCCCAAGGTCGGAAATTTCTCATACAAAGCATCAACAAATTTTTGCCGAATTTGATGCTCCTGGAAAAAAACAATTTACAAATAAATTTGTTTGTGTGCAAGCGTAAGTGAGTGGGTAAGCCAGTGAGAGAGAGGGAGGGGCTACCTAAAAGTTTGGGGAATTTGAACAGATCAATTCATCTGTTCGTCTCTCATGTCACTCAGTATCCCCCACCCTCACCCCGTGTCTCGCAAGGCATTTCACATATCTCTCAAAATTAATTCACCAGGAAATAAAGAACCTCATTTTCTACCAAATTTTTCTCGGGGAGGGGGGGGGGGAATTTTGCACCTTAGGTTCCCCAAACTTTTGGGTACTGTTTCATATATACCGTATACAAGGCGCTACATAAAAAGTACAGGTAATTTTAACAGCATTCAAGCCAAATCCAGATTAGATTTTTGCTGGCATCCTTCATGAGATCACTGTATACATGTCCAAGGAGATTACTTCAGAAGAGATTGTGAAAAAAAATAAAATGAAAAAATTAAAAAAATAATAGGTGCTAAAGTGATTTTCTCCATGATCAAATTCCCTGAATTTTTGTGCAGCACTTCATATGTGAGAGAGAGAGGGGGGAGAGAGGGAGGGAGAGAGAGGAAGAGAGAGGGAGGTGCATACAAAAGCAATATACAGTACTGAGCAGATGAATGTTGTCATAACTACAATCAGTCAAAATCAGTTGCCATGCTTTGCAGAGGGGGGGGTATTCAGATAGCCCTCGCACAGCCAACCCACTACCATAAACAACATGAAAGTGTCCAATTGATTTGTGAAAGGTGAGCAATAGCTATCAGCAACTTATAGCATGACTGCACTCTGTAGAAAATGAAAACTCTCAGAGAAAACATAACAAGAAAACTAGACAGAGTATAATGACCTGAAGAGCAGTATTTGAAACAACACCTAGAAAAGAATCTATATGAAAACAGTCAATTTCCCATTGCATTTAGTTCAAGGCTTGCCCTGATGACTAATTAGTACCAAAGCCTTTTTGAGAAGTTCACACATTAAGATCTTGTGTCAATTTCCTAGATGATACAAGTGTGTGTTTGTCAAAACAGAAGACGTTTATATAAAAAAGAGATTGTTTTTCAACTATTATCAAACACTGCTTTGCTTTTGTGATTTGGTGTTATATTTCGTTTATTAAGCAAATGTAACGGGCTCTCTTTTTTAGATGTTTGGTTTTCAATTTCATTTTCTTATAACAATACAGATGCAAATTCTTGAAAATTAACAACCTAAAACGGCTGGTATTCACAAAGGGAGATAATCAAAGATTGATCTGCAATTCATCAAAAAGAAATCAGTACAGACATTAAAATAAAGGCAAAGCATATTTACATGAAGAAGCAAAACGTACAAGGAAATCCCGCTATATATATATATATATATATATATATATATATATATATATATATATATTACACACACACACACTTCAATTAATGCGAAATTCAGTTTCAGCAATTTACTAAATTGTAACCATTTCCTGTTTTATGCATACAATTAATCAGTTACCTCAATCTGCAAAGACAGGCATTATTAGCATGGATTCAATTATTTAATCAACACAAATTTGCATGAAGTAGTAGAGTTTGCCTATATGGATAGATAGATGTATGTAAATACGTGAGAAAACATTAGAAATGATACTTCAATGATCTATATAATCTATAAGATATTGTCAATGAATGACACTAGTCATGTTCTGTTGTTGAATAAGATTCTAATTTGTCCCCAATCTCAATAGATTCTCTGCCTGGATGCCTCACCTCATCGTATTTCCCAAATTCATCTCTTTCTGCTTGTGAACAGCTTCGTCCAACGGGGCAGAGGTTCATCATTCCCTTACGGAACTCAATGAAAGTCCCCCTGAAAGAAAAAATGAAAAAGTAACAAAATAGTGAAAATCTTTAGTTTTTAAAGGACTTTTAGATATATTCATATTTGCTTAGTATGGTATGAACAGTAATGATTATATATATATATATATATATATAAGAAGAAAAAAAATTTTACAGAATATTGATATGTGTCTAACACATCTCACCAGTGGAATAGATTGATCTGTCCCTGGTTATGGTTGATTGAAAAATAGTGTTCTTAGACAAAACAGACTAACAGTGTAATGTTTTCTTCTTTCGTGATAATGTGGTGGTAGCAAAAATCATGTGGGGTGGAGTGGTTTATAAGTGTATTGTGTTGTGTGGGTCATAAAGGGGGGTAATGTTACTGTAGTATATGATACATGGGTATTTCATTTGATTGTCTTTTGATTTTGATTATGATTATTTTTATATATTTCCAGTATGTTAGTATCTAGTTCAATTATAATAACAGATGATTATTTTTATTTCTAATATTGGTGTATATCACCCTACTGTGATCATTGAAGTTTAAACTTCTAATTTCAATTCCAAAGATTATTATTGTTATTTTATCATCTTAATTCAAGGTTATCAGAACTATATTAATATCAAATTAATTGTAGTTATTCAAGGTAGAGAGTGGATTTTCATTAGGTTGGTGGTTAGTTGCCTATAGGGCAGTAAATTGAGTTTAAGCTTAATTAGTGGCAGTATCATTTTGTTGGATTGTAATTATATATATAAATATATATGTAGATATACATAAGTAGATAGATAGCGAGGGAGGGAGGTAGGTAGGTAGATTGATAGATAGATAGATAAGTAGGTAGGTAAAGAGCAAATTGATATTTTTACATGATATTTTAGAATAAAGGAATGGCTAATATTACTTTTTGGATGCTAATTAATTAAGATTTAATACACTGAAGTTTTTTTAAACCTTCCTAATTCTTGCAGTACTCTATTCTTGTTTTTCAGAGATTAAAAATTATCAATAAACTGAACATCACTTATGACAAATGATCAATAACGATTGTTAATATTCTAAAAGAAAAAGAAAAACAAGACTTTTGAAATTTTTCAAAATATGATAATAAATATAAAACAACATTGAAAATCTTTGATATATATTGTACATCTACTTCAGTCAAAATTCAAATGGAAAACAAATTTGAACATTAAAATTGATGATGCATTCAGCAGAGAGAAACAAAACAAAATTTGAACGCCACACATCAAAGTTCCAATTACATGGTGATTTTTTTTAGATATTTTTTAAAATTTGAAAAGGTGAAATATGTGTTCTATCAAGGAAAGCAAAATATAATAAAAGTCGCACAATAATGCTACAAAAAAATATGGTGCATTTTCAAATCTTTGATAAACAATTACCAAAGAGTTTATGGTGAATACGAACTGGTTCACCAAAATTATTATTCAAGTCATCTGGTTCGTGAGTTTTCAGGCATAACATCCACTTTCATGGAGTGCTAGAGCATCAAGGCCTCCCTACACTTTTTCTACATATACCTGGAGGTCATTTTTGAAATTGCATGTTTTGTTTTTACAGAAGTGCTTGCTCAGCTCTGTTGCAGCAGGTTCATTTTTCATATAGCTGCGATGCTTGTTGAAAAGCATACTCGAAGTGGGAGATGAAAATCCCAAATATAACAGTACATGTTTTACACATTCCACAGCATAAATAATATTTTTAGCATGTATTGCCAGATCTGATATTTTTCAATCTTTCTGTTAGTCCCGTGTGGTTACGCAATTTGCACGGGCGACCACGTTTTTTCTAAATGAACTGAAAAATAATTTCAAATTAACTGGATATGTCCGTATACCAATTTCAAGGGAAATAACTCATGTAAACTTGAACGACTATCACCTGGACATAGCAATAGAAAAACAAAAATAAGATGAAAGAAAAACTCATAAATTTTTTTTTTTTTTTAATGCTTTATCCAAGAAATTCAGACACTATGATACCGGTTTGTTTATAATAAATTCACAAACTATAATTCTTAGATTAGAAATGATACAGTAATGAAAAATACCTAATCTCATTTAAAATTCAAAATAGAATTCATCCTAATATATATACAAGATGAGAGAGCAAAGGTTTCTGACAGTAATTTAAACTTCGAAAATAACTCCTGAATTATTTATTCTTTCAGTTTGAACTTTGCAGCATCAGAAAATTGCTTCCCTACTGTAAATGTTATATGCAGCATATTCAAATCAATTAAATTTTTTTCAAAAACTGTTTGCCAATGAAAATAGGATACAAATAAGTCATCAAGTAGACATAATGCTATTTAACCCACTGTATCCCATATTTTGAGGATGGAATAATTTTTATTACTATAGTTGGAGTAATAAATGATTTCACTGACATTTTGTTCCTCTTTGATCTCAGCTGATAATTGATGTTAGATCTAAGGAAGTCAAACAGATAGTTCTGTCTGCTTTTAACACTGTAAATTATCAACAATACTTGATCATTGACTGCGATCAGTGATCAAACAAAAGCAAATACAAACAAGCTACGTGTTATAAAATAAAATTTCTATAAGATTTGATACTAGAGAGCAAAAAAAAATCACAATGCAAGAATTTTGATGAAATCAGTTTGTTCATGAACATTTATTGCTAGGTTTTTCTTTCAGGTACCATCTTGCAAAATATTATTGCTACTTATATAAATGGATCTCATTTTCATTCACGTATATCATTGAATATTCTTCCCTCCAAACCTAAGAGTATAATAAAAATATGTTTTTTTCTCACCTCTTACATGGCAGTTTCAAAGTCGACATGTAATTCAAACTAAAGTTGATTACTTCTTGCAACTTGTCCTCACCCATATATTTTGGCAAACTCTGAAAATCAAACATGAAAAGAAGAAATAGATTTTTTGATATTTCAGTTGATATTTTTTTGTTTTTCTACAATGGCATCTTCTAGATTATGTTGTTAGAATGAGAATGATAAAAAAATATTTATGATATACAACAATCAAAATAATATTTTCCTATATCAGGTTTTCAATACCATCTCTTTGATTTGATGACAATTTCTTTCTCTAATTTCTTCATCTTATGAATAAGTCTCATTTTTTTTTATTTATTCTTACAACTGCTACTACGCTTTTTCTTTTAACATCAACAGATGGAGAATAATTATAATATACATACATATCTAAACACATTAGTTAGTAGATCAATGGTGAAGCAATCATAAAAGCAAGCATTATTTTCATTTGTATTAACATAAACCTGCAAAATCCGAGTGTTAGCCAGCATTCTCATAAGCTGTCAATGGCTAATTCTCAAAAGAAAACTTATCCCTATTTCCTCAATTGAACCGAGTGTGTTTTTGGCCATTTTGTACATTTTCAGCAGGCTTTTTTGGCTATTTTTGTTTGTTATTTTAAATACAAAATAGATACAAATTAAAAAAATCCAGACCACAGAAAATTTCCCAATCCAATAAAAAATGATAGAAAAATCAAATTCACCCGGTGAATACCTGTCTCCTTTCCTCTTGAATTCAGAAATAAGTTCCACATTTCTTGTTTTTTTTTTTTTGTTTTGCTATCTTATTTCTTCGATAACCTATGCCAGCTACACATCACTGAAATAGTGTCTGTCTCCTTGAATTTCTAAATTATATTTTGAAAGAAAGAAGAATCAGATGTATGCCTACATATCTGACAAAATTTATATACATGTTCATCAGTGACATTTCAAGGTAAACTGACATTAGGAATGGAATCTCCTACTCAGTAAAAACATTTGGTTGAAAACTTTTATTCATTACACAACAGAAGTAACATTGCCAAAGAGTCTTATTTAGTTTGTTATGGGTTATTTTCTTCAACAAAAAACATCAATAAAAATTTCTCATCTTTAATACAACAGTTTATCTGTTGGCTTTTGTATCTGAATTCAACTATAAAAGGTGTCATAAAGCAAGATAGCTTTTTAAATGTTATTTTGATTTTTCTAAATTTTTCAGCAGGCAAATTTAACTAATTTTATAAAGTAATAAAAAAATTGTACTTTTTCTGTACTTTAACATAATTTTTTATCTATTTTGATGCTCGTAAAAAATAACTAGCTGCTTTAAAAAATAAAGTATTTTCCTAGCATTGTTATTTGAGAGGTAATTTGTTTTTAAGAGAAAAAAGGTAGAAAGTGATTTTAGTTCCAGAAAAAAAAGATTACCTGACAACACAGATTGTGGTCATTTTGGACTAACTGCCAATGACTATAGTTTACTTGACTTTTTTGCCAAATTCAATTTATGTGCATATCAAGATAAATAGTATTACCCAAAGAAATGAAAAACGTCAATAAAAAAAGAATGAAAAATACTCTGCATCAAAAACGGCGCCATTTCTTGATTAATGAGTTCTACTTTCTCTGCGTCTATTATTGAGATCTTTCGCCACACTACATTACTAAGATGTGCAATTATTATTAACTGGATTGTCTCTCTTGTCACCAAAAAATCATGAAAACCAATGTAATGGGATTTATCTCCCCTGGTCGATGGGTTAGATCAACAACAAAAAAACTCCAGAGCGAAATTTTTCATCTTTATTAGATATTAGAGAGAACAAACTCACTTGCTCTCCTATCTTTTCACCTTCTTTATAAGCAATCACTCCATTTTCACAGAAGAAATAATCGAATTCCTTGATTACTGAAAAGAAAAGTGTAAAGAATTATTGCAATATTTTTGTTACTTATTTTAGCACGAGATGAAAAATATTAGGTTGGTGCAAAAAATATTGCAGTTTTTGTTATTCTGAACTTTGATGCTTATTTTGGAATAAACTATTATTTAAATATGTTCATGGAATATACCATTTCAAAGTGTTAATTTCACTCTATTCATTTAAGCTGAATGTTTTCTTTTCACTATTTATTCAGGTTTATTTGATGCTGTCAAATCAAAGAAAAAAAATGCAAAATAAAGCAATTTCATTGCACTAGTTCAAAATGGGACATAGAGAACTGCTCCCAATATCAACCAAGTATTTGGCCAGGGGACCGTGAATGAACGTACAGCACAACATTGGTTCCTAAAATTTCAAAACAGAGACGAGAGCCTAGAAGATGCAGATAGTCATGGCCATCTTTCTATGATTGGCAACTTTCAATTGAGGGCCATTATTTAGGTGGATCCACACAAAACAAGTCAAGAGTTTATAGAAGAACTAAACATTGACCATTGACAGTAGTTCAACATTCGCATGAAATCAGAAACACAAAAAGATTGACAAATGATTGAATGGAAATAAAGAAAATTGCCGTCACAAAATCTGCTTTCCACTTCTTTTGTGTAACAAAAATAATTCATTTCTTGATTGCATTGTGATGAGATGAAGAATGGATTCTGTACAGCAATCGGTGATGCTCTACACAGCAGCTGGACAGAGGTGAAATCAAAACAATTCCCTGCATCAAAAGAAGATTTTGGTCACCGGTTGGTTTGAATCCTAGCAAAACCATCACAGCAAAGAAGTATTGCCAGGAAATTGACAAAATGCACCAAGAACTGCAACATTCACATCCAATATCAGTCTATCCAAAAAGACTATTTTCTCTCCATGACAACATCAAACTGCATGTCACGCAAAGGACCCTACAGAAATTGAACAAACTAGGCTATGAAACTTCCTCACCCAGCTTAGTCAACAGACCTCTCTCTGACCAACTACTACTTTTTCAAGAATTTTGTCCACTTTTTGCAAAGGAGGGCCTTCAACAACTGTGCTTGAAATGCCTTGAAAGAATTCATTGGTTCTAGGACCCCAGGATCCTATACTTCCAGAAGAAATAGACTTGTTTCTTTGGCAAAAATATGTAGATTCTGAAGGTTCCTTTTTCAATTAATAACTTTTATTCTAAGCTGAGATATATAGCTTTGAAGTTGATGGTGAAAAACCACAGTTATTTTGAACAAACGTAATAAATTCTCAGTCAATAAAAAAAATCTTTTTATAGAAAACCATTTTAAACTTATTTCCAAAAATTTTTTAACCCACTTGCAACTCTGAGTATTTTGAAGAAAATAAAACTTTTGCGTATTATATTCTGTGCCTGTATAGAATATACATTCTGAAAGTAATTAAACACAGTAAAACATTTCTCATTCTTTCCTATGTCTATCATTTGATGCAGAAAATCTTAATAAAAACAAAAATACATGCTGAATTTTCCAAGGTATATACATTCTCTATATCTTCCTACAAAAGAATGGACAAATTACCAAAGAGCCTCTGCACCATATTTCAAATAAATATTATATATTCATGAAAAATAATTTCAGTTTTCCCGAGAAAAGATTTACAAATTTTATATTATCATGCATCATAAAATGAATTTGTGACTCTGTACAGAAATTCATACTCAGCTGTGCAAGTACCAAAAGATGTAACACTGGCTGCCATCAATACACAAATGCAATTAATAGCTGGCAAATCAATCCATATAGTTTGATAGATGATTCTCATAAACCTCATAAAGTCCATGGAGCAGTAGTTTAGTTTATTCTAGTTCAAATGATTACCACTGTACGTTTATATTCTCAAGCATCAACAAAAATTCACATCCTAGAAGTAATCAATAGAATTCTGAATGTTCTATAACCTAGCTTTTTTTGGTAGTATAAGTAATTTAGTAATGTGTACTTACCACTCAAGTCACCTCCCATTTGCTCGGCAATTTTGACGGCATCGGAGCCACCAACCAATCCAACAACAACTTTGCTTTTTAACTTTTTCAAGCATTCTTCCATATCAGGACGGATTTTCTGAAGAAAAAAAATTTTTTTGAATTGAAAGATTTGGGAATTTATAAACAAGAAGAGATAGCAAGCTTTTGAAGAAAATCCCAAAATAGAATATACGATTCTCACTTCTTATATCAGAGTTATCATTACAAGATGTTTTGTAACCTACTTTCCACTTGTTTCTTCAGCCGGGCTTAAATTACACTAACACATGATTCATTTGTAAAGTCACAAAACACAAAAATGAGTTCAGTATTTTCTTTGAACTTCTAAAAGTTAGATAATTTTTTGTAAATTTTTTTTTTTTTAATGAGAAGTCATTAACAACAGTCTATTGCTAAAGTAATATAGCCCCAAAAAACATTGATCATCATCATAATAATACTTTACAAAGAGAATGATTAGTTTGTCAGGAACTGTTTGTGACATGGCTGAGTGAAGAGAAAACATGATTATCAAAAAATAGATGAAAGATTCCAATCATGCAAGTCAATCACAGAGTTCACTCATGCATCAAATTGAATGAAGCGTCAATAAAAACATGAAGAAAAAGTACAGACTGTTCAAAAACTGTGACAAAGTATATACAGTTCATTTATCTCGAGAATTGATATTTTTAAAAGTATATATACATATATATATATATATATATATATATATATAAGTTTATACATCAATTATAAACACTGTAGAGTCTGCTTTCTTTCTATTTATTTATCTCAAGAATTGAAAAATGAATAATATGATGTACCAGGACAAAATAAAAATATTCCAATGCCTTGGCCCACGCTCTATACCATAGCTTCCAATCTATGCCAATGCTTTCTTTATGTTACTATCCCCCTCTTATTATGATAACAGCTTTCTTTCTTTGTTAGGAACACTGTCTATTTTCCTTTAACCACCCTCTCTTCAGGTCACTGAATTCCTTAAGAAACTGTTACCCAATTCAAATCTGGACTTGACATGAAATTTTACTGTTCTTAGAAGAAAAAAAAAGAGAAAGAAAAAAAAACTCTAACCCTAACTCTTTGCTGTAGGTTTGTTTTTTCATTTTTTTTCAAATTCATGATAAATTGCATAATCAATTAATAATAAATCCTTGAACATTGCACGTTTATTAACTAGCATGATCATCAATTTGGGGAATTGTGACTTTTCCTGTTTTAAAATGACTGCTTCTCCAGCTGTAAAGTGGCAGGCACTAATGGCGAATTCAAAGGCAGAGAAGCAGATGAGAATAACCCTAAAAAATACACAGCCTGTAACTAAATTGGCCATTTTTAAACGGGAACAGTAACAATAGCCAAATTTTTTATGTCTTATTTTTTTATGAATTAGCTTAGCCCTAAAATAGTTCCTGGGACACATAATCATCCATTTTATTTTCTGTCCATAATCTTGGGTTATGTATATCGGATAAATTCAAGCTTTGCACAACTTTTCATCAAGTTTTGTAATGACTAAAATAAGATATAATAGAGTTTACATTACATTTTTAAACATGATCACTGTATTTGGAACAAATGTAGAGACATTTTCTCATAAAGTTATCACTAGCTAGCTTCTGAAATAAGCTCACACAAAATAAAGTAAATTTATGAGACAACAAACAATTCAGAAACAGTTGACAAAATTATGCCAGGCTACCATCATGCAGTACGTTTACAACTACATCAGACGGTTCTTTATAGAATGGACAAAGCAGCATACACCTTTATTTGACCATTGGAAGTGTTGCACATCTGTATATCAGAGTTCAAATATGCTTTGAAGCTGTCATATAATTGCACACATTTCAACCTTCTTTCAGCATGCTTTAAATATCTTGCATCACTTATGTTCTGGACCTAAAATGCATCTATTCTCTGACTACTGCTTTATAATCAAATACTTATATTTTTCATTTAAATACCTGTCTTTCATGTATTTATAATTACAGGTATTATACTGTTATTTTAGACAAAGGCAATATCAAAAAAGTGCTCAAAATATATTCATGTTTACATTTTTTCAAAGAACAATAAGAATATTACATTAATATTTTTAGAGTCAGATGAACATTTAACACTGAATATGAAGTTCTCATCAAACAAACTACTCTACATTGCAATGATGACCTCAGACCATTCAATTTCTACATTCAAATATTTCTCAGAGAATTTATCTTTCAAGCAAACAGTCAAGAACAGCATACATTTCTTGACAAATTTGTGACGAACTTGGACATTTTTTTTATAATGTCACCTTTTAGTTACACTTTATTTTCTTGATAAACCTTTCTTATTTGGTACTTAAAAAAGAATAGCATAAAGATTGCCGAAATTTACCCACTTGATGGCTAAAAATGGTTAGATTTATCATATGTAGCATCTGAATATTTTGAATAACGTTGTTTTCACTTTAAAATACCTTTTTTGAAATCTAAGATATTGTTCTCAAAATATTACAAAAAAAAAAAAAAAAATCGACACCAGATAGAGTTTTGCTATCATGCTTGGACGAGTTTCTTGTCATAAATATTTTAATAAAAAACAAATATATGGCATTTAGTATCATATTAGCCTTGATATCTGTTTGAAAATGAAGACAAAAATACACAAATTAATGGATTTCATTTTCTTTGCATAATTAGACTTTTAGAGCATTAAAGTTAAGCGGAAATGAAAAATCTAGCCATTTTTAGCCATCAGGGGGGATAATTTCTGTCAATCTTTAGGCTATCTTTTTTAATACCGAATAAGCAAGGATTACACTTTTTTCATCAACAAAGTTGACGTGATTTTTGAAAGAAAAATAACAAAAACAAAGACTAGTGGTAGTCTTCAACAAATATAACTTGATTGGTACTTTGAAAATATTAGGAATTAATGATGTAATTATACGCACACGACACTAAATTCTTTATGACTTTTTTTTACCTTTATAGCTAGGTATTTTAAACTTTTAATAGTTAAAAAACAAAACAAAAAAGATTATAATGATAAATTTCCAAACACAAATTCAGACTTTTTTTTCCCTTTGAAAAGGGAAAACGTCGTTTAAACCGATTCAAAATATTGGATTTTCAAGAATCGAGGAATCGTATTTTTTATGTTTTTAAAATTTCGAGAAGGTTGCTAACTAATTGTCGTTCGAGTAAAATATGATTCTTACCATTTTTTAACCCTTTTCAAAGGTGTGGATAGTTAATGTTGTGAACAATGCGTATTTTAAATCTTTTGTTGGTACTATATAGGAGTGATCCGTTCGTTGGATCATCAAAAAAAAAAACGTCAAAATATTGTGTCGATACATCATTTTGATAATTATCAGGCTTCTCAGTTGCTCTACTGGGAACATGACAATATGCCTGACTTCGCCCCTAAAATGCATTATAGAAGGTTAGAACATAATACTCAAACTAAGCTTCCTCATACGTAACAGTTGAAAAATAAAATGATGGCATAACATTGACAATGAGATGGATATCTTTTCGTTTAGCTAAACAATAATACTTCTACTCATTCAGGTTTTAAACAATCCAGTAAATGATTTTACAAAAGCTATTCACCTGACGAGAACCCGTTAAAGTTCCATCGATATCGAATAAACATATCGTTTTCATATCTCGGGACGTCATTTTCTGTAAGGCTGTCTGACTTTTTTTCAAGAAAATGAAATTGGTCAACGTGTCGGTTTCGTTGAACGGAAAGGTGGTGGGCAGGAACTAAGGATACTGGACACCGGCTTCACTGACACACGTGTATGAATCCTGACCAATCAGCAACCAGTAATCGAACAACGCCCATTTCATCAGCCGGTAAATCTAAATGGGTCACCTCATGAAATAAACAAAACAAATTATTTTTTTTCCTCCTGCTTCAGGTGCCAAGCTATGGAGCAGTGATTTATTAGCAATCTCATCTCACAAATTCACATCAAGTATGGTGTGTTCAATCTGTAGTGGCAACCCGAGGCCTTGAGCAAGCCGAAGCTTGAAAAATACATCCGGCGTCCGAGCTTATTAAATAATAATCAAATTAATTAAAATTGAAATTGCCTATAGAAAAACGCAAGTGAAAATTGTGCCTTAGCTGTAAACAGATTTACTGATTTATTACCAAAATGAACGAGTTTAGACTTCAATCTGTACTTTTAGAATCGTCCTCGCCTCTCTATATGAAAGACGCTATGTTCTCATTTTTTTTTCTTTTTCTTCTTCCTCTTCCTCTCAGCTGTTGCAAATCAGATTTACTTGAAACTT
This sequence comes from Thysanoteuthis rhombus, assembly GCA_963457665.1. Classification (NCBI taxonomy): domain Eukaryota; kingdom Metazoa; phylum Mollusca; class Cephalopoda; order Oegopsida; family Thysanoteuthidae; genus Thysanoteuthis; species Thysanoteuthis major. The sequence continues at coordinate 18,764,872 of OY735215.1, read as the reverse complement.
GGTTGTAATGTGTCCCTTGATAAGATGCTTCTTACTTACCTAGAAAACATCTTCCACTCAGAGTCACTCGATTCAGCCATAATGACTTTTAAACTTAGTTTTAAAAACAATTTTCTCAGCTTTTTGAAGTCAGATTTAATGGAAACTTGATAGAAAGATGCTCCTTTTTACCTAAAATTATCTTTCATATGATCTGGCAATAATGGCGTGCGGATGGCGGAAAGTGAAAGTCCAATTTAGCATTATAGTTACATTATAAATGGATCCTCTCCACCACTGATAAAACCTGAAAAATCAACTTTTTCAAAACTGACAAATTTCCTGAGAAAAGTTAAGTCTTGTGGATGGAAAGCACTAAAAATCACAAGCAAAAACATTTTTTCTCTTCTTCAAGAGGCAAACCCATTGGTTCAAGTTCAGACAAGTTATTTCTCTTTGGAATATTAGAGGGGAAAAGTCTGATGTCATCAGCATACTTCCAGTTCCAAAGTGTGTTAAAATTAGATAGAGAAATCACACCTTTTTATTTCTTTGCCAATTTTTCAATCATTTCAACTGCAATTTTGTACAGTTTGTTAGCATAGGACAGCCAGTTTATACTGAATTAAACATTTTTGTATGTTTTAATTATTTTATCAAAATTTTATTGAAATCTCTACCAGGAATTTTAAAAAATGAACCAATTTCAATAAGATTTTTGGTATTCATTTTTGGATGAATTTTATTATGAAAAGGGTGTTTTGTAAGAAATACATATGGTAAAATGTTTTAAAGCCCAGGAATTCAAAACAAATATGGAAATTGTATTTCAAATTTCTATCTGCTATTTTTACTTAAATTCATAAGGCTTCTCTCAAAAAAAAAAATTGCTTATTTGTAATGAAGTAAAAAAGGGAGTGAAAAAATTAAATGAGTTACTTCCCTTCTGTTGCATTGAAATTCTTTCTTTCTCTCCAAGAAACATTCCATCTAGCTATGTATCAATAGTTTACTCGAATTTACCTGAGTACAGCTCAATGAAAAATGGAGACAGGAGATTGAGTTATCATTCAGGCACTTGGTTAGATTTACATAACCCATATACTAGCCAATCTGTCCGGTAAGGTTGGCCTGTTTGTCTGCCTAGAAAATCAGCAATTAAAATCCTTTATTCAAACAATGATCCAAGAATTACAGAACTATCTCAATCAGAAGGCGAGCCTTTATTTGGCCTTGAAATATGCAGTTTCAGATAATTCTTGGTTAATATGTAGTATTTGTTAACTTCCGTAAACTTTAATGAAATAATTACAAGAATTAGCTTAAATATTAATAATAAGAGGATTTTTTTTCAATTGATGTTTCAAAAAGTTTGATACTTGAGTTGCAGAAAACCTATATTGGAGAAAAAAGTCTCGTCTGGCATAATGCAATTCATTTTTTAGCTTCCATAATAAGATCAACGAGAGAAACTATTTGCCATGTCTATCAACAGAAAGATTTTAATGGTAGCTGTATATCAAAAATGTAAAATTGTGTCAATGTAATAAGGATGGAATTTTTAAAGTAATTAGTTTTATCTTACAAAGTAATTTTTAAAAAATACCCAAGATTGGTAATAAGCCATAAGACTAGACAAATAATCCAAATCAAAACTCATTTAAACCATAAAAAGCCTACCCACACACTTTCAATCACTGGTTCTCTGAATACTAGGTCACATTCCTCCCCTTCCAACCCCAGGTTTCCTCAATACCTCCCCCATCTTGTCATCTAGTAATTTTTTACCATTGCACTTTCCATTATAAATTACCCCCTCCTAGACAGAATTTTTTTTCCCCAAATCCCCCCTTAGTTAAAATTCCTCCCTTTAGGAAAATCTCCCCTTAGGAAATTCCTCCCCCAGGAGGCAACTGCCTCCCATCTGAGAAGCACTGCTTTAAATGGTTTTCATCTTATAATATAAGAATGTAACAAAATGTTTGACAGCTTTCATTTATTCCAGATCTCGAATGGTTGCTTAAAAGGAAAATGGACCATTTCCTATATAAGTGGTTGAACAATGGTTGTATAGAGTTTCAGTGAAAATAGCCTCGCAACTGAGACAAGTACACACCCTTCCCTTTTTCTTAAGCAGAAATATATCATCCACAATCTAAGAACAACCTCACCCAGTATTAATGGCAAAAATTTGGTGACATGAATCAACACGTCTCAGTAATATTAATATTATTAAAGTTGAACAAATAAAAATGTTTAATTTTTAGATTCAACATTACCGGCTGCTGATACGTTGGTAGAATAAGAACTATAGATAATTATTCTTATGTCACTGTTTCAAAATTGAATAATTTGTTTTGTATTTGAAAGATAAAGTAGTATTTTTTAAATTTTAATCTGATGAAAATTTCTTGTTAACTACTATATTGTTAACCATTGTTAGTGGCATAACAGTTACGGACATGGAAAACAGAATCAGCAGATTGAGTTTTGGCCCAGCTTGTTTACATTCACTTTTCACAAATACCCTTGGGAAAGGCATTAACCCACTCCTCCCTCCAGCTATGGTTAAACAGCAGGGCAGTTGGAGCCCTTTAGTTTCCAGTAAGGCAGTCCATACAAGAGACACACACCTTTTGGGGCACTCTAACATTCAGAAAGTCTTGAAGGTTGGACTTGAATAAAACAAATCCACATGACAGGTATGATATATTTATTTATTTATCAGAAATGGTATATCGATAAAAAAAATATTTAACTTGTATCTCAAATATTGTAAACCAGTAAGTACTCTTTTCAGATTTTCTTTCAGTCTTTTTTTGAAATTTTCGATTAAAAAAAAGAGAGGAAAAAATGAGAAAAAGAGAAAATATGTATTTTTTTTTGTTATACACTGAGTTTTGAGAAAACATTTTGTAAGGCCTGTTCGAATCACTATCACCAAATAATAAAAATAACTGATTATAGTCAGTAAATTCCATGTGTGTATGTGTGGGGGAGTGAAAATAATCTAAAACACTAAAATGCAAATATCTGAACCAAAACTAATCCTTCAGAGTTTTAGATTATTCATCTGTTTGGTAATGACACATCAATTATTTCTAAATGTTGTTTAAACAAATCCTGTAACAATGACTAAGCAATGATTTTATTATCTCAGATATATATAGGCTTATGACAGTACAATAAACCTACTTTATTTGAGGTTCGCCACCACCATTATCATCATCATCATCTATTTTTGTTGAAGTGTTTATTAATATTTCAGTGTATAAAAGACACTTAAATGACTTTGTAGCGTATGTCACTATTACCGAGTAAGTTTCCAGCCTGCTTTTCTTCTCCTTTTTTCGACCAGACTCTGTTTCTTATTAAAAAAAAAAGGTAAAGAGGATTTTTTTTAAAACAATGAAACAGATACATAAAAAAAAATTGCATTCCTGAAAGAGGGGGGGAAAAAAGGATTTTAACGTCAGTTGTAATATAAAAATATATATATATATACATATATACCAGATGCTAGCTGGGGGAAAAACTTCAAATATTACAACTCAGGGGAGCAAATTATGTTTTATAGAGACTTCATAGAAATTAAAGAGGGGCACCCCCCACCCTACCCTCAAAATTAATTTTTCTCAAAACTGACATATCAAGTGCCTATTTTGGCATTAGTCATTTGCTCGTCGAAGCAGACCATGAGATTTAAACACTGCCCATGTTTCATTGTAGCGTTTGAGTTTGGGTTGGGGATAATGTTTTTCTGCCAGGTTAGGGTCCTTTCAAAAAAATACTACCAAACTAGCATAAGCACTGAAAGAGAAATTGATATCCATGGTTACCAAGGATGAACCAAAAGTAAGAGTCCAGTTTAGCATTATAGTTTTATTGTAAATAGAACCCCCACCCTCTAAAACCTTTTTAAAAAAGGGTTTTCTTGAAAGTGACTAATTTGCAGAAGCTCTGAAGGTTTGATTGAATGAAAGCAGATAAAATTAGAAGAAAGAAATGAACTTGATCTACCAATTCCATACTCTGTACATCCAACCAGTGGTGTATTAGTGCTGTCAATGATCTTTTTAGAAATAAATGAATCTTTGGATAGAAACTTACAAATTAGGGCAGAAATTAACTGATAGGGACCTTGGAAGTCAAGTAACCTTATAGACAAATTTACAGTTGTTTAGGAGTCATAAAGATGCATATATACATATATATATACATATATAACAGGTGGGCAATTTATATCTGACAGAGGGTGATAATTACAAAGACATTTTTGTGACAATTTTATTTTTACTTGGCAACGGTGTTACTCAGGTGACCCTAGATTGTGTAAATAAATTATGTAAATAAAGAAAGAAATGAGCATCATATGGGTATTTAGCCTGTGTCTACCAAGGAGCAGCCTATATATGGCTCTGCTGTTACCAACTGAGCTAACAACACTCTGACAAGACAGAGTTCCAAACAGTGTACTTATACTCATTTCTCAATTTTTTATGATTGTAGGCATGTGATAATTATAAAGGCAATGTAATGACTATAAGGACAACTTATTTTTGCAGTGCATCAATTTTCCTACAAAAATATCTCTATACTTATCATATTGTCAGACATAAATGATAGTTGATGTTCTCAGCATAGGGGACATACACACACACACATATATTTCATTTCAACCATGCTTATTAGACTAATTTATCTGATAATTTAAAGGAAAAAAATTGACAGAAGTGAGATGGTGTACAATATAGATTAACTTTAAGGTTAGTGGAAAAAAATTGTCAAAGTCTTCAGTTGAATATGTTGGTAGAAAATCAACTCAAAGAAGTTTTTCTTTGTAATTAGAATTCTTGAAGATGATATCATAAGTTAGTTTGCATGCAGTCAGAGATTGAAACTGACACAATGAATTTGATATTTATATGGGTGAACATTTAATAGAAGTGACACGAACAGTAAGTCACATCTGTTGATATATACTTTTTGGGTAACCTACTCAAGAAAGCCCTGTGTTTCAAAAAAAATTAAATGATGTGTAGTATAAAATAACATCCATACATTATAATACTCTTTACAAAATTACAAACTGCATATAGTATGACATAAGCAATACATTAAAATCACAGCAGAAAAGGAGGTGGTGTTTGATCAACACTGCTGGGGTGCCATGTCAATATAACTGTTTTGCTTTTAAATCCCCAAAGCAGTTACATGGTAAACAACTGATGATCTTAACAAAAGATGATTTATATATAGTACCATAATATCAAAGTCTGCATAAAACATTAATAAAATACTGGAGAATATTCCATGAATTACATCAACAGATATTGGGAAGTAAGTGACTAAAAGTACTTAGTTTTCAAAGCTGTAAAGATTTCTAGATTTCTAATATGTATGAATATTTATGCCTACGATTATAAAAATAGAGATATAGGAGATATTAGTGCACTCTAACCCTAAACAGCTTTCCATCACTTCTGGGTATGAGTGGACATCCTGTGCAGACTGCCTGAATATGAAATTCAGCAGCGGCATGAAGAAAATGCCAAACAAAGTTGATAGAAGGACATATCTTTGCCTTTTGCTACTCCGAATTGTGATGGTCTCTGAGTTTTCCAAATCGTAGTTGACCACACCCTTTTGGTGGAAAAAGGTGATAATACTGAGCAACTGTTGGTGCGGATGGGCAACCAATCTTCTCCAGCAGCTGAAACAGACCTTTCCTGTTCAAAAGGTCTAACGCCTTTGCGACATCAATGAAGAGGTTGTATAATGCCATCTGTTGTTCTCGACATTTCTCGTAGAACTAACATACAGAGAAAATCAAGTCAACTGTGGATCTCTCAGCAGTGGGATTCTTGGTAGATGTGAACGGCAAGGAGTTGGAGTCAAGTTAGCACCACTCAGGAAAAGACTTTGCCCACAACGCTCTTCTGGTAGCTGTTGCAGTCACTACGGTCACCCTTATTTTTATACAGAGTGACAATCTTGGTATTGAGCATGTCCTGAGGTACCTTACCTCCTCTCCCGCAGAGACACAGGAGCTTGTGAAGTGGTCCCAGCAAAGCTAGTCCTCCGCATTCGATGATCTCAGGTGGTGGGCTATCCTCACTCAGTTCTTTTCCTCATCCCAGAGCATCAATGGCTTTACTAAGTCCAGTTCTTCCACAACAGAAAGGTCCTCAGTATTGTCGAGCACTACTTGGATGACAGTTTTTTCTGGAGTAGTGGTCCAGTTAGCGTTCAACCCAATATCCTTTTGTCTGCAATCACCTCCCCTGATTCTGATTCGCAGGGCACAGACTTTTTGTTCGTCTATTGCTTGTTTGATGCCCTTGCACACGCTCCTAATGTTACCCGTGTCCAATGCCTGCTGGATGTTGTCTGACAGTTGAAGTCAGTAGTTGTTTACACAGCAACGTGCAGTTTGTTGAGCCTTGCTGCGAGCAGCTTTCAGTGCTTGCAGGGTCTCCAGACTTGGGTCCTACTTGTAGCTAATCAGCATACTATGCTTAGCACTGATACCTACACAACGTGCATTTTGTAGATTTAATAATTCATCCAGCACCGTTTGTTCTGCTACTGAGTGACACGCAAAGCAAAAATAAATTTCTACAAAAATGTCTTTATAATTATCATATGTACACGTATACATTTATAAGTGGATGATAGTATCCGACAGAATAATAAAGAATAACAATTTTGGAACTATGCTCATGGTAGTGAGTGAATGGCGTTGATCGAAAAATAATTCCTTATTTTGCGATTGATGGCATCTGCTCACTACCTTAAGTAAACCAGTCCAAGCCAAAATTTCCCAAATCACAAAATGTCAGTCTTTATCATATATATATATATATATATATATATATATATATATATATATATATATATATATTAAAATGAAGAGACAATTTGGTAGGCCATATGGTGTACAAGTGAGATTTCTTCATTTAATTACAATCATCAGAAAATTGAACTGATAAAATGTCAAATTAAATAAAGAAATCTTTTACATACACCATACGGTCTTCTGAATTGTCTCTTCATTCTAATATTATATATCATTATAATCCACATCAATACACTGGTCATATATGTATATATACATGCATACATGTATATATATATATATATATATATATATATATATATATATATATATATGTGTATGTATATATTATCACATTATGCATTCAAGCATTGATTTGCTTCCATTACATACATTCAGAGAATTTTTGTTTAGGCTTTTAATGAAGTTACATCAGAACTAAATTTAGCCTGTGGCCCCAATCAGCCCACCTTTTTACTCCTACTTCTGAGCTGTGGCCACAGCTGCTTCATCGAGTGGAAGTTTCTCTGTAACTGCACCTGTACCTCTCCCCCTTCCCACTTCCGCCGCTTCCCTTCTGTCTTAACCATTGGTCACCTGCATGTGACTGGTTTGCTCTCTTTTAGTTCGACACAAATAAGACTTACGACACAAAACAACAAAAAGCCAATGACCGATGGTTATTGAATGCATGTTTTCCAAATAATGTCCTTGCTTCCTCTGTCTTCCAATTGCTTGTCTGCAAAGTTTCTAATTCATTTAGATCTACTTTAGCTGAATCATTATTTTCTGGAAAGATATACTTTTTAGAGGCGTCCTCACCTCTACTAAGCCACTCTGTCACTCTGTCAGTCAGTCAGTCAGTAGGTCTGTCCTTGGTAGAAAGGTGCCCCTTGATAAGAACCTTCACCCAAAGTCTCTTGATCTGGCAATTATGGCATTCGAACTTTATGTTGATGTGTCAATTATTTTGAGTCAGATTTACTTGAAACTTGATAGAAACGTGTCCCTTGATAAGATGCTCCTTACCTGAAATTATCTTCAACTCAGGGTCACATGATCAGGCAATAGTTTCATATAAACTTTACAATGGATAACTCATTGAACTTTTGTTTCTTGTTTGACTGTGGGTTTTGATTAGGAAAAACTATAGATTTTCTCACCACAATCATTGTTATCAGAAAGAGCCAGCCAAAACTGTCAACATAGGTTTCTCCAGTTTTCCAGTTGGTCTAGCCAGCTGGCTATGTATGTATTTATCACATTTACAGGCTGTTCCAATGGAGCTAGGGGGCTGAAATTTTGAATATTCATTCCTAATTATAGGTAGAAAAAGTTTTTTGTTTTTTTTTCAACTTTGGACCCCCACAAAAAGAGGTTGGAAGGTCGATTTGGAATGTAAGTTATGCTAAATTGGTCCCTTTTGTTTATAAACATACATAAGCATATATTTATAGATATATGTAAGCAAATATTTATCAGTAGACATTGACACATAAAATATATATAGATTGCTTTTTGATATGGTAATCTAATCACTAAATGAAAATAATGACATTGCAAAATACTTAAAGTGGAGCTTATCTTTGGTGATTATGAATTATTCTCGTCATTTGTAATGACGCATCAATTATTTCTCAAATGTTTTTTAACACAAATCCTGGAATAATAAAAAAGTAATAATTTCGTTATGCCAGATATATAGGTTAATGACAGTACAATAAACCTACAGTATTTTCACTTGTTATTTTATCATTATTACAATATGTTTTTGTTAGAATGTTTATTAATTTTTCAGCTTATAAAATACATCATAAACAAAATCAATATTTGCCAGAATCTAGATATTTCTAGATGTTTTTTTACTTTATTTTAAATGTTTACCTAATGTTCAACTGTTGCATCAAATTTTGAAGTCATGTAAAAAGATTCAATCAGAGAAACAACATAGTCAGAACAAATTCTACCTATGACATAATTGGCGTTTTTCCACAGGTAAACATCTAAAATAGTGTGAAATAACATCTAGAAATATCTAGATTCTGGAGAATCTAGATATTATAAATAAATCTATCAAATAATGGGTATAAAATGGTCAAAAAAGCTTCATTTCTAAAAATAAAAAAAAAATGTCTTGAAGAGTACTGATACAAATTTTCAAGTTTGTAGACAAAATGGTATGGCCAAGAGCACTGGAATGAATTCACACACGCATATTTAAAAAAAAGATAGAACTCTGTTCCACCTTTGATGGCTATGGTCGTTCAATGACTCTGTAGTCTCTCCTCTCTTCTTTACCTCTTTCAATGGCTTCTGTCTCTTTTCTTGTCTATTTCTTTGCTACATATCCTTCAATAATGAACATATTTACATCAGATTTTGTGTGCTTCATTACTTACACTGCACCTTAGTTGAAGCATAATTTGAACTTAGTGAGCATCTATGAAGAAAGTTATCGGATGAAACATTCAATTTTGCAAACTATACAAATACTCACTATACTCACAGTAAGTGAGTTAATATACTCTATTCAGGGTTGAACACTCTTTAAGTGAGGTAACTCATCCATTGTAAGCTTATGCAATGCTCTTCCATAGGAATAGAGCACTCTGGTGGATGAGGAGTTTCTGCGTAAAATGAATATATCGCTTAAATTCAGCCTTACTGACTACCCAGTTCTGTAGTCCAAAGGTAGGATATCGGGTCCAATGTGAGGGTTTCAATTCTGCATCGTGGTACTGGATGGGATAAAGTCTATAGCCACACTGAAGAGATATAATACATCAAAACAGCTGTCTGTGAATGATACAATAATATATATATATATATATATATATATATATATATATATATATATATATGCATGTGTATGAGTAAAAATGCTATTTCAAATCTTTTCAAACAATTTTTTTGAACATTCATATTTCAAATAGGCTTTTCATGACAAAGTTCATAGAGCAATGGTTCAAAGTATGTGCTAATTTATAACTTATAATTCCAAGGTAACGGCTCCAAGAGACTGATTGAAGAGGTTGAGTGGCAGAAGCCATTTATCAGTCCTGTCAATCACAAAAATATATTTTGCCATTGCCAAAGAAATCATGGATTGGATGGTGAGATATTAGAACCATATTCTGTGATCTGACAAGACAAAATTATATATGGTTGCATCTGATGGTGTTAGGTAAGTTTGTAGAACACCAGATGCAATCATCTTTCATTTCAACTCATCAGATCACAGAATATAGCTCTGATCTTCCACCATCCAATTCATAATTTCTTTGGTAAAGGCAAGATCTTATTTTACGATTAGTGGAACTGATGAATGGCTCCTTCACTGCAAGACAGCCTCTGTACTTAGAAATGGTTCCTCCCTTGCACATCTTTTTCAGGACTTAGGAGGCTGTTCTGAAGCAGTCATACATTAAGATAATTCTCATCCTCTGGTTAAAACATTCACTAACCTTCCTTGGTTGGCCACAACACGTTACAATCTGTATAGTGCTGGTCTCACAATGCTTTGCAATAATTCTCCAGATAGTGTGATCATTCAAATCTAACACACAAGCTATACCCAAAGACTGTTATTCAGATTCAACCCTTTTCAAATATCCTCCTTTATTGCTGTGGACAGTTCATATCTCTTATTCATTTCCACCAAAATCTATGAAATAATGTCTAATAGTACAGCTGGCACCTACCAAATAGTAATCCCTCACTTGTAGCACTTATAGGCATGGAAAAATGAATCAGTGTTTCGTATGACACCTGAGCCAAAAATGATGTTTGCACAACTCAATATGTTTCATTGCATCATGACACATACAACTATAAAAAAACACTGAGCTCTTATATTAGTTTTACTCTCTAAGTATAGTTACATAATATACATACAAAATCTTTATTCATATGCTTGAATAAAGAGTTGAAGCATTAATTCTCTGAAGCCAAGCAACCATTTTGACTACTGCTGTATATAAAGAGAGGGAAATGAAATAGTTTTTCTTGGTTTAGTTTCTAATGATTGTTTACTAAGAGGTGAAAGTTTCAAGTTAATCTTTATGAACTGTGTTTTCTTATACAAGTGAATAGAAAAGGTATACAGAGTTGGAATTGGGTCAAGCTATATGGGCCAAAAAAGGTTTTTAAAAAAAAGCTTTATTTCAAAAGATGAAAATAAAAACATGATGATCAAAAATCATCTGCTTGTTCTGATTTCAGTGACTGAATTACTTCGGGCACCAAATGCAAATTGCTGGTTCTCAGTGAAAATGTAATTTTAAGCCTGGCTCAGGTTTTGTTCTTTGATCTATTTCTATGTATCATTGAAATCATTAGAAGATTCTTGTAAGTTTGGAGAACTTACAGCACATAATACCTTCCTTAAAGAGAGAAAAAAATTGATAAAAAATGAGCTTCCTAATTTCCGGATAAGATGTATATAAAATGTCCAGTGAGACACAAAAAACACTGAGCAACTCAAGAGATTAATAAATTAATCAACCCGTTCTAATTCCCTGAAATTCTATGTAGTACCTTATATCTGAAAAAAAAAAATACCTTCTTTAATCTTAATAAGGCTTCATGTAAAATTTGCTTGAACTTGGTGTGGTGCAGTGGCTGAGATTGTTGCGTATTTCCCACCAGCACCAATGGTTGGTGTTCAAGCCTAGAATTTCAGATGGTGATTTTCAAGGTAGGCAGGCAGGCTTTCCTCACTTAGAAGATTCATGTAATATGATTTTCCTTTTTCCATTTCTTCTATTCAACCTAGGCATACAAAGCTAGACTTAGTAAATATCTAAAAAATTGTAGATATTCATTAATTTACACATTTTTAAGCAGTATTCTCAATTATCAAGTTAATCTTTCTAAACTGTGTTCTCGCATACAGGTGAATAGGAAATTTCCTCACATTTTTCGTAGCCTATTGCTAGATCATAAGGGAGATAAATTTTGAAGATAGTTTGTGGTTTGAACAGATAGCTACAATGTAGGGGAAGTAATTGTGCATCGATCCGCTATAAAATTGAAGTAAGTAGGGCTCTACTACACCACCAGGACTGATACTTTTTTTTCTTGATTATATTCGACAGCGTATAAGACACCCTCCCCTCCACCATAAAAATGGCTGGAAAGGTGAACATAATCTTCGTTGTCCAGCCATACATTGGCCAGAATTTGAGGAGTTCAAAAACTGAGGGATAAGTTAGAGGAATGCAGTTTACTTCCTTAGTTTTTGTTGCGTTTGATATTCAAGATATCTAAAAACAAAAAAATCACTTTGTTCTGTTTTTCTCAAAATGAGAATACTTCTTTGATACTTGTGTTTCCAACTCCAGGAAACATGAAAAGCTCACAAGAGTATCTATTTAATCACTGTCCCACCACAGCAATATGTGACACATGGTCGGGCTTAACGTGGGAAGAAAACCTCACAAGAGTACGGATAAAAACAATAGAAGACAGCAACAATATTCTTCCAAGAATTTAAAGCATTCTATGGAAGAATTCTTTCATTTTTTTCATTCTTTCATTTTATCCTTATTCAGGTTTGATACATGTATGATTCTCATAAGAAACTAGTTTTGGCTACTTCGCCATCTTCAGAGCATGTTCGGAATAGGAGAAAGAAAGAGTTTTTGTCAGCTCTACTATGTTAGTGGCCGCCTGGTGGATCGGTGAGTGTTATTAGACCTTGTTATTTACCCTGTCTGTCTGCAAAGAATCAGTGTCATCAGTTAATAAGCACAATTCTTTGCCCCCCACCCTGGGTAGAGATGTTCAGGCTGTTAATATCAAGTGATTAGTGTGTGTATGTGTGTATTGATACATGTGTGTTTGTGTGTGAATGTGTGAATGTATCTGTGTGAATATGTGAATGTGAGTGTATGTGTGATGTGTGTAAAGAGCAGTTCGTGTTTCTGGAATATACTTTTCTTGAGCTGTTCTGATGGTATCAATGTCTTAAGGATTTCTTTGATCACTGGTGTAATATAAATAGCAGTTCCTATGATTGAAAGACATCCGTGTCTTTGGTTCTTTCAAACAAACTCGTTGTTTACAATGTTCTGATAACTTATCCATTTTGTAGTGAAATAGCTTATCCATCATTTTTAATATTTTTAAAATTTTAGTATTTTTAGTCCAAGTATTGGATTAGGGCTGACTTGAGTTAGTGTACTGAAATTTCATTAGTATTAGTTAGATGTAAATCCAGTCGACTTAACTTGAATAAGCTCAGGTTCCAATGTGGAGTGTTGGGGAATGATCTTGTTAGGGGTTATTTTTCTATATATATGGAAATTTTACGCTGGTTGTATTTGAGTATATTTATGAAAACACTGCATGAGAGCAGATTGGAAGTTAAATGGGATGTGGGGTGCTGGTGTAGTTCAATGCATAATTTTTCAAATTTGGGTGTTGAGTTGGGTAAAATATATATCTATAAACATACATATATATATATATATATATATATATATATATATATATATATATATATATATATATATATATATATACATATATATATATATATATATGTATATATATATATATATATATATATATATATATGTATATATATATATATATATACATATATGTGTGTGTGTGTGTGTGTGTATATATATATATATCATCATCGTCATCATCATTATCAGTCTTTTAACGTCCGTCGTTGGACATAGACCTACCCCAGGATTTGCCACAATTCCCTATCATGGGCATCGCGGAGCCAGTATTTCCTGAATCTGTCCAGTTCATCTCTCCATCTGTTGGCCTCAGTTTCTTATGTGATCTCTGGGGATCCATGTTGTGAGACGTGATGTGTGTGTATAAATATATATATATGAATTATAAATTGCGTTACATTATATAGAAACTTATTTGAAATGATCCCCTGTCAATACATGGTTAATATATCACCCAATTTAGACAACATAAATAGAATAAACAATTAAAGAGAATGGGGTTGCTGCAGGAATCAGACCTGCCACCGATAGGGTAGCCGCTTCAACATAGCGATGCTCTTACCATAGAGCTAAATAATGCAAAGGCCCAAATAACTGCTTTCAACCCAAATTCTTATCTCAGTTATCAGCGGCAGGTTAGATTCCTGCAGCATGGTAAACAGCTGATGATCCCAACGAGAGAAAATTTACACATTGTACCATAATAAACAAAGAATACATGAAACGGGAGGAAAAACACTTAAGAAAATTACAAAAATTGCATTGACAGATATTGGGAAATAAGTGACTGAAGTTTTTTAGTGTTTAAAGCTATAAAGCTTTTTAGACTGTATATATATATATATATATATACATATATATATATATTATTGTGTCATCCACAGACAGCTGATTTGAGGTTGAATTTAAACGATATATTTATTCATTGTATACATTCCTCATCCACCAGTGTGCTCCATTCCATGTTGGAAGAGCATTGCATAAGCTTACAATATATATATATATATATATATATATATATATATATATATATGTATATATGTATATATATATATATATATATATATATGTGTATACATATATATATATACATATATATATATGTATATATATATATATATATATATATATATGTATATATATATATATATATGTATATATATATATATGTATATATATATATATATATATATATATATATATATATACATATATATATATACATATATATATATATATGTATATATATATATATATATATATATATATATATATGTATATATATATATATATATGTATATATATATATATATATATATATATATGTATATATATATTTATATATATATATATATATATATATATATATATATATATATATATATATATGATTAGTTTGTGGATAAAATATATCCAACAATGTGCATCAAGTTGATAATAAGGAAAAATACAGTAGTTGTATTTAAATCAAATTTATTCTATTAACATGTTTTGCCGTTTGGTTTTATCAAATTAGCAATTTTAATGAAACAATATTGAAATGTTTGTTTATTTCAAGTAACAACGTCTCAAAATATGCCTGAGTGGCAGATGCCACTATTTTAAAATAACAAATCTTAATGCTAAAATACGTGGCATTTGCAGCTCATGCATTATGATATCATGGGACATTGTTACTTAAAATAAACAAAAATTTTGATCGCTTCATTTGAAATTGCCCCTTTCATAAAGCCGAAAGGTGATGTAATAGTAGAACAAATTCAATTTAAATACTTTTTTTCCTAATTATCAACTTGATATATATATGCATATATATATATATATATATGTGTACATATATTCACATACTTATATATACATACATATATAAATATATATGCTATGTTGAAAGGCTACCTTATTGGTCACAGGTTCGATTCCTGCAGCAGCCCTATTTTCTTTAATTGTTCATTCTATTTATACTGCCTACGCCAAGTGACTCATTCTCCATGTGATAATGGGATGTCATTTGAAATGAGAGGTTTTATATGATATAATGCAGTTTATAGTCATTTTGTCGGATCATATATCCATTTCTTAATTATGTATATGTATGTGTGTGTGTATATATATACATATACTTGTATATTTTTTGGCAGCAAATTTTCTTCATTGTATATTTCATTAATATTTTATCAAAAATAACACACTAGAGCATCTTTCCAATCAAATCATATAGTGCATTCATAAATATACATAAACATGTATGCATACATACATATATATGCATATGTACACATATATATATATATATATATATATATATATATGTATATATATATATATATATAAATATATATATATATATATATATATATATATATATATAAATATATATATATATATATATATATATATATATATATATATATATATATATATATATATATATATATATATAAAATACTTGTCATAAGTATTTGAACAAACAGACATTTTGCTTCTAATCACTTGGTTGTGATAGTTGCTAACAGGAACATTACTTTTTTGACAATTAACTTAACATGACATATATTTTGTCACATTTTGTGTTTCTTAATGCTAAATCTCCAGAAAATGTTCTCTTTAATATATCAAAATTGTTAGATGAAAAAAAAACAAGTTTCCTTATCTATCCCCTAAAATCTTCTTCAGAATTGATCAAAAGGGTTGAAAAAGTGACATGAGTGGCTGCATGAAAAACAAGATGGAAAAATATCCCTGGATCCGCCCCCAAATCCAACCACTTCTCCTTTAGCCCATTTCCCACCTTTCCACAACATTTCATTTAAATTAATTGAGAACTTTTCGAGATATTGTGTGAACAGATAAAGAGATACGGGTTAATGCATAAACAGCACCAACTTGGTTGGCAGAAGTTTAATATTTCAAAATGATTGATTTTTGGTTTATCTAAAGGCCAAGTTCACACGAAGTAAAGATATCTGTTACGTATGTATATATATATATATATATATATATATATATATATATGCACACGAAACTTAGAGTAAACAACACATACCAAACCTATTGTTAGATATATTGTTTACTTATAAATTATGAGTAACCTATTTTACCCCAAAACTATATATACAAGTTCTGTTGTAAACAACTTGAACTTCATTGTTTAGTAGCTGTAAACCTTGTATTGGTGACATGGTGTTATCAAAATATGAGGTTATAGTCTGAGCAAATAAGCCCAAAAAGGGGGTCAACCTGGAAGTAATTATCAGCAAGACATGTTCGGTACCTTTGGAAAGGAAATTTTATGCACTTTAAAAGGCCTCCCTATGTAGCTTGGGGAAATTTTTTTTTCTACAGTTATTTGAATTACACAGGGGAGAATAAAAATGTTTTTTCTTCGCTGACTGCACAGTTATCTAGAAACAGCCAGAAAATTTTGTTTTCTCGTAAACTAATGAACATAGAATGGTATCAGAATCTGCCGTTACATGTACCATACTTATAAGTATCCTTTAAATCTCCATTCTCTTAACATATAGCTTGTTTTGATATTTTTTCTACCTTGATTTTTATCAACTTTTATTTTTCATGATACATATAACTGCAGCTACTGGTATTGTTTTGTATTTATTAATTTATGAGAAAACAAAATCTTGTGGCAGTTTTTAGATAACTATGCACTCAGCAAAGAGTATTTTCATTCTACCCAAAATAATTCAAACAACAGTAAAAAAAATTTTCCCCAAGAGCTACGTAAAACAGGCTTTTAGTACGTTAAATTGTATAAAATTCCCTTCCTAACAGTATCAAACATATCTTGATGATAATTACTTCCAGGTTCAACGCTAATTTGCTTACGCTAATAGGTGAAAAATCAACTTGAAAAAAACTGTCATCAGACTATGAGGTCAGTAAAAAATCAATACAAAAAAAATGTTATCCAATAAGTTGAGTGTAAAATCAACTTGAAAAAAAGTGAGCGACCAGAATACGAAACCATGTAAAAGGAACAACCTCCAAAAGAAAATGTTTTCAGAATATGAGTTCAGGTAAAAACTAACTTCAAGATAGAAAGTGTCATCAAAACAAAAGACTATATAAGTTGGTGTGATCAGAAGAAAATATTCTTTGATGATTTGATAGAAATCTCCTATGAAGAGAGGATGTTCCATTTTGTAATTCAATAATGACTGAACACAAAATAGTGGTTCAGTTCCACGTGGTAATTGTATAGTAAATTGAACCCACCAACTAGAACATAAAGTAACAGTTTTAAATCACCCGGATTTGTTTTAGACTCTAAATAAGAGCATCCTGAAGATGTGGGTAAAAAACTCAATCTATAATGTACTGTTTTTGCTGTGTTGCAGTAAAATACATACAAAAATCTATCATTATCGTACAGATACCAGTTTAGCCATGCCACTAAAAATGACAGTGTACATGAAATATATGAATATACGCATTGCATTAAATTGTAAATAACAGAGATTTATGTAGCATTTAGCTTTTAGAATAACGATCTGTTGACCACAAAGAGATTTTATTTTTTATCAATCACCACTACCAATAACAGACCAGTTTAATCACTGTTGCTGGGTTTAGGTGAGTGTGTACTCGACATCTATCTATTCAGACTCCACCCAGCCCTTATCATTCATTGCATAGACTTGAAATTTTACACACACATACTCCTCTCAATGAGTAGGGGAAAATAGTTTTTTTTTAAAATTTCCCTCCAAAATATTTTTTTAGTGTGGGGGTTCAATATGGAATCTAAGTTTATTCTAAATTGGTCACTAGTTTGTGCCCGCTTGTTTTTTGAAAATTCAGAACTCTTATTAGTGATCACAGCTAAACAAAATGCAAGAGAAGTAACTTATTCATTGCTCACCCCTTTTTCCAGCTTTTTAATTGATTATCCCCAACACAGCATTTATAGATGGTGGTGATTCATGATATCCCTTGGAATGCTAGTTTTCACTACCTTTTATAATTCGTTGAATTCAGCATTTTTACTACGTCGTCTACACATGAAATTCTATTTTTCTACGCCAGTTGTGTCCTTTAGAGTGACAGTGTACAAAAATACATTGCTAAGAATGGATGTGAGCGTTTTTGTAGCAGAATACTAGAGAGAGACAGACAGACAGACAGACAGACAGACAAACAGACAGACAGACAAACAGACAGACAGACAAACAGACAGACAGAGACACAAAGACACAGACAGACAGAGAAAGAGAGAGACAGAGACAGGCAGACAGACAGACGGGGAGAGACAGAGACAGAGAGACAGAGACAGACACAGACAGACAGACAGAGGGGGAGAGAGATGCAAATTAGTTGTTTACCTTTCAAGCCCGAGATATGATTTTTTTTTATTTAAACGAATTTTGAAAAAAACGTTCTTTAAAACGTTGTATATTTTCAGTAGTTAGGTGCCCAAGAACTTGTACAACAATTTTCACCCAGAAGTTCAATATTTTTGCGAGTTAACGTATGGTTATTTATAATATGTAAACAATTGGATCGACAAAAAGTCATCACTTATCAACTCCTGGGGTTTTGTCAACCTTATGGCCAAATTTCAGCAAAATCGATCAAGATTAGCGAAATTTTCCCTTTTGTAAACAAAAATACTTTTGCTTATAAAATCTAAACAAACAATCGGATTGTTCATAACTCACTATCTCCGAGGCAGTGTTTCTCTACACGCCTCCATACAAAATTTCAGTGAAGTATATTGAGGAATAACGAAGTTATCCAATTGAGAAAAAGACGACAGACACCCATAGCAAACGATGATTTTTTTTTTCTGCCAGGGACAAAAAAGAAAGGAAACTTGACCTTTTCTCGCATTTTGAAACAAACACAATTTTTCCAAGTAATCATTTCTGTAGCTCTTTCAGAGTGCTGGGAAAAGTTTTTAGGTGATATTTTGAGGAGCCTAGTGGATTGGAGGGATCCTTGAGGGGATCTCTCCGACATTTAGCGATATTCGATGAAAAAGGAAAATTTGCAATTAATAAACATACAGTATCTCAGACCACTTGATAGGTGGAAAAACAATCCTAACGGCTGAATTATTATTCATGCAATATGTACAAATATACATTCATTATTGCATAATGTCAGTAGAAATGTAGTAGTAGGTGAACTACTATTTGTAAAGCTCTGGCCCCCCATCCTATTTGGGGCCCTGGGGGCGTTTTCTAATAGCCCCCTCAGCTACGCCTCTGATTAGCAATGCACTTGTCGCTTGGGTTTACTATGACAATATCAATAATGACAAATCTCCGACAACGACTACTGCTATTATTACTTACTCAGTATGGATAGTAGTAGTAGTTAGTGGTAGAAGACATTTCTGCTGAGAGTGCTACCCCAGAGTTGGTGTTGGAGGATGGGGGAATTTGGCATTAGCCAATATAAAAATGAGATGAACACG
Organism: Thysanoteuthis rhombus; assembly: GCA_963457665.1. Taxonomy (NCBI): domain Eukaryota; kingdom Metazoa; phylum Mollusca; class Cephalopoda; order Oegopsida; family Thysanoteuthidae; genus Thysanoteuthis; species Thysanoteuthis major. Next base: position 18,745,143 of record OY735215.1, on the reverse strand, counting down.
AACATGGTTCAGTCAGTCGGTAGGGAATGTACCGAGTGAAAGTTCGCTCTTAGCGGTAGAGGAAAAAGAAAAAAAAAAGGGAAGGAAGGAGACTAAAGAGATAGAGAAACGTATTTCAGCAACGTTGTTTTTAACCACTGACAAACAAAACCGTAACACAAAGAAAGAAAGTGAAGATTTGGAGGTGGAAGGGAGCAGTATGCCCTCATCCCGAAAAGTAGAGCTAAATTGAACTTCGCTGCCGCCTTTTAACTTGGTGGTTGCTTTCTTTTTAGATCTATTCACCCCCACCCTCAAAAAAATGTTTCTTGTATTCGAATTATTCTTTTAGACGTCTTTATTATATATATATATAAGTACTATTTATGTGAATTTAACGCGCACGGCACAAAGAATTTAAAGTTTTGGGGGTTTTTTTTAATCTTTCCAACGAACACCTCTGTCTTTATTTCCCAACATTCGATTTGTTTTAATTATGTGCCGTGTACTGTGTAAAGACAGTTGAATTAACTGTCTTAATTAACTGAGTTAATTAACTACACGAAAAAAAAACTCGACTAACCATCCTCGTCTTTATACACTTCTCTTGAAAAGGAAAAATACAAAAAAAAAAAGTATCCTTCCGACGGGAAAAACGTATTTTTTTGTGTCTGTTTTTGGTTTGGTACTACTTAATTCAATCAGAAATTTAATTTAATCCTGCAGCTTGTTGTGATGCCCCGAAACTTCATCTTTTAATTTTTTTTTTTTTTTTTGTTTTGTTCTGGGGTTTGTTTTTTTTTTTTCTCACTCACAACGGATTTCATGTTATTGAAGAAAAATAAACAAATAAATAAAATAAGCTGCTACAGAACTGACCAGACCAGGGCGTGAGTCAGTGCCTGTACTCGAACCCCTTCTACCAGCTGGGCTAGTCGTTGTTTTTTTTTTTTAATTTTACAACTACGCAACCGAAACGTTTTCTCCTCGAGAGTTTATGTACCTTCTGGACTAATAATCGTTTGGAATATGCCAGTACAGAACGTGAAGCTTGTTTTTCTGGGTGTAAGTACATTTTAAAACTATTATGCTTCCTTTTTTACTGTTGTATGCTTTGCTTTAGAAAAAAAAATCTGACAAACAAAGCCGGTGGTAGTTTTCTGTTTTTGTTTGTGATCATTACAAGTTTGAGTGCTGGAGATATTGAACTACTACTACTGGCCTATGTTTTGTGAATTCTTTTTGTTTCTTTCTTGTAACACTAAGGTTATTTTGTTTTGTAATATTTCCTTTATTTGAAATTGATTATTAAAACAAAATTAGTTTAGTTTTTCCGAATGAAAAAAAAATCTCCCAACGTAATACTAATTTTGCCGCGAATTCCTGTCTCTTTCGTCAGTATTTGTGTGTGTGTGTTTTAAATCATAAAGACTTATTTTGATTTTATTTACTTTCATTCTGAACTTTTCTAGGAAACTTCTCGGTGTCTTAATACTTCTGTCTAAAGCTTAATAACATTGAACCCTGTTAAGTTTGTTCGTTTTTTGTTGTTATTTTTTGTTTAATCCCCAAAGTAGTGGGTAACTAATTATTCTTTTCTTTCTCTCCGTGGAGACATTATAAATACCGGAATGTCGACAATTTGTTTCCAGTGAAAATAGATACACCAGGGAAGGTACATCCCATAGAATCCGCAATAATCTCAGAAGTTCAATTCACTTCGAGTGTTGATGAAATGAGTTAACCCCCCCCCCTTTTTTTTTCATTATCAATTTATGAGAGCGCACTTGTTTGTCTTCAAGTGAAGGAAAACAAAGTTAATTAACCGCTCGGCCAACAGTTCTTCCAAATAACGACTATTAAGTACTCATCTCTATTCAATAATCTTGCTATGTACACAACCTGAATGATGGTGGACACGTAGGATTTTGTTTTGTGTAACTATGGACTGGAAACTTTTCTCCTTTTAATAGAATTTTTTTTTTTTTGTTTCCCAAAGTATGAATATCAATCACAACAATTATTGAATTGAATCGTGAATTGTCCAGTTTTTAATGGAAGTTGTGGAAAATCTTTCGAATCTAGACTGCTTGAGTGTAAAAACAGTACAAAAACATATCTGGCGTTAGAACTGTGTAAGCAGAAAAATACCCTCCTTTCTGGACTGTATTTTAATATCTTCTGCGTGAGCTGCTAATATTATCAGTAGGCATTGTTTTATCTTTCTATGTTTACGAAAAATTGTTTAGATTCAGAAACCAGTATGAGGCAAGGTAGTCGCTGTTTTTGAATTTTCAAATGAAATACCTACCACTTTTTACGCGGTAAAATTACTGTTTTGAGGGATAAATGTCCTTTGATTATTTCACATGTAATTTGCCTTAAATCCCAAGCCATAATTTTTAGCACCTCCTGCTCACAGCAATATGGCAAAAGTCCCTGCCCCCAAAGTTAGAATTGAATCCACTATATTTCATGCATCAATTTTGTGTGTCATCTTGCAGTTAATGATTAGCAATAAAAACCGCCAACTCCAGTGTATTTTCCATGTTTATTTGACAGGGATATTTTTGGTTCAACTAAATAAAATTGGTGATGAGTTGGAAATTGAAGTTAGTCTTTGAAAAATACTTTTTGCATAATAAAAGCAGTTTCAACCAATCAATTTTCGTTTTACTTTTGAAGTAATTTGTTGACAAAATGTGAAACGAAATTTAAAGCCTAAAATTTACTTTCAGTGCGTATTTTTTATGACCAACTTCAAGCTAATTTCTTACTGTCCCCTCCCCAAATATATATTAATTATTGCATTTTTTTAAAATAAGAAAATGGGAATATATGGAGTTTTTAGCTGTCATTATTAGATCATTTGAATGGAACTGATTTTGACACTTCACCGTCTTTCATAGATATTGAAATGTCCTATTGACTGCCAGGAATTGTTTTATTTATGCACCATTTTGCACATCTGATGTGCGCGGGTGTGAAACACTTGCGCACACCTGATGTCAAAAATGGCGAAAAGAACAGAAATAAGAGAATCCATGAAAGAAACGTCAAGACGGTGAAGTGTTAAAATCAGTTCCATTCAACTGATCTAATAACTACGGTTAAAAACTCCGTTTGTCAAAAACGGCTCCCAAGGTACCTAACGTCGAAAATCTATTTTGCCGTTAGGCTTCTCGGGTGTTCATGTCGTGACTACTCAGACTTATCTCGATTAGGGGGGAGAAACAGGGGGCCTCCCATACTTGAAAAGTATTCTCCTATTCCTATATTATTCATATGTGATGACCAGTCTCAAGTAACCAGTCTTATTTGTATAGAACCTTTGATTTGCCAACATTTTGGTCTATTCTAATGTCTCAAATCATCACTAGATTGATTGTGGAGAGTATGGCCGTTGGTCTAGGCGGTGACCACCGACAAAAAGACCCGGCGGTAAATTAATCTCTCGGCAGGATAGACACAAGAGGAAATCTTTAGGTAATAATGAAGAAAATAGGCAAACGTAAAGTGTTTGGAATTAGTTAGATTACTTTCCAACATGAATAAGCACCTCGAAGACACTTTAGACGTTGTTCTCTGTGGGTGAATTATCATTCTCAGTTGAAACGGTTCTCTATTATCACTCCACTTCGGGATTGTTTACATTACATACTAACGCCAAGCAGGGAGGAACCGTTATTAGCTATGGGTCCAACACTGGTTCGCTTGTACGCAACGGAGGACTTTTAATTCGTCCTTTTTTTTTTTTTTTTTTTTTTCTTTTCCTTTTTTCCTCTTCAAAATATTAATTGGTTCGGAGTCATAGAGATCAGATCAGTGGTGCCAGGGCTACATTTACCAGAGTATAAATATTTAACATTTCTGCTTTAAAAGATTTGGGTATGCAACATCTAAACTAAATGGAAAAGTGGGACATTACTTAGATACTGCAGTTCGCTTCTAAAAAGTGTTTTTTTTTGGGGGGGGGTTCAATTCATAAGAGCTTCTAGTAGTAAACCTGTCAGAATAAGAAGGCCCAAAGAGACTTTTAAGAAAGAAAAAGCATTTAGAAGGGGTCTATCTAGATGAGTACAGTTGCCAATTTTCAAGTCAGTTGACAAAACGGTATGGCCCGGAGCGCTGGAACACACTCGCACGTGTAAAAAAAGATAGAACTCTTCGCCACTTCTGGTGGCTACGGTTGTTCAATGATCCCCGCCCTACCTCCAATCAGAAGATGGGTGTTTATTTAACTGTACGTGTAGCCTTAACAATTTGGTTTCCCATTGTAAAGAACAGTAGTTATACTTGAATTGCATTGTGAGAATTGTTTTTTAAAAAAGTTTCCTTCTTTCTTCCTCCTTGCTTGAATAAGATGTTATCTTATCTATCAAAACTCTTGCATTCAATAGAGCCCATACTTTAATCATTAGCAATGGAGAAGTACCCAGTCACTTTCTGAGAGATTTGTAAAAACTTGGCAACAGTACATATTTAGTTACACTGGTATGAGTCTTTTGAATTTTCATTCTATTTTAGCCAAAAGAGGTTTTTGTGTAACTTTTTAGTTTGTCCACACAATATCTCCAAGTTCTTAACTGATTTCAATGACATTTTGGGGAAGGATGGGCCATGGGCTTTTTTAAAAAAGGATTGGATTAAATTGTGAGCAGATCCAGGATTTAAGTTACTTCCCTTGCATCGTAGTTCATATATGAACTGATTTTCATTCAGTTTTTAGTGACTATAGTGTTGGCTGAAGTATGCATTCTATGATTGTTTTTTAGGTGTTATATTTCTACTTTGTAGATATTTATTAATGGAATGTGCTCTTGTAATTTTCATGAGACTTCGAGCCGAGAGAATTTTGGTAATTACAATTCTTAATAGATTATTGCTTGCAATCTGACTTACTTGAAGTATATACTGATGGTCAAAAAGAGGTGACAATCTATGAAACTAGGTCATTAATTCTTGTATACTACAACTCTAACCATTAGAAAACTCAAATGGCAATGGGCAGATCATATAAGAATGTCAGACAACCACTGGACATCACAACTTACAATGTGGATCCCTAGAGATCAGATGAGAAACTGGATGGCAAAAAATAAGATGTCATGACGAACTACACAAGTTCAGAAAGTTCTGGCTCTATGACACCCATGATAGTGAGATCTGGCAAATCTTGAAGGTCTGTCAAATGATGAACACTAAAAGGCTGATGATAACTCTGATACCACCTGGCCATCTATAAAAAATCTATTGCAATTTCGCCAGGATAGTGTAATTTTTATTGGTATGGTTTGGGACAGCAACCAATCAAATATTTTAATAAGAAAACATCTTTATTTAAGAAAATAACATGCAAAAAAAAAAACATGAACTGTAAGGAGTGTGATCTTACCATAAAGGTGTTCTTTCACTTAACTGCACCCCCTGCAAAAAATGAGTTGAAACACTCTTTTAATTCAATACTTACTACCTATATAAAAAAAAAATCAAAGAAAACGTAAGATTATCAAGTGTTAGTTAAAAGCAATTAGATTCGGTACGTGATACAAAATCACTCAATTAAAACTTCAATTCACAAATAGCTTAATGAATAACTCACTTAATCAAATAAAAACAAACTGCATCAGGAAGATTTAGGTTATATTAGCAACACTCCAACCAAAACTGAGAAGAAACACTTGGTCTGCTGGGGAAATTATTATTCCTACATTTTTTTGTTTTGTTCTTGTTTAAATGGGTGCTCTGAAATTTTGTTTATTCCAATTTTTTTCTAAAAATAAAGTGAGATTTCTCCATAATTTAGTTCTAGCAAAAGGGTATCAATATTGAGACAATTTTTACTGAAATGTCCACAAGTTTCATTGTGAACTCTAATGCAGTTACAAGTGTGCTTTTTGGGTTTGTTTTTTCATTTTATTTATTTATTTTTTCCCCCCTTCTATAATCCTAAACATTGAGGTAAGACTGAAAAAGTTATCCATTTTTCATATTTAAAGTCCTTTTACTCTTTATGGAAGCTCCTAAGTGATCTTATTTATTCAGATTAAAGGTAAAACAAATAGATCTATTTTGTAACTTGAATTTTATTTGTTTGATTGTGCAGATTAATTTTTTTTAAATAACACCATAGCTAGATTGAGAATGTAGGTTTGAATTAAATTGAATTAAATTTAGATGATTCTTTTAGGAATTCTTGAATCTTAATCCACGTTTTAACTTGCGACAAGTCTTAGCAATTGACAAATTTGAACGACTAATCCAAGTTACTACTTCATCAAAAGTAATGCCAAGATTTTCAGCCTCGTGTACTCTTTCAATAATATTCTCCTCAATTCTGATGGGATCCAACTGAATATTTTTCATTTTAAGATTCCAACGAGACCCTATCACAAATTTACTTTCTCCTGCTTTCAACTTCAAGAAATTATTTTCAGAATATTTTGAAATTCTGTTAAGATCATCATTTATGTTCATGATAGTGTTAGCTATTTCCCATTTGCTACAATAGTATAAATGGATAGGCATCGTCAGTATACATGTAATATCTACCTCTTTCAATAGCATCCCTTGAGGTCATAAACTAAAATAGTACGAAGCAAAGGTCCCAAGACTGAAGCTATGAATAATGAAGAGTCCAAAATATTATTGTACATTATATACATTATTTTGGTCGGCCAATGTCTAGTCTTTTCTGGCATAGTGTAAACAATAGGTTAATTCGATCAAACATCCAATGTCCAACATCTATTAAGAACATTTTATATAGAGCGATTTCTGACCAAGAAACCTACTTAATGATCTCAAGTGTGAGGGAATTAGGTGAGAAAACTAGGGAAAAACAAGGTGAAAGGAAAAAATAAATATCTTTGCATATAGAGAGAAGGGATAGAGATGGAAGACAGACCTGCTGGCTGGATATCAAGTGACAATGAGTGAAAGATGGAATGGAAAGACATAAAAATTGCAATACATTAAATTCTTTATGGAGAGAGAGAGAGCAAAAGGATGTCAAGAGACAATGCAGTAAAAAACATTGTGCATTCCTTATTCCTTTTTTACTTATGAAACTAATCCATGTTTGTATAACATTTAGATAAAAACATGGCCGACAGATTGGGAGGGATAGATCAAACAGTCTTCCCTGCGACTAGAATATTAATTTTTGGGTTTAAGTTTCCTTCTCAACTACACAATTTCCCCTCGCATTTAAAAAAAAAAGAAAAAAAATGATCGATAAGGAGAGGAAACCGAATCCAGAATCTAACAGTTTTGATTTGAACATTTTTAGATGAGGTGTTCTAATCTTTGTTCATACTAATTCTCAGGTCTACCATTGTGTACATGTTACATCATTTCAGCTGGTATACACTTGGGCTTTCTCCACAGGGCCAGCATTAAGCCAATTGGACCTAAAGTGGCCCTGCACCTGGGTATATTCTAGTCTTATCAAATTGCGGATGAACAAGATATTACTTTTCTTCTAAATTCCTAAATATTCGACAGTGTTTGTTTACACTGTTTATATTTTCATTTTTTTTTTTATTGTACTTTGATTGAACGATGTTAATCAATTACAGAAGAGCATAAAAAAATTACTTATGTGAAATTATCCGCTGCACATTCTGATTGCTTTTAGAGATATGAAGTTTATTTATATTCCTATGATTCTATAGACTTTGATTATTAACCATGGGCCCTGCAGCTCCTGAGACAAGCCCTGTTCCTCCATATGTTAATAGTTGAACCTTATTCTGTTGGAAGCATGCTCGTTACTTCCCAAACACGTCACATCTAGTGTCTTTACATGTTTTTAGGACCTCAAATTTAACATTTCTTCAATCAGTTTAGTTATTGAATCACTGAGATATTGGCTTCTTTTTTTCTTTTTTTTTAGCAAAGTAAAGTAATGTACTTTTTAGAGCTTTTATTTGTTCATTTTCATTCATGCTACTTCGCTACATAAACTCTTTATATTTTTCAGCTCTTGATTATAGACTTTATCCTACATCTCTTGCTCATTATTTGAAGTTTAGATATTTCTTTAGTAGTATAATTTAGTAGTTTATTAGTATTGTTAGAACCTGGACCTTTACGGTGACATTTCAAGTTTCTGCTTGCATATGTTTGTCATGAATACAGCATAAGTATCATTTTTCTTTTAGTATTAAACCACATGAAAAAAAAAACTATACAAACATCTAGCATATGAGTTTTAAAATTGTTTACTTAACGCTCTAAAAACTATGTTGAGGCTTCCTTCTGGTCAATGTTTGCAAGAAGCTTTGAGAACTAAGTCCTTTAGATTCCGTAGTTCTTAATTCCAAAATGATAGTAATGTTTGAATGTCATTGAACTATATTAATTTCTGTTTTAGTAATCTTATATAAAAACTGTTTGCTTTAACGTGACAGAACCCATCAAAAAAGTAAGATTTTAAAAAATGCTCATGATCCAAAGATCCAACTTAGTTTGGCTGACATGCAGTGTATTTGTCGTGCCAACCTGATACTGCTTGAATATCAAATGAAATTAAGTTACAAGTTAGCAACCGACCAAGCAAACAGCTGACAAAACAGCTGCTGCTGCTGACAATTTTACCCTTGCCTGTCACTGCTTTTGTTAATATCAAGTGTGTAGTACTGCTCAAAGCTAAACGAAAAAATGTCTCATACTAAGCCATGATTTAACCCATCATTTTTAATGGGTACTATAGTGCTAGTATTTAATAATTATACTTTGTTTTATTTTGGCGGATTGGTAGCTTGTTGCTTTCAGTGGTTGAAAGTTACCTAATGTTCTCCTTTAGTGCTGGTCGAGAGAGTAGACAATATTTACTTATATGCCTCCAGCTGGCTGTTTTTAGATTTAATCCAAAGCAGGTGTGAATGGAATTCATAAATTCCATACCAGGGGAGAAATATTTTTCCCACTTTAATTTGTGTGTTTTTCCCTTCTCTCTCTCTCTCTTTCTTGTATCTTAGAAATTTGAGCATTCACAAATACAATTCCTCTTACTAAAAATGTAATTGATATTGTTGTGAATGATATGTATCCTGTGTAGATAAAATGTGTTTGTTTGGCTATATGTGTGCCTGAATGATGCTTGTCTCATTATTTTATTTGCCAAATGATTCCCACTTAGTAAACTTCAGATTTCTGTACTGTTCAGATTTAATAAAACTGTCCTAAGGTTTTGTCGTGTAAAAATCGCACAATGTAATTTATGTCTCTCAAAACAAATTGATTACTCACTACTAATTTATGAGTAAAATTAAGAATATCTTGAAATTAAAAAAAATAAAAAAATTATCAACAGATCCCCATAAATGAAGCATTTCTATAAAAAAAAAAAAAAAGAAAAAACCTTTCATAAGCCAAAATAGTTCATAGCAAAAAAAGCAGTTGTCTTTAATTTATTTGGGCAAAGTTATGATCATTCTCAGACAACAAGAATGATATGTTAGGCTGAATCATTGGAGGTTGGGGTGGTTAAATGTACAGGAGACTTGGGGTGTAGGGGGAGAGAGGAAGAGTGCGAGCTGCCTCTGTAATGGCTCGCTGCCAAACAAACTCTTTGCTTTTCGCCTATTTCTGCAAAAAACGAAAAGACTGCATAAAGCAAACTTTCAAAAAGCCGGGGATACCTGTACTTTTATTCAGCTTGTTAGGCTTCATTCTTGTCTGCAAAAAAGCTTTTTTATGCTACCACACCTTTCTCTTTCTCTCTCTCTCTCTCCCTTCTCTCTCCATCATGGAATGTTCAAGTTATGCTACTGAGGTTGATGCTGATTCTAGCAGGTGTGATAGCTTTCTGGGAAATGACGGTGAAGTTAATAAAAAAGGAGTCCTCTATACTTTTTTTTTTTTTTTCTTCTTCTACTTAGTTGAAAGTAAAGCTGATCAAATTATCACCCATTGAACCGTAAGTTGAACTCTAGATCTGTTTTTCTGAAGTCTCAGATTTGTATTTCTAATGGTATATTGAGATATTTAATTCTCGTGTCACCATGACGCTGCAGAAAAGTCGTCAGTCACATAAAAAAAATTTTGAAAAAAAAAAATGATTGTGATAATTTAATCAAAATTGTATCTAATTTGATCAATTCAAAACTAGGGGAAATACATCAAAACTTTTTTTAACTAAAAAGTGGTTAAGAAAGTTGAATATTCGAAAATAGAGAAAAAAACTTTTTGCAAGTAATTTTGATTACTTTCAAGTGTACCTTACTTACTCCCCACCTTTTTATAAAACTTTTTTTTTTTTTAACTGAACTCACAAACTTTTCCTTCCTTTACTCATTGGCTATAACATCTCATGTCGCCAATCCAATCATTAAAAATAGAATTGGTTCTATCACTACTATTTGATTGGCGACACAGTCCCAGATGTATTTTAGTCATAAAACTCCTGCCAAAATTTGATCTGCCATCTGACAAAACCCCCAGCTAGGCTCAACACATAAGATTGGATTTTATATTTCAGTGGAAATTTGTAATTGGGGTAATTAGTTTGCTTAAAATTGATAATTATATTTGAAGTATACTTTTTTCTTTTTTGAATTTAAAAACATTTTTATTTAAAGCATAAATCATTACTTCAAATTAAGATGAAGGTAAAAAGTATTCGTAAAATTAAAAATGATTTCAACACCACAGCAAGCTGAACAGATGACTAGATTTGGTTCATACTGATCATTTTGAAACATTTTCTTATTTATTCCTATACACTCCTTGTGGAGAATAGGGCTGCTTTTCGTTTTCAGTTGCTTGTAAGTTTTATCGGATGGAGTTGCTAGCCTCATGCCCAGCATATATATATATATATATATATATATATATATATATATATAAATAAAATAACCTTCTCCTAGATGGACTGCCTTACAGGGCTAAAGGACTCCGTCTACTCTGCTAGTTACTGATAGCGAGGTGCAGAAGTGCATTCATGCCATTCTCAACGGCATCAGTGTGAAGTGAACACAAGTCGATTTATTATGCCACGCTACACCTCCTTGGAAACCTTTAGACTTGTAATGTTTTTCTAGTGACTGCCGGCACTGTTCGCTTAGAAACCAGTGATCATGTGGCTTTTATCTCGAGGTGGTTGCAGAAGTCCCCCATACCTTGTACAAGGTTTTTTAACTTTTGTAGATTCTATCCCCCACCTATCAGTTTTCTAAATAAGCAACTTGTTTACTTTTTGTGTTTTGTTGATATAACATTTAATCTCTCTATTTCTCTTGCTCTGATCTAATCTGCCAGATTTATTACTTGTTTATTTACTTTTCATCTGAGTTTGGGTAGGAAACCTCTGTTGATGACTTATTGATAGTTTATCTCAATGAGATAAAAGCCTTGAATTCATATAGTGTTTTTTTTTTTTTTTTTTTTTTTTTTTCCGTTCTGTTACATACAATTAGGTTCAAAATTTTCTAGTTATCCATGACTTGCCAAGATCTGAACTCGGTTGCTAGGGGTTGTATCCTCTTATTGTGTGAAAGAAAAAAGTTGGAGTATTGATGAATACCAAATAATCCAAAAGTCAAAAAGTGATTTCAAACCAATAAACATGCAGAATCTTCTCGACTCTTTTAGTTGTAGAGAAAAACTCTATAAAATGAGCACAAAACTTCTTGGCCAAGTTAGAACAGTTTTCCATATCATTGTTGTCCCAATCAGAAGAAAAGCTGGGTTGTATCATTTGCTATGGGTTTTGGTCGTTCTCATTTTTCTCAATCGGTTAATTTCAATGAAATTTTGTATGTAGACTTTTGGAGACATGATTATGGTCAATCCGATTGTTTACTACTGAGAAAACTTTTCAAATTTTCACCAATTTTGCTGAAATTTGGTTATAATATTGATTAAACCGCAGATATGGAAAAATCTTGAGTTAGTCAATCTAATTGTTTGGTTATGTTTTATTTGTGAATAACCAGTTGTCATCATGCAAAAATATTGAACTTTGGATCTGCTAAACCAATTAGAATGAAAATTGTGACACAGGTTCTTGGGTACCTAATTACTGAAAATTTATAACATTTTAAAGAATTTTATGGTTGAATAGGAAAATTTCTTTTTTAATCTGGTATTTTGGAGTTATCGGTCCTGATAAACTACTAATTACCACTCTCTCTCTCTCAACCGTTTTCTGTCTGCCTGGAGACATTTATACTTTCAAGGTCTTATACTCACATTTAATAGAGTAAGTTTTAGGATAAATATGACCACCTCTAAACAAATCAGAATTATCTAAGGTGTCTAATTAACTGTTTGTCTTTTATCTTTGGCTCATAGCATATTTTTCTCCGATTCAAATAGATGGGATATTTGAGTTTTAAAGATAATCTTTGTCTCAAATTTAAAAGAAAAAAATAATCCGAATAAGTGCACAATTTCCCATTTCTCATAAGATATCCAAGTTATCTATTAATAAAACCTTTTCAAAATGACTAGACAAGTATATGTGTGGAAGATTAGATTATTCTTTGGACATAAACCCTGAAGAAAAATCCTGGGGGGAAAAACCTTACTGTACTGCTTTTGCTCTGATACAACTCTTTCTGAAAAAATATGAAGTCAATAGTGGTTATTATGCTGCTTGGCCATTGTGAGGCTTTGGCCTCAGATTGATGGTAAAGATACTTCTCTTGGGTTTAAATGTACTTGTGTAATATCCAATCCCCGCCTCCAAAATCATGGGTTTATCAAATACTCTGTAACTTTCAAGTTTGGATTTTAAAGTTGCCAGTAATAGATTCAGCAAACGCTGAATTCAACCCTGTTTTCCCTGAGCGTTATATGGTATACAATGCAAGTGGCTACCACTTGACTTGAAAAAAAACAAAACTCTATCCTATCAGCAAAGCTACTCACTAAAGTTTGGCATGTAGGCCAAGTGATCTTCAGCAAACTACTGTTCTTTGTGTCAATATCTTTATGGAACTGTCAAACAAGATTTCTCCAGTTTTCAAGCTGGTCTGACTGGCTGGCTGGCTGTGTATGTATCATGTGCATAGGCCACACCAATGGAGCTATAAGGTTGAAAAGTTGAACATCAATGTAAATTTGTTAAAATGATTGTATATTTGTCATCATTCTTGCTTGTTTTTGTTTTTTTGTTTTTTTTTTTCTTCTCCAATTCAAACTTTTTAGTGATCACTATCCCAAAAAAGTAACATTCATTAATCACCCCTTTTACTAATTTTTCAAATTGATCAACCCAAAATATGGTATATTGCTGAAATATATTGGCCAGAGCAGTTTCTATTGAGTGATGAGTGACTAACCAGACCTGTTTACATTATTGTCTTTTTCATATAGTCTCCATCATCTGTAGGGACTGATGCATTGATGAAACAAGATTTATATTGCATCCCTTTTCTATATACCACCATAACATGAATTTTTCAACAAAAGGATTGTACTTAAATATACCTAAAAATGTATGGATTGGCACTGAGCAGCCTGAAGCTATTTTATTGGGAAATTTTGTTTTTTGATAATTCAAGTATCTTGACTCTAAGTTTCAACTCCTCTCAAACTGTTTTCAGTGTGTGATGATTGGACATGAAGTTTTGAAAGTTTCTATGACATAATTTTTACAATAATGTTGTAATGGGAAGGTGAATCAACCTATGAGATCATCCCATTTATGCACTAACAGAAATTTATATATAAGCTCATTATATGGTTAGATATAAACTTTTTTTTTTTTTTTTTTTTTTTTTTCCATTTAAAAAGTGATAGGAAATGAACTTGATGAGTATTGCTGTTTCTAATTGAAAAGGCCAGTCTCCTTTTGGTTAAACTATTTGTGGCCAATTAACTCTCAATTTGGCAATAATCCTGTATCACACCACTATAATTAAATCGTAGCTATGATAGTACTGTTTACTCTTTGATTCTTCTCCCCTCCACACACAAACACCCGAAAGTATTTGCAGACCTCTTTGTCGTCTCTAGTTTGAATAAAAATGAATCTCTGCATAATTATCACAATCAGTCATCAGTGTCCTTACCAGAGTAACTGTCTATTTCTGTTATCTGCTGCAATATCTGCTTACCATCATGGTTCTGTTGACAGTACATATGGAATGGAACTCTCTTTCCAAGCTTAAAGTATCTACTTACACGGCAAAAAGTATCTTCTGCCACATATATCCTGTCTTAGTTTTAGCAAGGCTATTAACCCTAATATTTGTTTGGTCTCTCCATTCCACTCATGTCACTCTGTCAAGTTTGTCCTTGAAATTTTTTTTTTTTCTCTGTAGCTTGTCATCAAAAAAATCTAGCTGAAATGCCCTCTCTGCTGGGTATCAGTATAAAAACTCAACTTTGTTCTGACTCCAGGAACTGCTATTTCCACTTGAAAATTCTGAAGCCTCAAATTACAGAATAGTTGAATTCTTACTACTTACTGTATATGTGTGAGTTGTGCATATGTGTTGTATTTGTCTATGATCAGTTTAATGTCTACAGTCAGTCATTTGATTGGTCCCCATTGAGGCTGACAATGAGTGTAACAGTTTTGTCACTACTGCCTGGGCATGTAAGGTACTGTATTTGACAGCATATTAGGGCCCTCCACTCTTTTTAGCAGGGAATATAAAGAGTCAGAATGTGTTGCTACAGAATAGCAGAAAAAACTTGGACTAAAACTGCAACTAGAATATTCACCTTTGCATATTTTACCTCTTTTAGTTTGTATCCAATAGTATAGCTTAAGTGCTTTCCTCCGATAGCAAACCTTTACCTAGATAACTATCGGTTTGTAAATTCAATATCAAAGGGAGTATCAGCAGTAATAGTTGACGCATGAGCTGATCTGTTATCTCCCTTTGATATTGAATTTACTCTCTGATAGCAATCCTTTACCCCTATCTTTTAGGTAGGTGCCAAATGAAGATATTTCTTTCAAAATCTCCAGCTTTGAATCCCCCCCCCCTTACAATAGTTTCTTTAATTGAAGGAGGTCCACTCAAATAGTGTAATGGTTAGCATGTCTGCCACATATACAGAAGGTCCTGGGTTTGATTCTCAATTTGAGCAAAGAGTTTGGAAAACTCTTTACTTAGATAGATTTCCCTTTGCAAGCAGCAGCTAATTGAGTGCACTTTTTGCTATATTGTAAAAGTGGTGTATCCCTTCAGTGGACTTATATCCTTCCAAAGGGATGGTCATAAAAATTTTTGAGATTGAAGTCTTGGTCTCAACCAGACTTGAGACTTGCAAGGATCACTTGGCTGGCAATAGAAATGATTTTGTCACTGGCCATTATACATACTCCCAACCAGAATTGTTTCTTTTTCTTTTCTTTTCTTTTTTTTTAACTGTATTAATCATAGCAGAAGTAATAAGGATGATATTCGAGGTTGATTACATTACTAGCATAGTATCAATCAAAAATAGTTTTTATGTAGTTTTATTCCTGCCTCTCTGGGAGTGGTAGAAGTGAGAATGGTGTCAACTTTGTATGAAGAAAAAATGGTTGAAATTACAAAACAGAACCATAAGTCATTAAGGGATTTGTCATAGCCATCTATGGTAGGAATTGATGGTCAAGATGTGTGCTGGATAAATACCCAAACAAAAGAGAAGTGAAATTGACATTCTTACAATCAAATGGCCTTCTGTCTTTGTTATCCATCATATCCGCATATATTAGTTTTGAATTATTCTGATGTTCTTTGTTTGTTTGATTCAATAAATGACCCTGGGAGAAGTTATAAATTTTCAAAAATTTTAGGTAAAAGAATTCATTGAAATGAATTTAAGTAAATTAAAAAATAGAATTGAGCTTGATCATCACAAAAAATATTGGTGAAGGGTAGATGGTTTTGATAGTGTCAAGAATCAAGAAAACCATTCAGTCCTTTTTTCACATGGACACATAGCGCAGTGGTTACAGCATCAGACAAATTACTGTAAAGTAATCTGTTGGTTCTAGGTTCGATCCTGGTGTGAGACAATATAACAATACTACTAATGCTAAGGGGGAGTACAGTCAATATACCCCCGTTGGATAAATAAAGTGTTCAGTTTATTACTTCCCCAAATCTACCAGATGATACCTGACGAAGGCCGTAGAGTGCAACGGCCAAAACGTATGAAAAACAACCAAGATGAGGATGGTCCGAATATCAATAGAAATAATAATACCTCATCTCAAAAATTCTGAGATATACTATCCATTCAGTCCATTTTCAGTCTTTTTTTTTTTTTTTCTTTTTTTTTTCTATCTATTGGAAACCTTTTAATAGCTAAAACAATATTGCCAAGTACTATCAAAAATTGCGTAAACAACATCGCAGGTTTTGAACAATGTTCTTCTTTGCTTCAAGAACGGTAAAGTGCAAAGGGAACGAGATTCGAATGATTGATTGTGTCAGAAGTAGTTTGCAGAGATTTGTGTGGGATGTATTACCCACTTAATCTGTACTTCTGAGCTACAGCGATGCATGCAATAATACATCTATTTTATCTGAAAAAATTTCATTGACACAAAAAGTATTTGGTCTTGCATAGCTTACATAATAGTTGATATTGGGGGAGGGGGTTAAATCTAAAATCTCCGCGTATGCCAAGTAACATCTGTAGTTTTTAGATGATCATTTATAAAGTGTCACTAATGTAATTCATGTCAAGAGATAAATTAACATTTCTTCTTTTGGTAAGAGCTTGCTTAAAATGTCTTCCTTTTAAATTTGTAGTTTTTTCCTTTTAAATGAGCTTTAAATTTTCACAATGTTTTTTATTATTCCTTTACTGAGCCAGACCTTATAAGTGCCGAGAGCAATGAAGATTTTTTTTTTTTACTTTTGAAGTACCAAACTTGTCACACAGGAGTGTAACAGTTTTACCCAAAGCTTATTTTTCCTCCAACTGTTTACAATGTTTGTTCGAATTGGTTGGGAAACCACTTCTATAAGAATGTGTTTATTGCTATGAATAATGAGTTTGAAGTCTAATTAACTTAGTAATAACACTGTGTAATTAGCTTTGTGTTTAAACTGTTGAACTAGAGGCAGATCAGTTAACATGGTTTAGCTCGTCATTTTAAGCTAAGCCTGATGTTTTTAAATCTTTATCTTTAAACTCTTTCAGATCTGGGTTCGTTTTTTTTGTTTGTTTTTTTTTTTTTTCTTAAGGTTACAAAGCAAGTACATAATGAATGGATATGAGTTTCTCATTTTCTGAGAAACCTTGGCAAGTCTTATTTTGAGGGTTATAAGATATGGATTTCATTTGTAGTGGAATAGTGTCATGTGACCTCATTATGTATTCAAAATGGCCACAAAATTTGAAGCACACTTATGCGTGCTCCCAGCTTGAATGAGTTGAGGCTAGATTGTATAATTCTATTTTGCGAGGCAGTGCTTGAGACTTATTTCTTTTAGATTTAACTAAATATTTTTTATTGGACAGAAGTGTTATTTTTGTTGTAAAATTTTTACATCTCTGATCTTGTAACCGAATTTTAACCTTTTGGCTACCATTCTAAACACTTATTCAAAATTTATAGATTTTTGTATTCTGCATAATGCATCTTCATTTGAATGTTGATATATTGTACAAATTCTCCAAATAGAAAACTTTTTTTAAGGATATTCAGAGACATTCATAGGATTATACAAAAGTATGCTACTTTCTGCTGAAGATAACTAAACTGTAATGCATAAAAATATATACTTTTCAATTTTATCAAACTTTCATTCAAGTTCTAACTTTATTACTTGTTAATACTGTGAATAAAAAGTTTATTATTTCAAACAATCTTGTTTTGTCATTTTTTGCAATCACCTCAGTTTATATCAACTAATGCCCATTGTCAAGTCCAGTGGTTCTTGACCTTTTCAAGGTCATTCTCCCATTTTTACCAATATTACCAGTTCTCTCCTCTTCCATTTTGATAAGTTACTACTAAAATGATTTCAAATAATTTATTTTGCGTTTAATCAGCCAGCTTCATGATGAGAATCGGTTTAATATTATAATTGTACAGCTATAGCTGTCATTTTTTTACTCTAAGCAAGCGAAAATAATTAAGAACATTTTAAAATTCCACTTTTTTTTTTCTTTTCACAAAAAATAATTCTGCTGTTGTAACTGATGTGGTCAGTTTATTTTTTCCCGTGTTTGTTGTATATTCACTGCATCTTTTATTTTCGCCTAATAATAGTCTTATTCTTACTACCTGAACCCCACCCCTCAATTGGGAACCACTGTCTAGTCTGATTTCTTCGCTTGATGGTACAGACCCTCTACAACAGTGGGTTTTAAAACTGTTTGCCCTCTCTGCCCTTGTCACCGTATCTCAGAATGTCATTTCCACTTTTCCAAGACTGTCTCAACTGAAAAAGTACATTCCAGAATCTTTCTTTTATGGAAAGAATATATTCCAGCAGTTTGAATATGCCAATCTGTGATCAGAATTTCTCTCCGGGGAAATTCTTCTTTGGTTGAGAGAGAGAGCCTTAGAGACCTTAAAGACGTACATAGGACAATCAATTAACTAAGAAACATCTGGTCTGTCAGTCATGTCAATTAGAACAGTAATTGGCAATGAATGTTGAGTATGAAGTTGCTAATCAAACCTACCCTGATTTTTTTTTCTTCCTTTTCTTCACTCCCTAAGCATTATTTTTTCCTTGAAGGTTTAAAAATCATTTGCTGGTAACCAATTGGTCTGTACACAGTAAGCCGGATGACCTGATATTATCTGGAGAAACAGAAAGGCTGGGTGTACTGAATTTGTATCACTTTTCCATACCCTGGTAGTTGAGTTATAGGGGGAAAAAAAGATAAGGATACTAGTCTGAATAATTCTTGCATTTCACCTAAAATGGAGTGGATAACCTTTCAAAATGAACTGGTTTGAGAAAGTTCTAGTTTTCCTCTCCAAGTAGTAAGGAAAACAAAAAGCTACAAAATCTGCCAAATGTGCGCATTTGGAGGTGCCCTTTATGTTTTATATAAATGCAAGCGGGGAAAATTTGATGACATATGGTGGGGGCCCTTAGTCAAAAATTTCAAGCCAATTTTACCTTATGTGATAAGAGCATGGTACACTCACAACCGAAGGAATTAAAAAGAAAACATTGGAAATTTATAAAAGCTCAATATCCAAATTTCTTGGAATACCTTTTGGCTATAAGTATACCAAATTTTATGCTCTTATTACAAAATCCTTTATTATTTGGCCAAGCCGGCTCCGCTAACAGTGGAAAATTTGTTCCCCAATATATTTCTCCTTTAACAATACAACAAATGGGGGAAAAAACAATTGTACAGAGCAAAATCTTCACTTCTGATCTACACTGTTTATCCACTGTTGTAGTCTCACGGCCTTGGTTTTTATTTATTTTTTTTTTTTTATAATGAAGGAAATACTATTGAAAAGATTAATGGTTTACAATACTTCCATGAAAAAAAAAAGAATTGAATAGAATTGCTTTCAATTTCATATTTCAAAAAATTATTTGATTTAGTTGTAGTCATGGAAGTAACAGGCAGCGGTGTGTCCGAATATTTTTATGCTTTACCCCCAATCCCCTTCCTTTTATTGACCTGATTTAGGGTAAATCTTGTCCTTGATAGAAGAAAGGGTAGTGGGTGAAATACAAACATACCTGGACTATGGCAGTAAGGCTGTTTTATGCTGATTACTACTGCTATTCAACTGTTTCATTGACAAAACGAAATACGTGGTGAAAAAAAAATCTGTATTAAAATTGACTTTGTGTGAAATAGGTGTGCCATTCATAAGATGAATGAATGCCTGAAAATTCTGATATTAAACATGTTTCCAATGTTTAGAATGAAAGATTTGCTAGAAAATGACCAGATGACTATCACAAGAAATAGGCAAACAGAAGGCTCAAATATATGGATATCTGTATGGCAAAGGCTGAAATATCTGCTTTAACCCCATGTTATCATCTTATTATTTCACTGTCCATACCTTCTGTATTGTTTCTCAGTCCAGACAATTTTATTATTAAGAATTGGAAAAATAATCAGACAGAAATAATTATTAACGCATTCTATTATTTTGAAATTCACCTTGTTAATACTAGGTGAATGTTGTCTTGTGTATTTCCTTTACCTATATATATATATATATATATATATATATATATATATATATATATATATATATATATATATATATATATAAAATGATTGTCTTCATTATCCATCTAAATTGTCCAACTCATAATATTAGCATTAGTTTACATGTTATTACTGAATTTTGTTATGTTTTGGGGGTTTTTTTTCCCCAAAGATGGACTGGAAAAAGATAGAGGAAAAAATTCTGATATCACTGGAAAAATTACTTCAGATTTGAAATTCTTTTTCTCGTAAGGAAATACTACTTCTAATTACTTAAAAATTACTTACCTGGAAAGTCATTTGCATATTCCAACAATGGTTTTTCAATACCTGACCACCTCTCTCTCCCACCCTTCAAATTACCGACAATTTTATTGAATGGAACCAGTGTTTTAGATCCACCTCAAACATTCCATTTTCTTTATTCAGCTGGTTATTCTACAGAATCAAACTTCAGTCCCAGCTTAACAAATCCCATCCCTACTTTATTTATTTACTTATATTTAATAACTATGAATGATCTTTAGTTACATTATATTACTGTATATTGTAGGTTACTGAGTACACTTCTAATGTCTTAATGGGTATCTAAAGTTTTCTTGTAACTGTCATTCAGGGTGCCATGTTGTGTGTAAATGACATAGCATGTAATGTTGTGGACAACTGAATCTGTAAGCCATTCAAAATCTGGTCAGGGCTGTTTATGTTCACTTCACACTAATGCTCTTGAGAAGAGCATGAATCTATTCCCCCCCCCCATATAGGGAAGACCTGATTTTTTATCTATTTTAAGTAATTAAATCCTCAGAAAAAATAAAATGAAGAATCACACTAGGTTGGCAAGCTTTCAGTAGAGCAAGCTCTTTCAAGTACTAGAAAATCCCAGTTGTCCTAAAAAGAATATACAATCGATGTATCCTCCTGATAGTCACCTAATGGAGCTGAAACAGGGAACCTAATCAAAAGATGGACCCTCAAAATGAGAACTGTGCACATGAGAATATCTTGCTCCACCTCTCATGGAGAGATCATGACAACACAGTATATTAGAGAAAAGACAGAACTTCAGGTTATCAAAGAAACCATTAGAAAACCCGAGTGGGCTGGACATATTGCAAGAGTGCCAGACAACCTCTGGACATCATGACTCCTAACATGGATCCCCAGAGATCATGTAAAATTGTGGTCGACTGTAAGATGGTGTGACTAGCTAAGACAAATTCAGAAAGTACTGGACTCACAATGCCCATGATTAAGAGGTCTGGTGAATCTTGGAGGAGGTCCATGTCTAATGACAGGTGCTAAAAGGCTGATGATAAAGTCATGTGATGCAGGTGTTTCTGTCTAGTCTTGTCATGGAAATTGGATTTGATGATTAGCTTACAGTGTTTGTGTATTTTTCTTCCCAGCGCCCTCCTGTACTTTGTTGCTCTAGTGTTTTGCTACATAAGAGGCAATGACTTTGTTTCCATCTCTCTAACGATTGATTGAGACCTGTTCACTGTTTGTTGCGATTGTTTTGTTTTTTTTTTCCCCACAGAACCAGGATTCTAACTCTCTGCTCAATAGAGTTATAGGGCTCTAAGTGCCCTGCTATTAATCCATAACTGGGGAGAGAAGTGGATCCATGCTTTTCCCACAGACACAAGTGCAAAGTTATTGCAAACTGTCCTAGCTGAAGTTTGAACCCTGTTTGCCAATTTTCCATTCTCCATGCTGTTAACTATCAGGTCACTCCAACTTCCCATCTAATACTGGGAGCTGGTTCTTTGGAAAACCTGGTAACAAGACTTACATCTGTGAAAGACAAAACTTTACTTGTTTTCTTCATGATAGATATACTAGGAATAAAAAAAAAAAATCATAGCTACACGACTGACCATTAGAGAAGAGTACTCTTTATCCTGGTGTGAAAATCTGTTTGAATACATAGTATGAATATTACTAACAGAATACAGCTATAACAATGGACCTCTTGGTCTTGAGCTCTAACCATTGTGCCGATCATGCTTGTGCATATCTGAACTGACTCAGGACAATCATTTGATAAACATCGTTCTGCTTCCTCCTTTTCAGCTCATATGAAACTTATTGCTGATAACCTTTTTACTGTGAAGTCAATTACTTGCTTCAGCACATTCCTCTCCATACTGATGTTGAGAATGCAAATTGCTAAATCTGCACCAGCAAAAATACTTTCTTACATGGGTATTCTTTTCCTAGAGTTTTATTTGTGAAAGAAAAAATACTTATGCTAGATTCTGTTGTATAATCTTTCGAGTTTTGGTTGACCAAATTCTGTCTGTTCATTTTTTTTTGTTGAATGCAGATCAGACAAAATGAAATTGGCCGACAATTATCTCTTGCGTTGTTTTAATACAATATGGAATGGCAAAGTGCATGCATATATGAATGATCAAAACAGGTTCAAGGCTATTCAATTGTTTGTTTTTTTGTTCTCTTCCAAATAGCAATCATGCTAAGCATTGACTTATCTTAATTAGCTTTTATCAAAACCATTATTTTCCATGGAATGCTTGAGATTTAGAGGAGCAATGTTAGCTTTTTTTTATTCAGGAATTATTATGTAGTTTTCATTCAGAAATGTTTTTCATTCAGAACTTGTGTACTTTTCATACTGTTCCTGTACACGTAGTGTTCAACATGTCTTAATGAATAAAAGTTTATGCTCTTTAAAAAGAAATGGGAGCAGCATGAAAAATGTTTTGTTTTTTGTTTTGTTTTTTTTTTTTTTTTTTTTTTTTGATGACTTTGTCTGCCCCCCCCCCCCCCCCCCATAACAAGAACAATCCTCACCTAATGCTGAGGAGTGAACACTCCACCGTTGAACTATCATGTTGAACCAAACTGATTTATATTTCCCTACCATGACTTGGAATCACGAGTGATTAGTAGGCTGCTCTCTTTCCAACTGAGCCAAATAGACCAGTCTTATATATTTATGAGTCTGTTAAATATGCAATGCAAAAGTTGCAGTAAACATCTTCGGTCGCAATAGGAGTGGAAGTAGTTTTATCCTGCTTTAGCAAGAATTATATGCATGTAATCTTTTAATGCTTCATTGGCTCTGACAGAAGTTCCTTCAGTGCCGCATTGTCAAAGTGAAATGTCACGGGGAAAATAAGTTTCTACTGATTATATCATAGCCTAATTCTATCAGTAATGTTTGCTTTTAAATCCAATCACCAACAAAACCTTTCTTCCGGATTTGGCAGAACACAAATGAGTGTCAAATCTTAGTGTCTTGCAATCCATCGCTGCTCTAGTCAATTTAATCTTCATTGTGACCTTGTGCCATGGTAAGCTGAGCTTTTCACTCTAGATGTTTTTGTTGTTTTTTGCCTATGTTAAAGGACTGGAAATCCACTTGGATTTTAATAGTTAGCATGTTTGCCTCATATGCAGAAGGTTTTGGTGTAATTTTCAGTATCAGTAAAGAGTGCGGAAAACTTTTAGGATGAATTTCCCTGTGCACTCAGCGGCTGATCAAGTATCCTCTAAGCTCTGTGATTAGGGTGGAAATATTCCTTAGGTGGACTTGCATCCTGCCAAGGGGTATAGTCATTAAAACTTGTTAGAATAAAGTCCTGGTCTCAAAATCCAACTCTGAAGGATCACTGGCACGTGAAATGGAAACTAGGTTTTCATCACTCTTCTTGGAATTGTCTCTTCAAAGACAGGCGTTTTATGAAAGAATTGGAAGACTACTGCACTCTCTCTCAAAATCAGAAAGGGCCTCATTGCTAGAGTAAATCATTGCATATTGTCCCTCTCTTCCATTCAAAAAAAAAACAGCTAAGAGATTTTTATTTAAAAAAGTGATTATCGATTTTTTTTTTTTTTTTTTTTTTTGCTTTGAGACCTGTACAGCTGGTGGAGGTAAGATTTCCATATTCTCTCACCTGTTAGCTTATTCTATTTTGATATTTCTTGTTCTTTCCTCTTTCACAATATCCATTATTTGTAATGTCACAGCTGTGCCATTTACAGAAAAAAGTAGAAAGCACTCAGAGAGCGTCAGGTGAATTAATTGTGCATGGATCCACCCCGAAATTTATTCACTTATTTCATAGCCTATTGCCCCCCCTTCTAACTATTTTATTGAAATCCATTTCAAACTCTTGGAGCTATTGTGTGGACAGGCATGAGCATCTAAATAGAAGTATGTAAAAAAGGAAAAATGTCTCTCAATCAAAAAGATATTCCTGGATATGCCCCAACCAATTAATTTCTATTCTACTGTCCACATTTCCACAAAATTTGATTGGAATTCATGGAGTACTTGTAGGCAGACTGAAAGATCTAACTGAATACATTTACCTCCAACTATGTTGGCAGAGGAGAACTAGGTATTCAAATGGTTATGATTTTCCTCTCTGATTTATTTCTGGTTATTGAAATGCTCTTCGTTATTAAAATTGTAATATCTGCTTCCTTATAGTTTTAACAATATCGTGAATGTTCACTTTCGAAGTTAATTTAGAATTATCCTGTCTTCAGGATAACATTATTTCTGTTTTGAAATAACAAAAAAAAAACAGATGTAATGTTATCTGCTAATTAACCTTTTTGAGACTCATGGGACATATGTAATCTGAGGTTTCTATAATTGCTGGGATGTGTCCCATAGATCTCTTCTAGAAGTCTATTGAGACATTTTATTTCAAGCATTGACCACATTAATAGGTCAATCTTGAAAGGATGAAAAAAAAACTGTTTGGTTGAAAAAGAAATGATTTGATTTTTTAATGCTTATATTGGAATAAAATATGTACGTATATGCGAATATATTGTTTTAAAGTGTGAATTTCATTCAACTTACTTGAGTTGAATGTTTCCCTTCCACTTTTTATTCTAGTTTCTTTTGAAACATTCAAATCAAAAATCGAAAAAAAAATTGTACGAGTTCAAAATGGGACTTAAAGCTGAGGAAACTGTTTGCTATATCAACTAAGTATCTAGGTGTAGACTTAGAGTTGCTATATTATTGAGAAAAATAAAAAAGCAGATTCGGTAGTCAAAAGGACCTAAATGTTACAGGCCACCCACATCTCGGTCAAGTGCTGAGACCTCAATTTTATATTTATTCTCTGATATAAATTCAAAATTATTAATTGTTTATACACATGATTAATCAACAATATCTAATTTTCAAGTATATCAAAGCTGGTATATTACTTAATTAAATCTGTTATTCCTTCTTCCTGAAAAATAAGATGAGAAATTGCAGACCCTTTTCTTGAAGGGGTGAGCCCTCTACCCCAATAGATCACAGCTAGTGCTTCCTCTAATCTTTAGAAGTTGGTGTGTGCAAAAATCTCATTGTACAATTTTTTTTTTTTTTTTCATGCATCAAATATACACACCGAATGCTTGTGTAAATGTCAACTTGTAATATATTCAAGAAATTTTCTGACGGCGTATCTCTCATGACTTATAAACTTACTTATCTTACCTCATATAATGCTATCATACTTTTATTATATTAACACATTTAGTCAAGATTGTATTCTATACTTTGAAGTACTTTGTTCAGTTAGTTGTTCCATTACATAAAAGATCAATGAGTATTCATTTTTATGTGATACAATATTGAAATATATTATAACAATTCTGAAAAAATGACTAAATTGTCAACCATTAGATTTTCAATTTCAAATTCTATAATCTTTATATAAGCTACAACTTCGGATATATAAATATATATGTTTAATGTTCGTACTCTTAATAAGTCAAGAACGACACATCCAGGACAAAATGAAACCATAATCGAATTCAGCATGCCTCAATCAATGCACAGCACACATTTCTTGGTCAAATCCAGAAAAAGAAAATTGAACTTGGGCAAACATTTTGTTAATTATAATAATTACATCTTAGATGGATATTTGGTGAATTGTACTCTCAACAAAACTAAAGAATGGCTAAAGCTATGCCCACCAAATTTTCTGCAGTTACTAATGGGTTACTAGAGCAAGTTTTCAGCAAGTTGGTTTTTGAAAATTCCATCTAAAATGAGTTTTCGTGAGAGGGTCAATTTATTATAAGTTTATGCTAAATTGGTTAATAGTTTTGTGTCTGGCTGTGTTCAAGCATGTTTTAATGGCCTATGATACAAATTTTCTAAGGCTGATTATAATGGAGAAATGGTAGAACATTTTTATCATAAATTAATTTTTTTGAAATCCAGTATACAAGAGGTCAAATGGCAACCCCAAGTATACATTAATATAGAGACTTATTTTTCATCCTGCATAAAAAAAGTCATTTTTGGAATCTTCACATTTTTATTCCAAATTCAGTATAGATAGTTACAACTAAAAGAAAAAAATTTTGACAATTTGAAAATTGCAAGGTCATCGCCTGACAAAATGATCTGCCGTGTAACTTTTGAACCTTTTTTTTTTTGTTTTTTTTTGTTTTTGTTTTTTTTGGGGGGGGGGGTATTTTATTCTATTTATTTTTTTTTTTTTTTTTATTTTTTTTTTTTTTTTTGTGCAAAAAATCTACTATACCAAAAATCTAAAAGGTGATGGTGTTTGTATTAGGTGACCTGTCTTAGAATAGCCCAACTAAATGTTTGTTTGATCAATCTCATCTGAGGTTTTATTAAAAAGTAACTGAACTCATTTAGTGGATGAGTCTATTGTTTCAAAAAAAAAAAAAAAAGGTTAGATATTTCTATCGGCAAAATTACTTTCAAGTGGACAAATTCACTGTTACAGATAGAGAAGCAAAAAAGTCACTGTTCATTTTAAAGACTGGATTTTACTCGTTTATTTTTGTTCCAAACATAATGTTGACTGTTGAAAAATTAATAGTTGGCTATTTATTTTCATTTGTTTGGTACGTCAGAAAATGAAAAATCTGTTGTTTGGTGGTAACAGGATGTTCTCAATAATAAATATCTGGGTGGGGATGAGGAAATCCTGAATTGCTCAAAAGATTTCCTGTTTCTGCTTTTCCTTTTGTGGTTATTGAAAATGATTGAGACTCCAAAGATTTCCTTCCTAACCTAGACAGAAAGAATAAAGTGGTTTGATTGATTGTGATTCGTTAATGTTTGGGAGTGTGTTGACCCTATCTCTTGAAGTAATTCCACCATCTCAAATTTTACTCTTCATGTATAACCTAGAAGAGTCCTTCAGTGCATTTTCTTTGTCACTTTGATTACTGAATTCACTTCTTGGCCAGAATTCAGATGATAAAATTAGGTAAATTGTCCTGTTCTGAAATTCTCTATTACTTAATTCAAGCAAGTTCTTAATGTATTGAATCTATTAAATTCATTGAATTTGAATTTATTATGTCTTGTATAAAATGTATTATTTATTAATGTAATTATTATTATATTCTATCATTAATTTGGTAAATTGTCCAATTCTGTATTTTTCATTACTATATAGTTCCTCTGAAACTGGTTCCTGAAAACTATAGCAATTTTTTCATATTCTTGGATAGCTTTCTGAAAATTATATTTCAGACATGATAAAGTGGTTTTAGCTAACTTTAAAGAATTTGTTTGCTTGTGATTGAAAAACTCCAGTTCAAACCTGGAGTTGACTTTGTCTACCATAACAAGAACAATCCTGATCAAATTTAGGGGAGTAAAAATGAATATTCCCCTATTGTGATTTGAAATCATGACTAGTTGATTGGTTGTAGTGTCTTTTACAGACTGAGCTGAATTGACAAGTTTGATATATCTAAGAAATTTGTGCGATATTTGATAAGGTGAACACACTCCCAAGGACTCATTTTATCCCAATTAATAAATACATTTATACCAAAGTATTATGATTTTTCATCAATTATATGTACAATACAGAAGTTGCAGTAATTATTTCCACTCAAAATAGAAGTAGGAATGGAGTTTGACCCTGTAGCATCCTGGCTTGTTACTAATCAAAAAATGTATTAATTCATGGTGTTATACTCGTGGATTTCTTGTGCATATAGTATGTTAGTTGTCTATTTTTGATCTTGTACCAGCAGAATTCCAACTGAAGAACTATTCTAGTTAGTGGTATTTGTATTTTAGCTATGTATGACATAATTGGTATGTACGAAGATAAAAATATAACTTAGACACTACTCAGTCTTAATAAATTTAAGAGAAAAAATAACTCTTGGTTTAAAATTTAAAAAATCAAAATCCTTTTTAGGTGACCTTGAATAATCTCTCTACTTACCATCAATAATATTGGCAAAATTGTGATGCACCTTTCTCAAACAATATGAATGATTTGATTTCCCTTTCTCACAGGAACCATGATAGTTAAGTGTTTTCCTTCTCATCAATAATGTAGTAATGAACATGACCTATTAAGCACTAGATAGACCTTTTTGTTATGGCCGTTTGTTGTCCTATTCTTTACCATTAAAAGCAAATATTATCAATAACTGTCAGGATTATTGTTACTAGATAACCATTTTTTTTATCTCACTCCAAGTGTTGTCGATTGATCCAAATAATGTTGCATTTTTACTTAATCTTCAGAATGGAATTATACGATGCAGGAGATTTTGAATTCGTGTCTCCTTAAACTTTCACACTGCATTGTTATTTTCTCCTTCCTCTATCTTTCAAACAAGATAAGTTTGTCGTCAAATTGGTTTCCATTTGTTATTCTACCCTAATCTGACTCCACATAGCCAGCTTGAATCTCTTTCTATTTTCATCTCTCAAACATCATAAAGTGCTTTGGAGTTATAAAACTATTGATGTCTGGGTGTTGAATCCATCCTTTGTATCATCCAAAACTATAATTTGAGTACCTTTCATCACTCGTATTATGAATGAAAATATCCGTAGATGTAATATCAGGTCACTTGATAAAAGTTTTTAGATGGTCCTTGACTTCCTGCTGCTGGTAAAATGTACTCTCTCCCTCTTTCCAAATGCTATTTAATTTATCTAACACTAGAATTACTCGAGTATGAAATAAATACTTTAACACGTATTAGCTTTGCTTTTTTTTTTTTTTTTTTTTTTTTTTTTTTTTTGTCTCGTTATGTAACTGAGTACCACATAGTGAAATTTCAGTAAATTACTCTAAATTCTATTCTGACCACTTGTGACCTCTCAAAAGTATCAATATCATATACCGTATAATCTTCTATACAAATGGCTACGAAAAAAGTATGTGGTTGGCCTATGGGTTTCTTTTGTTTTTTTGGGGGGGGGGTATGGTTTGTTTGGGGGGGGGGTTGTGGTTTGTTTTTGTTTGTTTTGTCTTCCCCCCCCCCATGCGCCCCTAATTATTGCTTGATGATCCAGAATTTGGATGGCGGTTTTTATCAACACCAGAAAAAATGGTGTGGAGATCACTAAATCCTCTCTACATCTCGAATTGCTGGTGTACTATTGTTACTTGGATGCTATCCTCATCAGTCTTTTATCGTCCGTCTTGTACATAGACCTTCCTCAGGATATGTCACATCTCTCTGTCATGGGCGTCGCAGAGCCAATATTTTCTGAATTAATCCACTTCATCTCTCCATCTTGTATTCTGCCGGCCTCGGTTTCACTTGTGATCTCTGGGGATCCATGTTGTGAGTCGTGATGTCGATCGGTTGTCTGCCATTCTTGCAACATGACCAGCCCATTGCCATTTGAGTTTTCTTGTAGATTCTATGATGTTATACAGCATTTGATTGATATTTTTAATAACAAGCATCTTGAGGTTTCTCTGAATTTTTGAGATGAGGTGTTATTATTTCCATTATTATTCTAACTATCCACATGGACACATAGCGTAGTGGTTAGAGAATCAGACAGAATTACTGCAAGTAATCTAATGGTTCTAGGTTCAATCCTAGTATAAGATGATAAAAATTTGAAAATACTACTACTAAGAGGGGAGTGCGGTCTATACACCCCCGTTGGTTAAGTAAACGGTTTGGTTTGTTACTCCCCCACACCTACCAGATGGTTACTGATGAAGGCCATAGAGTACAATGGCCGAAACGTTGTATGAAAAACAACCAAGATGAGGATAGTTCTAATAATAATAGAAATAAAGCATCTTAAAATATGAATTTTGCTTCTGCTGTGTAGCTGTTTGCTAAAAATTATACAAGCATTGTTTGTATTCAAAGGGAAATTATAAATCGTTGCTGCCCATATATCCTCATTTCACCACATATATTCAGCATAGACTTGTTATAAATTGAACCTTCCACTGAAAACTGGGGAGGGAGATATTGAGGGAAAAAAAAAAACTTACCCGACTCATTGGGTGTAACTTGGTTTCTACTCTGAATGCTTAAAGCTGGGCGAAGTCCAGATACGTCAATAAATACATTATTATCAGAATACATGAATAACCCAGCAAAAGTGTTTAAACTGGGTTTTTTTTTGTTTTTTTTTTTTTTTGTGGGTAGTGGCGATTAGTAAGTTACATAATAGATGGGATATATTGGAAATGGTCTTTGTTTGCTTTTTCTTCTCAACCTCCCATTGACCAATGTCTTTTGGCAACATGTTGCATTGGGGGTGATCAATGAATAAGTTACTTCTCTTTTCTTTTGTTGGACACTAAAATATCAAAATACGCAAAACAAACTGAGGAACCAATTTAGCATGAACTTACATTGAAAATTGAAACTCCACCTAAAACCTCAATTTGGGGCAGGGAGTTTAAAAGCGGGGGGGGGGGATTTCCCTACATGTTGAGGGGAGTGCGTACAAAATTTCAAGTTTCAACTAAGAATGATTAAGGCTGGGCGATGTCTAGATTCATAGATACATATAAATGTCAGAACACCTGAATAACCTAAAGCCAATATCCAAACCAGTGTTGTGGTTAGTGGTGACGAATAACTATTTATTGAATATAATATCTATAGTAGTGACTATAAGTTACAATGTAAAAAGTTTGATTTAATGGAAATGCCTTAACTAGGTAAACCATAACACCGATATTAGTGATAATAAACTTACAAAATATAAGATCTTCAAATAGTCAATACTATTAATTCAGCCAATTTATCCAGACTATAAGGTGCTCAACTTAATATCTTTTAGCTCTAATATCTTTTAGCTCTAATATCTTTTAGCTCCAATATCTTTTAGCTCCAATATCTTTTAGCTCTAATATCTTTTAGCTCTAATATCTTTTAGCTCCAATATCTTTTAGCTCCAATATCTTTTAGCTCCAATATCTTTTAGCTCTAATATCTTTTAGCTCCAATATCTTTTAGCTCTAATATCTTTTAGCTCTAATATCTTTTAGCTCTAATATCTTTTAGCTCTAATATCTTTTAGCTCCAATATCTTTTAGCTCCAATATCTTTTAGCTCCAATATCTTTTAGCTCCAATATCTTTTAGCTCTAATATCTTTTAGCTCTAATATCTTTTAGCTCTAATATCTTTTAGCTCTAATATCTTTTAGCTCTAATATCTTTTAGCTCCAATATCTTTTAGCTCCAATATCTTTTAGCTCTAATATCTTTTAGCTCTAATATCTTTTAGCTCTAATATCTTTTAGCTCCAATATCTTTTAGCTCTAATATCTTTTAGCTCTAATATCTTTTAGCTCTAATATCTTTTAGCTCTAATATCTTTTAGCTCTAATATCTTTTAGCTCTAATATCTTTTAGCTCTAATATCTTTTAGCTCTAATATCTTTTAGCTCTAATATCTTTTAGCTCCAATATCTTTTAGCTCCAATATCTTTTAGCTCCAATATCTTTTAGCTCCAATATCTTTTAGCTCCAATATCTTTTAGCTCCAATATCTTTTAGCTCCAATATCTTTTAGCTCTAATATCTTTTAGCTCCAATATCTTTTAGCTCTACAAAAATTAGAAATAGCTTGGGCAATGGGATCTAACCTCCCCCAGAAAACACTTTATTATACAATGAGAGCATTCTTTGATGATTTTTATGTAACTATTTTGTTGAATTCCCCTTTACCTTTATCACAAAGTTCACTTTATTTCCAATCCAACCAGGATGGCCTTTCGAAAAGAAACAATTGAATCTTTCTTTCTTTTTTTTTCTTTTCTTTTTTCCTTTCCTTACATCAATTGCATTAGGAGGGAGGTGTATGTGAATGCCAGCGAAAAGATGAAAATGTTGTAAATGGTAGGTCAAGAATGCTCGCAATTCATCTGACTCTGCCTTCTATTGTATTTGCACTGGTCTGGTGACTTCATATTAGTACAGTAATATATTGTTATTGCTAATGGGCTCTTATTTGTGCTTTTTGAAAAACATTAACATATTGGGTGGTTCAAATTGTTTTTCAGGACAGTTGAACTCCTTGTTTGTTTCATTGTGCATACGTTTCAGCCAACCCATTCTACAGCCATCTTCAGGTGTAGTAATCAAAGACAATATTGGGCGGTATTATCAATTGTTAACAACTCCTTGGTATGTGGTTTCTTTCATTTTTCAACCTGTTGCTTACCATCTTCCACATTTCTGGATAACCTTGCAAAGTGAGCCCACCATACTGATGCAGTTGATTAGATTAGTTTAGATATCATTCTATAATTCTATTTTCTCGACTGAACACCCACCCTAACAGATGGAATAAATTGCTTTCCAAAGTTAATAGATAAATGGAAATCAAATGATTATTTAATTTGTTTTTAAAATAGATTTAATACCCCTCTTTCTTCAAACTTTTGAAAGTGGGGGGGGGCTACTGTTGAAAAAGGATGTTTGGCTAATATGAAAAGGTGTTCAACCCATATAAGAAATGTTGAAAAAAAATGTAGGTCAGGAGGGATATTAAGAAAAGTGGGGCTAATATCCTAAAAAGTGGAGCCTGTGTTGAAAAGGGTGAGGGTAATTTTAGAATGGAAGTTCTCCCTCTATTTTTAACAATGAAAGAGAAAAAAAGTTGGGTTTTTTTTGTTTTTTTTTCTCTAGAAAGTTCTCCTGCAATTTTAACCACTTAAAATGAAAACTTATTCACACTTGATTTTGACCCAGAAAATGTGATAAGGTTCTTCCCTCTGTCAGCCCCTAAATGTTGAAAATAATTTCCCCCCCTCACCTTTGAAGCCTGAAAGTGAAAAAAAATTTCCTCTTCAATTCAGATCCCTAAAAGTGAAAGTAAAATTTTCCTCTAGATTCAGAAAAAGCAAAAAAATTTCCCCCCTCGATTCTGACCCCAAAAATTGAAATAAAATTTTCAATTCTGACCACTAAAAGTGAAAAATTAAAGTTCCCTCCATATAATCTACATAAGCCCTAATACCCAAATTTTGGAAGAAATGATTTAGCAATGAAATAAAATATTGTTACATCATAGATTGTACAGTGAAACTTGAACCATACTACACCAAAACACACCCTGGTTTTCTAAATTTGATTCAGTGATAACATTATCTAGCATCACATCCATACCTGGAGAAAATTTCATGGGTTTGTGTCATGTAGTTTTGGCAGTAGATGAGTACAGACACTTTTGGTGAATTATAAGATGTAGTACAGCAACATATACCAGCTTTCTCCTTTAGATTGTGTAAAAAGTATCTCAGTCATTTTGTTTTGGGAACTATTTAAATATTGTCTTAAATCTGATTTTCGTATTCCTTTCTGGAAGACTTGAAAAGTTGTCCTCACATTCAGTTATAATGTTTCAAATAACTTGAATAAATCAAATGGCAAACAACTTGAAGAATTTCAAATACCCCCCCCCAAAAAAAAAATTAGAAATATCTGGAAAGTAACAGTTCTTCTTTTGTTATATACTTGATAACTTATGTTTAGACTCATCCTCAGCCTTTTTAGGATCCATCCATTGGACATAGACCTTCCCCAAGATTTGCCAAACCTCTCTATCATGGGCATTGCAGAGCCAATACTTTCTAAATTTGTCTAGCTCATCATGCCATCTTACTTTCTGTCGGCTTCAATTTTGCTTATTATATCTGAGGATCCATGTTGGGAGTTGTTTTCAAGTGGGTTTCTAGCATTTTTGCAACATGTCCAGTCCATTGCCATTTGAGATTTTAAATGGGTTCTATGATATCTTGGACTGCTGTCTTTTCTCTAATATACTGGACTGTCTTATGATCTCTCCATGTGAGGTTGAGCATAGTTTTCAGCTGGAGGGTCTTGTCTTTTGGTTAGGTTCCATGTTTTCTGCTCCATAGGTGATTATCAGGATGCATTGGTTGTATACCCTTCTTTCTAGGACTAGTGGGATTATCATGTTCATGAAAGTCAAACTTGATCAACGAAGAGCTTGCCAACTCTGTGTGATTCTTTGCTTGATTTCTTCTTTTGAGAATTTTGTAGAGATTCATTGTCCTGGGTAGATGCAGTGATCTGCTTTCTTCAGCTCTGGGTTTTTTTATTTTGATCATGGTGTCTTTGGCCTAAACATGTTTGTTGTATATGACATTTGTTTTGTTGAAGTTCATATGGAGGCCAACATTCTTCATTTAGTTCATCTATTGTTATTTGGAGATCATGAAGGTTCTTAGCAATGTTGTCAGCAAATCTGAGGTTACTTAGGCATGTGATTTAAAGAGTAATACTGGTTATTCTCATCCCTGTTTTCTCCTTGAAAAGAGCTTTGCAGACAAATTAATTCCAATAGTAGAAATATATAAGAAAACTTTAATGAACCCTAAATCCATGACAATTGATAAGTTTTTGCCAACCATCTCTGGGAAGAAAAAAATGAAAGATCATCCAAATTTCTTGAAGGAAATCTATTCATAATCAATTTCAAACAAGTTTCTTTCATTTTCTTTTTTCTGGATTCATTTGACGTCATATAACTATTAAGTAATCAGCCTGGGTTGAAAATAATGAAAATGCTTCATTTAAGTAATTCAATCGACTAAGACTGATTCTCTCTATATAATATAATTCTTGTATAATACGATTACTATATTTAGGGGTGTAAAATAGATATAAAATTTTATGCACTTGTATAATAAGGGTATTTGATTTTGCGTTACTGTAAATATTGTAGTAATCATATACAATGAGCATCCACTATTTATATGTTGTGTACTGTTACAATGTTAATTTCAATTTCTAAAAAAAGAAATAAAAACAAAGATTCGTACCTTATGCAATCAAATTGCTGTACACTATCCCACCCACCACCCTTTTGTTAACTGCTCACTATGACAACTGTCACAATAAAATGAAGAGATATTTTTGAATGAAGTTAGTTGAAATTGAACAATCCTAACAATGAACACAGGAAGTTTTTGGCCTACCACATGCAAGTATATCTTTTCTTTTTTCTTCTCTTTCTTTTCTCTTTCTCTTCAAAGTGTTTATTCATGTACATTTATTAGATTTCTGGTTAGAAAAAAATAACAATCTTATCTTAGATGATAGATGTAAGCTTTCAGCCCAGTGATTATTAGAAGCTATCTGTTATAAATTGTCTTCATTACATACTGAGTATTAGTTCCTGCATGGTACTAATCTCTATACACAAGTCTACTTCATAGGACTATATCAAAAAATGTGCCATCACCTTCGATTTATGCACCTCTCAGTGCGGCTCCCTTTTTTATTATCTTTGAAATGACATGCTTAAAAAAGAATAGTAAGAAATCACTGAACTGTTCATATTTGAAGAACTTCTGAATAGATATCCAGTTTTGTCCCCCCCCCCCCCCGATGGGTTCTGTAAACATGACAACCCTGGGGAGCAAGTGATATTTCACATAGATGTGTGTGTGTATATATATATATATATATATATATATATATATATATATATATATATATATATATATATGGTCAAGCATACGTTGCCCCTTTTACCTCAAGGATTCTGAGAATTAATTTTATCACTTATGGTGTTAATAGTTTGCTTGCCAAACTGGACAAGAGATTTAAATTGTTCCCATTATTTATGTTGGATTAGGGTCAGGTTAGTGTTGTTGTTTTTGCTGTGAGAAAAACTTATTTTTGTTATTTTAAGCTTAGATTCTTGAAGAGAATCTGCCAAACTAGTATTAGCACTGATTGAAGAAATTCATATCCATGGTCACCTATGACAAATAGAAAGTAAGGGTGTAATTCAGCATCATAGCTATATTATGAATAAAACCCCTCTTATAAACCCCTCAAATATATCTTTTCTGAAAACCTGACAGTTTTCTGGAAAATTTGAAGGTTTGATAAATTAAAAGCATATGAAACAAAGGAAAAAAAATTGAATTTCTCTCCAACGGGTCTGAACTCTGCTCACCAATTGAATTCACCTCATTTCTAAACACTGGTGTATTATTGCTCTCACTGATTTCTTTTGCGCTAAAATTAGTTACGTGAGCATGAACAAAGACCCCTGCAAAAACGACGGTGTAGTTCTGATAAAATTCGAACTTAATGCGTGCATTGTAGGTAAATTGTGATCTGCTGATTTCAGATGTCTTTGTTTTTCTTGTGTGATACCTTACCCGTTGGGCCAGCACACATTTCAAGGCAGATACACACAGGTCAGTGTGCAACCTTGAACAAACTTGCATAAGCACTGAGTGAAAAAGAAATTCACTTCTGTGGTCACTTATAACAAATGGAAATTAAGGTTGAAGTTGAGCATTATAGCTACTATGTAAATAGAATCCCCACCTCTTATAAAAACTTGAAATATTTTCTCTCTCAAACCTGCTAAATTCCTGGAAGGTTTTGAAGGTCTAATAAAATTGAAAGCACATGAAATTTTGAAAAAAATTAAAATTTAGTACTTTATATACACATTTGATTTCCATAAAAGGAAAAAAAATAACTTCCTCTATCTGAATTTGAACTGTCTGCCAGTTCTATTTTCCGAGGCTTAACTGAACCATCCAAAATTTGAAACTGTACATTACAGCCCAGAAAGATTTTTTTTTTTTTTTTTTTTTTTTTCAAAGAAATGTGAGTACACATTTGTCTTCTGAGAGTGCAAAACTTGAACCCATGGGCACTTTCGATGGTGACCCCCATAGAAAGTGTCAATGTGTTTTTGTTAAATTCAACTTGGAAAAATGTGCTGCAAGGCGAATTGAAACAACGAATTACCGTGCCCCCTCTTTTTTTTTTTTCCTTTGTATTGAACCCTTTCACATGTAAGTACGTTCAAATACAAATGAGAAAAAAAACTCCCTAGATGATGCTGATCCAAAATATATGAAATATTTTGATTTTCATAAGTCTAACTAATAGTTTTTGAGGAAATTTTAGGTGAAAAAAGAAACCAAGAAAAAATATTTTTGACTCTTGTTTTCTAAGAACATGAATGCAGACCCCATAAAAATTGAATTTGTTTTTGTGAAATTCAACCCTGAAATATGAGCTGATTTTGGATATGCCTAAAGTGAAGGTCCCGTTTAGCATAACTACATTGTAAATAAAAACCATCTAAAAACTGTAAGAAATTATTTTATCAAAATTGACTATATATATATATATATATATATATATATATATATATATATATATATATATATATATATATATATATATATATTATATATATATATATATATATATTATATATATATATATATATATATTATATATATATATATATATATATTATATATATATATATATATATATATATATATATTATATATATATATATATATATATATATATATTATATATATATATATATTATATATATATATATATATATATATGCTTTCATCGATCTAACTTAGTTTTTAAGAAAAAATCTTAAATAGAAAAAAATATGATGAAAATATTTTTCAACTGACTTGTTTTTTGAGAGCTCTAACCAGAGGCATCATAAAAATCAACAATTTTCCACTGGCAAAATTAGAACTGAAGATGTGTGCTGTTGGTAATTATAGACTTGTTGATTTCAGACATGCCTTTGTTTCTGTTCTGTGATGGAGAGTTCTCGACATCTTGGCATACATGCACATATTTTAGTACTTTATAGTATAGATAGCCATATTAACAGAGCACTTACATGGTACAGTTGTAATCTAGGTTCGTTTGCTTTTTGGGTTTTTTGGTTTTTTTGTTTTTTTGTTATTGTTGTTGTTACTTTCTTTCCTTTTGTTGTAAGTTCACCTGAATATCTAGCTACAGATAGTTTTTCAGTTCTTGTGTGAAAGAAAAGTATATAAATTCTTTCTCACTTTACTTACCTTTTTAAAGCTTTGTATTGGTGCTCAGGGATGCATAAAACAATTTCTCTTTTTTTTCCCTATTCATTAAAGGTCTTATTGTTAAAATGTTAGATCACTTTATCAACTCTGAGATATTCCCAGCTGGTTTTTTTTTTCCTGATGGGGGGGGGGTTTAGTCCGTTCTTTTATTTTTTTTATTTTTTTATTTTTTTTTTTTTTACTCTCCAGGGTCAGCACTTCTATATCCTAAGGTCCTCTTGCTAAACCTGCTATTCCCCCCCCCCCGAGTTAATTGTGGTTTTGATCATTCAACTTATCTTAGAACCTCTAATGCTGATGTCTATTTGTCTCTATTAACCTATCAAATGAAGAACCCTGAAAGAGCAACAAGTGTAAACTGACAAGTTCAGCAGGCAATAAAAATCTATCTGGTCTTTTTCTAGTACAGGGAGGGCTCCCTCATTGTAGATTACCCTGAAATCTTTCAATTATTCAGTTAATAGAATGAATTATTCATTATTAGAACCAAATGGGTATAAAACATGAACTCCAACTTTTTCTTCAAATTATTTTTAGGAAGAGAGCTCCCTATTCTAGAACAAATGTCCTACCTAAATGATATACTAAAGAAAGATTCATTTAATAAAAATTTTAAGGAAAAATTTCAAATTGGGTTTGGTTTTTTTTTTTTGTTTTTGTTTTTGTTTTTTTTTTTTTTTTTTTCATCTTCTTCCCCTTCCAAGTTGATGGCATTTATGATATGGAGGTGCACAAATATGTCAGTCTGGTGCTTAGGTGGATTTTGATCTGAAATTTCCTTCGTAAAGTCTTCCTTTTTTTCTTTTTTTTTTTTTTCTTTTTTTTAATGTTTGATTTTGTCCATCGACAAGGGAGGAGAAGAGGGTTGAAAAAATGAATATTTGCCATGTATTCCTGAAGCCTCTGATAAGGCTTGGTACTATCTAAGCTATATATTTTCCTATACATGTATATGATAGTCTGAATTATAAAATAAGCACAATAAAAGATTAACAAAAATTACTAATGATGAAATAGAACGATTATAACAATATACTACAATAAGTTATGAGAGGAAGACTTTTTTCCCTTTTTAATAAATCTCCTACTTTCACTAATAAGCCTCTCTGTCGCATGTCCGAAATTCCATTATCTGAACTCTGGTACTCGGGGACAATTAGGTATAATTTCTGGATTCATTTGTTTGTGCAGTTGACCTCAGGTAACTGGAGCAGCAGATGGGAGTGGGGACACTATATATAAATTTGCCACTTGGTTTTATCATCCAGGTGCTAACATGTAGAAAGTTCATTCAAAATGACGTGTGTATGATGCTGATATTTCATGATACACTGATGGAAAATAAAATTGAAACACCATGCATATGTTCCTGTTTACTCAAGGGAAAGATGTACAGGTAATATTGCTGGATCACACAGTAAGGGGTGAATCAACTGTAACAAGACCCTGTGTTAATGCACTATATCCTCTTTGGACGTTAACTCTACTCGCACAGGCATATGATCCTACAGATGGT
The DNA here is from genome assembly GCA_963457665.1 of Thysanoteuthis rhombus. NCBI lineage: Eukaryota > Metazoa > Mollusca > Cephalopoda > Oegopsida > Thysanoteuthidae > Thysanoteuthis > Thysanoteuthis major. The sequence goes on along the minus strand of OY735215.1, from coordinate 18,705,389 downwards.
GAATACCATCCTGCGATACACTATTCAACACCTCTTGCACCTGGTGACACAATTCAGCAAGAGTTGTAGGTGGACTGACTGAATGAGTCGGGTGTCGTCCTATACATGTTCAATAGTTATGTGAGTGATAGATTATCTTAGTAACTTTTTGTTTGTTTTTTTCTTATCAAGTCGAGAACTTTCATTTTACCACTTCTCTCTGTCCCATCCGCATTGCCAACATCATTACCCTTGTACTTTGGGACCATTTTTGAGAAAAATTTGTGTTCATTTCTAGGGTTGACCATAGTAGGTAACTGTAACTAATAAGTGATGTGTGTGTGTGTGTGTATATATATATATATATATATATATATATATATATATATATATATATATATATATAATGCTCTTCCACAGGAATAGAGCACTCTGATGGATGAGGAGTTTCTGCGTAAATGAATATATCGTTTAAATTCAGCCTTACTGGCCGCCCAGTTCCATAGTTCAGAGGTAGGATATCGGTCTCCGGGTCCAATGTGAGGGTTTTAATTCTGCCTCGCGGTACTAGATGGGATAAAGTCTATAGCGACACTGAAGAGATGTAATACATCAAAACAGCTGTAATATATATATATATATATATATCTATATATATATATATATATACTTTAGAGAGTGAGACAGACTCGGGAGTGAAGTTTTTGGTGGTAAGGTTTATTAATCCTTATATGTCAATAGTCCATACATGTTTCGATATCAATTGCGTTATATTACACAGAAACTTATTTGAAATCATCTATCGTTACACCATTAATATATCACTAAATTTAGACAACGTAAGTAGATTAAACTAAAGAAAATGGGGCTGCTGCAGAAATCAAACCTGCCACCTATAAGGTAGCTGCCTCAGCATAGTGATGCTCTAACCACCAAGCTAAACAGCAGCCACTAAATTGAGTGTTATATCAACCGTGAAATGACAGATCATTTCGAATAATATGATGTAATTTATAAGTCATTTTCGTCAGACCAAATATGTCCATTTCTTAAATACATGCCTGTCACATGGAAAAAGATGAATTGACTGAACAAGATGAGAATTTGGATTGAAAGCAGTTATTTGGTTCATCAGTTGTATATATATATATATATATATATATATATATATATATATATATATATATATATATATCTTTTCTGCCATCTTGTTTCATTACTATCTGCTTTTGTAACTAGTTTCTGATAGTTCTACATCTTTGGCTCATTTAAATAAGACTTGAGTTTGAAAGCGTATATAAACTTTTCTTAGTTGCTAAATTGACTCCTTCTGAAATGAAATCTTTTATTGGCTCATGTGTAACTGGTTATTTTTCTGTTTAGGAAGTTCAACTCTCAGATCCTTCACTTAAAACGAGGATGTTTGCCTAACAACAATAACATCAGAGCATTTCTTATCTCTTGGCCCCCTGCCACTGTCAAAGGAACTGTTTTCAGATTTACTCCATATAAATCTTGCTATGTTTTCGTTATTGGTTTTTAGATAAATGGGTGAAGTTCTAACTTCTGACTGTGAGTATATTATGCAATGGATGTCTATTTGTAACATTTTTTCCCCTCACTCTGGTAACTGATACAAGTTTACTGCTCTCTCTACAAAGCAGGCTCCTCAGGCTGTTACGCTAACATATTTCTTCTTGTGTATAATTTTTGCATTGCTTTATGTGAGGCAATAAGTATATATATATATATATATATATATATATATGTGTGTGTGTCAAAGTCCCTGAACAATTATTGTTACTAGAAGTAACGCAGCTTCATCAGTCTGAAACTTGAGTTTCTCTCTTTAGTAATGAAACATTTTTCTGTTTGTAGGGTTACCCATCATTGCCTACATTAACCATATCAAGACTCCTGGGACATATATATCTCGGAATTAATGCCTGAATTAAAATGTCTCTGACTTCAAGAAAGAGATCTACAGATCTCTCAAAGTCTGAGACATTTTAATTCATGCATCAAGCACCTTAATCGGTCAGTTTCAAAAGGATTAAATAGCTTCCAAGGTTAACTATATTCACTTGGTTTCATTACGAGCGTAAATATTATAAAATTGGGGAACAAATGCTTAATTCCAATTTGGTTATCTCCTCTCAAATGAAATTACTGATGTTCTTTGTTTTATCATGGCTGTTGGGATCCGGGAAAGCCAACTGTGTTATAACCAAGCTGCAATAACTGCGGTTTGGATATGAAATATTCTCAGTATTCATCGACAGAAATGAGTGTGCAAAATATGATATATCAGAAATATGTTAGTGGCAGCCTTGTTACCAGTGAAAAGGTTGTGGGTTTTTTTTGTATAGGAAAATTAGGTTGGGCTTCATGAAACAATTGTACTGCACCATTAACTTGTATCAGCTATAAGGTTCCAACTTTCAAACCCCTTCACTCTTGGAGGCCTGATCCAGAAGGTGGCAAATGCCCAGTTTGCCAAACCTTCTCCAGTGGATGCCCGTGGTTGATCCCTCTAATAAGTGGACTCTGCTCCATTGACAATCAGTATGAAGTATGATGTGCATACTAAAAACTATAAAAACTTTGGTAATATTAGTTTTATTTGGATTGAATAGCATACCCTCCCCTCCAGTCACGGGGCTTGGATGAGTTGATGTGAGAGTTAGTCCAAATATCCTTGTGAACCATTCATCTTAAGGGAACTTGTGTTTGTTTTTTTGTTTGTTTTTTTGTTTGTTTGTTATTTTTTTTATTCAAGAGTCAATGTCATAAAAGCCTTATTTATCCTGTCCTGGTACTATTGTATTAGTCATTTCTTTCCCCTTCCACTCTAATAGCCTGGCTGATGAGTCTACATCTTTCACTGCTTGTCTCTCCTGCTGCCAATACTTGGTACATTCTCTTGCAAAGGTTAGGGAAGTAGGTTTTACTGGAACTGAATCAGGAAGCTGAGACCTTTGCCTGGATACTTTTGACCTCTTGGCACCCAGGAGCTCTGAGGGGAATTTTGAGAGAGGAATTTTATAAGGCAATGCAAAGATGTTTTTGTGCTGCAAACATAAATGCCTTTGTCATTTATCCAACCCTTTTTTTTTTTCTTTCTTTTTTTTTTTCTTTCCCTACTTCTGCTATCACCTTTTTAGCTTGCCACATTATATTTGCTCTCCAGTAAATGATAGTCATACTATTTTATTGGATGTATTGTATCAACTTTATTAAAGGAACTCATAAGCTCCCCCCCTGGCCCTGTAGGTCCTGGTACAATGCACCAGCTGCACCTTCTTTTCATAGTAGCCATTCTGTGCAACAAATATCTGGCTCTTCAACCTGTTTTCTCTTCCTTGCTATGTTTACTTATCTATTTATTTTTGTAGCACAACTATAACATTTTGTCTGATGTCAGTTTTACCTTTTCCTCCAATAATAAACCTGTTGTCTACGTGTCAGTCTGTTGATGGGGTTCCTACATGAACTGAAGACAGTAAAGTAAGAGAAACCTCTCGTGTGTGTGTGAGGTTTTTTTTTTTTGTTTTTTTTTGGGGGGATGGGGGTGGTAAAGATATTTGAGATTTTGAAATCTTTCTCACACCCCTTCATCTGTGGCTGAAAAGATTCGATTTGAAATGGTCAAAATTGTAATAAAAAGATGTAAATAATGAAATGTTTAAAATTTATCAGATGCCAAAATTGAGTCCGAATCAAGATATCACTAACAAAACCATTCGATGTGCTAGCTACTGTATTTTTCTCAATCAACTTTGAAATATGGGGCATTGGGGTGCTCAGAACTATCTGAATGTCATTTTGAACATCCAGCCAATTTATCTATTTTTTTTTTTCCCCTAATTTTATCTTTGTATGGAGTTGGCAAAAATATCAATTCAAGTTGATGGTCACTTGACAAGTTCACATGAATTCAATGTATCCTTGGAAAACCTATACACATGAATAAAAAAAATTTCATGGATATATTAACATTGATATGCTATGTTCTCTAACAATGTTTGCCTATTCGCAAACCTGTCACTCATAGATAAGCAAAGTTGAAATGTATTGCAGTTTGTTTTTGTTTCTTTGTTGTTTTTTCGTTTTTGTTTGTTCCCCCCCCCCCCATAAGTTTTTGTTACTCAACTGATTTGCTTGCTCTGGAAATATGATCTTAGAAGCTTCGAGCAACCTATATGCTGAACTAATTTATTGTGAAAAATATCTTTCTGGAGATGTTATTGATTTGATGAGACACTGAAATCACATGGATTTCTTGGAAAACTGAGTTTACCCCCATATTGCAATGAGTGACCCTCAATTTCTGCCTCCTCCCAAGCATGTCCAAGCACTGATGGATGTAACTCAATGTTTCAAACCTGAATTGAAAGGTGTTAGGCCTCGATGATGAAACTTACTACCACGTGTATGCACTACTTGATATAAAGCTTCAAGAAAAAAGTTTTCAAGAAACAAGTGAATCTGAAAGATAGCTTCTCCCCTTTTTTTGTCAACTGAAATTTTAAGTATTTGTAATTGTTTGGTAATCTATTTTGTGCATACAAAAGTTCCCAACCAGTGGTTGTACCAGGCTAGGGCTTCAATGAGCAAGGTCCAGTCTCTCAGCAGCCTTGACCAGGCTTGGAAAATTTTATCTTGACTCCTATTACTACTTATAAAAAGAAAAACTTCACCTGTCTTCGTGGGGTTTTTTTGTTTTGTTTTTTTTTGTTTGTCCCCCCCCCCTTGAACCTTGCCTAGGTCGGTGCTGAATGCTGGTGTCACCTGTTCCAACGCTGTTTTGTTTTTTGTTTGTCTTTTTCTTTTTCTTTTTTTTTTCTTTTTTAAGACTAAATACTGTTGGGAACCAGTTTTTCAGTCAAAACTTTTGCCCTCACTTAATACATTTTGATCAGTTGCAGTTCATAAAAAAAATAAGACTAAGTATGCTTGTTAAACTCCTGTGAAATGCCCCTTTTGTCATAAGGTTAAAGATTCACTTTAGGCCACGTAGCATGTAGAAGAAAAAATCCTGTTGCAGCATTTTAGTCTAATTAAGAATTGAACCTGCTCCTGTAACATTACCTTTTTTTACAGTGAGTTATTTCATCATCTAGCCAAGTGATTCTGTTAATTTTCAAACTTTATTCCCCTGCTAAGAACAGGTTAAAGGAGAATAAAACCATTTTCTGATATGGCTCAAGATCAAATGGGAGATAGATATAACACAATCTTATAACCTCCTTGGGAGATTTGACTCTTCTTGCATGCCTTGAAAATCTGTATTTGGAATACTTCTATCTGGTCTCCAAGACCAACCTATAGTACAAGGCTGTAAGTGTGGGGCACCCAGTGAGAACAGAAAGTCTGCAAGATGGGCTTTTTAACACTGCTCCATAGTGAAGTGCTTGATTGATTAATTTCACTTTTTCCCAACCCCCATCCCCTCCCCTCAACAAGAGTTTTTTCCAGATCAAATCCCTTTTATTTTTCTAAATCCTTTTGAAGTTTATGATACAAACAAGTCAGTTATGGACTATCACATTTTGTTGCAATATTCATTCAAATTTCTTAGATGAAGCAAGTCAATTATCAATTTTTTTACTATTTTCATTCATCATAATTCCAGTTGCTTTTTATTGCAACTCCCAGATAGTCATTCTTGATTTGTAACTAAACAGTGTGGATCAGAAATAAAGGATAAGCTCCAAGCAAAACTCTTGCATTCCTTATTCTTGAGGGCTTGCCTTTCTATTAGGCTACAAAGACCAACTTGTTACATTTTAGTTCTCTCTCTTCTCTTTCTCTTTTTTTTCTTTTTTTTTTTTTTTTTTTACTCTCTCCCCATAGAAGCATGCACACACTACTTAGAAAACCAACACCTTCAGAGCAAATGCTGTCTTATTGATATAGTTCACGTATTGACAACCAATGGCACGCGGGACAGATTTGTCCCATGGCAACATATTTTTTATCCCCCCACTGCCAATCTGGGCATTTATCTAAAATCTATAGCTTTCTGGGGCAGGGGGGGGGGGGGGATTTCAGAATTTATATCGTAAATTACTATTGTTGTGGCTTCACAAATCTATATTTTTGCAATTCATGTTTATCTAAAATAGAGATCAAGTATGTTTTCTATACTACGTTTTTTAAAGTGAATGTGTGACCAGGTTAAAGGTGAAAAATGTCTTATATGGCCTTCTAGGTCAAAAAAGTTGTTCATACCTGAATAGTTGATCATTTTATTTGTCTCGGATATAGGTCATTTTGAACTCGGCCTTGATATGTTGACATTATTTCAAACAAATACAAGAATCTGTCTTTTAATGTCCGATCACATAGGCGTCTGAAGTCCTATAAGGACTTAATAGAATTGGAAAACCATAATCGGCTGACAGGATGTAATGGCCTTTTATAACGTATACTAAGTGCAGCCAGATTTATTATGGCACTGTACATATCTACAGTGTATAACAATATCAAACATGTATATTACTGGCTTTTATAATCTCTCTTCTGTATTTTTTGTCATTTTAATGTAAATTCTCCTTAAGAATAAAAAGTATTATGTAGTTTCTTGTTGAATGCCATTACATAGAGGCGGCTGCACAACTTGTAAAATCTTTGATACCCTACTTTAAAACATGATTAAAAAAATTTTATAGTATGATTTGAAGTTTTATTTTGTTTTTGCTTGAAAGATAGATTGAAATGCCCGTACTGTTTTTGCTGAGTGTGACCAAATTTACAAAGAAAAACAAAACAAAGCAAACAACTTGATTCTCAGTTTTTATGTTAAGATGATGGTATAAACTAGTCAAAGTTAATAAAAAGTTAAAAAAAAAGAGTTACAATACTTCATCCAACAATAATAAAGCAATATAAGAACATGTTTCTTAAGAGAACTCCTCCCCAAGAAGAGACTTGGCCAAATCCTTCAAGTGTTGGAGAATGTTGTGTTATCATTTTTGCTGATAATGACTCCGTGCCAGTTATTTGACTTGGAAGTCTTATAGTGGCGGGAAAATGTTGGAAATCCTGTAGATGTTGATCGTTCTGATCATATGCAGGAGTTGGGGTAACTTGTTTTTCAAAAGTGTTCACCAAGAAAGTTTGAAAATATAAAAAGGTAAAATGAAAATTATATTTTGGATGAAAAGAAATTTTTTGCACAAAAGTTTACAACACAAATTAAGGTCAATTTTGTGACCCCTGTAGGTGCATTATGCCCTAAGAATGTAGTCTATTCTAGGCTAATGCTATGATGTTTCTATTTTGCTAAAATTCTATACAATTTTTGTTCATTTTTGTTGCCGTTTCTTGATGAACAGTTACTTTAATCAATTAATATTTTTGTGAGAATATTGTATCAATAAACATACTATTGTACTTTTTCTTACATATTTTTTCATCTCATGAATTCCTTAATCAATTTTTGGTATAAAGACTTGTTTATTTAGAAAAAATGAAGTTAATCTTGACTGTGCATCTTATAATTACATTCAGTATTGCAAAACGTATGGTATTGAAACATTACGTACATCTTAAAATTTATAACACCTGATTCATATAAACAAAGTTTTGTCAGCGTATGCATTGGAAAGAGTAGTGTAGGCTAGCCTGTCTATTGCTTTACATGTGTAATTGTACTGCACTACAGACAGTACTTATATAACACTTCTTTATTTCACATTAAAAGTATACATGTTACAGTCTTTTCTGTTAAAAATATAGAATGGCAATTGTAGAAAGCTGAGCTCGGTACGTAAGCAGGCCAAGGCTAGCATAAGCTTTGTAGCTAGTGTAATGAAGCATGTTTTTAAAATGATAATTTGATATTTTAAAAACTTGAACATTATGTGAGATTATGTATGCGATATAGTGCATAATTTTGGCTACTTAGTCAGTACAAGTAGTGTAGCTATGGTCCAGTATGTGATAGGCTTGTACAATGCACTGTATAATATGATGTTCGCCTAAGATTCAAATAACTAGAACTTAACCCAGACGTTCAGCAACACATACCTGTGTACCAAAAAGAACTTCACAAGGATGTTTCCTATTTTCTTAAGTGAAAAAGCATCAGATGTCATTTCTGTTATGTCTTAACTGAAGAGAATTGCATCTGGATATAAGAAACATTATCAACATAAATAGTGCAAGTAGATATCTTTCTACCTACAGGTTTGATAATGATGATAAAAAGGCTTATTCAGGACAACTTTGAATCCTGGCTTGAAATCTTCAGTTAAGTTATGCTTTCATAAATCTAAAACTAGTTTTGCTTAAGATTTTTTAATCATGTTTTAATTATGCAACAATTTGCTATTACTAAAAATCTCATGATCATTAATTCCAATCTGAAATCCTAAAATTCTTAGTCGAGAGAGATATATATATATATATATATATATATATATATGATTTTGGCTAATCGGACTGAATCGGGACTAATTATTTGGAGCCCAATAATTGGCTGGTCTGATTTACTGAATAACCTTTTTAATTTTTTTTTTAATTTTTTTTAATTTATACACAAACCATTCACGTTTCTTCAAATTCAAGGGCAACAACCTGCATAAAATCCACTACTTGAGTCCTTCTTATTGCTACTTTTTCTTTTTAAAATTTCATTCAACAGAACTAAAACGTATATTTTTTATTCTATCTGGTTTTATTTCAAGAAATGTGAACTTATTTGCACTGCTGATTTGTCCAAATAAATGGCACTTAGGTCATAATAAACTACTGCATACGTTTGAATTGATTCTTACAAATTGGTCCCATCGTGCGTCTGATACTGATAACCATTCAAGTGACATTTTTGTTTCTTTTTTCTGTCTGTAAATTATGCTAGTGCACAGATGCTACTCTTTGATCTTATGCAGAGTACGCAGATATTCTGTTCCTTGGCAGAAGTGCTAATACAAATACAAATCCTGTCCCTTTTTTTTTTTTTCTTTTTCTTCTTCTCGCTGATATTATGCTTGTACTTTTGACAATTGGAAATCACTTATCAATTTTTATATTACACGTAAACTTATTGTTTCAACTCTGTATCTTTCATTATTTGCTGGTCCATACATTATTTCAATCTAAATCCTTATTTATTAATTTTAGATTATCAACTATGACAGCTGCTGCTGATCTCAAGCTAAAAAAAAAGTGTAGAGTAGTCATGGCGTGATAGATGGAAGGCATTGTTTTCAAGCTAATCTGTCACAAAAGCAACCATAAAACCCAAGCTATCCCTCGGAACAAGTTGCTAAGTTGATTCGAAGGCATAGACTGAGATAGATGGAGATAGTGAAACCATCATCTGAGATGGAAACTTTTCAAAATTATTACATCCCTTGGTTCTTATGCTGTTGTTACAGTATGACTTAACAGCCAAAAATGTGCTTCCACATTAAACTGGACGAGGCTTTTTTATCTGATGCCCCTTCCCACCACGTAGAAATTCCATTTGGCAAACTATCATGTGGCCAACAACATTCCAGTTTCTCATTGTATGCTGAAATACAGTTGTATAAATGCAAAGTAATGACTGTAAGAACCAGCATTTAGGATTGAGTTGTGACATTTAGACAACTTGCTGGAACCTAAATTAATTACTAAAAAGTGTTACTTCAAATCTAATCTAGATGGTATTTGCAGTTTTGTCATTTTGTACCTTTTCTTGTAAATTTCCAAGAACTTATAGCATTTTACTTGGGTTTTGTTTCCCATAAAGAATGCTTTTGAATAGGAAGAATTCTACTGTGTAGATTTGTCACAAGTAGATATTTTTAGTACAGAGCAATTACAAAATCGTTTAAATACTGCCGTCATTCTTTTGATGGCATGGGTAATCTTGTAAGCAATAATTAGAAAGTGTCAACCAAAACCCTCAGGCTTTCAATTCTCCTCCCCCCACCCCCATAGGTTTTTAGTGGAGGGGTTTCAATTTTAAATCTAAGTTCATGTTAAATTGATCCTTATTTTTTTTTGTTGAGCAGTGTTCATGCCTGTTTCTTGAAAATTTAATCTTTATTTTTAGTGATCATAGTCTTACAAAAGTGAGAAGTAATTTATTCATTGATCACCTTTTTTTTTTTTCTTTTTTTTTTTTTTTTTTTTTTTAATTGATCACCTCCGATGTGGCATGCTGTCAAAACACACTGGTCATGGCAGGTTCAATTTAGTGACTAACCAAATCTGTTCTTCATTTTCAAAGTTTGCTTGTCATATCTTAATGTCCATTTTAGGCTTAGTGATTCTGTTACTGAATCCTGTGATATGTTTTTTTTTTTTTTTTTTTTCATTGAAATCTCTTAAACGTAAATATAGTCATTCCAAACCTCGATTGTTTTTATATTTCATAGGAAAGGAAAGACATGGCGGAAGATATTGTTGAATCTATACCAGTACACTGATTTTATCATTTTGAAAAAATGATATATACATTGATGCATCAATAAGTCCATTGCCCAATAAAAAAAGCACATTTTAAACGAATACTTTTTCTTCAATTTTATTTTCTTCTTTACCAATGATATTAATTATATGGACTGAATATTTTACATTGAAAATTTCTGATCAGAGTTCAGCTAATAACTACATGTCTGGCTACAGACTCATTGATCCACACCTGGTCAAAAGGTCCCTCATCCCAGAACTATGACAGGTCAGTCCATCCATCTACTTGTAAAATCCGATGGTATTGTTAATATCAGCAGTAGATAGTTGGGTGGTATTTAATAATTTGAACTGATATCACTCAACGTTAGGTCCCGTTTCTCATGACCTGGAGTTTGGATAGCAGCCAAAACTGTCAAGAAAGATGGAATTAGTGAAAGGTAGAAAAGTTTAGTTGGCTTTCTTAATACTTGCTCTCTAGTGATGTACTTTAGTTGGGATATTTTATCCGATGCCACTTTACTTGGTTTATTTACCTTAGGCATGGTTTCTTAAACTATCAAGTCTGTTTGCCCCTTTTTGTAAACTTGTTTCTTTTTCATTGGCTCTAATTCTTTTTCAGTCTGTTCAAATGGGGAATCTAAAGACTGGTATCAGGTTGTTCAGAAAATGATGGCTGAATTGAAAAGATCCATAACTCTGCATGTTTGAGGCACAAGACTAAAATCAAACTATTATACTGAGGTGGGGGAAACATGTCTATAGAACAATGGTTTATCTTAAGATATATACTTGTAGTCTAGTGAAATATATGGTGTATATTATATCGCGGTATAACTAAAATGTGGTATTATAAAACGGCCATTATTTTCGGAAAATATTATGGTATAGATTTCCTACAAATCCATGAAGGGTTCATAATCCCCCCCCCAGTGCATTACTAAGCCATTAACTGCAGATGTTTAAAATTTCAATCAGGCGCATATAGGACCCTTATAGACTTTTTGGCTTGCTTCTGTGTTTCTCTATCCGTAACTTTAAGGCGGAAGGTTCATTGTTTACAGAAAAACTGTTCAGTTTATTTTGCGCCACTCTGTAAAATCAAAGTTACCGCTGTTTCCCCTCAAAAAAATTCAGATATATTTGAATTTCTGTGAGATTGTTTTTTTGATGGTGGGTAGGATATATTTTTTATCAGCAAAACTGTTCCCTTTAAGTGGAACAGTCTATTGTTACAAGGAAACTGGCTGAAAAAGTCCTCCTCATTTATAGCTGTTGATTAAAATCTCTATTGCTCAATAGTTGATAGTCTCATTAACTGAAAAATGGAGTTTTCTCATAACTCTTCTCAAAAAACAGGACTAACATATTGAAACATTTTTATTCTTAAAAGCCTGAATTCAGAAAAATCTCCGGGAAAAAGTAATTTCAAAGTTGCATTTCTTAGTGTAGAATAAGATTCTATTCTTGAAGTTGTGACTTCAAATACTTTTTTCTGAAAAAATAAACTCAATACAATCCACACTGTGCCTATTATTACAATACGATACTGTGTTGTCCTTTGTATTAATGTTAGTTTGGTTTTTTTTGTAAGTTTTAGAAATTTTTGTTTGTTATTATTTTCCAAAGAGTATTTCCCTCAGGAATTTTCATGGTAATCTTCAAAGGCGGAATGTTAAATCTTTAATTTAGTAGGTTCATATTACACAATCTGTTTTTGTTCAGGAAATGAAACGTCTCAATTCTGTAAACAACAAATATTAAGCCTGAATCCAACCTACAAACCTTAAAATCTGATCTTGGGACTTTAACAGACTTCAACAGACTTGAAGATATTTTTAATATTTGACTAGTACTTTCTCTCACCTTAATTCTAGTTGCCTTTTACTTCAGTCACTCAGACTGTCAGTACACAAAATAGTGCAGATCAGAAACAAAGGGGTCCTTGATGAGAATCAAGCACCCATCCCTTTTGCTTTGGGAAGCCTCAGATCTCACCGAGAACTCACTATTTGTTTCTTATCTGTGTTGTTTACTGATGGCTATGGCTTGACATTCTGGGTAGTTGTGTTGAAGAGCTGCTGTAATAATGAAAGAAATACTTGTCAAAAAGAATGAATAAAGACTCTTAGAAATTGTCATTTAAAATAATTTCCATGATGATATCTGTTGACTCTTTTGCTTATTTTATTCTCCTCGCTGAGCTTTTGTTTTAAATGTTCACACGAGTTTGATATCTCTATTTTCTTTGGATGAATCTCTATCTTATGTTAGCATTTAATTATTGATTCTTTCACTGTGCTAGGGTAGTTTGTTCCAACAGTGCATGTTTGGAAGGGCCCAGATTTCATCGTGTGGAGAGCTGCCTTCCATAATTGTGATGTTAAATAATTTTCCATTCGTCGTATGAAAATATGTCCTCTATGTATTCTGTTTACTTCATTCCAGTGTTGCCAATTTACAAATTTTATAATCGAATTCAGATCTATTGCCATTTTCAGTTATGAAATATCTAAATGTAGATAAATAAGTTTAGATAATTTTTTACGTATTTGTATTAGATTTCTCAAGAACCACTAATCCAAACTCTACACTGTGATGCCTTCTGTACTGACTAATATGTCAAGCAAATACCAACCATGCAATCATCTGCTGGGGGCGTTTAAAAATGTCACCCCACGGATAGCAGGGAGGGGGGGTGCTACTGTATTATGAAAGAAAGAATCTTGTCAAAGGTTCTCAAGTAAATGTAAACAAATATTTTGTTGCGTACTTGTGATTGGTTGTTGAAGTGCAATGCTGTAAAAAAAAATTAATGTTACGTCGGCATTTTAAATTTTATTGCCTTTGTGGCTTTGGTAACTGATAATTCAAGCTGAAGTGTTTCAACTGCTTAAGATGAGATTTCAAACAATAATTCAACATCAGCTCTGTACCAAATTTACTTGTGTGGATTTTAATTGAAATTTTAGAAATTCTCCCTCGGAAAGGAATTTTTTAAAAATTGAGAGGAATTCGCCCCTGCTTTTGGGGGGAAACACATTTGTTATTACTGCCAGTATAAAAAGTATTGTCTGAAGGCCTGCTTTTTGTCTCAATAGACAATGGAATGATACTGAAGTGATCTGGTCAAATCATATGGAGATCTTGGGGTACCTAGTTGACACAAATTCCCCCCCCCCCTCCTTCTCTCTTCCTCTTTCTCAGACTTACTGATGATGTCCAAAAGAAGGCGGAGGGCAATACATTTGGCACTGGCTTGGCAGCAGGAGCTGTTGTAAGGACGTCTGAGTTAGCTTCCGACCACTTTAAGGGGGCTCTACTCCATGGTTTAAAATGAGTTGTTCTTCTCCAAGACTTGTTGCATTCCCAAGGTGTGAGAGCCTAGTCTATTTTACCTATGTGAGAGAATGTCTTTCACTAGGGTATTATTACGGAGTAAATGGAAACTGCCAATATAAGCTTATTGTGGGTTCACTTATCTCCATTGAGCATATTTCAAGTGTCTATTGACTAATAGATGCATAATAAATCTTTTTTTTTTGTTTTTATTAAATGCAATAATCAAAAGAAATAAAGTATATTTATAACTTCTATATAGTATAAAAACATCACATCAAAACTTATTGAATAGGAATACTTCATGTTGCTTTGAGACTAAAATCTTTTGAAATTATTTAATAAGTGTTTTATGGCTCCAGTTGACAATAAGAGGTTGCCCCCAATCTCAACTTTCAATATTAGTGTTTCAATTCAAATTTGTTACTCATAGCACTTATTAACTGTGATTAGACTGTTGAAAGAAATTTATTTTTAGTTATTATTGATTGTCCTTGACTTACATCACTGTGCATTGCAGCAAAGTAACTGGGCATTCGACCAAGATAAATTTACAAACTAAACAAAAGATGTGTGCAGTTTGAATAAACAGTCTTATAATGATCACTTAGGAAAAAGGGGAGATGCCAAGATACATAAGCATCTGAGTCATTTACTTGCAAAGATCACTTACTCTTATCTTGGCTTTTTTTTTTTTTCTTTTTTTGGTAATATTATATAATTGCTTAGTACCACACAAGGTCAAATTGGGGGAGGAAAATTGTTACACCAATCGTTCAAGTAAGGGGGGGGATCTGGCCAGTCCGTCTTCAATATCAGCATTTTGAAGTTCTGGACTTGACTTCTGGCATCAGCTTGAAATTTACTGTTTTGGTCACAGAACAGGTCACTTTTATTACTAAGCTTAATCTAACACAAGGGCACAATTGTGGGGTATTCTAGGATGATCAAACTCACTACACAGTAGTAATGACCTGAGAGACCAGCTTGATAACATTACTCCGTAATGAGACTCCAAGATCTGGTGATTCTACCCATTGGGGTTGGCTGACAAGATATTTCACAAGAAATTTCTTTTTCTCTGTTTCTTATTCTGACTGTGAATCAGATAGTGATTGAAGACATTTTATAGATGGTAATGAAATGCAGCTAACAAGATTTTGCCTACAAAAATATCAGTAGTCGTAAGTTTTGTTTGTTCCTGGAAACCAGTGGTCTTCAAACTTTGACTACTTTGGGGACGCTTTTCAATAATCGAATTTTCTAGGGACCCCTTCCAAAAACAACTTTCCCTTCTACACATATATATATTTGTGCTTTGTTTATGCAATTATCTGAATGTGTATAAACCGTGTTGTAAAAGCTGTGAAGGAAACATTCGTGTAATGAAGAATTTAGTATAATATGGAAATGTCATTTTGTTTCGTGGATCCCCAGGGCTTTGCAGAACACAGTTTGAGTACTGCTGCTGTTTATTCATTGGTGAGCATAGAGCTGAAACCACTCTGCTCCATTGTGAATAGCAAATAGGTTTTATATGCTGTACTTGCTAGACCCACACCCAAATCTCCCTCCCTCACCCAGGCTTGGGACCAACCTTGGCGACTATCCAGCAGTAGGTTTTTTGTCACAGCTTTTTGGGTGCCAGAATTTTTTTATATACCAGAACCCCTCTTAGATGGACAACCTTGGAAGGCTGAAAGATCCCAAATACCTTGCTTTTTGCCTACAGCTAGAGGGAGTAGTGGATTCATACCTTTACAAAGGGGCATTAGTGTGAAACTAATGTAAACCACCACAACTGAAACTTTAACTCTGTTCACCAATTCTGTTCTCCATGGTTAACATCTCTCTTATGAACCAACTCTATCTTTTCACCCTAGTCGTTTGCATGATTATTTCACATATAATGGAAACATTAACAGTATTTCTGGTATGAGGAGTGGAGCAGTCCATTGTTATTCAGTGGATTTTATCTTTATGCAAGACTAAATCAAAATACAAAGATAACTTGAATGCAAGTTTGACCTTTTCCATCCTGTCTCTTTAGCATGCCATGGTGACTGTGCTTTCTAGATACAAGGATGTGCACTACTTGTGCTCAATTACCATCTACTTCCCTTGCTTGAAAATATCACGCACGCATACTCACACAAACATATACACACACACACACACACACACACACACACACACACACAGTATACAAAATGGCTGGAGACAGGTGTACACAATGATGGTTAAAATGTCAGTAGGAACTATTATATTGGATTACGATTGAAACCCTGGTTTTCTGGATTTTTTTTTTTTTTTTTTTTTTCCCTCTCCTATTTCGTTTGAAATTGAGAGAATTAGAACAGTGTTTCCCAAACTTTTTTTTCACTACTGCCCGCTTTAAATCATATTTCATCTGCAGCTGCCTCCCCACCCTCTCCCAGCTGGTCAAAAATAAAACCTTGAAAATTTAATTTTAACTTTTTATTTTATTATTTATTTATTTTTTTCATTTTTTTTTCAATTCAAGCACAATCTTTTATAGCCAGAAATATAATTATCTAAAAGTACTTGAAAGACTTTAAAATCAGCTTTTCAGACTTTTGACTACTTTCTGTAGGTATTGATTTGTACTCTTTACCCCCACACCCACTATCACCCCTTATTTTCCAGCATACCCAAGAAGGGATGGCACCCATTTTTTAATCACTAGATTAGAAGCTACCTATCTATCTCTTGTCTATTCCAAGTAAAGAAATCTGAAAACTATGCTTCAAAGGCAGGGTTGCCAGACTCGCTCAATTTCCAAATTCACTATGCTTGTTGGATAAGTTTCCGATAAAAATCTAATTATCTCCCCTTGTAGCCCAATCTGGCAACCCTGTTCAAACGGTTGACATCGTATCATATCAGTTGTTTCCACGGTACAGCAGTGGCCATCAAGAAACAAAATCAGGTCTGTTATTTCACACTTGCATCTTTATTTCCTGATACAAATAATGAATGGAATGACTTGAAATTGTACTTTTGAAATTAGGTTATAGGTAAGGATCTGGAGAGATCTGCGTCTGAATTTGATACTTTTGTATTTGTTACAAAGACCTTCAGATTTCATGTTCTGAAAATAGATGAGCTTCTCAAGGTGTTTGCTTTGCATTCCAAGTTTTGTTGGACAATCCTTTCTTTACTGTCTTTAGTTTTGAGACGAGGTCATTACCTTTCGAAGAGTTCTTCAGATGATTGAACTCATTATTGTTAACAAAACATTTTGTCCAATACCTTCTACTCTCTTTCATCAGGTGTTCTATTCAGTGAGAGAGAATGCTCCCCTCTCTGGGAGGAAGTCTGGATTATTATAATGCTGTTCGAAACTGAGAAAAATCAAAGCGGCAACGGTATGCATCAACCTGTTGACTAGGTATACAAGTCGAATAAGGGTGATGTTCAACCTAATGTGACTTCTGCTACCGTGATAAGGTATTGAAATCCCGGCCTAACAAGGAATGAGGAATTCTACATTCAAGCATTGCTACCATTGGAGGAAAAATTCTGTTCACTGCCATCACATCTGAATAACCACGCCAAAAGGCTGTAGAATAGATTGACTGAAACATTAATAACACAAACAGCAAAAGTTCAATCCTCAAAAAAAAAACCCTGATTCCTTTTCTTCCCATACTTGTTGTCAACACAACGTTTCAGCCGATCCATTCTTCAGACCTTATCTGGCGTATAATCCTAAAAAGGAGGCAACTAGATTTTTTTTTTCTTTTTCTATTATACACCTGACAAGGACTGCAGAATAGGTTGGCTAAAATATAGTTGGCAACATCAAGGATGCAAAAATTCAATTGTCCAAACAAAAAATTGAAACTTAACGACTCTCCAAGTTATAGACAATACTACTTACTTTGTTTAGGCAGACTCTTCTATATTCTTCACCGAAATATGTGATAGATTGAGTGATTAGTTGCAAAAGTAGCCGCAGTGATTAAAGGAAATCCTCTTTTAAAAACACTGTCAAATTCTGACTTGGTAATTGCTAAAGAGTTGGAGGAAATGTTAATTCTAAATCCTTTACTGCGGAGATGATTGTGCAAGATAATTATTCTATAGGTAATTATCATTCCATTCATGAAATAGAATTGATTCCATTAGTTTTGGGTTATGTAGGTATGTAAAGGCAAAATATCAATATACTGGAAAGTGATGGTCAGTAACCAATTTTCAGTTGGAAAATAATGGTAATCCTTGGTCATACAGATATAAAATATTGTAGCTAAACACAGCATACATAGGCCCCAAAAAATATAACTGTAAAATGTATTAATCAGATATTAACACAATAATGAAGTTAAGCCATTAATTTCTTTATCGAACTCTGTAAATGCTGATGAGCCTCAAAGAAATTACAGAAGTCAGATGCACTGTTTCCGTCATACCTGAACGAATTCTGAGCATGCAATAAATACTTTGGTAAAGAACTAATTAATGGCTCTCAACTCCATTATTGTGTTGATATCTGATCATTACATTGTGAAGTTAACCTTTTTGAAGCCTTTGTATGACATTTTGGAGCTTTTATATGCTCTATTTAACTACCATATTTTACACCCCTAACACCAATGTTCGCTGTCGCCTCCAATTTACAATGCTTAAAGTAACCTCAAACCAATTTTCTTTTTATTGTAACCCAACTTAAACCTATCAATCAGTCCTGCTCAAAGGAGTGAGATAAACACCTTATTGGGGCAAGAGGATGAATACCTTGTGGGGGTGGTCAGTGAAATAAATGAAAAGTGGCGTGTTAAAATTAGGATTTTATTTCAAAACATTAAATTGTCATAATATTTTAAACTCCTTGTTCTCCATCATTGAAGTTATCTTTCAACTTCTTTGCATTTCTTGAATCGAAATGGAAACTTTCACTTTCTTACCTATCCATTCTTCAGCCTTCATTGGGCTTATAATCCATTAGAAAATAAGGAAAAACTCTTATTACTTCAGAGAATGACAGAAAAATGGTTGATTTTCTTTCTTATGGATTATTATACACCTAACAATGTCTGAAGAATGGATTAGCGTAATTATGGTAACATTAAGAACATAGTCTAGTTATCAGAGCAGAATTTGTTATGGTAATGACCGTACTCTGTTAGACAAACGTTCTGTAGAGTTTATTAAAAATGTACCTATTGGGATTCTGTTAATCTGAAGGCTTCAATTTTCTAGTGTTTATACCCTTTATTGAAATAAACATAGTATAAAAAAATTTGAATTCCTCTTGTAAATAAAAACTTCAACTTGACAAAAAAATAATTTCCCAAACTGGACTTGATTAGTAAATGCACTTCCTGCTGAAAAAAACAAAAGTAGGACTTGCAACAAATTAATGAGATTACCCCAGCATCGGGGCCCGAAATCATATAACCACTAACTCTGTGTCAAAGCAAGCTTTCATACATTACCAATATTTGTTGGATTTTCTCTCACCAAGTATGAATTTCCAATTAGAGCAGCTTAGTATCTGCCTGATATTTGGGACTTTGATAATTCTTTCTCTGTTTTGTTTGTTTATTTTTCAAATAACTTAATTGAGTTTTTATGCCGGTATTTGGTGGCTCTTACTGGAGATCAACTGACATCATGACTTCTCATTATAAAACTCTCCCTAGAATTCTAGCTGATCTCCAGTGATGCTGTGGTCTCAATTCTTCTTCGGATTTCAAATTCTTCATGCCACTTCCAGACACTTGCAAGTACACTGATGGTTTGTACAGTTGCCACCTTAAATGTTCCAAAACTTCTTTTCCATTCTCTGGTAAGGTCCGGATATTTTCCAGTCTTTCCCTCTCTGGTCTATTAGAAAAGCAACATCTGACTCGCTGGCTTTCTTTGCTTGATAATAACTAGACCCAGTCTCCAGTCTGGATTAGTTAATCTGTTTGAATTTCCAATTCCAAAAGAATTTTGCTTGCTCTATTCAATTGCTGAAGTAAACTGGATTTTATTTGTTTCTTAATGAAACAATACTCAATAAAATTACTGAGGATCAAAAATTGATTCTAGAGTACAGTCAGTTAAATTCAATTTTTTAAGTCCATTTTTGGTTTTTTTTTTTCTTCTTTCAGGATGGTGGGGTTGGTAAGAGCAGCATGATTTTCAGGGTCACCTTGGAGCACTTCACTGGTTCCATAGATGCAAATGTTGGGTAAGTACTGCATCCTTTCAACTCTTCTTTTGAGGAATTGATTCAATAGAGAATAGATAGCTATTTTCAAAATTTTAATCTTTACACATTCACTACAACCTTGGTTAGTGAAATTTAAAGCATGACAAAATATTTCCAGCGCTGCGAGGTAGAAACTAATGGATTTCCGTAGCTATTTATATTACCTTAAATAAAACTTAGGAACTGATGCACGTGTGCATTTAAAGCAATACATGACATGCTACAAGATGCACATGTGCAAAATAAACATGTTAAAAGAATATTGAAATTTGAATGGAGCAGATTGATTCTTTTCGTTTTTCTTTTTTCTTATGTTGGATACTACATTTGTTTACTCAATATCCTATATTTTCTCTTCCAACAAAAAGAAAAATAAACTATGGCTTAAGGAACCCTAAATTATTGTTTATTATTTCCTGGCCAACGGACTAAATTTGTTTCTGCTCATCAAGTCTGTTCTTGTAGACCATTTGGTTTTTGTTTTTTGTTGTTTTTTTTTGGGTGGGGAGGTCTTTATAAATTAGCAATATCATTGAAATGATTTGGTGAGCGGAAATACTGGAATGATATCAATTTCAACACCTGTTGTATCTAACAATGTGAAAAAAAAATGTGTTATTTTCAAGATATCAATGCATAAATCACAATTTTCAATGACGCATGTGGTAGATACTATCTGACAATTTCTGTATAGGTGACCTGCCCAAAAGTATAAGTTATAGGATGCCTATCATGATATGACAGTTACTAAGCTCATCTTACGGACAATTTGGGTATCGCGTTACTGTGGCCTTGGGCCAGTCTCAGCTCATTTTGTGAAATATCACTAAAAAAATTATTGCAGTAGCTTTTAGGTAACTTAAAGATTTAAAAAAAAACCACCTATTTCGATTTCCATTTAAATCTCTTTTAAAATAACTGCTGAAAAAACTAATCTGGAAATAAATCTCTTCAAAGAATTTTTTGGGTGATTAAACTTCTTGTTAAAGTTAACATTGGAGAAAAATTCTATCTATCATCATCACCTTCAGATAGTACACCTGAAGGTTGTAGAATGGATTGGCTGGAACATCATGGTAACAACACCTATAACGAGGTGTTCAATCGTCCAAAGAACTCTTTGAATGTTAATGACCCTCTTCAAAACTATAGAAAATAAATCTCTTATTAGTAAGAAAAAAAGTGGTCATGCTATCTTTATAAGCTGGATGTCTATTACGGTGCCTCTTAAACTGATAAATTATTCACCCAAGGGTGAATGGAATTATTTTGGAGGTGAATGAAGGATGAATGACTTGATTAACTCAAAAACTTTTATTTTTCTTTACTTGAAAGGCATTACCGTTATGGTGATTGATAAGATCTTAGTTTGTTTTTGTTTTTTAATAGCAGGAGAGCTGGAATTTTTTTCTCCTATTTTCTAATTCTAAAGATGCAGAATATTTCCCAAACTTACTATAGTATAACCTTTTAGTGGAGACCTACACAAGGGATATGAAATTGATCAAAAACATCAGACATTTTGTAGCAAAGACTTGGAGAAGGTTAATGACACTGAAAAAGTTCAAGAAGTACTGATCTATTACAACCACACCATGAACATCCCAAAAGCCTTGTATCCCACATCATGCTCAAGTCTTGTCACTTTATTATTCTAAATATGTAACCACTCCTTAGACTGAAGCCTGTTTAAAGTGTTTCACTTAATTGCACCATCATCTCTGATCACATAATTACCAGTCTTTGGGCCAAGAGTTGACATTACTTGAGAGAAAAACCTTTTTATAAACTTGGCTGGGTTAATCTAGGATCATTATTTTCCTGACATTGCTCATTTTATAACAAGATTTTCTTGTCACAGCCACTTGCAAGTGTAAATGTTAAATGTTTTTGTGAAACTATCCTAAACAGATTCACAAAGTGGATCTGAGATGTATGTACAATTTTTGCTTTGTGGGAAGGGACTCTGGACTAAATTAGACGGCAGAATATTGGGCTGGATAGCAGCCTTCCTTGGTAAAACCAGAATCCAAAAGACCCTTTTTTAGATTTCAGGGTGCTGTATTTTAGATTTCAGGGTGCTGTATTTTAGATTTCAGGGTGCTGTATTTTAGATTTCAGGGTGCTGTATTTTAGATTTCAGGGTGCTGTATTTTAGATTTCAGGGTGCTGTATTTTAGATTTCAGGGTGGTGTATTTTAGATTTCAGGGTATTGTATTTTAGATTTCAGGGTATTGTATTTTAGATTTCAGGGTGGTGTATTTTAGATTTCAGGGTGGTGTATTTTAGATTTCAGGGTGGTGTATTTTAGATTTCGGGGTGGTGTATTTTAGATTTCGGGGTGGTGTATTTTAGATTTCGGGGTGGTGTATTTTAGATTTCGGGGTGGTGTATTTTAGATTTCGGGGTGGTGTATTTTAGATTTCGGGGTGGTGTATTTAAGATTCCGGGGTGGTGTATTTAAGATTCCGGGGTGGTGTATTTAAGATTCCGGGGTGGTGTATTTAAGATTCCGGGGTGGTGTATTTAAGATTCCGGGGTGGTGTATTTAAGATTCCGGGGTGGTGTATTTAAGATTCCGGGGTGGTGTATTTAAGATTCCGGGGTGGTGTATTTAAGATTCCGGGGTGGTGTATTTTTATATCTATGAAAATTCTTTTTTAAAAACTTTTGATCAGGACATCTCCCCTAGTCCGACCCATTTTGAATCTGCTGCCATTAGTTTCTGTATTTGCCACTGTAGTTCTTGGATTTCTTTTCAAATTGCTGTGTAAATTATAATTTAGCAGTTTAGAAAATGACTCCTTGAAAACTTAAATGCAAAAACCTAACTTTTGGTTTGAAACCAACGTTTTTCCTTGAAACTTAAATTTTACTGAAGTGTTCGAGACATACGAGATAATGCTGTTTATTTGAATCAAGTTCAGTTTGTTAAACTGTCTGCTATTATGACTTGGGTCAGACTATCTCATTGAGGGCAGGGGTTGAAAGTTAGAACCTTTTAGTCCATAAAGGAAAATGATGCAGTACATGGTTTTATTAACCAAAATTGAATATTCCCTTGTAAAAAAAAAAAAGACTGTTATTATTCACTGATGCTATCATGTCAAACGGTTGCCACTTCTATATCCTTTTGTGTCTCCCCCCCCCCGCCCTCTTCCTGAAAAGTGGTAGTGGACGCCCATGTCTACTAGTGTTTTGTGAAAGTGGTACATTGAGAAATCTGAAATAATGTGTAACTTCAACAAGCCGATATTTTTCCTCTTACATGTTGAGACCTTTTTTTATTTTTTATCTTTTATTTCTTATTATTATTTATAACTCCCAGTATAGTCCTATGATATTCTTGTCATGTTATAGAATTCGAGTTAATATGATGGATAAGGCCCTGATGTATGGTCTCCATTTACTGATAGGCTGTGCGAAATAGTATACGACTGTTTTCAGCTCTGAAAATGGAATGCTCCACATCCGGTACTGACTACTTATGTCTTAACAATTTGGGAAAGGCATGAAACCAACTCCCTCCGTGCTCAGTTCCATTACTTAGCTTTCCAGTCAGTGGTTGCTATATCCATTGACAGATGGTGACAAGTGTGAATCCCCAAACAGTTGAATGTATTAAAAAGTAATTTAACCAGGTTCATTTATCAAAATTACATTTTCTCAATGTGAAAAAAAAAATCTGGTTATTCACTGAATGGGAACTGTCACTGGATCAATGTCTTTTGGCAGCATGCCATGTACAAGGTGGTCAATTAAAAAAAACGTAAAAAGGGGGTTATTGATGACTAAATTACTTTTTGTCGGGCCGGGATCTCGATAGGTTTTCAATAAACAAGCATGAACACTGCTGGACACTAACGTGGAATCAGTTAAGCATAAACTTACATTGCAAACTAAAAGAAAAAACTATTTAGGGTGGGGGTTCAAAAAAGAAAAGTGTTTATTCAAAATTTTCAGCCCTCTAGCACGGTTGATATGGCCCGTAAGCACAATACATACATGCATAACCTGCCAGCCAGGCTTGAAAATTGAAGAAACTTATGTTGACAGTTTAAGTTGACTGTTTCTAAAATGTCTATCCCTTTTTATAAATGTTAGATGTATTTCCCTTGACATTTCATTGGTTAATTGTATGCCAATGAAAAGCCAGCATTGTTATTTAAAAACACTTTATAAGAGGATGTATTTCAATAGTATTGTTAAAGGTCAAGTTCCAGTTGACTATGGAACTAAAATTAGTTTGCATTAACTCTAGTTTTACATGTTTAACTCCCCCCCACCCCTTACTGGGAAGGAAGACTCCCTCTGTCACCTTGTTTATCTTCTGATTATGTTGCAAATAGTTGAAATGATAGAAAGTTTGAGTATAGACCTTTTCATAAAACAGTTCGTCTAATTGATAAGCATGGCAATCTTTTTTTTTTTTCTTCTATCCTATTACGAATAGAAATTTGGTCTTTGGAAACTTATCTGGTTAAAGACTACATTGGTTTAAGGATGTTTGCATTTGGAGTGGATAAAAAAAAATGTGCTTCCCGGAATTCCTCTCATTTATCAGTTTTCTTGGCTTTTTTTTCTCTAAACTCCTTGTTCTGGCCGATCTGGTCAGGGCAACAAAGGTTACATTAACCTTTTGAGCCATTTTTTTTCTGGAGGGAGATGTTATATGCCATTGAATACAGTAAAACCTTATGATCAACAGCTCAGAGCCATTTTTATTTTTATGCAATGAATGAACCTTGAAACTCCTACACCTATAAATAGAATGCAATACATAGGAAAACAAAATAGCAGAAATAGTTCTTTTTTTTTTTTTCCATGACTACTTAACAAAGGTTATAAAATTCTCTTGGAAAAACAAGCCACCAGCTTATAGCCAGAAACAAATAACATGTAATAACTCTACTTGAGTTATGAATTACTATGTTGGCTACATTAGGTAACCAATCAAAATCTACCTGAAAACTTTTCATATTTGTTCCTGAAATTCTAATCTAGGCTCAAATGTTAACTATTTAATGAGTGCCTTGGGTACTTACTTGTTAATGCCTGTCAAACTTATGAATATCTTTACTTAAATTCAATTTACTTTGCACCCACAGAAATGCAACACTAATATATTTTCTTAGATTACTTCTCTCCATAGAATCTTCTCAGGAAATAT
>OY735215.1:17615267-18075267 GCA_963457665.1 Thysanoteuthis rhombus | reverse complement strand
GATGAGGTGGTCAGTTTGGATGTCAAAGTCCCACAGTAGTTTGTGGTTGTCATTCTCCAAAACTGCCTCTGGCTTGTGCTGATACCACTTTTCCCCATGGTTGAATCCCATTTGTTTACTTAGTTCCCAGTGTATCATCGTTGCTACTCTATCGTGTCTATGCTTATACTCCTTCTGGGCGAGTTGACTACATTCACTAGTTATGTGGTTTACTGTCTCATCTCTTTCACCGCACATGCGGCATTTGCTGTTTGTCTGTGTTCTGTCGTATTATTATTGTTGTTGTTGTTGTTATTATTATCATTAAGAAATGGATTTGTAATCTGACAGAAATAATCATCACTTTGAAACTCTATTTGAAATGATCTCCTGCTATTACACGGTGAATGTATCATTTAGCGTACACAAAGTTTGGGGAGCTTTTACCTCTCCGGCGGCTGCTTAGCTCAATGGTGAGAGCAACTCTACGTTGAAGCAGTTACCTTATCGGTCGCTGGTTCGATTCCTGCAGTAGCCCAATTTTCTTTACTTGTTTATTCTATTTATACTGTCTTGGCCATTAAACATGTAATATCGGGTAATCATTTCAAAGCAATATAATGTATTTATAATTATACATGTAGATGAAAATGATTATTGGAAGGTGAAGAGACTAGCACACGAGATAGGTGTTATATCTCATCTTTTTCCGTTGGTGTTGTCCGATACATTTTGACGGGAACCAGCCATCTTTTTCAGAGAAAAATATTTTCGGCGGTTCACAGTGAAAAATTTGCTGTTCGATGTTGAAGTAGAGAATGTGAATATTTCTGTGTTTGGTTGTTTAGTAGGAGCGGGAGGGGGGTATCTGTGTGAATGAGGGTAACCTTTGGCTTGAAATGAGATAAGAAAGGCATTAAAGGGCCAGAATGGTCATTTATCAGAGAAAGTTGGATTTTCTTAATTTCATCATAGGACGGAGAGGTGGTGTCTAGCATTCAATGGATAGGCGTTGGTATATGTGGGACAGGGTGAAAGTAGGAATGTGGTTTTTATTCAGTCTTTTTGGTAAGGCTTCATTTATTTTTCATAAAGGGTTAGTGTACGTGAGCTTTCACCATTTTTCAAATTGACTGTCAGTTGATACCCAATACCTTGTATGTCGGTATTGTAGTGAATTGTGTCTCTGTTTTAAAATCAAAAGATGACTGCCCCCCGTCTAAATGAACCGAACTACGCCCGTGGAATAATAATAAAAAATTCGAAATATAACACCTATCTTTTGATTTTTCCTCTTCACCTCCCATTCGTCATTTTCATTTACATTCTTTCGGATCACTTTACATCCACAATACAAATATATATACGCGTCATAATCTGTAAATAGTTTAAATACGTGCATTTTAACTTGTAATATAAATTGCGTATCGTGAGGAACCTGAAATAGACTATCCTCTCGTTTCATCAGTTACGAGTAAAACTTCTGTGATTAACAAAAGCTATATCAATATCATTTAGTTCTGAAAATATTATCTCTGCGACGCCCACACCCGAGAAATATGGCGAATTTCGAGGAAGTTCCATGTCCAACACCGGACGTTAAAAAGCTTATGATGATGACAGTGATGAAACCAAAACCAATAAATTTGACTTACTTTCCGTCTGTTTGGCCTCGTGCTAGGCTGAAGTTAAGTAAGGATATAAGCATGTTCATCTATAGACACAGCTGTCATCATCATCAGTCTTTTAGCGTCCGTCGTTGGACATAGACCTTTCCCAGGATTTGCCACACTTCCCTATCATGAGCGTCACGGAGCCAGTATTTCCTGAGCTTGTCTAGTTCGTCTCTCCATCTAATACTTTGCCGGCCTCGGTTGCACATGTGGTCTCGGGGAATCCATGTTCTGAGTCGCGATGTCCATCGGTTGTCTGCCATTCCTGCAACATGGCCAGCCCACTGCCATTTGAGATTTTTAATGGATTCTATGATGTCCCTAAGTCTTGTCTTTTCTCGGATGTACTGTGCTGTCTTGTGGTCTCTCCATGTGAGGCCCAGTATTATTCTTCCATGTGCACGTTGCATGGTTCTCAATTTTCGGGTCCGTCGAGGAATAACAAACTTGGAAGGCATTGAAAGCAAGTTTATTTCTCGCTGGATGTTCCTTATTCTCTTCTTGTATAAACTTAGCCCAACAAATATCTTATTGTTGAACTCAGTATATTTTTCCAAAGTACAGGTACTGATTCAACATAGCTTTCATGTATCAAAAACTAGATATGCCGGAAGTAATTCAAACCATATTTTTTTTAAATACAAAGGAAGCCATTATTGTGATCATTTTGAATAAAGCGTTTGGGGTCGACTGATTTTAATAAAAATAACCATTTGTTAACACTATCCGTATTAATAAGCAGTTTCCTCTAAATTAAGTTTCCCGAATAAGAAATTTTGCGAGCATTTGTTCATTTTCCAAAGAAAAATTGAGAAATACCAATGATGATAAATATTAATAAATAAAAAATTATCGACGTCCAGTTGTTATATATATATATCTACTTACATTGGCAATTCTTGTCGTCGACTCGAACATTGTCAATAGCGATGTCTCCAAGATAAGAAGATCCTCGGACTGCAATTAGGCTGAAAGCATCTATATCGGCAACAATTTGTTGACAGAAATATAGCCACCTGTCTCCTTGTTCCCCGGAAATTATCCATTTTTCTTTACTCGACTGACCAAAATGATATCGCAAATGCAAGCTGCCTATACTTTTGCCGTACATATGATACCAAAAATGCAAGTATCTCCCTGTTGTGTTACTCACAGGAAAGCTAACCATAGCCGAGTCTCCCTGACTTCCATAAGAACTTTCAGCATACAAGTAAAAACCTGTAAAGGAAAGATATTAAATATTCACATGGAATAGAAATTTGAATGAATAAACAAATTTTGAATCTTACTCTTGTCGCACGTTTAATTGGTTTAATATTTATCATAAGATGGAACAAAATTCGATCAACTGTAGCCAATTAAATGAGTTTGGAAGAAAAGTGTCTATACTTTTTTCTGAGTTTTAAAGAACTTTGAAAAACTACAGCGAGAATATTAAACGATAGAGCGAGCAAATTGAAGAAAAGGACAAGAAAACTGATCATACCATGAATAATCAAATAATTACATTCACTTCTTCAGTCACTGCAAATGCTATGCTATAAGTTTCAACAACTCATCCAAATTCCTGAGCTTCCTTAGTTGGTCTCTATCAAAGGCTAACGCATATGATTCAACTTTTCTGGGAAAAGGTTTAGTCATATTTGAACTTGGTTGATACCAAAGTTTAGCGATTGCTTTTTGCGTTCATTCAATGATGAGTTATTTCTACATTGGAGTAAAAAAAGTGAATTTCCATAGCTCCACAAGTCCCTTTATTATTTTGTTAACTACCCAGGTCAGGCATGTTGTTCGAACACTCCTGCAAAAGGGGTGACTTACTCCTATAGAATGCATCTGTCAAGAGAAAGAGACCTGTCAAACCTACGATCTACGGACCATGCTCCTATTTGTGTCATCAGGATGCACATCCTTGGTTTAAAGGGTAGGCACATCGCACTTCACTTTAAAACTTCATTGTGCCGCATGGAGATTTTTTTTTCATACATTTACCAATAAACTACGGTCCGATAATTGTGGAATAACCACCCAAAATCTTCGTCTGTGAAGCCAAGCCGTTCATTCACCCATTCATTTATTTCGTAGAAAAAAGAGTGTCTTGTCTGTTTGGCAATAAAAGATACAATGTTTGTTCGTTTTTCAAGTTTCTCTTGGGGTTTGATGAAACAAGTAATAGATACTTTCTCCGAAATGTGATAAAAATACACACGTTTATTTTTATCAAATATTATAAATACATCAGCTGGACACTGTCAAGATTGACAATGAAAGTAACAGCTTCTAATTGTTACTACCTGGGCATATGAAGTTGTTTATTGGACACTGGTTTAACTATGTGCTCACTCGCCTTCTCTGATCTATGTCATCCATTATGGAAGATACCCAAGGCAGGGAAGTTGATTCATGCCATTCCTAAGATGAAGTTAATATATATAGTATCAACTGTCATTCATTTCGCCTATTTTGATTGCACTGCCGATAAATTCCCGCTACTATGTACGTCCTATATAGTTTTTTTTCTAAATTCAGGGGTCAAATAAGCAAAAACGAGCGTTTCAAATTATTGCTATAAATTTAGGTATTAAATGAATTTTAGTAGTGTAAGTGATATCATCAACAACTCGCACTAAAGGCCTATGAACTATCTCTTTTTATCTTACGAAAGTTAACAAATTTGTATTTTCTGGACCGCCACAAAATCTATGATTAAAACTCTATGCTCATTTTTCTTGTAGCAGAGGTAATGAGTTTGATACCCTGCATTATATTTGAACAAGTTTCATTACCGATAGCCATATAAAACATATAAAAGTGAAAAAATTATACATATATTTTTTTGTATTGGTGCTAATACATTACAAAATTATAGCGTTCGTTGAATAAAAAAGAGAATAATGTTGTGCTTTTTTATTCAACGAACGTTATAATTTTGTAATGTATTAGCACCAATACAAAAAAAATATATGTATAATTTTATATAGCAACCGTATAATAACAGTTCTTTAAACTTTTTAGTAGGGTTAATTGATTAAATAACCAGAAGAGAATTTAAATGTTTGCAAATAGATGAAAGTCACGGAAATATGAGGGGATTTCAGTAGATTATAGAGAGGAATCTCTTTATCATTATCATGTTTATTGTCATCAAATGGTTATTGTTATCAAATGCTTTATTAACTGAATTACAAAATAAGAATTTAAGAAATTAAGAATATACATCTCATACATTTTAAAAGATGTAAAGTTGTTTATAACAATGAATCTAATAACGTAAAAAATGAATTTTCAACAATGAATGTAAATTAGCAACAATGTAAATTGTTCAATTTTCATAACCTTTGCTTAATGTTATCAGCCGGTAATTTCTATCTAAAAACCCTGCCCCCAAGTGATCACAATAAGAAGTTTCCGTTACACTAAATCATTATTCAGTTGTTAATTTAAAGTACAACAGAAGGCCTCTCTTACCATTTAACGATTTAACAGCATCCCCATTTGGTCCTGTCCCAAATGTGGGGGTAGCACCTTTGTATCTCCTCCACGTGTATTCAGAAACAGATGTGCAATCAAGAGTGTAATTGCAAAGCAGCGGACTGTCGAATGTGCACATTCTCATCTGTACATTGTCTGTAATAGATAGTAAAGGAAATAAGTCTCTCAAAAGAAGAAAGCAAGCTAAAAATCACTCTAAGCTTTCGATAGAGCAAGCCCAACCTTAAAAAACAAGAAAATTCCATTAGTTCTAAAAAAGAAAAAGAAGAGAAAAGGTCTACAACTAATGTATCCTTCCGATAGTTACATACTAAGGCTAAAATATGGAACCTAATCAAAAAATTACCCTTCAAAATGACAATCATGCAACGTGCAAGAGAGAATCGTGCTCAATTTTACATGGAGGGATTACGACA
The DNA here is from genome assembly GCA_963457665.1 of Thysanoteuthis rhombus. NCBI lineage: Eukaryota > Metazoa > Mollusca > Cephalopoda > Oegopsida > Thysanoteuthidae > Thysanoteuthis > Thysanoteuthis major. The sequence continues at coordinate 18,069,707 of OY735215.1, read as the reverse complement.
GCACGTTATACAAGAGAACAAACAGAGTTCAGAAATATAATTATTTTTTAGAAAACTGAAATAGCAATGGGTTAGTCATTTAGCAAGAATATTAGATAGACACTGGACATCACGACTACAACGTGGATCTCCAGGGAACGTATGCCCACCAAAAATAATCAGATAGCATGACGGACTAGACAGGTGCAGAAAGTATTGACCCAATGACACTCATGATAGAGAAATCTGGCGAATCTGGGGGAAGATCCATATCCAACAACAGACACTAAAAGGCTGCTGCTGCTGATGATAATGGATAATTGGATTCTGTAAAACAAACGTATTTGTTAAAGGAGACATTAGCTTCCTCTGACTGGTCTGGCCAAAACAGTATATAACGTTCAGTCCTGAGGGAATCTATCTCCTGGGGCAGCACCATCCCATTGCAGTAAAAGGGGAGAGGGGTTGTGGCTCACCCATCTCCTTGATATTGATTGCAGGGACAGGTCAAGTTTTGTTCTTGCCTACATGTACGCGCCTGGACCCCCACGTTGACTTATTTCGGTCATATTTGCCTTCGAAGCAAATAGATCATTCAGATAGTTCTTTAATGCTGACATGTGTGTATAGCAACTAAATTTCAAAGAGGATCTACGACAATAAATGCAATTCTATGCTTTAAAACTCTTGCTCCTTCCCCATTACGTTATATTCAGTAGGTTGCATGTACTGTGCATCCTCTGAAGTGGGTCTACAAATACATTTTCTACCAAGACTAGTACACATAACTCATGGACTTTCAAAATCCATAACCTCAGCAGACTTGTAGCAATGTCTTTCAATTGTTTTTTTTTTCTGTTATCATATCATTCACCAATACAATATAGGTGCATAATAATCAACACTGGAGTAACTTCATTAACACAGAAATTCTCACGTCAGGCTGGGCCATAAACATGGAGGTTATGCAACAAAAGATTCACCTGCAGAGAGCAGGTCATATAGCGATGATGAAAGACTATGGTTTTCTAGAAACCCGGTGAACTGGCGAAGCGAGACCGTGGCTTCAGAACTCCTTAAAAAAGACGCCCCTCTCCTGTGGAATTAACTAGTATCAATGGTCAATAGAAAGTCGTTGCGACATAAGGCCTACAAAGCGACTTTCCTTTCATAAGTAAACTGAGTGCAGAAGAGAAAGCAATATTACCATGAAATCGGAGCTTCATCCGGTTGCCAACGAGACCTCACTGGCTACGGGGTTAGGGGTCGCTATTGTGTTCGCTTTTATATTCATATTCTGCACGTTTGAAATACAGATAACTTCTAATTTTGAAGTTATCATTTTGAAAAAGAAATTAAGATTGCTCTCCAGTTGGCATATAAGAGAACAAAGAAGTTGGCTCTCAGATCTTTTGGTTTTTTGTTCTTTTCAAATATTTCAAATATACTCACGTTCACAACTTCCTTGAGAAATGGAAACTCTCTGGACGGCTATCATTCTTTCTGTACTTGATCCTAGAATGCCAGTGAACGTAAGATGACCTGTCCGATTTGGAGGTAATTCCATACAACCATAGTTGAAGCCGGCACCGTGATCTTCCAAATCTGACCAGAACTTGTGACCTATTTTAGTATTATTCTGAATGAACATAACCTGAAGTTGTCCTGGATTATCTCCAGATAAATAATAGAAAAATTCTACTCGATCATTTGATGACGTCTGGAAATTTGGAGATTGTAGGGAGCTTCTTGCTCCTTCTTTTCCAGAGCCAACCAATGCCGCATAGTTTCCTTAAATAAAAATAAAGAAAGAAACATCGATGAAATACACACAGTACGTGGAGTGATTTTTAACAAACAGAATCATATCCAAGAGATGTTCATGATTGTCAATCTGATGAAACTTACAGATAACAAACTGGTAGAAACATCGAGAAATTCTTTGATAATGTAGTATTTAATGAATACCAACCAAATTATTAGATTTCAAAGAATATTCAACATTCATTTCTAAATAAGAGTAAAATATAGAATGTGCTGATTATTTGAAGGCTACAGTAGATCCAGTATGCACCGAACACTTTTCACAACGCATACAAGCTTATGTGTGCATATGCTATATATATATATATATATATATATATATATATATATATATATAATCAATAATTGAGTCATATGAATGAGAGAAAGAGATTCATGAATTCATGGATCAAAATATCCCTCAGTAGACACACGCACATGCGCGTAGAACTAGCATAAATCCACGATTATCTACACCTTGTTTCACCGTCATCGTGTGAAAGTTGTAAATATCATTGACATGGCACAATGGGATATACAGAAAGTAAAACTTGTCCATGCAAATATAGCTTACTTTAATTCAATCAAAGATCCTAACATTAATTCTTCATCCCACAAAGTATGAAGCTGTGTCTAGAATTGAGTAAGATTCCATCTATTCTAACAATTTCGTACCACTATATTTTATGAAAAAGGCTTGAAATATCATTTTGAATTTTTATTACTACTTCAACCCTCCATCTTAATTTTTTTAGCTGCTTTTTTTTCATCCCACCCAAAGCTTATTCTTTATTTTCTGATCAAAGGTATTCAATCACTGCCGGTCTGAGCAAAAAGATGTGATGAAAATGCATTAATAAAATTAAGATGAAATTAGAAAATATTCATAAAAATTTAAAATGATAATGATTTGTAATACTTCATCTATTCAAAATAAAGAAAGGGAAAATTTGAAACATTTTTAACAATTCTCAAGAAAGGTTTGTTCCAGCAAAAGAAAAATACCTTTTGGTATATGTTGTGTGTTGTTGAAATCGTTTGATATTAATGACCACATCACTTCTAGCGAGCCTACTTCTTGAATTACTCTATAGCCGCAAAGAGACCCGTTGAATTCGCAAGCTGCAGATAAATCTGAAACAACAGAAAAATACCAATCATTTAGTTTGTATCCCTCAAATTTATCACTGAATAGAATGAAGAAATGTAAGAAATGGTGAGGAAATTAAATTTTCAAATTTTTTCTATGGAATTGTAATTCTAAATCTTTTTTTCTCCAATTATCCGTGACTCTGTAAAATCAAAACATACTATCTCAAAATGAATTAGCAGGATAGGTTTGGTCTTTTCTCCACAATGTTTAGGTATGTTAATTCTCCCATCTTCAAGTGAATTTTTTCAAGTGTAGATTTTAATTGTTCCTTTTGGTCTCTTTATACCTGGCAGCTATCTCATATTGTCATGATTTCAACAATAATAGCCTACGAAAGACAAAATTTAGTTAAAAGGATGAAGAAAATAGATGGGTTGAAACGTTCTGAAAGTCAACAATTATAAAGGTTGTAAAAAATCATAAAATAGTAACAATTCCTCTAAAAGTGTCAGTCAAAAACAACCGGTTTGTTCGTTTCAATATCATCTTAACCGTTCCAGTCCATTCATTATTGTCCTATTTTCAATCTTGATTCGATGGTGTTAATCTTCTCAAAAGATAAAACACACGGCTAGAAACACTTTGTGTCATTTTCTATAATTGCCAGGAAATTTCAATTTACATAAACACAATAACCCCACATGAACGCCCACCAAAATACAACTGGCACTTGACTTTAATCTGAACAAAAAATAATAGTTTGTCTCTGCGCCATATAATCTTGTCTTGATATGATAACTGACTGATATAAGACGTAGGCAATCAACTCTCTAATTTTTGTATTCGGGCAATACTTGTGTATACTCGTGATCTGAATTTCAAATTGCTGAGAAGAAACAATCCGTGACTCACTTTTATAAAATTGACACCAGTTTATTAATGTTTCTAACACAAAAGTCATTAATGCAAATAGGTCAAAATTTACCTTCAAACGAATGAACAGACTTAGATTTGTTACATTCAACCTTTTATTGGTGAGTATACTGTTATGTTTTTAGTTGTATTAGATATGGAGATGTATAAATTTGTATTATATATTTTGTTTAAACACTTTTAATATTGCAGAATGTGGAAGAACTGCGAAGTAGAAGAAAAACTAAAGATTAATCAACAGGTCTGTACAATAACAGCTTGGTATTTCTTCTTAAACTTTAAAAGGGCTGTGCGCTAATATTGCTTTTATTACATTATCGATGTACAAAAGACTTTATTTGTCTTTTCTTATTGTTTGACAAATGGTAACTAACAATGATATAGAAAAAAGCTTGCATATATAATTATCCATTGCCTGTTACTATTCCTGGTAATGAGAAAGACGAATAGAGAAGGTATTTTATTCTTTTGAAGCAATCAGCTAGTTCCAGAGTTTACCCTTCTTCGATAAGTACTAATAATGAACATTTATTACTGCAAATAACGATATAGAATGTACCAGATTGAGTTCAAAAGATCAAGAAAAGCACTTACTTGTTTCTAAGCCAACGATATGATCCATGTGACGATGTTTGTCACTGAAAAGGTGGTTAGTCATATTTTTGAGATGTTCAATTAATCCTTGAGTTTGAGCAGCAATGACTGAAAAGTTTATTAGACACAGAACCCATAGTGCAATACCTATTCCCACTCCTGTGTGGTTATGAAGTGAACTCATCTGAAAATAAACACGAAAGAACACTAGAATTGTATCGTTTTTAAATGTCTAACTTACGTTATTATTTCTTTGGAACATTGTTATTAGTACATCGATGACACATTTTACCATTTGAACCAGTTGGAATATCACGACTCTCCGCGGGAAAGATTCATGGCAGGCTAGGTCAACTCCTGCGTATGAATTAGTTCCAATTTGTCAATAAACTATTTTTGTATGTTACGTTTATTAAGAAATAATTTTTTTTTTTTTGATTTTCATTTTCGACATCCATTTCATTGAAAAACATATTCACTGGTTTGTTCCGCAATCTTTTCTCGTGTTTTTGGCAATTCAATCATTCCATGAATTTTTGTCTTTCTCAGTGAAGATCAGCTCCAGGTGCGTTTTGCAATCTGACAGGGAAATGAATTTTTCATCTTCAGAAACCAGAACTTTCATCCTGTGAAGACCAGAGACATGATTTGATCTCAAAGTGCCATATCTGCTAAATACGGCGGATGAATGAACATTTCCCAACTTTACATCATAGAGAACAATGCTAAAAATACAAGATTTACTAATGTAATAGGATTCTTGGTAGATTCGATGAAAGTTGAGGTATGATTCGTTACTATTAGAGGCCTTTGTGCCTTTAACAGCAATGGTGTCTATCCAAGAAGACTAATTTTTAAATACAAATTTAAATTAGAGCACGATGCTGCTCCATCCGCTGATAACGTCAACAAAGCGTTTGGAGTGAACCCTACACCGGTGTGAACACTTCAGCGTTGGTTCAAAGTCTGGAAATACTCCATAATTCACCTAACATTTCTCCTATAGATTATCATCTTTTCAAACATTTTCAACTTCATACCCGTGTCAATAACAGAGACGCCATAATTGGTGCTTTTACTGGATTCCCGACCAATCAACCGCGTGAATTTTATGACATATTCTCATCAGATGATCATTGCAAGAAGAATATTGCTTCAAGTGGTTTATACCTTGGTTAAACATTTATCATTTATGTTTTTTTGTATCTTTCTTTTCGCGCATATTTAACTGAAAATACCACCCATATCTTTCATACCTTTTTAAAGGGAAACTGATGAACTTGTATTTCGAGAGTCGGTATTGTTAAGGAGAATGATGTTCCAAAAAATTATGTGCTATCTTTAATCGCCCATAAGTCTTGGTGTAATCTTATGTAAACTTGAAAGTGAGGCTAGAACTTATATTTGAATACTATTGATAAAATGTACTATCTAATGTTAGTCATTTACATTTCTATGCCTTCTGATAAAGGTGGGTTGTTTGCATATCATTTCAGTGGCTAAACCTACATTCATTCAAAGGAGAAAAGTTTTAAATAAGCATATATACATATGTAAAATACACACACACACATACGTACACACTCACATACACAAATTCGTATATATTTACATTTATTCAGAGACACATATGTACATATACACGTAGACTCAAATCCCTTATATGTAAGTATAAGTGCAATTACAAGCAAAATCATACCTCTGCTAGTAAGTACACACACACACACACACACACATATATATATATATATATAGACTTAACCTGAATAACATTAGGTAAACTTACATGGGTGCGTTAATATCCACAGCCTGACACGTAATTGTCAGTTGAATTTTTACAAAAAATTTCCACTGAATTTATTTGCGTAATTGATATGCGTCGTTGACCATAAAATAGATTTTGTTGAAAAATTTAATACTTGAGGCGTGAAATAAAATGCTTCTTTTCATCATTAGGTTGCAGACTTATCTTTGTACCTATATGGTTGCTGCCAACCAAATGGGAGAATGGTGGGTCCTAAGAGGACACACTATCATATGTCCCCAATAAAGCAGCTGGTGCTTGAGAAAGGGACCAGGTGCTCAATCCGGTACTAGCTTGGCAAAATGCTCTATTAATCGGTGTCTGAGCACAGGCCATCTCGATAATGACCTATAAAGGCAGACCGTCTGTTCCCACAGAACTCTTTCTAATCTACATTTGGCCTTCTACCAGGCTAAGCTAGTCTTAGTATACATCAAATAACTACACATTCGTACACAAGTATGTATATTCATGCATGCCTCCATGCATACAAAAATACATAAATACAGTAATGAATTCATGGCGATAATCTGTTTTTGATAATTGCCGATATATTTTATTCAACTTATGCCTAAAACGAAAAAGAAAACCTGAAAGGCTTCAACGAGTACAGATCAATAAGTCTACTCAACTGCATCTACAAACCTTTCACCAAAGTTATCACAAACCGAATCATCAAAGCGCTGGACGAAAACCAACCATAGGAACTAGCTGGCTTTATAAGAAGCTACTCGACCATGGACCGTCTATATTCGATACATCAACTAAAAGAGAAAGCAGTAGAATATAAAATGCTACTTGCGGTAGCATTTATAGATTTCAAGAAGGCCTTCGACTCAGTAGAAATTCCCAAGGTCATTGATACTATCATCTTATAATGTGTATATGTCAGAGTATTACAACATATATACCGTCACAGCAGCTCCTTAATCAGGCTACATAAAGATCCTGAGCCCTCTCAGTTCCAAAAGGGGTAAGACAAGGTAATAACAACTGACAGCCTGCCTCGAGATGATCTTCCGAAAACTAGTCTGAGAAAACAAAGGCAAAATCAGAATAGAGGGCGAATACCTAAGTAACCTCAGATTTGCAGACGACATGGTCCTTCTTGCAGAAAACCTCCAGAACCTCCAACTAATTCTAGACGAACTGAATAAAGAAAGCAAGTAAGTTGGCACTCACATAAACTTCAGAAAAACAAAGGTTATGTGCAATGAACAAGTCAGAAATAGTCACACAACGATCAAAATCAAAAACGCTAAGCTGAACCAAGTAGACCACTACATCTATACAGGACAAGTCTCCATGAAATCCTCAAAAGAAGACGAAATCGAGTGAGGAATCACTCTAGGATGACAAGCCTTTTGCCGAACAAGCTCAACCATCAAAAACAATAAAATCGCATAAGTTCTAAAAAGGAGAGTAAACAACAAATACATCCTACCAATAGTCACCTACGGAGCTGATACATGGAACTTAACCAAGAGACTGATGCGCATACGGAGAACCATGCAACGTGCACATGAAAGAATCACTCTCACCATGGCGCAAGAATAGCAGATAACTGATAGACATCTCAACTAACAACACGATCCCCAGAGATCAAATGCAGAATATGACATGGCAGGACGAACTGGACAAAATATTGGCTCCGTGACACCCATGATAGAGAGGTGTGGCAAATCCTGGGAAAGTCGATGCCCAACGACGGACGATAAAAAGACTGATGATGAATAGAACAGAACTGAATATATCCTTTTCCCCAAACAAACAATAACAAACTATATTTTGCAAATCTACTTCCATAAAAAGTGTTATATTTCAGTTCAGTTTTGAAAAACATGAAAATAACAAGTATATATATATATATATATATATATATATATATATATATATATATATATATATATATATATAATGCTCTTCTATTCAGGGTTGAGCACTCTTTAAGTGAGGAAACTCATCCATTGTAAGCTAATGCAATGCTCTTCCATAGGAATAGAGCACTCTGGTTGATGAGGAGTTTCTGCGTAAATGAATATATCGCTTAAATTCAGCCTTACGGACCATCCAGTTTCGTAGTCCAGAGGTAGGATATCGGCCTCCGGGTCCGATGCGAGGGTTTCAATTCTGCCTCGCAGTACTGGATGGGATAAAGTCTGTAGCCACACTGAAGAGATGTAATACATCGAAACAGCTGTCTTTGGAAGGCACAATAATTATATATATATATATATATATATATATATATATATATGTATATATATATATATAAAAAAATAAATAAAGAGTATATTTTGTATTTCTTTCAGGCGTAAACTCACGTGCTACTCAAGATATTATCAAAACAGTTAATAACAAAACCATCTAAACAATGTGGGCGGTGGTGAAATAAACTCTGTTTTGCTCACCTTTTAGATTTTAATGAAGTAAGGGAGTGTTAACCAAGCTTATAGATAAATATTCATCCAAACTTTCACTTCATATAAAGTGAAAGTTTGGATGAATAGGTTTTTATCAACAGACGTTTCGAAAGGTGTGAGCTTCATCTTCTCTCAGTTTCTCCATCTTGCTGATGATACGGGCTTACACACTACGGAACGTCCATGAATAAATACCCATTCACCCAATCAGTGTTTCCGCATTGTCTATAAAAGGTTTTCCCCATCATGCTGGATATAACCGATACATCCAGTAATTGTATATACATATATATATATGTATATCATCAGCCATAATGTGTTCACTGAAGGCCTTTTCCCATTTCCTTGCGTGCTATATATATATATATATATATATATATATATATATATATATATATATATATATATATATATATATATATATATCATAATCATATCATAATATCGAGAGAAAAAGTAGGAAGTATGAAGATTTTTCGGATATGTGGCCCCATTTTTCGCTTTGCAGTTTCTTCGTGATTTTATATACTTAATGTTTGTGCTCATGCGATATGATATTGTCATTATTTACTTTGAAAAACTTTTAAATATTAATTCATCTAAAATCAATACTTTAACAAAGCTGAAAGATAGAACATTTAATTAAACGTACAAAAAATTACTGAATTTCTTGTCTGATCAACCTGAAGCTCGTAGCATGAATCTTATATTTGTTTAATTTGGTTTTCTGTAATCATCAGTTTTAACACAATAACAACACGTAAATACATCCACACATATAATAATCAGCAAAGTATGTTTGTACTCTGTCACATTGAGAGACGCAACTGGCTTAGTAAACTGTATTTTATACTGTGATGACGTTATAAAAATGCTGAATTAAAAGAACAATAAAAAGAATATGAATAGAAATAAAAACAGAAATAAAAAAAAAATGATGAAAATTTGTTTGTTGCCAACAGAACGCTAACCTATGATTTGATTTAATTCAACAAAAGGTTTTGCACGGTACAATTACAGCCAATTGGTAGATAAAAAAGCCACAGAATTCATGACAAACAAGAATTTATTTTTTGTTTTTAATAATTTTTTTCGATATTAACCTTTTACATCGTCAACTGGACCACGTAGATGTTACTACAAAATGTGACCCGGAGACTGAAATTATTACTGAAATGGAAAGAAATCTCTCTATAAGCATTTCTCTGTACTCACACCCACTTGTTGATGATACAAAGCAAATATTTCACTCGACAAGTTAAATGAACTTCCAAAATTTTATTTATTCTACGTGCAAAATTCATATTGTTTAAGCAAGGGTTTGCCGAACTAACACTATAACCACTATGATATTACGTTCTCACGTACATATGCGTGGAAAAAAGGTGAGCCTATCTGTGAGCGTGTGTTCGCTTAATTTTCTAATGTCTTTCGTTCATACCTGATTTTTTTTTATTAACCAAACATCTTATATTTACTTTTGGTTGGAAAGGAAGACTTGTTGAATTATTATTATCAATATCTATATATTTTTCAGAATAAAAATTTGCTATTAGTATTTTAATATTTATACTCAGTATTAGTAGTTTGAATGAAAACATTGTATCAATATGAGTGTAAAATATTACCTTGTACTTTTTCTGTTTAGATCTTGGTCTTACCACTGGGTTGAAATAATCTAATATGATATCACATTTGTATAACTAGAAAGAAATATGAAAAGAAAAACCTATGACGAATTAGTAAAATCCAATGCATTGAGAGAAGGGGAGTTTTTTCACGAATTTCCTGTTTTTACACCTGTCTGAATGAGTGTGATTGAGGAAGAGAGAAAAACTACTGTGAACTCGGCTGTTACTATTGGTGACATGTTCATAATCAACCGAGTGTGTCGAGTAAGGTGGCATAGTTTCTTGCATAGATCAGCTCGGTCATAGAAGAGGTGGGCAGGCAGAGACCTTTTATATTTTTAGACGTCAGAAGTCTTAAGTTATTTATAGAAATTTTAACGGAGCGAATTTCTGTCACGATTGATAATTTCAAAACCTTACTCACTAAGGTGGGATTGATGTAATCTTGAAAAATAGTCACGCTAGTGCCTCAAGTTTTACTGTTTTGTATAACAAGATGAATAGACCTTTGACTACGAATAAAGAATCATTGCTGTCTTCTTCATACGAAGGTAATTGCTCTCACAAAAAATTTACCGGCACAATCAAGTTTTTTCAAAAGTAAAACGTGAATACAAAAAGGAAATCATACATACGTACATACATACATACACGAGAACAGACATAGTCAGATATATTGTTTCCAAAATTTTTTTTAAAATACATATATATATATATAAACATATATATATATATATATATATATATAAATACACATACACGCACACACACACACATATATATATGTGTGTGTGTGTGTGTGTTTATATATATGTTTACATGTATATATACATATATATAAACACACACACATATGTATATGTTTTTATATATATGTATATATTGATTTTGAGGGCTGGTTTATCTCTGATTGAAGTGTGCTTGATATCAAAGATAGAGCTTATGTAAATAGATATACACAGATAAATCAGAGATTCATGGTGACTCTGAGGTCTAGACCATACCTCACCATGAGTCACCATGAGGCATCAATTTGTCCGTATATATCTATCAATCATTTTCTCTCTCTCTCTCTCTCCCTCTCTCTCTCTCTCTCTCTCTCTCTCTCAATATGTATATTTATATATATATATATATATATATATATATATATATATATATGCATACATACACTTGAACAAAAGTTTGATTGTACTATTTAAATGTGTCCATGTATTTGGGGGATATATATAAATATAAAAAATTGAAGTAAACTTGATGGTATACGACTTGGAAAAATCAACTTTAAGGTCAGGGGAAAAATGTCAAATTCTTCTGTTGGTAGAGAATCAACTCGAAGAAGTTTTCCTGGGTAATTAGTATTCTTAAAGATGATATCATCAGTGGGTTTGTATGCAGTCTGAGATTAAAACCGACACAACAGATTCAATATCCACATAGGTGAACACTCACTAAAAGTGACACAAACAGCGAAAAATGCCTGTTGTTATACTTACTGGTCCCTCATCGTTAAATGCATTTTTTGGGGTAACCTACGCAAGTAAGCCCTGTTTCAAAAAATTGAATGATGTGTAGTATAAAATAATATCCATGTACAATACACAAGATAATATCTTATATAAAATCACAAGCTATGTGTATGACATAAACTATATTTTAAAACATGGCTGAAAGGGAGTTGGTGTTTGATCAACATCGCTGGGTTGCCATGTTAATATAACTGCTTGTTTGTTTTTCAAAATCCCCGAAACGGTTACCTGTGAATAACTGGTGATCTCAACAAAAGAAAACTTATACATTGTATCATAATGACTAAGTATGTGCAAAATAGGGGGGAAATTACTGAATTTCTGAAATTGCTCTGACTGATATCGGGAAATAATTGACTGAATTGACGCAAAAAAATTGAAAAAGATTTTTAATGTTTAGCGTTTAAAGCTGTACAGTTTTCCAGACGATATATATACTTTTGATTCGGCGAGTCAAAATGGTTATAATATTCACTCATGCAAACATACCAAAACACTTACACAGATAGGGATGGCATTAAAAGATTATCTCCCTGTTTTCAATTATTGGTGAAAATTCTGACGTAATTGTCGTAGATTTTTGGTCCGTTAACCCTATAAATGATTTTCTTATTCATGAAGTATAGGGTCTAACTACCAAACATCTACATTTATATCTATCAATTTTATCTAAACTTCATCAATAATTAAACCAGTCAAACCATGGCTTTATATTTGTGACAATTGCAAATAATAAATAATGACTTGGTTCAAATAATGATGTAATTTGCAACGACATCCTGAGCCAGGAAAGCTTTGTTGCCTAGAAAATTATTTGAAATACTGGCTTTTACGTGGGATCAAGCCCAGTTAGGATATATTACTATTTCAGGGGCATTTCACACTTTCTGCTACGTTCTCTTTTAATTGCAATTCGTAAAAACTCTACTTCGATTATATGCTTTTTTTTCTATCACGTTATCTAATGAAAGTTATGCCTATTCTTCCATAAACATTACAAATCTGAAGATTCGGAACGTTCTGACTTTTACCTTGTAGTGTATTTATTGCTATCTCTGTTCAGTCCTTGAAACTTGGAGTATATTGTAAGAGCCACTTTCTTTGAAGTTATTTTCACAGCATCTTTTCACCTGCAACGTCAATGGGAGATGAAATTTTCTTTCGGACCAAATTGAAAAATCTTGAAAGCATCTAAAAGGGTGAGCGAAAGAGGTGAAAGCCAAATTAATTCTCTTTCAAACCAAATTGAAGAGGTTGAAACGGGTTAGGTACTTTAATCACCATCATTATCAGCAGCAACAGCCTGTCAGCGTCCATCGTTGGACTTGGATCTTCCCAAGATTAGCCAGATCTCGCTATCATGAGCATAGGATATATTGTTTGTATGGCCTTCTTTAAAGAACGTGGGATTTTCTTGTTCTTGAAAGTCGAGCTTGCTCTACCGAAAGCTTGCCAACCTAATTCCTCACGTTATTTCTTCTTCTTTCGATGTCTTCACGAAGAATCGATGTTTTAGGTAGAGGTAATGATCTACTTCCAGCTCTGCATTTTCGGTTTTGATCGTTGTATCTTTGAACCCATCATGTTTATTGTACACGACATTTGTCTGAAGTTCATGTGGAGGCCAACTTTCTTGCTTTCTTCATTTAGTTCGTCTAGCATTATTTGGAGATCGTGAAGGTTCTTAGCAAAGAGGACTATGTTGTCATCAAATCTGAAGTTATTTAGGTATTCGTCGTCTATCCTGATTCCTTTGAGTTCCCATTCCAAGGCAGGCCATGAAGAGTTTGGGTGAGCTGGTATCACTTTGTCTCACTCCTTTTTCTAGATGAAAAAAAGCTCTGAGTCTTTACGTAGACTGATGGAGGAACTGCTGTGTCGGTGGATATATTGTAGTACTCTGGCGTATACGGGTCTACGCCTCTTTGTATTATTGCGTCAATGAATTTGGAGATTTCCACTGAATCGGAGGCCTTTTCAAAGTCAACAAATGTTTCAGCTTGTGGCATTCTATATTCAGTTACTTTCTTTTCTAGTTGGTTTACTGAATAGAGATGGTCGATGATTAAGTGGCTTTTTTCTCTGAAGCCAGCTTGTTCCTGTGGTTGCTTTTCGTTCAGCGTTTTGGTGATTCGGTTGGTGATCTCTGTGGTGGAGAGTTTGTAGATGCAGTTGAGTAAGCTTATTGGCCCGTAGTTGTGGTCTTTCGGGTTTCCTTGTTTGTATAACAGCATTATAATTGCGGTGTTCCACTCTTCTGGGACTTTACCTTGAAGTTATTTGCGACGCGAATAGGGAAGCGAGGAGCAAGACTAATGTGTGTGTGTGGGGGGGGGGGGCAAAGTCGTCATAACATCATCAATCGTCCGTCGTTGGGCATCGATATTCCACAGGATTCACCACACCTCTCTATCGTGGGCGTTGCAAAGCCAATATTTTCTGAATCTGTCTAGTTCGCCCTGCCATCTCATTATCTGCCGGCCTCAGTTCTGCATTTGATCTTTGGGGATACATGTTGTGAACCGGGATGTCTATTGGTTGTCTGGCCTTTCTGTATCTTGGCCAGCCTATTGCCATTTGATTTTCCTAATAGTTTCTATAATGTTTCGGACTCCAGTCTTCCCCCAATTTACTGTGCTGTCTTATGGTCTGTCCGTGTGAGGTTGAGCATGATTCTTTCATGTGCACGTCGCATGGTTCTCAGTATGCGGGTTAGTTTCTCGGTTAGGTTCCATGTATCAGCTATGTAGGTGACTATCGGGAGGATGCATTGGTATACTCTTCCTTTTCAAGACTAATGGGATTTTCTTGTCCTTGAAAGTTGAACTTGCACTACCAAAGTCTTGCCATCCTAGAGTAATTTTTCGCTTGACATCTTCGTCTTTTGAGGATTCCAAGGAGATTTGTTGTCTTAGGTAGATATCTACTTTGTCCAGCTTTGCGTTTTCGATTTTCATCGTTGTGTGTCTTTTACCGACGTGTTTGTTGCACATGACCTTTGAATGACCGAGTTTCTTGCTTTCTTCGTTCAGTTCATCTAGAATTAGTTGGAGGTTGTTGAGGTTCTCTGCAAAGAGGACACTGTTGTCTGCAAATCTGAGATTACTTAGGTATTCGCCCTCTATTCTGATTTTGTTTTCTCAGACTAGTTTTCGGAAGATCATCTCGAGGTAGGCTGTGAAGAGTTTGAGAGAGCTGGTATCACCTTGTCTTACCCCTTCTGGGAGCTGAAAGTGCTCAGTCTTTATGTAACCTGATATAGCTGCTGTGGTGGTATATATGTTGCAATTCTCTGACATATACAAGGTCTACACCGTGTAGGGCGATAGTCTCAATGACCTTGCAAATCTTCGAGTATACTAGTTCAGTATTAGGAATTCCGTTAATGGCTTTGAAACCCGGATCTTTCACAAGAATTGTTTCGATGATTGCTGTCGTGTATTTTCTTTTGCCTCCTCTACATTTTTTCTTTTTCTTTTCATTTTTTTTTTATAGTCTTATTTTTTTCGGTTGCTTCAATTTTCTCTCTCGTTATTGTCAGTGGCTTGAGATTTCTGGGTTTTCCCTTAGATTCTTGGTTTCATCTGAGATTTTAATGATGGTTTGTGAGCTCTTTGGTTTAAATATAATGACAACTTCAATGAGAAAGACTGCTACTTTCTCTTCTAATTCTTTGATTTTGGTGTCGTTCCCTTCTGGTTTGGTCAGAAGATTATATCTGTTTTTCAGTTCAAGCTTGGAGGATCGAGTGAACTCTTTTGGTACGTTTAGTGGTTGCAGTTTGGTGTGGAACATTTTCCTGTGTTCTTTTTTTGTTGTTGATTTGAATTTTACATCTTACCATTCGGTGGTTGCTTTCTACGCTGACTTGATTTCTCGATGTATTTGACGTTGTCGCTTTTTTCCGCAAGAATGTAATCTATTTAATTTTCAATTTCATGGTTGATGCTCTTCCTATTTCATTTACTATTATTTTTCTCTTTAAGAAAGTATTCATGATTTTGAACCAGTTCGTTGTTGCGAAGTTTAAAAGTCCTTCGCCTATCTAGTTCCGTTCTTTATATTCGAACTCTCTGATTTTTTCTAGTATCTTATAGCAGGGAGTTCAAGTCATCATAGAAGTGGAAGCGTAGACTTGGATGATGTTCAGTTTGTACCTCTTTGAGAGTTGTACGTTGATACTGGCTATGTTGTCTGAGAAAGCTTAGAAGCCTATCACGTTGTCTTTGAGTTCCTAATTGATGAGAGAGCCTACTCCACTTTGTTTTACTTTCTCTTTCCTGTAGTTGTAAATAAGATGTTTGGTCTTTAATTCGATTACTTATTCTCCGGGTCTTTTCATTTGGCTGATACGCCATGTATATAAAAGCCAAATTCATTTTTATTTCTGACCAAACTGAAAGTATCTATATTTTCTACGTTTGATAACAATTATCAGCATTTGGCAACATCTGGTGAGATTTACTAACATTGCTTCCGCAATTAAACCATTTGTTTCTGTAATAAAATTATTCGTGACTGATAAGATTTGGTCAGTGACTGAAAATTCGGATAATAACAACGTTGCGGGTTTTGAACAGAGTCTGCTCTTATTTGAAAAATTGAACAATGATATTAAATATGGATGGGAAACATACTGGCAATGGGACGATGTAAAAATCTCATATTTTATCAACATCACAATTTTTTGCTAATGCTATTTTAAAACGCTTTTCGCGCGAGTTCAGTACGTTCATAAATTTTCTTCTGTCATACTTTAGCTTTTCTTTTTTTTTAATATGAGGCCAGCTGAAATATTCTCCGTCGCATAGAAGATTTACACATTTCTTTGAATATTATATTTTCCCTGTCAAATGCTTATAGAGAATTACTAAGATTAGCCTATCACAGGGCAGCAGTAGTGGAATATCTTATGAGATTAATTACTAAACTTAGCTTGGTCTAGCACATGCCTATCACATAAGCGAAGGACTCGTGAGGGATCAAACTTACTATATTAGCAAATGGGTCCCTAAGTTGAGCTTGCTAACCATCATGCTGAGGTTGGCATTCTATTATTTGGTCTAGCAAAGGGCAACAAGAGCAGTCATCCGTGAGGATAGAATTCCCTGAAATAGTGAATAGTCTGAAAATTTGCATAGAATAATAGAATTCTCATTTTTTTTTCTCCCACACATAAATAACATCTATCATTATAATTATTAGGGGTCTGGGGTGGCTAAGTATTGGCTATTTAACAAGCAGATCAAGACCTTTTCGTTTTTGCTTCCGAGGGATTTCTAATATGCAGTGTTTTTTTTGTTTTTTTTATATTGAGGAGATTTTTGTGGTTGTAATACCTAGATTTCCAACTACCCATAGTTGCTCCTACGTAAAATTTTGTAATATTTGGCCGTTCAGCTTTGGATATTGTGGCTATGTATATATAGTTTTCAGTTACATAATGATCATCTAGAGAGCATGTATCTTTGTTTTCACAATTACAGTCTTTTTTTCTCGTTTGTTCATTTGTTTTATTACATGAGTTTAAGATTCTTTTGTTGTGTGAGTTAATTTTATTGATGTTATGTATACAGCTGTAATAATTTTCGATGGTATTTCTTTCGAGTATTTCGTTTTGATGGCCATCCTTTTTAAAATGATAATCAATTAGTTTTAGAAAAATTCTTCCAGTGTTTATGCTAATTTACAAAAAAGAATGTTGAACCATATATTTTCCCCCTTTCTGTTTTTCCTAATTTTTTCAGTAAAATTTCATTTACTTTTCTTCAGAACATTCTTATAAACATTTATGTTTTCATCCAAAATTTTCTTGTTGGAATAATCATCATTTGTTCTATATCTAAATTGAATGTGGCGTCCAAAAAATCATAATTTTATATTACAGTTAAAATCTCCTAAAAACCAACACTTTTCAAATCTTTAAAAAAAATTGTTTGTTTTGGGGCCATTTGTATCTCTAACTCTTGCTAACCCAACGTCTCTGTTTAAACCAACATCATTTTTTTTTCAATGGGTCTATCTAGAATATGTAGATATATAACCCTATAAGGTCCGATATTATTGCAGAATCAAATGCTCCCATAGGTACATCAAAGTCATTTTTGCTGCTCCTTTATGTCCAGATCATGTTTTCATTTTTTAGTATAGTTTTTTTTTACGATGTTTCATATCATAGATATCTTGAATAATTTTCCTATACCTTCCGGCGAAATCAGTCGCACTGTCGAAAGTTTCCTTCATTTGTATGGATGTGACACTATTTTTATCTTTTAAATCAATTTTTAAATCAATTAATTGCCTTTGTTGTGCTCATCGTTTGGTTGATATATATATATATATATATATATATATATATATATATATATATATATATATATATATATATCGCAACATGACCCCCCTATCATTGCCATTTGATTTTTCTAATAGTTTCTGTGATATTTCTGGTCCCTATTTGTTTTCTGATAATGATTATAACATGCTGTCTTGTGATCTTTCCATGTGATGTTGAGCATGATTCTCTCTTATGCTCGTAGCATGGGTCTGAGTCAAAATTCTGATTAGGTACCATGTTTCACCTCCATAGGTGACTATCGGGAGAATGCATTGTTGTAGATCCTTCTTTACTGGAATTATGGGATTTTGTTGTTCTTAGAAGTTGAGCTTGCTCTACCGCACTCCAAAAATTATTCATCATTGATCAATCATCAGTTGATAGCCATGAATATCTCTTTCCGTCACAATCGTTAGTTAATAAACGTCATGCATAATATCAAGATAATATACAATAGAGTACTGTTTTTGTTAATCCGGAAGAGAGACCCATCAATAATCCTAGCTTATATGTTTTTGGTAGTGGTTCGTCATTTGAAAAGTATGTCTCGTGCCTATTATGAAACCATATACAGGAGTGGTTTGGGAACTCAAAGTGACCGAAGTACACACCTAAAATTGGCTCATTAATGTAGGCTGATTCTAGCTAGTGTAGTGAGCTTATACAAACAAGAAAAGTTTGAAAACTTCGAATAATCACAGGAACATTTTGAGGCCGTATGTAATTGGACAAATCCCTACCTATATTTGGTCAAATTTTGGTTCGCTATAAGATGGCTACCCAATCCTTAATTTTAAAGTTCTGAACACCTTCTAACACGATATTATGAACGACGTACAAGAGTTGTGTGCCGTTTTCAACACCAAGTGGGTGAGAGTGTAGAAAATTCATGAATGAAAACCTGAAATTAATACATAAAGAGTAGATGTGTGGGACTTTATCAATAAATTCTATAGCCGACCAAAATTTGGTCACTATAAGTGGGCATCACCGAAAAGAGTATTTGAACATTTTCTAAGGTCAATATCAGTATTGTTTCAGCCCCCCCGTGAGAGCGATCACTTGCAATGTACTCCCACGTCTCGATGTTCATGTCCAGTGACTTCAAGTCTCTCAAGCAGACATCTTTGAAATAAACATGGGGTCATCCTTGTGCTCTCTTGCCAGAGGCTAGTTCCCCATATATCCGACCTTCAGGGTCCTTCATGTCTAACATGTAGTATACTTGTCCTAGCTGGTGGAAACGGCGTTGCCGACTCTAGGTATAGAGGATGCGTATCCAGGCACAGTTAGGACCTTGCTATAGGTAACAACACTTACTAAATCACATACTGTTAGACTACAAGAATGGTTCTCAGAATCATTCCTCTTGTTCCAACTGTAAAGTACAGGATTACATTTCCTAGTGCTAAATCACTATAGCGTTTTCTTTAAGAGAAATTTCGTTTGAATTTAGTAACATTGAATTTCCGAAATAAATAATGATAAAAGAGGGTGCCACTGAGAGTCTCCGATATAAATGCATACAATACTTTGATGAATGTGCCATGTGGTTATGCTAATAAACAAATACACATACACATACAACTATACAGTTATTTATCACGCAGTGATATATACTGACGCCTGGTATTATTCCATCATCCCCAGAAAGTACACACCATATGAAATAAACATCACTGATCCATTTCATCTCGTTGAGACTTAACTATATCCTATATTTTAAACACGATTGCTGGCACAATCTATATTCGCGCTATGTTATAATGGCCCTGTTTTTGTTTTTTTTTGTTTTTTTTTCTTGTTGTTTAGCTTCTATTGATTAGATTCTATTTGATGTAAGCAAAATATACCCATGAAATAAAAAGAAAATTACGTTTATCAATTCCGGCCTAAATTGTGATACTATCTTGATTTTATTTTTTGTTGGTTGAAGCAATGTCAACCATCATCAAAAATGAATCAGGCATCGGTTGTTTTGCTTTTACGACCAACTTCCCGGTAGCTCCTTCCTGGTTGATTTTATATTTGTTTTTTCATTGGTTGCTATTCCTGGTGATATAATTATCAAATGGCAAAGATCTTCAATTTTCGACACACACGAACCTTTAATTTCATTGTTATAATAAGCCACCTTTTTATTTTGAAGGAAATTTAAAAAAAAAAAACTGAAAGAAGATCATTTTATATATAGCTCTGATACAGCGAAGGAAACGGTAAACAAGATTCCTGGATCCACCCCCAAATTTAAGCAATTCTTCTTTATCCGAAGGCCCATCGTCCCAAAGAATATAAATGAAATACATCAAGAGTTTTTAGGGATATTGTGTGGACAACAATTGGAAAAATTCCTGGATCCACCCTAAATTCAATCTATTCTTCCTTACTACAAGTTTTAGGGCCCTCAAAATATGTCTTTAAAATATTTCAATGTTTTTTTTTGGCAGGTAAAGATTTCTGAAATAAGCTTGTTTGAGGATCGATTATCTTACATACAGATGGATTATCTATCCATAAAGAACTTTAAAAAATCATAATTATATAGATATTCAATTTTCGGTTTGGTTTATTTAAGAATAATTGCTGATAAAAATGAGAGGGACCCTAGAAATCTTACTCGGACCCATCAATGATACATTTGGCCTTGTCAGTAGCATATAAGTATTGAAACTAAAAGGATCAGTGTACTGATATACATGCTCATCTCCCTTCTTCCTTACACCTATTGCTATAATATTTAACGAAATCACAGTGATAAAAGTGCTAGATTGGTATCACAGTGCTGGAAGCTGGACAGATACAATACTCGTACTGGCCATGTTCAAGGCTCCAAATACGTAATTGCGTATTTGGAAAGTTTTATGCTTCACACTTGGAAGATAGTTGCGGCCAACAGTTTGAGAACCACTGACGTACTGACCCTAAGAATGATCAGGATTTTGCCCGGCAGCCCAATCTGCCCCGAACCATACTCACCGGGACCTCAAAGAGAACAAAATGGGTAAGAGTTGAGATGTTATGGCGCTAACTGAGTTTGATGATCGTCAAGGACCGATGAAATGGAAGGAAGGAATTTTAACGATTGGTGGATTGTTGTCTTGATGTTTCTCGTCAGGTTATTAACATTGAGCAGGCAGTTAATTAAACGTCCATCACTTTCATGATTCCCTAGATAAAGGAACGCACGTTCTGGTTTTGTCTGACGTAGGCAAACAGAAGTACTTAAGCCTGCCTAGGTGTCTTTGTGCGTGTAGACCAAGTTAAATACAATTCTGGGGGTTTTCACTACTGTAAAACAGTACCACTAATTGAGTCAAAAGATGATACACAAGGTGATAATAATGTCCATTCTTCGTCATCGGAGATCACTATGATTTCAGTTTCGAATGGTGCAGTTGTATGATGCAATGATGGCGAATCTATGATATGCAGAGGCCACTGCAAGTTTTCAGATGACGTGCAAAAGACTTTGAAAAAAGATTTCATCTTATTATCCTAGTTCTATAAGTATCTTATTATAATTCGCCAGAAGTCTGTGTGTCTGTCTGAACTCGACTAACACAAAACCACTTGATATAAATCGATAAAATTTTCTGTTGGTACGTATTTGATCCCCAGGAAGTATTTTTAGCAAATTAGTTTTTGGGCCCCTCATTACCCATACTTTTGAAAATTTTACGTAATAAAAGGATATTTTTATTCTTTTTTCTCGGCTCAATCCCCAGGGATAAAAAGGCATTCTTCACAAAGAAAGAAACAAAAATATTTTTACCATACCTCATATCGTGATGTTCATTGGTTGTACAGGATAAATACATGATTTGATGTAGTACGGTTGAGATAAAATTATCCAAGACACGAAATTTTGGGATCAGACGATATGTCGATCACATGGAGGGAACTTTTATTTCTCACCTGAAGGGGTTATAGTCGATCAATCACAAGGGAGAATTATTTCATTAATAAAATGTATTACTGAATGATTTATACTATCACTATTTTCTACTTATATCGGTCGAAATTAAGGGGAATTAATTTTCTTTCAACTCTTGTGGTTCAAAATCGAAGGGGAATTTCTTATTTTCACCTTCAGGAGTGACAATGGAGGGTGAATTTCTCTCTTTTTTCCCCTTTATTGGGGGTCCAGATTGAAAGGTATCTTCCATTTTTATTGGTCAAAATGTAAGGGAAATTTTTTTCCTCTTTTAGAGGTGAAAATCAAGTTCAGGGGGGATTTTTCCTTCACTCTCAGGGCTCAAATGGTCAAATCTAAGGAGAAGAATTGTTTTCCACTTTTAGAGGTCGAAATCCAAGGATTTTTTTCTTTACTTTTATGGGTTGAAATGGGGTCGGAGGTAGATTTTTTTTCACTTTTAGTGGTCAAAATTACGGGGGAAATTTTTCCATGAAAGGGAAGCTTTTTTCTCCATTTTGGGGGTTCAAATTGAGATGTAATTTTTTTCCATTTTTAGAAGGTCAAAGTGAAGAGGATTTTGGGATCAAAATGGAGATGAGGAATATTTTTTCACTTTCAGGGGTCAAAATCGAAGGGAATATTTTTTCCTCTCTTAGGGGTCGAAATCCTAGGGATTTTCTTTTTAATTTTAGGGGTCAGAATGGGGAGAAGTTTTTTTTCCAGTTCAGGCTCAAAATCGAGTGGAAGATTTTGGGGTCGAAATCGAAAGGATTTTTTACATTAAGGGGTCAAAATAGTGGGGATGAGTTTTTTTTTCACTTGCAATCGTCAAAATTGAGGGGTGATATATTTTCATTTCTAAGGGGCGGAATACAAGTAATATTTTTCACTTTTAGGGGTCAAAATAGGTGGGGTACGGTTTTTTTTTCACTTTTACAGGTCAGAATTGAGGAAAAGATTTTTATCCACTTTCATGGGTCGAAATCAAAGGGATTTTTTTCTACATTTTTGAGTTCAAAATTGTGTGAGAATATTTTTTTAACTTTCATGGGTCAAAATGAATGGGTAGGACTTTTCATTTTGAGGGGTCAAAATCGAAGGGAAGATTTTTGTTCTCACTTTTAGGGGTCGAAATCAAGGGTATTTTTTCACATTGATGGGTGCGAATGGAGGGGTGTTTACTTTTAGAGGTAAAAATTGAGGAAGTGGGTTTTAAATTGCGGGAAAAAGTTCTTTTTTCTATTTTGGCACAGAAAAATTGAAGGTGGACTTAAATTTGTCCACGGGGTTGAATTCGCGAGTTTTTTTTTTTTTCTTACATTCTGATGGGTTGGAATCAATTTTCTTTCTTTCAATTTTTAGGGTCAGAAACCAAGGGATTTTTTTACTTTTAGACGTTAAAATGAGGTAGGGGTCACTTTAACCGGGCGAAATTGGGGTGATTTTTTCCCCACTTTTTGGGGTCAAAATGGGGAGATTTTTTTTCACTTCTATGGTTTAAAATCGTAGAGATAATTTTTTCCTCTATTATCCACCTGAAATCAATGGGATTTTTTTCACTTTTAGTCGAGGAGTAATCCTAATTTTCTATTTTAGGGAAAAAAAGGAAGGGTGACTTTCAATTTTACTTTCAGGGGATCGAAATTGAGAGATAATTCTTTTTCTACTTTGGGGGTTCAGAATCCCAGAAACTTTCTCCTTTTCACTTTAAGGAGTCAAAATCAAAGATGAAATTTTTTTTACTAATCAGGTTCAAAATCGATTTTTTTCCACTTTTGGGGGGAAAATCCATGGGAATTGTCTTTCTTTCACGTTTAAGGCTCAAAATCTGGGGGTAATTTTTGTTTTACTTCCAGAGATTGAAATGCATGGAATGTTTTTCATTTTTAGCCATCAAAATCGGAGGAAATATTTTTTTTCACTTTTGGAGATCAAAATGGGGGGAAGATTTTTTCACTTTGTGATAATTGCGAAGGAATTTCAGAAGGTAAAATCAAGTGAAAATTTTTCAAAATCGCAGTGTGAAATTTTCTCATTTTTAGGGGTCAAAATCGAGAGGGAACGTTTACTTCCATGCTGTAGGCTCAAACAAAGTGGGACTCCTTCACCTTGTTAACATTAATCCCTTTCCCTTCCCAACATCTACCCCCAACTCCCTTATCCCAATATTTGTCCAATTTTTAAACATTGGTCCCTCCTCTTAAGATTACCCTCTTTTTAACAATAGTCCTTTCTTCTTTTTCCTCCCCTTTTCCCTAACATTACGCCCCCATTTTTAACATTATACCTCTCCATTTAAACTTTCTACTATTTCTAAATCCCTCTTTACACCTTCTTTTGGGGGATTGGCCCTACTTTTTCTAACATTAACACCCGCTTTTTACTTTGCCCCTACACCCATTTTTTTTTTAAATTTTGACTTCTTTTTTGCTGTTCTAACAGCGTGAAAAGTTGTATAGAATCAATTTTGGCCCGGCAAATTACACCTACGTCAAGTATTTTGAAATTTCAAGTTTTTTTTTTAGAAATTAAACTCGTAGTTTTATAAATATATTTGAAAAATGGGTCGAATGCCATGAAACCGTATGTTGAAATTCTGAATAATCGGGATCCTGAGTGGTTGAAATAACTAAATCACAATACCAAACGTTCAAAATTTCAAAAAGCAAAGGTAGACAACTTGAAATCCAGAATTTCTTTTTTTAATGTCTGTCTTGCTTACTGTATCCCCTACAACACAATGGAAATATCTGTTTGAGTGTTCCCTAAGAAGAATTGAGAAAAATCTGATACAAAAATCAATTTCTTCTGTTTGTCAGTTAATTGTCTTTTAAAAGACGTTTTCATTTAAAAAAATCACTGATGTATCCTTCATCCCAGTCTCATCGAGATGATGCATCATCATCATCATCATCATCAGTCTTTTGTCGTTGGACATAGACCTTCCCTAAGTTTCTCCAGATCTCTCCACCATAGGTGTCGCTGAGCCAATACTTTCCGAACTTGTTTAGTTGATCACTCTATCTTGTATTCCACAGGCCTCGATTACGCGTGTAATCTCTGTTGATCTTGTGCGAGTTGTGATACAAATATATACAAATATGTCTCTTCCTTTGCAAAGTAATCCTTCAATAATCTGTCAACTCTCAGCAGTTTTTTTTGTTTTTCTTTAGATTTGTTGTCTGAAAAAAATTACTGGACTATTCTGATTATCTCTTATCTTTGTGCAAAGGACCAACTACGCTTTCGTAAAAATTAGTTTACCATCGAATAAGAATCCATCTCCTGTTGAATGATATTCATCATTCGCTAGTTTACTAGTAAAAAAAAAGGATGTCATATATGATGTATATTGATAAACACATGAAATTTTGTATTCGTGGATGATTGGGATTTATATTGATTGGAGAATAGCATTCTGTTCATCACAAACGTTTTTTTATTACTTTAAAAAAGAGTGTATATTCTTTGAATTCAACAGTTTTATCACATCGTTTCAACATGAATGAAAATCTGTTTTGCCACGTCACTTACATGAATAGAATTATAGTTCACCATGTCAGTTACACTCCTTAGCGTGACAGAAGACATCTGCACATTGCTGATTGCTATATGTGTGGATATGGATAATTCATTCATCATTTTACAGTATTTTCTCATCACCTCTAAAATAAAGAGAAAATTCATGAGAGCTGTTCAGAAATGCACTGGTATTTATTCATAGTTTGAATGATACAAAATATATTTTTGTAAAAAAAGATAAGAATTCTTTTATTGTAAAAAAAGGGGAAAAAATTGCCCAATTACATTTTAAGGTCACTTTTTAGTGTCCACAAAAAATGCGTAGAAGAGGTACACACACGCAGATATGCGAATATCTATACGTATATATGTATTCGAGACAATCGCACTCCGTATTACCACCATATGAGGCGTACTAAAAAAAAAAAAAAAAGGAATAAAAACTCCTCCAAGACTTTCCTAGCGTCTTGTATCCCAATGACTATATTTGAGTAGACAGGTGGGCTATGAGTAAAGATGTGCCGGCATTTATAAAGTTTGTTGCATATTTTGCTCAAGTTCAGAAACCTACAATATATCTCTTGCCAAATTATAGGTGAGTATTATGCCTATACTACGTAGTGGTAAATACAGTATATATTTGTTATTTGAGACATAATATCTGACTGGCTACTCTATTGATAGCACATTTAGATTAACTTTTACCATTTGTAAACTTGTGAGTGACTGATTTTTATTTTTTTATATCAAATTCTCTTGAATTTTCTGTTCAAGTTTCATTAATACATAATCATACTTATTCATCGTGTAGCTGACTTGTGCATCAGTCCTTTTGAAAGACTCTTTCATCTATTCTTATATAACTAATTGCCAAATAGCACTACGTCTTTATTCTCAATAATCAAAGTATTCTCAGTTTAGAAAAATAAAACATATGCTGAATGAGCCATCTCGGATTATTCAGTTAAGAATAAGTTCTTCAATCGTAATAAAATATCATTTACCTACACAATAATCATGTATTGGGTAATCATGACGAGAAAAGTATTGAGACAGGACTAGATGATCAATCATATGTAAAAAAAATTGATAGAATCTACATTTATCTTATGAGCGACATATTTAGATTTTTTATCTGAAATGAGTCAAATTTAGCAGAAAATTGATTTTTAATCAAATTGCTATTTTTCTCTAAATTCATTGCAAATTAAGAGATATTTCGGACCGTTTTGTGAGCATCAAATGTATTTGAACTGTACAATGGCTCAGTCACAGATTTAAGGATATGTATTTGGATGGTTAACCCTAAAGCTGGTCCCAGATTGTTTAAAAATAATATCAACTTGGAAATAGAACTAGCAAAAATAGACGCAAAAAAATATTTTTTTTTTAGATGTGTCCAACATCTCTATAATTCACTTTTGTCTGTCCCCAGATAACTAACGCCATTTAATTTTTTTTATCGATTCTCGTGATAAATTTAAAATTACGTCATAAGCCTTCACAAGCTTGGGATTAGAGATTAAAATTGTTCTTTTATATATCATTTATAGTTTCTTTTTTAAAGGCATATATTCCAGTAATGCCCCTATCTGCAGTCTCGTTTCCAATGGTAAGTGGACACATCATTAGTATTCTGTTCTTGTTTTCTATATTAGACAACAAAATTTGAACTTGAAAAAAAAAGAAGAAAAATATAGCAGAAATGATATTCGAGGTGAAAATCCAATTCGATTGAATGTAAGTGGTAGAAAAGCGTTATGAAAGAGATAGATAGATGGGCAGATAGATTTCAAAATGTGTTTGTGGATTATGAGTACTAAGGAAAAAAATTTTTTTTCTTCTTCGAAGTGATAAACATTACTCATATTTTTTTTCAAACTTCTAACGAATGATTGTTCGAGATTACTTCTTCATTTTTTCAATATTTCTAAATAATCTAGAGGTAAAGATGAGGGGTACAATAAACGATGATGTCTTATTCACTTATTTATTTCATTAGATAAAGTATTGTAAATCCATGTCATCGAATTCTTTGTAACTATTCATCTCCATCCCAATTTTTGTCGCTATTTATCCTAACTAGACTCAGGTATGTTCCACTTCGGCGGCAAGTAAAATTATCTAACAGTTTGGATCAGAATAAAGAATAAGTTCTAGGTGAGAAAGCCACCCTTCGGCGTAGAGATTCGTGAGTTCGATTTGCGCTGTTAATTTATTTTACTCATCACAAAGGGAAACTGGCCCCAGTTTAGTTGCGATAAAAAGCAACAAAAATTGAGATGAAATAAATAGTGGCAAAAAGAATGAATAATAAGCGATGATATGTTTTACTGTAAATTTAGATGTGAAATAATTGTAAAATGTAGCACATTTGATTTCTCTTACTGAAGTTTATTAATCAACAAAGAATTTTTCCACTTATTCAATTAAAATAACGCCGGACATATTTAATAGCGCCTATTTAATTGTTAATGATAGATATAAGCATAATTAACACCGGGTCAAAAACTTAATACCATATATGAATAGAATGGTTTAAAAATCATCAGCTTTGAATAAAACCCCCACACGATTTTTTTTTTAGATAGAAGCAAGAAATAAGTGTAAAGATTTGACTTTTATCTCAACTAAATACCACACTTGTCAGTTTACAGGCAATTATTTTACAGAATATTACTTAACTTAGAATACTGTTTCAGTTGTCCTCGTCACAGCCAATATTGGGAATATCTGGAATAGTTCCATTCAGTCACTCGGTTAATTTCTCTCTCATTCTCTTGATTACTCAGTCAATCACTGACTCAATCACTTCTTTCTACCTATCACTTTTATAATACTTTACGTGGTATTTGATTTTAATCACAAATTATATTTTCATTTTATTGATAGGTATTGAATTTTTTTTTTAAAGTCCAGCAAACGATCGAGTTCTGTAAAAGAAGTCAAGTTGCTTATGGCCGTCTCTCATTGAGCTTTACTAGATTTTAGAATTTGTATCTTATTTTTGAGAAACCTAATCTACAAAACATATTTTGAATAACTAATGATATCTACTGACAAATGCGGTATTAATTTCTTAGGAAAGATTCAAAGAGGAAACCTTAATTTCTATAGTTATTGAGTAAATATTTTTCTTTGCGTCAAATGAAGAATATGAATGAATGAGAAAGTGAATAAAGACTTGAAAGTTTCTCTAAAATGACATTTTGCTCAGTATCCAATTTCGCAATGTATACACGTCTGCGTACACTTGTGGGCTTGATACATGGCCAGCACAATTAACTCTTCCATAACTTGTCACTCCAATTACTTCCCAATATCCCTGTTCATTCCGACACACCAGAGGGCCGCCACTGTCACCCTGAAAACAAAACATAAATAATCACTCGATATAATTAATCATTGTTCGATATACAGCGGCATCCGGTAAATTGATCCCCGCTCAATTCGTCGAGGGTAAATCGGTCGCCGGTCAATGTGTTGTTGGTTAATTGTTCATCGGTCAATTTGTCGTGAGGTGAATTTATCAATATGACAATTCGTCACCAACTCAAAATTTAAAGAAAAAAACTAAAGTTTGATACCTTAGATATCGAAATGTTAAAAGATAATGTGCAACTGATTTAAAGAAACTAAAAAATCGAATTAAAATTAAATGAAAAGTAAAAAATTATTCACGACTGGGTTAAGGTTGAATGGTGAGCTTGCGGGTGACCATCTCTATAGAAGGGGCTTTCAAATGCTCTAAAGATCGAATTAGCGCATCTATGGTCTGACTTCTGGGCTTGTCATTATTAATCTTTCCATAGGTCTATCACTCTTCTAATTCTTAATCCATCTAACATTGATGACACTTTTATCAATTTGGCCATGGAGATCAACCAATTATGAAAAGTTTGATCTTGTCATATAGCTTATCATCAATAATTAATTTGATAAAGTATATTGGTTGGATATTTGCTTGTATACGAAAAATATTACTTGTATATGTGAGAACTATTAATATCTATTACTGCAGATACTTTATAAAGATATACCCCAAAATATTTCATTGAAAAAATCAATCACTTACATAACATCCTGGTTGGTTTGGCTGCTTGTGATTAGCGCACACCGTTGTTTCATCTGATCTCAAGTAATCTTGCTGACATTTCTCTCTTGACATTAGATAAACCTTTGTCTCCATAAGATCGTTCGGTTGGGAGTCTAAAGAAAAAACAAATAATTTGAATTAAATTCTATACATACGTACAACCACACATCGACATATATATATATATATATATATATATATATATATATATATATATATATATATATATATATATATATATATATTCAACCACCTAATGTACATGGACGACATGAAATTGTTTGCAAAAACAGGGGAGAGCTCGTTGCGCTTTACAACAAAGTGAAGGAATACAGTGATAACATTGGGATGGAGTTTGGAGAAGAAAAATGTGCAATAATGGTAATGCACGAAAGAAGGGTCGCAGTGGCAGGAGGGATCGAACTTCAGGACAGCAAAAAGATTAGAGCATTGACTGCATAAGATCGATACAAATACCTGGGAGTTCTCGTATGCGACACGATAAAACGAGGAGAAATGAAGGAGAAAATAAGAAAAGAATACCTTAGGAGGACAAGGAAAATATAAGAGACCAAACTAAACAGCAGGAATGAACACATAGGCCGTATCAATAGTAAGATACACAGGACCATTTTTTGGATGGACAAAGGAAGAACAAGGGAACTTATGACAATGCACAAAGCCTTACACCCCAGAGATGACATTGATAGGCTTTATGTGAAGAGAAAAGAAGGCGACAGAGGGATCATCAGCATAGAGGACAGTATTCAGAGGGTAAAAGCAGATTTAGAAAAGTACGTGCAAGCAAACAGTGAAGACATCATAAATAGTACCCAAAGCAGCGCAACGGACAACAAAAAAGTAGAAAACAATGGAGTAGTACAGCAAACAAGGGAAGAAAAATGGGAACAGAAGAAACCATACGGAGAATCAAAAGGACAGATACAAGATGTGGCAGACGAGATATCATGGATATAGCTACGGAAAGGAAAACTGAAGGGAGAAATAGAATTGCTCATGATTCAAAACAAATGCATCAGAAAACAAAAATCGACTGAACACAGGCGAACAGAAAATGCCGTCTATGTGAGGAAAGGGATGAGTCCGTAAACCACATAAGTAGTGAATATAGTCAACTAGCCCAGAAGGAGTATAGACATGGACTCGATAGAGTAGCAACAGCAACACTGGGAACTAAGCAAACGAGTGGGATTTAACCATGCAGAAAACTGGTACCAGCACAAACCGGGGATAGCCGTGGAGAATGGAAACCACAAATTACTTTAGGATTTTGACATCCAAACTGACCACCTCATCCAAGCGAGAAGACCGAACCTAGTAATAGTGGACAGGGAGAGGAAAACCTGCCAAATAATAGACCTGGCCATGCTTGCAGACCACAGAGTAAATGGGAAAGAGAATGAAAGACTGGAAATATACCAGGATCTCGCAAGAAAACTTGAGTAGGTGTTGAAGATGAAAGTCAGTGTAGTACCAGTAATAATAAGTGCACTCGGAACCATACCAAGGACATTGAAGGCGAGATTGGAGAAACTAGGGATAAAAGGAAGGATTGAGATTGTGCAGACCACAGCACTGCTAGGGACTGCACGAATAATGAAGAAAGTGCCAGAAATATGTTTGCAGTGGCCTAAAAGAGGAGAAAAAAAACAAACAAAAATCACACACACATGCATGTAAGTGGAGTTACGAACCACAGCACCACTGTGATGTTGTAATAGCCGAGGAAAAGATGAGAGTGGAACTGAAGACCTGGGGAGACTTTCTGTCAGCCTCCAGTGAGAACCATCTTCAACCGATGTGGAAATGTAAACCATAGCACTGCAGTAGACTGTGAGATAGGAGGTCTGGAGACCTGAGCTGTGACCACCAGGCAACTCTTGTGATAATAATAATAATAATAATAATAATAATAATAATAATAATAATAATAATAATAATAATAATAATAATAGCAAGCAACTATAGACCAATCACGTGCCAACCACTTATGTGGAAAATCCTGACCGGGCAAATAGCAGAGAGAATATACATGTCAATGGATAGAAGGGGACTACTACCAGAAGAACAGAAAGGGTGTAGGATAGGAACCAAAGGAGCAAATGTTTTACTCTACATAGACCAGATGATCTTAAGAGAAGTGAGGAAAAGGAGAAAGAATATCGCAATGGATAGATTACAAAAAAGCGTACGATATGATTCCACATAGCTGGATACTCGAATGCCTTAGAATGTTCAAAATTAGTGAACCGGTGGTTAAATTCATTGGTAATTCGATGGAAGACTGGAAAGTATATTTGGCAGCCGCAGGGGATAAACTAGCTGGGGTAGGGATAAAAAGGGGAATCTTCCAAGGAGACTCGTTGTCCCCACTATTATTTGTTCTAACAATGATACCGCTCAACAGAATCCTGAAAAACAGCAAAGGATACCATTTCTCTAAAACAAAAGGAAAGGTCAACCACCTAATGTACATGGACGATATAAAATTGTTCGCAAAAAACAGGGGAGAGCTTGAGACTCTGTTCAACGAAGTAAGGGAATATAGTGAGGACATAGGAATGGAGTTTGGAATAGAAAAATGTGCAATTATGGTGATGCCCAAAGGAAGGCTTTCAATGACTGAGGGAATTGAACTCCCGGACAACAGCAAGATTAGGGCATTGACCGCACAAGACCGATACAAGTACCTAGGCGTCCTTGAATGTGACAGGATAAAACGGGAGGAGATGAAGGAAAAAATAAAGAGAGAATACCTTAGAAGGATAAGGAAACTATTAGAGACCAAATTAAACAGCAGAAATCTAATAAAAGGAATGAACACCTGGGCGGTGTCAGTAGTTAGATATACAGGACCATTCCTTGGATGGACAAAGGAAGAACTCCAATCAATGGATAGGCGAACTAGGAAACTTATGACAATGCATAAAGCATTACACCTCAGAGATGATACAGATAGACTATACGTTAAGAGAAAAGAAGGTGGAAGGGGGCTCATCAGAATAGAAGACTGTGTCCAGAGAGCTAAAGTAGTCCTAGAAAGGTATGTGCAAACGAATAGTGAATAAATCATAAAGAGTGCGAGAGATAGTGCAACAAACAACAAAGCAGAAAACAATGGAACAGTACAGCAAACAAGAAAAGAAAGATGGGAAAAGAAAAAATTGTACGGCGAGTTTAAAAGACAGATACACGATGTAACAGACGAGAAATCATGGACGTGGTTACGAAAAGGGAACCTTAAGAGAGAAACGGAATCGCTCATCATGGCAGCCCAAAACAAAAGCATAAGGACAAACTACATAAAAACAAAAATCGACAGAACACAGACAAACAGCAAATGCCGCATGTGCGGTGAAAGAGATGAGACAGTAAACCACATAATTAGTGAATGTAGTCAACTCGCCCAGAAGGAGTATAAGCATAGACATGATAGAGTAGCAACGATGATACACTGGGAACTAAGCAAACAAATGGGATTTAATCATGTGGAAAAGTGGTATCAGCACAAGCCAGAGGCAGTCTTGGAGAATGACAACCACAAACTACTGTGGGACTTTGACATCCAAACTGACCACCTCATCCAGGCAAGAAGACCGGACTTAGTAATAGTAGACAAAAAAAGGAAGGTCTGCCAAATAGTAGACGTTGCTGTGCCTGAAGACCATAGAGTAAAAAAGAAGGAGGTTGAAAAAGGGAAAAATACCAGGACCTAGCAAGAGAGTTAAGGAAGATATGGAACATGAAAACCAGGGTAGTACCGGTCATAGTGGGCGCACTAGGAACTGTCCCCAAAACGCTGAGGGTAAGACTGGAGGAGATCGGGATTAGGGGAAGGATAGAGACCGTACAGACCACAGCACTACTCGGAACTGAATGGATACTGAGGAAGGTGCTAGAGATATAAGTACTGCAACGAATTGTAGCTCTGTCATGATATGCGAAAGAGAGGGGAGACGTTAGCTGAAGACCTGAGGAGACTTATTGTCACTCAGCCTTCAGCGATAACCACTGGGCAACCGGTGTGAAACTGTAAATCGTAGAATTACTGCGACCTATGAGTACTAGGAGAGAAGGGCTGGAGACTTGAGGAGACTTGCTGTCACTCAAACTCCAGTGGTTACCAACAGGCAACTGGTGTGAGATTCCAAATAATAATAATAATAATAATAGTAATAATAATAATGATAATAATAATAATGTTGTTATTATCATAGTTATTACCGAAACAATCTTTTTTTAGCCAGGGTGTTGTTAATCTCTAGAGTCATGGTGGAGTTTTAGACATCGTAGAATTTTGTATTATTGAAGGGTAATTATGGCATTTTTTTCTTCTGAGCGAAGTGTTAGCAGTGTTTTGAAGTGTTCCTGTGGGCTGGTACTGTTTTTTCTTATTTTCCATGTGAGTTTTGTTGTGCGCTTTGATTTGTTTCGATTGGGGTCCCATATGGCTATATATATATATATATATATATATATATATATATATATATATATATATATATATATATGCTCCTCTATTCAGGGTTGAGCACTCTTTAAGTGAGGTAACTCATCCATTGTAAGCTTATGCAATGCTCTTCCATAGGAATAGAGTATATATATATATATATATATATATATATATATATATATATATATATATATATATATATATATATTTGAGAGTTGAGTTATCGATGCATGAAGAATGCTTGATATCAGGGATAGAGTATACGCAAAAAAGTGTGCATAGAAAATTCAATTCTTCGCGTTAACTCTGTTTCATGTCAGTGGTGCAATCATCAGACTGTCTATAACTCCCGGATAGTTGCTCCCTATGTATAGGGCGTTTGAGGTCACATGGGGGCAGGGGCTAATAGGATAGGTGAAAATTCCGGATAAAAATTGTTGCTTCAACCATTAGGGATTTCGAGCTTCGGTAATTCAAATAAACTACCTGTGCAGACCTGCGCCAATCCTTAGGCAGGTCAGCGTAGTCCCTCTTAAAACCGTTGATTTTTTTTTAACCGAGAATTTGTGTACTGACTCCTGACGTCTGTAGTTAGTACGCCAGAGTACATCATTGGAGTTAAATAGAGTCTAGAAAAAGACAAAAATAACAGTGATTTGAGACTTCTTACCCCACGCTTCGCGCTTGATAAAAATCAATGGGTATGAAGCCTCTTATTTCAAACCTTATCCAAGTTTTTCTATTGTTTGTTATAAAACTACGCTATTCAGTGTACACTTAATGGTTTGGTTTAACTAACGAAGAGAGAGGCCATAAATCGGAGATTCCTAGATGTTCTATGATGGTAATGCTCTATAATTAGGATGAAAACTCTTATTTAAATCTTGAAATAATAGCCTCTCTTCCTGCATGAATCGTACATTTCGCGTTGATTTACTTATCTTGAATAAGATGTAAAATTGATATTGAGAATACTTACTATCTTCGATCCTCCCCCATCCTGTCGTAAAGCATTGAGTGTTGGGCACCCAAAGTTTTGATGGTAGGCATATAGGTCGAACATAATCCGATATTCTTACTGCAGACGACAGTTCCAACACTGCAACATCGTTTCGGAGAAGTGACATACTGAAATTTTTATGGCTCATGATTTTGTTTATAGAGTATCTTTGGCCGCCGTAACGAAGAGTTGATCCAACGAAGACTTTGTAATTTGAAGCATAGTTGCTGAAATTAGAATGGGATGTTAGTGTGAGAGAATTGATCGCACATACCAAGGATCTAAATTTCCAATCTTTATAATATCAAAGTAAATTGTATTATTTATTGTCCACACGATTGAAAAGTCTTGAAATGAACAACAGCAAGAATGAATTTGATACTATTCTATCGTATTGCCTTATATACCCTACTAATGGTCACTGCCCAACTTTTTACAACTGGACAGTGTTTATCAGAAGACCAATCTTATAATCATAGATGAGATTCCAGATAATAATAAAATTAATCAAAATTTTTAGTCGAGTTCAAAGTTGTGTCGTACGCAGTACACAATAATTAACTTATCAGTACTTATATTCATTAACAACCTCAGACATGAATGGTAAAAAAAACTTTTAATTATAGCATATCTATATTATATTTCAGTCTAAGTACGTTATCTCCATAAACAATTTTATAAACAATTTTATAAATATAAAAAAAGAGAATAATAAATCGGCAATATAAGATTTTCTTGGATCAATTAAGGAGCAACACTGCATGATACTTTTAATCATTTATCATTCTGCTTTCTAATGGTACAGGGTTTATGAAATTCGAATCAGCTTTTATATAAAAATACATAGTTGCTCGTCATATCTTTTTAATGTTTGGAATATACTTTTGCCATTGAGGGTAAGATCAGGTTTTGTCATTTGTGCTCATATATGCTTCATTTCTCCCATGAGAATCCTATATTCCTATAAAGCTACACTACTTTTAGAAGATTTTTAATTACATAGTTTAAATTTTTCCATCGGCAGACATGAATTATGACCTAATGAAAGTTAATTTTGGATGACAGAAATAGACATTAAAAACAGTCAAAAAACTGCTTCAAGTAGCACAAGTAAATTTCATTTTTACGTTCAACTTCATGTTATTTACTTGCAATTAAAACTAAAGTTAAAACTTCAAAGAAGATAGGTAAATTATTTCGTTACGTTATGAGATTTTCACTTAAAAAGTTATCATAGCGACAATTTGTAATATTTTTGCAGCCTACTTTGTTGAGATAAGCAATATATGAATTATATCACTTTATGCCGACATATTTTTTGATTATGTATGCACAAAAAATGTGTTTGTGCATTGAAAAGCAACAGGCTTTTGTGTATGTGGATATGGAGTTGATTTTTCCTCACGCTATTTTCACATACTATAAAAACTAAGAGAAAAGCAAATAGAACTTACCTGCTCCTGACACAGTGTGCAGCAGTGAGCACGTATCGGTCATCAATGAGAATTCCCCCACATATGAATCTTGAATTTAAATGAAGTGACACTTGCCAAGGGAATTCACCTGCGAGCGCTTGATGGCCGTGTTGAATGAGAGGATCATATAGGTTGGGACTTCGAGTTCCACATTCTGTAAAGAAGTCAAGATTTATTGTATTATTACACACATTTTTATTGTTATTTTTGACTCGTTCCTTGATCTATTTTGTTCTTTTTCTAATCACAACATTTTAGCCGATCCATCCTTTGGACATTAAATCATTTCACGGGAAATATGGATTAAACAAGTAATTTCAAACGAGACCCAGACCTGTATCCCATCTATCGGGAGCTCATCTCTCATGAAGAACGCCTCATCTAATGTGGTTACAAAAGCGTCTTCCGGTTGATCCCACACGGTGTGGAAATAGTGTTATAATGGATACGTAAAATCTTTTGTAGTCTATTATAACCGTTGGGCGCTAACTCAGATATCGCTTATCAAAGAAAAAACTAAAAGGCCTTACAAAAAAATTATTAAAAATCAACTACTTCATTATAGATGTCAGGTTGTGTACTTTGTGATTATCATACATAAAATACCCCTATTTTGTCAGAAACGCTTGTTTCATTTCACAATATACAGATTGAGTGCCGACTCTTGCCAAAACAAATTTTACAAAACAAATCGTTTTTTCATAATCAAATTTTCTCTACCACCAGAAATATTTACTTTGTCAATGCACAGAATGGCCAGAGCTACGAGAGGGAATGGTCGAGTAACGGCAACTGAAAAAGTAACGGAAGTGAGAACAAAAACTGAAAAACTTTGCTTACGTATACAATGCTCAAATAGATTTCTGACCCTATATAATTTACGTATAGATCGGCGCTCTTCCTTGGATCAGGTGTCTATCCCCCGGTCCTCCGTATAAGATCGGAGCGTAGTATCTACTCGCAGTACACGCTTTGGTAGCTTTGCGTCGGTGTAATGATGTGGCTGATGATGGCCTACTCAGGTTCGATATTGCTAAGCGCAAGAGGTCCAGGATTCACCCTGTAGCATGAAAAATTACTCTGCCCAGTTTCGGGCAAGCTGTAAGCCCCGGGGTAGCACCTTCCCATTGCTCTAAAAGGCAAGGATCGTGCCTGCCCTGACGCCTTGCAACACCAGCTATGGGGGCTGGAGAACTTTTAAAATCTTTCCCGTATATCCAGCCCAACATTTTACCGACCTTGTGTCATATATTGGTCTCGTAAATATGGATCAAAGTATAGTATCTGTGCCCTTTTCTGGAAGTTCCGTACGGACAGAGAGAGTAACAAACAAACAGAAAAGGGCGCGCTATTCATTTAATGAATAGATTTTCAACACTTCTATCACCTCCAGAATATCTCATTACAGTAACAAATTAAATTAATATCATCAGTATTTTCGTGTTGTTACTATTTGAATGAAATAGACAAAGGTTTGATACTTACCTCTGCGGCTGCACTTGAGGTTTAGAGGTCTACATGTGCTGCAAAATAAACAGTTTCATGATTGAAAAATATAAAAACGATTAGGTTGCCCCCCCCTACCAAACATGTATCGAGACAAAGGAAACCTGGTCCAATCCAGAACCGGAATACTAAGGTTATTTATCATACTACATTTTCGATATGAATGAAAATCACGTCTTGTAATAGTATGATTCATAGATGTCTTGATCTGATACGTGATATTTTATGGGTGTCTCTATCAGGGTGGTGATGAACAAACTAGTTTAGCTGATCATCAGTTAGTGTATTGGGTTCCATCTTCACAAGTACCCTAAAATTGTGGTCTTGTGCCATTCTTAGCTCACTATTGCTGTGAGTCCAAACTCTCTGATTGTCTATACTAACATCGTTTTTTTCTATCTGCTGTAAAAAGATGGTTTACAAGATGTCCACGCTAACCAGTGCTTGTATTGAGTGGTCTGTCTACACTGAGTATCTCATTACTGGAGTCTACAGTCATATCAAGGTAAGTTTCCAGTTGGAACGATGGTTAGAAGCTTAGTTCCTTATACCATGCAATTATCAGTGAGTTCGTTCCCCACTAACTTATGCAATGAATACTCCAACCTCTGTGATATTTTGATCGGTAACATTTCAAACACCTGTGATATTTGAATCGTTAACAACTGGAGTCCCTCTTCTAAAGTACTAGAATCCTTATTAATTAACGCTTTAGTACGTTGTAGAGAATAAATAGAGGATAGAAATTTTATACACGAGGTGATATAAAACGGTGTCTCCCATTAGAAAGATGTTTCAGGCAATATTTGGTTGGAAACGATATAACATTTGATGAAAATGGTATTCCAGATGGCACTCAAACAAGATGATTTTTTTTCATTGAATTCGAACTGAAAACCAAATGACAACATTCATCACCGAGATGGGACTGGACCAAAATATTGACCCTCAAACTGAGAATTATGCAACGTGCATAAGAAAGAATCATGATCAACATCACATGGAGAGATCTCAGAAGAGCACAGTTTATTACAGGAAATGAAACGGGGTCATAGGTATCATAGAATCCATTAGGAAAATCAAATGGCAATGGGCTGGGCATGTTGCAAGAATGTCAGACAACTGATTCACGACCTAGATCCCAAGCAACCTGTGTTCAGAAAAAATATGGCGTGACTAGCTAGACAAGTTTGGAAAGTATTGGCTCTTAATAAAAGGGTCTGGCAAATCTTAGGGAAGGTGTATACCCAATAACGGACGCTAGAAGGATGATGATGATGATAATCGTGATGATGGTAATGAAATCTTACTGGGATGAATTCAGGACACTTCAAGAAGGGTGTAAAATAATAAAAATACTTACTCAAGATAAGGTTTGAAGCCAGGCAATACAGCCCGTTTTTCGGCTGCTGTGTAAGCAAACATAACTCCCTGTGGTAGAACTT
Organism: Thysanoteuthis rhombus; assembly: GCA_963457665.1. NCBI lineage: Eukaryota > Metazoa > Mollusca > Cephalopoda > Oegopsida > Thysanoteuthidae > Thysanoteuthis > Thysanoteuthis major. Next base: position 18,030,147 of record OY735215.1, on the reverse strand, counting down.
TGCCGGATGAACCAACTGAAGCATTCCTTAAAAAAATTGATGATGATGATGATGATGATAATAATAATAATAATGATAGCGGCAACAACAATTTGCGATCACAGTCAATAATTGAACAAGCGTAACGTCAAAATTTGAAGACTTGTAAAAAAATCCATCAAAGAATAAATATCATCGGAATAAATTCTATTTATGACAACACAGGCATTTTCCACTGGAAAAAAAATAGGCTAGTGTAAAAACATCTACAAACATCTAGATTCTGGATAATCTAGATGTTATGAATAAACCCGAATAGAATAAGGCCAAAAAAGATCCAAAAAATTTCAAAAAAGAAGATATTTTCAGAAGGGGCTTAGTAGAGTACTGATGTCAATTTTCAAAGTCTGTACATAAATCGGTATGGCCAGGAGCACTGAAACTACAAACAAAGAAACAAACACACGCACATATAAAAAAGGATTGAACCTTCCGCCATCTTTGATTGGTAATGATTGTTATATACGCTAAAATCTGAAGCTATAAAAAGTTCTTTCTTAAAAAAAAACAACTTCTGCTTAACTTTTAGCTTATTCTTTTAATAAAATCGAAATAATCCAAAGATCATGTGAAATTATTTGTCTTAATTGTTCATAGTAAAATTTAGAAACATTTGTACATTTACGACGACTACCACAAACCAAAATCTAATTTGAGTTGGAAAAAAATTGGGCATTTTGAATTTTTTTTTCCGAATGAATCCTGTGAAGTAATCCTGACAATCATCCAGAAATCAAATATATTTACATTATCAAACTGTCCGGAACGCTTAGATCAGTATTGCAGTTCACTAAGAGATAAGTAATTTTCTTTCTCATTGTTACTCTGTGGAGATAATTGTAATTCACTCTGACAGGGTAAAAAGCGAGCCTAGTTAATCCAAAAAACACTTGGTGGTCAGCTTTTTCTTGGAAGAGTTACTATCTTAATTATTTTTAGCTTGAATTTTCGCGATACAACATCATATTAATGAAATATAAACTGTATTCAAACTTAATGTTGTAAAATCATATATCTGTAGTGTAATACTGATACTCACCCTTTCCCGACGTAGTGACAGAGTTTGTTGGCAATGTCTTGGTCTTTCAAGTTATCTTCGCATACAGGTATGTACTTTCCATCAATCATAAACGACAAATCGTTTTTGTCGTGCTTGACTGAAATAAAAGCAAAAGATCATATCTTGTACACACAGTAAGTAAAGCAATCATCAAACATACACTACCAATAAAAAATGGGAAAACGAACACCTCTATCATGGGCGTCGCGGAACCAGTACTTTCTGAATTTGTCAACACCTGAAAGATCCTCTATTTTTCCTTTCCTTGAAAAATGTCACTGTTTAACTCAGATGTGAGAGAAAAATCAAGCATGCTAGTCAGCGTACTAATGAGAGATTACTGAATTTCTTGGTTTTACTCATCTTGTTCAAATTTAAGATAATTGAAGAATTTTGTAGGTAAAAATAACTGTCATAAATAAATTTTCTACCTCCCCTGACTAAATGTCTTAAAACTAACTCCCCATAGAAAAATGTCTTAAAACTAACTCCCAATAGAAAAATCTCTTAAAACTAACTCCCCATAGAAAAATGTCTTAAAACTAACTCCCCATAGAAAAATGTCTTAAAACTAACGAACAGTTTCGATTAAAAAAAAAAAAAGAGACAAAGCAAAGTGAAATTACAGCAGCAAATATGTTCCAACAAAACATCCAAAATGTCCTTGGAGTTCCACGATGATCCTTAGAAACCATCAACACTTTTGCTGCTGTTCCATTCTCCTTTTTTTATCGGCGGTTTATACATCGACTGAGGATATATGCAAAACGTTCAACGACCATGACTTTTATGATTCAAAGAGTTAGGGGGGACAATTGAACCCCCTTTGTTATCTGTGTTGCTAACACGATGTTTCGGCCTATTCATTCTACGGCCTTCTTTAGGTGTATCATCTAAATGTGATTGGTGTCAAACAGAGTTTCTCTCCTCCAATGGAAGCAACGCTGATAACGAAAAACTTGTTGAATGTTATGAGCTTCAGCAAGACGAAGATCATGTGCAACAACCACATCGGAGATAAAAACACTAAGATCAAAATCGAGGACACAGAACAAGAGAAAGTAGATCACTACATCTACTTAGGACAACGAAACTCCATGAGACTCTCAAAAGAAGAAGAAATCAAGCGAAGAATTACCCTAGGATGGCAAGCCTTCGACAGAGCAAACTCAACTTTCAAAAGCAAGAAGATTTCATTTATCCTAAAAAGAAGGGTTTACAATCAATTCATCCTCCCAATATTCTCTTATGGAGCTGAAACAGGGATCCTAACCAAGAGACAGACCCACAAATTGAGAACCACGCAACGCACACGTGAAAGAATTATGCTCAACTTCACATGGAGAGACCACAATACATCCGGGAGAAGACAGGAGTCAGGGACATCATAGAATCCATTAAAAATCTCAAATGGCAATGAGCTAGCCATGTTGCAAGAATGGTAGACAACCGATGGACATCACGACTCACAACATGTATCCTCAAAGATCACATGTGCAACCAAGGCCGCCAGAGTATTAGATAGAGAGACGAGCTTGACAAATTCAGAAAGTACTGGCTCCGCGACGCCCACGATAGAGAAGTTTGGCGAATGCTGGGGAAGGTCTATGTCCAACGACGGACGTTAAAAGACTGATGATGATGACCCTATAGATAGTAACATTAATGATTTGAAAAGTTCTTGGTCTTTAGAATTATCAGGCAAAGATTAACAGTCAAAATACCCATGAGTTTTTTTGTTTTGTTTTTTTTTACTACACAGTTTTCCTTTTCAAAATAAGTATATAGTGACGAACAAAACCCTGGCTATCACTGATGATGATGATGATGATGATGATGATGATGATTGAATTTAAATCAATTTATCCCAGGATCTAGCAGATGGCCCGGGTACCATGCTGGGTCCCTCATTGCATTTCTCGGTGCAATGGGGTTACTTGGCTGGACCCAGTAACGATAGGATGTAAACATCAATTTAGTTCAAGTCAAAGATATACCAAAGAGTATATTTTGGCTTATCCACTTATGTCAGATATCTTGAGCATTTTTCATACTTACAGCAATGATATTCATCAGATCCATCTTGGCAATCATTAATTCCGTCGCAACGTTGAGCCTCTGGGATGCATTCATAGTTGAGACACTGAAATTCATTTGATCGGCATTTCGCTAAAAGAAAATTGATAATATACATTAGTCACATAGATTGAACGATGAAGTGACAATTTCCTATCAAAATTTAGTTAAAAAACCTTGTCAGGCTACGGACCTATTGATCTACCTTTATACACACGCACACTCTTCCCTTACACATACATACAGATGTATATTATGAGTTATAAAAATAAATCAGATTATTCTTATCATGTTTCTTGTTTTTTTTAAAAATGTAATTGCATATAGAATGAGGAGTAATTTTACACAAAATCATTGCCAATTTCTTGTGCTATTAGGGCTATGTCTAAAATACTTGTTGTAGTTATTCACGCGTCTCCCAAGTGCATGAGTTTGAAATTAGCCAACAGTTACGCGCGAAAATTTGAAACTGTTTTTCGTTTCTATTTACTAACAGGTCTTTGCCCTTAATCCTTAAAATTGCAGTCACAACTTACACTTCAGCATTTTCTATAAATTTCATGAAAGAATCAATTCGATATTATTTTTTCAACATATTTTGTGTCTTTGATTACGAAATGCATAAATGAAAGTTAACTTCGCTAAACATATAGGAGACATGAACATATTATTATTATATCATTAAACAGCTTGTTTGTATATACCTTTACTCTTTCTGATTATTATTGATTATCCTCATATCCTTTCTCTTTCTTCCCTCGCAGGTTAATGAACACGATTGAGAATGGAAGTGGGCTTATGCTTAAATAGGAGCAAAAGGGGTACAACTATCACTATGGATCCTTTCAATACATCTTTGCAATGTAATGAACAAGGGTGGGAATGGAAATGAGGTTCTTATACTTGAATGGTAACAAAAAGAACTTGAGCTTTTCTACAACTGTCATTCATTCATTACTCGTCCTTTGCAAGTCTGGAGCCTAAAATAAAGTTATAGCAGTAGTAGACCTTATGAATATAACAAAAGTAATCAATGATGATAATAGACACATTTGCCTTTGCATGTTATCATTGTTAATATAGATACATTCCATAAGTAATCAATTACTTCAATAAAACTATATACTTTGCGGAAATATTCATAAAATATTAATGATGACGTTTTACTTGTTAACACCAGTGGAATTTCTACAGTTCTAGTTAGTTAGTCATTACTATTGTCCTTACGACATGATTCTTCATCTGTTCCTCCTGGACAGTCTTTTTCGCCATCACACACACTTTCCCGAGGTATACATCTTGTCATGTTAATTGCACTGCTGTTGCTACTTGTGTTAAAACTTGAACAAGGCACGTGTGTTGATTCACAGTCTAAAAATATACAATAAATAAATATTATTACCATAAAGAAAATGGAAAAAAATGATGGATGGAAATCAAAAAATATTTGTCAATTCGCAGCGTTCGGTTTGGTGTCTTGTGGAGTTTAGAGAGCTTGAGAGCAAAATCCTCTAAAAGAATTTCCCAAATGTTAGAAACTGTCAACCAAGACTAGAGTTTTGAAAATGTTCCGGCAGGCTGGCTGGCTTAGTGTGTCTCACGCGCTCATGGCGTACCAATGGAGCTAGAGGCTGAAACATTTATTTTTTATTATGCTGAAGAGACCAAGAGACAGACCCACAAATTGAGAACCATGCAACGTGCATATGGAAGAATAATGCTGGGCCTCACATGGAGAGACCACAAGACAGCACAATACGCCCAGGAGAAGACAGGAATCAGGGACAGCATAGAATCCATTAAAAATCTCAAATGGTGTTGGCCTGGCCATGTTGCAAGAATGGCAGACAACCGATGGATATCACGACTCACGACATGGATCCCCAAAGATCACATGCGTAGCCGAGGCCGACAGAATATTAGATGGAGAGACGTGCTCGACAAGTTCAGGAAGTACTGGCTCCGCGACGTCCATGATTGAGAAGTGTGGCAAATCCTGGGAGAGGTCTATAACAAACGACGGGCGTTAAAAGACTGATGATGATGACGATGATGATGATGATGATGATGATGATGATGATGCCTTAAGAAAAAAGTTTTCAAAACCTTCCCTAAATAGGTTTTTCGAGGTGGGATTCAATTTTCGTTGTCAGCTTATGTCAATTTGATCCCTTAGTTTGTGTTCAGCATCATTCATGCTTGACTTATGAATATCAAGATTTTCTATCCAACAGAAGGCGGGAGAAGTGACTATTTCAATGTCCACTCCTTTTTTTGCGATTGTTTATTGATCACCCTAACACAGCATGCTGCCAAAAGACATTGGTTATGTAACAGTTTCTATTAGGTGACTAATCAAACCTGTTGTATATTTATTCATTTTTAGATTTTTGAATACCTTCTTGTCTAGAAATATTGATTAGTGAAGTAGGACTTGAAATCTCTCTCAGAACATATTGTCTATAACTTTGAAAAGAGTCATCAACAATCCAAGATCCATTCGAACAATTGAACTCATTTTCCTGTTGCTGCTAAAACGTTTTTAAGAAGGCTGTAGAATGGATCGGTCGGAACATCAGTGACACAAAGAATAAGTCAAGTTGTCTGAACAATCACAGAACGCCTAAATGTTACAGAATATGAAATTATCATAATACAATAAAAACGTTAAACAATCATCAAAGAGGGTTTTTTTGCTTCATAAATAAAAGGGTAATTATCAACACCCCTTATGTAAAGTTAAGAAAAACATCGAACAAATTCCTTGCAACAGAGCGATACCAGACCATTACCACTGTGTACCGGTTTCGATTTTCGCTGCCTCGAGCCGGGGACCTTGTGTCAGAATAAGCTAAACTTAGTAAAAATCCACTGCGATTTCATTAGCATTTAGTGTTTATAGATTATGTGGTCATTCTAAATAAGTGAAGATATCGTACCTTATTAAGAAAATGTGCAAGAGTGTCGAAGAGCATTATACTCTTGAATCGTCTCCATTCACTGAATCAATTATCAACGTTAATCAAAGGAAGTATAATCTCCTATAGCAGATCTTACAATATAACATCATCTAATAAATATCTTTCTATGATGGAAAGAAATTTTATCCTTCAGGATTTGTTGGTATTGATAATAATGAATTATAAAAATAGCAATATTATGGGGAAATGGGAGAACTTACGTGTGTGTGAACAGTCTACTGCTGCTACTGAATTGCAACTACAATACGAGCCACAGGATGAAATCGAACAGTCTGTAATATTGTCTTCGTACCCCATGCACCTAACATATCGGATGGACGTGTAGATGTATTCTGAACGTTGTGTCTTAAAAGTTGTTCTGGCTGTTCCACTGTTGAATCATGAAGCAGAAGGAAATACAAAGCATATTATATTATATCAAATCATATTATTCATATATCTATCAATCTATCTATCTCTCTCTCTATATATATATATATGTGTGTGTGTGTGTGTGTGTGTGTGTGTGAATGAGGCAATTCAGAAAGTTATGTTTTATACAAATGAGATTTCTTTAGTTTATTTCGACGTTTCGCCAACCCATCCTGACATATTCGAAAAAAAGTGTAATGGAGATACAGGGAAATTTCTGGTTACATTGGGTCCATATCTTCTAGTGGGTGCGTTTACTTCCCGATTCAGACCCATACCAAGACATTATATGAGACCTCCCTGCTGACCAAAAACAAAGCCCATCCCTGTCCTCATTTCCTTGAAGGATTAAGGTCTTCTCAATCACTAAACCAGCTCATTACAAGACATGAATCCTTTATAACAGACAATTTTCTGAATTGCCATTACATATTTTGTATGAAAAATGACCTTCTGAATTGTCATTTATCTTTAAACTTGCCGGATAAATCATAATCTACATCAACAAACTGATCATATATATATATATATATATATATATATATATATATATATATATATATATACACATATATATATATATATATATATATATATATATATATATATATATATATATAAAATTTGAATTAACTTGCCTCAAGTCTTTTTCCTTTTCCTCATTCTACAACATTCTATCGAATCTACGTCCTTTCTCCTTTTATATATTTGTATGTATGAATGAACTTCAGAGAGGGAAGTAATGTGTCTCGAGGATTTAACTGACAAATAGCTATAAGATTTCCAGATAATTGATATTTAATCAAAAGGTCAGCATTAGAGAGAGAAAAAAATTAGTTATTTCACTCATAAGCAATCTATCAACCTTCGAGTGGGGTGCGACGTTTCATTATTGTTGCAGTCCCGGCAATGCAAAGAAAGTACAATTTTATGCCGCAGGCAAAAAGTCACTAAAGAAAAAAAAAAAAAAAAAACAATTCTGTAGATGCGACTGAAATTTTCAAATTTGAGATGAATCTTTTGTTAACTTCATTTGTTATGGAATCAACAAAAACTGTATTTTAACAATCATATTCCATCGGAATAAAACTGCATTCGCCCTGAGCACATCATACGTAGTATGAATATCGCAAGCATGATTTAGCATAATGCATCCTTATCATAATTGAGTTTAAAAAAGGCATATGTAACCAAGCCTCAGTCATCATAACAAATACATGAAATACTGTTTTGTGTGTGTCTGTGTGTTCGTGATTTGTCCGCTGCTGAAATAACAACAATAAAGAAAGAAAAAATAATTCAGGAGAAAGAAAGTGAAGAGAGAAAAAGGTTAGGTTTATTCACACTACCATTAAGTAACGTGAAGACGATGGGGCAAGAAAATCAACATTTTAATTTTGTCTATTACTCCTTATACTCAGATTCTAAATTAAACTCTTTAAAATTAAACATCTACTACCCCTGGCAAAAATGAAAGCAAATATGGCGCAAAACAATTTTTGTTAAATAGCCTGGCTATTTGATTTCATTGGCTATAACCAAAAAAATTAATCGATTTATTCAAATTGATTGCTTATTTTTCCAGTTCAAGTCGAGCCAAAAAAAAAAAATATATATGGAATCACCCGACGTCGAGGGGAAAATATAGAATCGTCTTGAATCTGCATTTCTGAACAAATACCAGTTCGAGTTTAGATATGCAAATCAGTCTTCAGTTAGAAGACTACTGACAGGCTTTGAGGAGCTGTTGGGCAAGGCTAATTGAAAGGGAAACGTGTCTTCAACATGTTAACTCTCAATTGAAATAATGGAAAGGATTATAAAGCCCTTTCAAGAAGAAAATCCAACATGAGGTGTTCCTAATCAGCTGTGTCCTTATAATAGGAAAAATACGTATGGAAACATACAGGTAGACCCCCAGAAGACACCACGGTATGAGAATAGAAAACTCAAAGCAATTTGCCTTGAAAAGAGAAAATACCCTGAAAGAAACAAATGAAAAGCCAACAGACGGAAACTGGAATCAATATTTGTAATAGAAGTGTGAGAAATCAGAAGAATGAAATGGAATGTACATATAGAAAAGCCAGGCATAAACACAATAACACCTAAACAGAAGAAAACAAGGATGCAATGGGCTAAAGAGAGGTAACCATGAAGTCGGGATGATTGGATGAAAGTAATATTCAGTGATTAATCATGGATCAGCATTGGCGAAGATGTTTATGTTGTTGCTTTTATCTCGTGCTGCCTAAATAAAAAAAAATAGAGATGGCTGCCTGAAGAAAACAAGCTAATTGCCCAATTCACTTATGGCATGGGGCTGCATGTCAGATGAAGGACTAGAGGGGATGGCAATCACTAAAGGGAATGCACTGGCGCACATTGAAATGTGGTCACTTCTATCATTCGATACATATAATGAATATCCAGTGATGATGAAATCCTTTTTTTAGGATGATAATGCATCTTGCCACAGAGCAAAGGATGTTGAAGATTTTCTTCAGAAAAGGTACATCAACTCAATATGGCCCTCAAACAGTCCGGATCTCAATCCAATCGAAAATTCATAGTGAAAATTTGAAACAATTTAATGCTCCATCTGATGGCATCAGATAAAAGCTGCAACATCATCGCCTTTGCCAATGCTAATCAATGATTCATCACTTAATATCACTTTCATCCAATCATTTATAATCAATGATTACTTTTCTCTAACCCAATGTAATCTTGTTTTTTCTGTTTAGGTGTTAGTGCCAGTTTTCGCTCAGCTGATTTCTTACTGTTCTATTACATAAATTGCAATGTCCCCCCCGTGGTCTACCGATATGTTTTTTCTTCCCATTTTGTTTACACTTGCATTACTTTTTAGACGCAGTTGGCTGGGAACAACCAACATCTCTTGCTACACTCCGTGGATTTGGATTTTCTTTCTCGAAGGAGTTTTATAGCCCTTCTCATTGTTTCAATGGACAGCTCTCTTGTTGGGAGCAAAGTATCCTTTCAATCCGCCAAATCCAATGGCTTGTTAAGGCCTACAAACATCATTTTAATTGCAGACTCATTTGCATATTAAGAGTTGTGCTGGTATTAGTTTCAGAAGTGATTCCATATTTTCCCTCAACCTGATCCGAAAAAATATACCAGAAAGTTGAATAATTCTATTTAAATTGTTTTGTGTCATATTTGTGATTTGTTTATTCACTATATAGTAAAAAAAATCACTGTGAACATCCTCTAAGTGTGGTGATTTCATAATTTCTGTGAGCAATGACTCTCTCTTTCCATTGAAACAGTCCATCTGAAGACAACCGTAGGATGAATCGTTTGACAACATGAAGGTTATGAAAAAGAGACTCAGTTGTCAGAAAAAAAACTGAAACTATTCTGCAGTATGGAAATTTTACTTACTTATAGCCCAATTCTCTGCAGACTACAGCAGCATTTCTTTGATACCACGACCCACAAGTTTTGTTCCATTGGCCATTAAAAAATAACTCAACAAAACCTTGATGAACGCTCCTTCCACCGACCAAGCGTACATTAGAATATGTCACTGGAAAAGACAACAATAATTGATATGAAAACTTTTCAACTTATAATCACGTTTGCCAATTACATTGTTACAATTATAGGAGGTCTGGTTTGGGAAGAATCAGTCAAAAATAATTACTTTTTTGAATGTAATTATATCACAAAACGTAAAAAGTTCGGTCGCTTTATTCATTGAAAATAAAAGACAGATTTTTACGTTAACTTTATTCAACAGCATATTTACTGGTTTGTTCCATCATTTTTTACCACCTTTCAGGCAACTTCGCAATGCCCTTCTCCCAGAATTTATCTTTTCAACAAAGAAATTCTCGAAGTACCTCTTGTAGTCTACCAAGGGATTGATTTTTATATAATTGGAATTTTTTTTGCCAATATAATTATATATTTTTTTAATCTTATTGAAAATTAGCTGTGAAGTAAAAAGACAAAATAATGTGTTTTTACATCAAGACTTCAATGTATGCATATCATAATATAATTGTGCTGTCTGTCGGTAACGCTTGTGTTAATTCCTAATCTTTGATCGTTGACCTTTTTGAAGGCTCTATTCGAGAGTCTAAACACGCAAAAATAAACTTTTGGTCAAAATTGCGAAATTTGGCGTTTTATCATAATTCTTTTCTGATCAGTCAAAAATACTACTTTTGTTGTTTTTTTTTGTTTTTTTTTTACAGAAAAAGACTGCAGCTAAACAATGGAATGGTAAAGCACAAGTAAAATCAGTGCCTAGTGATAAGAAAAGCAGAGACCTTGCTTCATTTATCAGGTTCAGATGAGGTCAGCATTGTAATTCAACCTCCATTTTATTCTACAACCACAATTTTCTGTCACTCAGCGTAGGTACATCATAAAGTATGAAGCCTAATGATGAAACAAGCATATATCTTCTAAAATAAATGTTTATTTTTCAACAGGGTGAAAGTTTTTTTTAATGAATTTATTTGATAAATCCTCCTTGTAATACCACGATTACATAAACAGTTAGTATAAGCATGACGCTCGAATACATCCTGTAATAATTTTTCATGAAAGAGTGATTACTTAGAATCTAACAGAAAATATATTTTTGTAAAAACTTTAATTGATACAGCACTGTAACTAAGAAATTTCAAATAAAGTTTTATTCTTATACGGTGGTCGCAAGAATTTTGCAAATACTAGTCTAGCAGCGGCGAGTTTTACATTGATCTGAAATTAATGTTTTCCTCTTAGTTTATGAATTTCCTGTAATTCGATCCTTGGGCAGGAACTTTAGGTAAACGCAAATTCTTTAAATCAAACTCTCAACTTACTGCAGTTCTTTTCGTCTTCTCCGTTGGGACAATCTATGTCATGATCACAGAATTTAAATTCTGGAACACAAATCGGTGATTTGGGACATTTTCTCCAGCCTTCTTCGCATTCTGCCAAATAAAATGAATTTAGAATGAATCAGATATTTTTTAGAGAATCTCTATTTTTCTATTTAAAAGCACCTCAACCATTTGTAATAAATGACTGTTAAAATAGACAATTAAAAATTTCAATGGAGAATTACAATCAATAGATGTCAACCAAAACTATATCTAACTTGAAATATCAGCTAATCAAATGTATCAATCCTTATATTCTTATAGGCCTATACTCAGTCCACTCTGCGATAGAAAATATACTTAGGAAAGAAAGTAGATCAAATTGCCTACGAATACTCTCATGATGATAAGAAATTTGCTGTCAGTTTGAGGTTTTTGTGTTTTGTTTTTTTTTCTAGCTAAATTTGCATAATCATGCTCATATACATTCATTTCATCAACCCGTATCCTTAACTATGTCAAAATCTGTTTGAAAATCTGACGTTAGACACAAATGAGTTAATGAACGTACAATGATAATTTACTGAATACATGGATTTGGTTTGAAAAGTTCAATTAAATCATCATATTTATTTAATGTTTATGAGCGGAAGTTCCACCCCTACTGTCAATTAAATAAAAATATCGAATAAGTTGACAAATTAAATAAATAAAATATATTTACCGAAGAATCCACATGTTCCATTTGAAATGTCAATAGTGTCCAATGCTAAAACATTCATCTCCCTTGGGTTAGTAAAAATTCTCATTTTATGAGAAAAAGTGATATTGTGTTTTCCTTTGCTTAGTTGGATCTGAGATTTCTGCCATGCATTGATGTTATTTGGTCTTATCGTCAGCATTGGCTTCCCATTGTCAAATATTTCGAATTCGCCAGAGCCATGGAAAGAATAGTAGAAAGTCAAGCAAGCATCAACTTTAAGCATCTCTTCTGGTGCATAAAGATTGTGTTGGGCACTTTGGTTTGGGTAATAAAAAGAAGACACGAAGTAACGCCCTGGAGATAGAAAAAAAAGTAATTTGGTTGGGAATTCCGACACATTCAAAATAATTGTTACAATTTCTAAGTATGGTACACCATGCTTTAGTATGTCTTCTTGAACTGGAAATCTATTGACGAGACAGCTTTCACAAACTAAATCTGCTAAACAATTATTATTTTTTATTATAATAGAGCAATATAGATTTAGTTAAAATCAGTAATAGTGTACAAAGTTTTAAGAATGAGTAAGATAAGTTTAGAAAGAGTATGAGCTTACAAGGCTTTTTTAAAAAAATTTTAAAATCTGACGAAATTTTCAAGAGAGTCTTATCAGTGTATTGTGTGGAATTTTAGATGTTGGCATAAATGTACATTGAATATGTTTTATGAATTTAGTAACCATTTTAATACTGACATTCTGTGTATAATTGGAGATGCCCCAAAAGTTATAGATGAATAAAATGACAATATAAACCAGTAACCTGTGATGCATGTATCAGCAATGACACGTTGCAAGTTTTTAGATGAAATAAATTAACAATAAATTGTAACAAAATCGTATATATATATATATATATATATATATATATATATATATATATGAGCAGATATACACACACACACACACACACATATATATATATATATATATATATATATATATATACACACACACACATACGTGGGTACTCACGCATAGAAATACACACAAACACAAACCCACTCGCACGCATACTCACACACATATACGTATACGTACGTATTCATGCATATATATATATATATATATATATATATATATATATATATATATATATATATATATATAAACACATACACAAACACACCATAGGATGCAAATCCTTGGTTTAAAGGGTTGAGTCAACCTTAGGCGAGTCGCACTTCAGCTTAAAACTCCATTACTCAGGCTGGAGATTTACACTACACACAGGCCTCGCCGTCTATGGTCTTACTGGTGAGAAGAACCCTTCCGAAGAATCTCCGTTTGCAGAGCCAGGCAATATATATATATATATATATATATATATATATATATATATATATATATATATATATATATATATATATACATATATATATATAATGTGTGTGTGTGTGAGTGTTCATTCATGTGCACAAATATATGCATTTTTTGCGTGGCTGGGGGAGGAGATTAATCTAATGAAATAGTTCGTTTCCGCCAATCGAACGACCGTAGTCATCAAAGATGGTGATGGGTTCTATCCATTTTTAATATGTGCGTGTGTTTGTGTGTGTTTTGATGCGTTTTTTAATTTGTTCCAGCGCTCCTGGTCATATCGTATTGTCTACAGACTTGAAAATTAGTATCAGTTCATCACTAGATCCCTTCTAAACGTTTTTGTTGTTTTTTTTACCTTTTTGAGTCTTATTTTGGGTTTATTGGTAACGTCTGTATTCTCCAGAATCTAGATGTTTCCAAATGAAAAACGCCAATGATTTCATAAAAAGAATTAATTCTGACCGTATTACTCTTCCATGATATTTTTTCACATAACTTCAATTTTTGATGCTAGGGTTGTTCGAATATTGACAGAGATGGCGAGTTTAGTTTCGTTTCATTCTGAGATTTTAAACTTTTAAATTATCATTACTTACGCTCTGCTTCATGAAATACATGTATTGAATCTTATTCCAGACTTTTTGTCACACACACACACATATATATACATATATATATATATAGAGAGAGAGAGACAGACAGACAGACAGACAGACAGAGACAGAGACAGAGACAGAGAGAGATTGTTGATCACTGTTTTAATTTACCTGAATAGAGACCTTGAGAATTATCTAGATCAGGATATGTTACTTCTCTTCCACTTTTGACAGCCCATTCCCCTGCCTTATACTCATAGCCACATTGATAGGGATGTTCGACATCACAAACAAGTGAAGTGGCTGGAAATGAACAAAAAAACAAAAACATTTTATATGATCATGTGTCCTTCATCTTACACCTGGTCGACTGGGTTGTCAGATTTCTTTTGCCCCACAAGAACAAATTAAGTATCTTAAGAACCAAAATAATAAAATAACTCAAAATCCATCATCAGATTGAGCTTGCAGGAAAAATGTATTAGGGTTTGGTACTATTTAACGAGGCCAATACGGCAAGGGCGTTTTGGTGTGATATTTCAGGTGACAAACCTATTTTGGCGTCTGCACATTTGTCACCGGGTTTGGAAATCTATCGGTATAGACAGTTTTAAAGGAACAAAATTACAATATATCTGTTATTTATTGCAAAAAAATTATCTTTTTTAAACTTGATTAAATGCTACTCACCGATTTTTATATTGAATTTATTGCATTATATACGAGTAAATACTGTACATTTTTACTTTTGTTTGAAAAACGTACCCGATGAAGTTGTCCACACCAAGAAAATGAGACGTAATTCTTCTCTTTATGTTTCTATTTATCTTTATCTTGATTTTTTTGTTGCCCGGTTAAGTTGGAGTGAAAAGCCAGAAAATATCAAGATGAAGGTAAATAGAAACATAAAAATGGAGGAATTGTTAACAGATTTAACGTTCCTATTCTTGAATAAAATTACATTTATAGCTTTAAAGCTTTTTAAGGTTTCACCTTTGAATGGCGATGAATCAGTCAACATAATTTTCTGAATGGCAAAACGTCTGTCGCCAAATGGGCTTACGCCAAATTAGATATCGCCCAAACTCTCACGCCAGAACACCTACGCCTCATCGCATTCCAATGAATCAAGATACATTTGTTTACCTATTGTTCATACCTACTTATGTGATATGATATCATATGTTCTCTTGAAACCATTTATTAATTTCATATCATGTTGTATTGTAACTATATCACTTGATACCGGCAAAAATGCTCATAACATTTTGGAAGTGATATTGAAGATTTAAAAATTTGCTTTTTTGATATTGTTAACAAAAATTGACAAATTTTTCTTTCTAATATTTCACTTTCATTTCATTGGGGTTCAGCATTAAGAAGTATATTTTCATTTCGATGAGAAAATGTGAAGAAAACAAATACGATACTCACGGCAATTCAATTCATCGCTGTTATCTTGACAATCGCCGGCTCGGTTACATTTACTCACTTGAGCAATGCATTTTTCGTTACTGGCACAAGCGAAGGAATCATTTGGACAAGCTTGAATTCGAAAAAATCAAATGAAGAATTTAAGGTTTTATTTTAGAACCACGATGACAAACAGTTCAACTTTCCTAAATAGCATTAGTATTAGAAATAGCTACTGAAATGTAATTCGAAAAAAAAACAAATGAAAGAATTTAAGGTTTCATAGTAGTAAAACCACACTGACAAACAGTTCCCAATGTCTGAATAGCATAAGTATCTATAACATCTATTGTGAAGTCGTTGTTTTGCAATTCTGGACCTTCTAGTGAAATCTGTCTTTCAATTCGTACATTTGAACGATTCAAGTGACTAATATATAAGTATGTAAGAGTAGATTGGAAGATTAGGACAAAATTCGTACATTTGAACGATTCAAGTGACTAATATATAAGTATGTAAGAGTAGATTGGAGGATTAGGACAAAATTCCTTTACAAAAAGTATCAAAAGTATTCTGTTTGATATTTATGAAAATTCAATACTAATTACTCACCAATTCTTTCGCAGGTCCCGTTCTGAAGGTTTACATTATCAATCACTAATCCTAAACGACTGGCAGAACCAGCGAATTCTAAGTATACGGTTCCAGCAGACAGTTCGAATTGCCCAATCGTCCATTTAGTCAGAGAAGTAAATTCAATATTCCATTTTGATGAATTTCTGCCATCGTCATAATGAGCCATCACTTCAAGCCTAGAACCAGTTCCACCAGCGTAATGGAACTGAAGACAAGACTGTTGAATTGTCTTTTTGGGTGACATAAGACTTGATGCTCCACTGTTTAGAGACATTGAATACGCTGCAAACAAACAAATTAAACAAATTAGTCGGTTTAACAACTGATCAACCCAGACACCGCATGCCAAAATAAATCCTTCATGTCATATATCATATATTCTAAATTTTGTCAAACGCCCCAACTTTAGGCCTGCAAACCGAGAAGTATGCAACGTGCACATGAGAGAATCATGCTCAACCTTACATGGAGAGATCACAAGACAGCACAGTATATAAGGAAGAAAGCAGGTGTTCGTGACATCATACAAAAAATATTAAAAAACTAAAATGGCAATGGGCAGGCCATGTTGCAAGAATGAAAGACAACCGACAACCGATGGACATCACGTCTCACAACATGGATCCCCAGAGATCACATAAGAAACCGAGGCCGACAGAACACAAGATGGAGAGATGAACTTGACAAATTCAGGAAATACTGGCTCCGCGATGCCCATGATAGGGAATTGTGGCGAATCCCGGGGAAGGTCTATGTCCAACGACGGACGTTAAAAGACTGATGATGATGATGATGATGATGATTATGAAGAAAGAACTAGAACAACAAGAACGTTTCTCACCCAAATTAGAAGTGTGAACCGATAAATAAAATGCACATCGTGACTTGAACTCATGACCAACTTATTGCCAAGTGCCCGTCTGACTAGTCTTAACGAAAATTCATCGTGAAGTCTTGTTCATTCTGATCAATAGATATAGCTCTACAGTAGTTGCAATAATCATCTTCAGTCGAAATAGAGGTAGAAATGGGGTTTGACACTGCTTGTTATTATTGTACTTCACTTTCATCGCAGAACATGATAATTACCAGACTGCAGATTTTAAAAAAAAGTTTTTTAGCTGTTTTTTCGTATGTATTTTTACGAGAACTCTTAGAGCAAATTTGGCCTCGGTTCAGCAGCCTATAAATGATAAATACCTTTGTAATACAACGAACTTGACAAGGAAAACAGTCATATACTGAAAATAAAAGACCCGAAAATTGAAAACACGAGTAAGAAACAATGCTTCATTTCTATCTTTTCTAAGCATACTAATACGT
The DNA here is from genome assembly GCA_963457665.1 of Thysanoteuthis rhombus. Lineage (NCBI taxonomy): Eukaryota > Metazoa > Mollusca > Cephalopoda > Oegopsida > Thysanoteuthidae > Thysanoteuthis > Thysanoteuthis major. Next base: position 18,012,681 of record OY735215.1, on the reverse strand, counting down.
AAAAAAATGAAATTTTTGATTATTCGTATACTGATTGAGTACAAACTCACGAGTATAAAGATCAAAATATTTTCAAAGCAGAGACAGTACAACGATTTGCTATCGATTCCACCTCATTCTGCTCTTTCCCCTTCCTCTGATGTATCATCCGTCTTAATCGAATCAGACCTGCAGCCAGCGGATACACGTACACACAGAGAAAATTTTAGCAACAACCGCTTTTGTGTTCGTATATTCGCATTAACCACTCCCTCTCTTTCTGTTATATCACAGACAGACTGACACGCCACAAATTACAATATAGATTTACCTGAATTGTTCAAGTACAAATCTGGATTCGCAAAATTGCTCAGTTCAGTGTGGTACCATCCATAGCTAAAGTTATAACCACAGAGATATTTGTCTTCAAAGTCACAAGAAATGGTTTGGGCTGAAATTCACAAAGAGTAAAGAATAAATAGTACATTACAAGCATGAAAGAAAATGCATTTTGAAGAACGAACAATTTCTCAACTTCGAATCAGAATAAGTGGTTCCATATCTAAACTTTCAGTCTCGAGTTGATAGAATGCAATACATTTCATAGTATGAATATGAACTCTATATGTTACAGTAAGATTGTGAAACTAGCGATTTCGTGAAATCCCTGATGAATTGTTTATTTTGGTGTTGACTGCGGTTAACTAAAACCACGGAAGGCGAAACAAAAGATAAAATGGACCGTTGTATTTCTTCATTTTATGACAATGCAAATGTCGTTACTGATGGAGTAAGTTTATTGTATTGGTGATTCCATGGTTATGGGGATTTATAACCAAGCCCTCTGATTTTAACATCTAACTACTTGGAGCATGTGAATCTTATTTTCGATCATTGCATATTTACTTTCATGTAAAATAGTGTAGATACTCACGGCAATTACTTTCATCGCTGCTATCAAGGCAGTTGTCAACCCGGTCACAGAGAAACGAATCCGCTGTGCACTGAGTCTGGTCTTCGCAACTTGTACTGTTGATTGAACAAACTGAAAATTCATGAAATGAAAGCATATTAAAAGAGCTTATGAGATTTCAACAATTATGGGCATTTTTGATTTTTTTGTGATTAGGAACAGACTCAAAAAAGAAGTATATTGAATAATATCTACAAGCACAGACATTGATATTTATCAAAAGATGAAACCTGGAGATCATTAAGTGAGATGTCAAAAAATCTGAGAAAATGATACCACGCAATCATTGAGATAAAGAGAAAGTTATCCAGAAGACACTGATCCTTGAGATTGAGAACGAATCTAAATCGAATTTCTAGGGTTACGAAGAGAAAATATTTTTTTAGACCAATTGTGATCAAATTAGTAAGTGAATTCCCACAGGGAGTTGAACGCTCCCAACTCTCAAAATTCTTAGACAAGGATTAGCACCACTCATTTTCTCCACACTTTCTTTATTTCGCTTTCATTCTTCATTTATCTTTCTCTCCACCGCCTTTCTTTACGACACACCAGTGGATTACACATCATTCTTGAGTTCGAAAATTTATAATATATAAAGATAATGGAAGATAGGAATGCAAAAGGGGTCGCTGTATCCTGCAATGATGCACACAGATTGTGCAATGGCTAGTGATCTTCTGATGAAGTGGTAATAGTAAAAAACACAAAACAACTTGTTGTTCTCTAGTTGAGGGCCCTCGTTTTATCCGGACGTAGAATTAAGAGAAAAATAAGAAATGATGAAGTTTCATTATTTCAAATCGACCGCTCGAAAGGCAGAGACGAAAGGACGTTTTACACGAATACTTTTTGAATATTTGTATATATGCTTTGAGAGGTGATTTCTTTTTCCATGTCATATGACCAAATATGAATGACGTTTTCTTCGGTCATCCAAGCTATGACCTTCTTTGTTCAATCCAACTTACTGGATATATCATAGTCAAAAATGTGTTTTATACCAATAATAGTAAAAAAAAGTTTATGAAAACTATTTTACTACATAAGTTGTCAAGATTCCCCTTTATCTTTGTGGTAACTGAAATGTCATACAATTAGCCAAACATCATTAACTATCTATTTAGTATAATTTAAAGTTGCACTCGTATATCTTGGTACCAAAACTTTTCTTTTCTGATGCGCACATTGAGTGAATATCGTCAACGAGTGCTTCTAATACCAACAATAAGTATCTGGGTCCAGGAAAAGCTATTATTCTGAATTTAAGACCGAACAAGCTTTATATTTCCTGGAATATTGGAACAACACTAACACCTTGATTTCTAGTCGTTGGTACATTCATATTTGTCAAAAGACGTGTGACCAAAACATTGCAGTGTGATAGTGAGCAATCTCACGACCTATTAAAATTGACTTCGATCTCCATCGGATGCCTCGGAAATGAAGGCTTATGCAAGATGAGGCCAAGCTTTTTAGTATCTGTCTATACATTTTTGTTAAGTTCATACGCAATAGAATCCTTTCCGTTTAGAATAAATCTCTTCAGAAAATATCTCAGAATAAATACTAGATCCAAGCTCTTGAAAATACTGCAGTTGAACATTAAGCAAAAACTAGGAACTAAACCAGGCATTTTGAATTCTATACACTGAAATCAAACAGTTTCAAATAATATAACATGTAAAACAGCTCACCTAAAGCAGGACAGGTACCATTACTAATCTCGATTTGTTCAATTTCAATCGAACAAGTAGAATACCAATTGTACACTATGTTAGCCTCAAAGATGACGTGGGTCTCAGCCTGTCTGATATAGAATTGTGCCTTTTGTGAAGAAGTGGCGTTATTTTGAAGACTTTGAAGATGTAGCTGTTTCTTTTCGTTGTAAGAAGTATACACAATCAGTTCACAACGATCTCCCAATATTTTGTATGTAATTTGTACGCAGCTGTCAGTCAAATTCCCTAATGGGGATATCAAACCATATATCCCACTTTGGGATCTGACAGTCATGTAATAACCTGAAAGAAAAAAAGAAATGGTATTTATTAACAGTATAGTCCTATAGACCATAAAAGAATTAAGGTATTTGATCTGTTTTAAAAAAATACAATGAGCATGAATTAAAGTAGAAGAAATTAAAATGAAAGGAATTACAACAATTTATTAATGAATGTATTCAAGACACGTTGAACTATTACATTATCAAATAACTCTGTGCTTCATAAACCTCAATTCTCCGCTCATCAGCGTAAAATTTTGAAATAATGGATGTTTGGCAGAGAGCAGACAGAATGTCGGGCATGAGCCTAGGTCTCTTGTTTCGAATCGGCTGACCACTTTCAACAATGGAAGTTGTAGCATGGCTGCCCTCTTTCCCGGTACTTGAAAGGCAAGTAATGATATTGTTCGTTACGACGCAGTCGGATCAAACAGTATCGAGTCCCCAAAAGGCAATTTGCAAGGGTATAGGTACAGCTGAAAATAAAGACTGTGGACGAAAATATGCGTTGTGGAACCGTATATGTAACCTGTTTCAGGGCAACGAGGCAAACATGAAGTTTAGAGAATGCCTCTCGTTTATTCTTTGTGCCGACCAAGAGAAGTACCATTGTTTTTGAAGCACAAAACGTTACTGACGTGAACAGTCAGAAGATTTGTGGATTAGACAAGAGTTGACTCTATCTCATTGTGTTACTTCTCTCGGACTATCTGAGCTGGCCTCTTTAAAATGAACAGCGTTCTCCTATTCTGCTATCAGCCAGGTTTACTTTCGAGGTAACATATTACTAACTTATTACCTTATTTCTTCTTTTCTATTTTTTCTGGCCCTGGATAACAATTGTGTTCTTGTATACCATCAAGGAAAGAAGTGCGGTCAACAGTCATAGAAGTACCGCAGAGGGAATACCTGTTGGTCATTATGCACACACCTATCATTTTCCTTGTGTTTATTGATCATATTATTTGTTTTCTATGAGAAATTGTGGAGTAAGGCAGCACCGAATTTAGTGTGATTCATTGATTATAACTGATCACGATCAGAGATATCCTTAAGAGCTCTCTCGGTAATTATCACTAAAAGTTTCACATCAGTAATAAGCGTTAAAATGGGTGTGCACAAAATTACATGGAATTAGACTAACAAAAATGTGCTTTACACAAACACACATAGATACAGTATCGAAATATTAAATTTTAACTTTGATTAGGTTTCTGTGTGCATTGCGCTCAGGACAAGTCATTACCAAATGAACATCTACACAATCTTTTGTACTGCCTCCTTTTTTCAACATTTTTTAGTGGCCTTACAAGTACTTATAGCTAACAAAGTATTGACAGAGACTGCATCTTCCAAATATATAATGATTCTATAGTGAAGATATGTATCTGAAACTACGCCACTGTGACATGTTTAGTTTGGTTTTAGCTAGTGTTGATTTGATATTACTACTTTTTTTCTATCTTAGGGTCAACAGTGATGGGGAAACTTTTTTCCTTTTATGTAGAAATTGAAGGGAAACCTCTCTTTCCTTCAAGAGCGTTAAAAGCGAGGGGAAATATTTTTTTCCTTTTACGTATCAAATTTTTTCGTTTCTTTTTAGGGTTCCAAAGTGAGGGAGAAATATTTTCCCCCATAAGGGATCAAAAGAGGGAAGGAACTTTTTTTCTATTTAATTGGTCAAAAATATAGATAGGCTTTTCCCTCTATAGGGGAACAAAAGAGAGGGGAAAACATTTTTCTTCTCCTTAAAGCGAGGGGGAACTTCCAAGTTTATTCCTCTTTAAAGTATGAAGAGAGAGAGAGAGAGACTTTTCCCCTTTAAGGGGCCCAAAGTAAGGGGGATTTTCTATCCTTGGTGGAGTCAAAACTGATTCAATTTAGGGGTGGTGGATACCCCCCCTGCATGGTAAAGATGTCTACAAAACCCCAAACTATATGTCCACAACACCAAAAGTCTGCAATGAATTTCAATGCTAGAAAGAAAAAAAAACACACAACAAAAACAGCTGTCTTTACCTGAATTGGATTTCATTCTCACCCAACCATCACTCTTGTAGCGAGATTGGTTCTTGTAACCACAGGCCATTTCATCGCTAAAGTCACAAGCAATGCTTCGCTCTAAAATTGAAAGCAAATACGTCATCATTTGAAAAGAAAAATGATGGAAGGAAACAATTTCAAGTTTAGAATATTTTCTAATAAATTACGAGTAAAAATTCATAATTTCGCAAAGCTTATTAGAAGAAAAGTAACATGAGCTATGCTGGCAACTTCAATTTCGAAATGTTTAAGAAGCTGGAACCAGAATTGTTAGCATATTATGTTTTAGTGTGTTGTTTAATAAATTGACCCATGGACTAAGCAAGAATTCGTAATTTCGTAGAATTTATGAGGAGAAAAAGCAGCATTAAATACCCTGTCGACTCCAATTGGCTATTTCGAAAATCAGCACTTGAAATCGAGACTTTTTCCTGGACTGTAGCACCAACCATTGGCTTTAATGGGGAATGCACAATAATCTAAGCCATCAAACATTCCGATAAGGGATATATTCTTACTTAATCATCCATATGAATGATTAGCCTCCTTTCTGTCTCTACAGACAATGGAACTTCCCCTCTAGGCGTCATGCCTGGACGAAGTGCATGGAGATCCAGGGACGCCCAGTCGTCAGAACCTCCTCTCGACCTTGCTGATACATCCAGGGGAAAGCATCTGGCATTAGTTTGGCTGCATGAGTATCGGAAGGACGTTTAATTTGGCGTCAAACCGGGGGGGTCATTTCCTGGTTTTGAATCAGAGTTGTTTCTCCTCCTATACTGGTAGCCTTCCCAAGGCTAGAGATTCCAATCTACCCTACTATTAGCTAAAGAGCCCAATATACTTTACAATTACATCCATATCTGGGAGGGGGTGGATCCATGCCTTTCCCACGGGCATTAGTGCAAAGTTTGAACTCGGGTCACCGATTCCATTGCCCGAGTTGTTACCGGCAACGCCAGTCGCTTCAATACATTTATCACCAATCTAAGTATGTGAATATTTATTCAGATTAAATACTTGCTACATAAAACATTCATTAATTATAAAATATCAACATTGATATTAGTATTAGCATCCTTAATTTTGTTTTTAACTTTATTGTTTTTTTATTATCAGCGTTGATATCAAGATTAATTATCCGTAAAAATAGTTTTTCTTTGAAATTGAACGTTATTACTTCATGTCATATCGGCGAAACATCTCGTTAATCACTCCATGACAAATATATACTAAATGTCTAGAATGGCCATTCGATTAATTGCTAGAGTAAGAAGACCCAAGACAGAGAAATTTCTCGTGAGATATCTCATCAGTTGCCCCAGGATAATCATTACTTTCACAGTCACCATCTACGAAATCTCTTGAATCACCAACCAATTCACTGACGGGGTAGGGCAAACCAGGAAAGACATTTCTCACGAGATACTTCGTCCGCTGCATCCAAATGTTTGATATTTGAAACTGCAGCATCAAGATTCCTTTAATAGAATGAAAAACATCACAATGCTGTAATTCACACATTGATAGCCTTCATTCAACGTATTATTTACACGGCTATTCTAATAATTTAGGGGTTATTTTAACACAAATGATTTATAACTCACCGTGACAGACGCCAGGTACAACAGCAACATCGTCGATTGCTATGTCTCCTAATGGGCCATTTCCTCTGATTCCAGTAAAAACAACAGTTGTACTTTCATTAACTGGCAGATTGACACATCCTTTCAACCAGTTCTGGCCCAAATCACCTTTCTCGAACCATTTTAACATCTTTCCTGACGGAGTGATTATGTTTACCTGTAGAGAGCAAAATAACAGACATATTTTCAGTTTGAACATTCTTTTAAGATGCAATAGACCCAAAGTAAATGAAGCGCCTGGAATTCATAAAAACAAAACAACACAGATGCGTACCCTAACCAGCTTTGATTAATAGTAATAAGAGAGAAACAGTAGAATATGATTATATGTTGCTAGTTATATTCATCTTGCAACCAAATACATCTGCAATTCCAGATAAAGAACTTTCCTGTTATTCGTAGGAGAATGAAGGAAGTTATCACATATGTACAGTTACTGCTACAGTCGAAGAAAATGTAAATGCTCATGCTAAATACATTATTTTTATATGCTTTCCGTATTTCTTAATTTGCTTTCCGTATCTCTCTTATTTACTTGCTGAATCTTTTCAATTTGCTTGCCTTATTCTTCAAATTTCTCCGGAAAAGGTATATCTCTTTCAATATACGTAGTAACATCTTGAAATATACAATTTTATTGCGGCAAAATCCCTGAAATATGCAAATGTATGCACTAACAAACCTTACAGAATGCTAATCCCCAATAACAACATAACCTCCAAATTTATATTGGTGGGAGGAAATATCCAAACATCCTAATGAAGTAAAAAAAAAAAATATCTTTGAAGTATTATTCTTTAAAACACATTGATATAATCTTTTTTTGACCAACCTGAAAATATTGAAATTTTTCTTTTAAAAAAATAAATAATAGAACCAAAATTATGAAAAGAAAATACTAGAATACATTGGAATAATAATAGGCACTAAAGACAAAATATATATCCCTATCCGTTAGCACTCTTTTCCCCAGTCTTCTATAAGATACCTGATTGGACACAGAAAAGCATCATCTTGAACATTTGGATCTTATTTTCTGAAATTCGTAATTAATTCAGATTTGAATTAATAAAATACATAGATTATAATGTGCCCTTGATTTAAAGAAATCAAACTAACAAAATGAATAAATTACAGATTGGTCTCCCCCCCCCCCAAAAAAAAAAAAATTGAACAAATTATAGCATTGTCATCTTTGTTTTAGTAAAATAAGCGAAAATTCGGTAAAATTTGAAAGGAAAACATATACAGTTGGAAAAAGTTACGTAACAAATGATCTCTACTTTGAACAGTAGAATAAAAGAGAGAAAACAAAAAAAAAGACAAAAACAAAAACATACGTATTTAATTATACATATAAAAAAAGATATCAATAAGTAGATGCATGCATGTTAGTTGCAGAAAAAATTATGTAACATATTTCGATATTTGATAAAGGTAGCAAAAAAAGCATACTGAAAGTAGAGATAACTATTATAATGTTAGATAGTGTACACAAAAAATATAGCTTCGATCATAGATGGATGGATTCAAAATGTTGCGCCCTACTTCCTTGCATTTATATTGAAGACGCTCAAACAGAGTTCAAACAAAATGAATTTGGATCTTTTTCTTTCTCATTTTATCTTGCTTGGTGTGAGATTAGGAAGCTAGCTATTTATAACTTTGTGAGAAAATGCATCTACATTTTCTTCTAAATACACTGCAAGTTTTACATTTCGAAATTCAGTGGAAATAATATAAACTCTTAATTTTGCCGATTTGTGCACGGTAAAATTTTGTTTTGAAGCTATTTCTAGCTGTTGGTGTCAAGCTGTTACAAATACTCCCCCTCACCATCCGAATTTTTGTTATCTGCAAATTTGACGACCATTAGAGACTACAAAAAATAAAGTTTTGAAAAGTTGTAAAATTGTAATCGTCAATATGCAAAAGAATTCATTCACAAGATATGCTAAAATGACATGACAGTCATTAATATGATGCAGGAAAAGTGTTGGTAAAAGTCTATTAGTGGCAAAAAAATCGTCTCCAGCCTTTACGTGTGTAGGTTTATGACAGTTCCTGTATGTGTATAACGGTACGGTAGGAATAGCATCAGAACATAGAGTAAAACATTGTTGCAGGCTACGGACAGTTTAGTAGGAAAGTCCAAGCCGACGAGAATTGGCCACTTAATACAATAGTGTTGAGGCTTGAGAAATTAAGTTCGTTTTGAAATGTTTGTTTACCAGCTTGTAATTTTTTTCAACAGCGAAAATTTGGCATGAGCAAAAAAGTAAACCGATTCATTTTACATTCTCTATTTTCGTTTGAAAACAACTGATATTGATTTTTGGATAAAAGTTCAGCCTTCGTTTGAGCATTGATGAGATGTATTTTGTTTTGTTTTTTCATTGAAAAGGGTGCATTTGATGTTTTCTTCGAGCTTTTTTAGAACGGAATGAAACAACTGTTATTGATAGTTACTTCGATAGCCTTATAGATTTTCCTTAAATTAGATCCATTAATCTTTAAAAACAGTCGCCAAAATTGTCTTCATAGATATATTCAGTTTTCAAGTTGGTCTGGCCATACCGATGGAGCTACAGGGCTGAACATTTAAACATTTACTCATTACATATGAAGGTTTATTCAGTGATTAACCTTCTAGCCGACTTTGTGTATCAGTTATCTTTTTCAAAACCTGCTCATGTTCATCATTCATCTATTCTGCTTATACAAGGCACACCTTTACCCCCTTCATTGTTAACAAAATATTTTTTTGTCTCTCTTGTCTTTCTTGACATTAACAATAGATATTTTTCTAAAATTCCTGCAAATTCCATCACAGAAATATATAACCTTTAGAATTTTCTGACAATTATTATTATCATTATTAATCACAGTAAGCTTACTTCGAACTAAATAGATACACATAGAGAGAGAAAGTTTAAGAAAGAGAGAGTGTGTGTGAGTAAGTTTATAATTTGATTTTTCTATCTAAAAAAATGCATCTTTTTTCAACGCCTGTCCTCGTTTAAAGTTGACAATTTCAATCAACCGCGTGTTGATCTCTATGATAACTGCTTTGGGTCGGGTAGGTGGGTCACAGAGACGGAAGAGTGGAACTTTTGTAACAAACAAAGTGGCAGCGATGACAGTCATTCATTTTTAGGCAGAGGAGGCAATAAGGTTCTATAATTATATATATATATATATATATATATATATATATATATATATATATATGTGGGGGGGGGTGTCTACACCCTCGTACCCTGGAGTCTACCATTGCAAAAAATATGAAGTAAGTATCCGGAGGATGTCCCTTCAAAATCGTTGGCCTCGGTCAAATAGCCCTACTATCCACCCTATTCACGGTCATGTTTCGGAGGCATTACTGTGAGTGAAAGAAGGGTAAGATTTCAGTTCCAGAACTTCTAGAGATTTGTTTAGAAACCTAAGAGATAAGTCAGTACGAACGATCAATTGATGATAAAAATTCAATGGCTCGAATAGGAAAACAACTAACAACAGTTATAAAACTGCAGCAAAGTTCAACGTATCAATTAGCATCATTTCAAATTTAACAGCATTTAGCAACGATGACAGCTCGACGTATGACTTCTATTTGATAGAATGAAGAACAAAAAATAACATAGGAGTGTGCATTACTAATGATCCGTAGTATGAAAGGTATCTATTTTTGTATTTTATAATAATCTATAGCCGAAATTTGAATTTTGCATCAATATGATAAACAGAGAATATATATGAAATGATTGGAAGTTGATGAGGAATCAAATATTAGCTGAAACCGCGTCAACATTTCAAAAGCTTATGGTGAGCCTTTGGTGGAACGGGAGTGAATAGATTAGTCATAGCCTTTTTCAAGGCGGCTAAATGAATAATATATATATATATATATATATATATATATATATATATATATATATAATTAATAATAATTAATGCTCCTCTATTCAGGGTTGAGCACTCTTTAAGTGAGGTAACTCATCCACTGTAAGCTTACACAATGCTCTTCTGTAGGAATAGAGCACTCTGGTGGATGAGGGATTTCTGTGTAAAGGAATATATCGCTCAAATCCAGCCTTACTGACTGTCCAGTTCCGTAGTCCAGAGGTAGGATATCGGCCTGCCGGTCTGAAGTGAAGGTTTCAATTCTGCCTTGCGGTACTGGAGGGGAAAGTCTATAGCCACACTGAAGAGATGTAGTACATCGAAACAGCTGTCCGTGGATGGCACAATAATATATATATATATATATATATATATATATATATATATATATATATATATATATATATATATATATATGCAAACTAGAAAATGACCAGTAACTTCCCTGTATGATAATACTCTCCCTCATGTTGCAAAACTGACGTTACTAAACGTGTATCAATTGAAGATGGGAATCTCTTACCTTTTTTTGAAAGAAGCAAGCACTTCTCCAATGAAGAAACGTCCGATGAATTTGTCGATTTTTTTAGGAAGGAAATTGAAGACTTACTACGAAGGTTGATTCATTTTTTGGATGGAGAGATATATTATTTCGATTAAATTGATAATGTTTTCTGTGGATATTTACAATTTATTTTGTTCAAATGAATCGACAATTTCATGTTTGAGGATCTCAGACAACGATTAAAGATTTTAAAAATCTATGTTACTTTAGTCACCACTGCCATAATATTAATCCATTTTTCATCCATCACAATACTCAATGAGGTATACTCTCATAATTTGATAGATAATCTTAGATTTAAATTTCATACAAAATTCATATGTTTGGGCAAAATTCTCTCAAGAAACTTCCAGTGGATGATTATTGTTAAGAAATAATAATATAAAAATGTTCATTGTCCCAACTCAACTACTTTGAATCAGTAGAGATGAAGGTTTGACTAAGGACCTCTTAATTTTTTCATCTTTTTTTTTAACAAAATAAAAATTCACCTGGAGAGTTCCAATTTCGCTGCCATACATACTGTAGTAGAATCTGAGGTAATGACCAGGAGGAGTGACGAATTGAGGAAACTCAAGATCGGTTGTGTCACCTGGACTACCAAAACTTGATTCAGTGTACATGAAATCTGTAGAAAGACAGAGAAATAAAAAAGAATTCAACAAAAAAACACACCAGATTAACTTTTTATGCAATCACTGCCATTTTATGTCCCTGTTGCGATCACGGTTGAATTAGATACATCCAAGGCGGTCGGCCCTGACGAAATTCACCCGAAACCGTTTAAATATCTTTGCAGTGATTCAAATTTTGTAATCGCAGTCACAAAACTCTTATTATTATTCGTATTATTGGAGAAAAAAATACCGGACATTTCGGGAAAATGGTGAACTTGTAGCTTCACATAAAAGAATCCAATACATTCAGCATGCAATTATAGGCCTAAGTCTCTAACATGTACTTACAATTCATGAGATGTTTATGACTGCTAATACAGTAACAAATCAGTATGTTTTAATTTCTGGAAAATCAACATTATCTAATTTGTTAGAAACTATTAATGTTATAAATGAATACTTGATGGAACGGCGTGCAGATATTTTACAGTCAGATTCGATAGTGTATTATATGATAAATTACTTGTGAAAATGGAAGATTTGGGGATTTCAAAAATGTAATGAACATTCCAGGTGATTCATTAAAAGATAGGAAAATGAAAGTTAAAGTTGGGTATACTTTTTCAGGAACAAAACCAGTTATGTCTAGAGTACCACAATGGTCTGTATTGGGGCCGTTATTGTCCCTAGTGTTTATTAATGATCTCCCAGAGAAATTAAAATGTTTCACTGGAAATGTTTGCGGATGATGTAAAATTATTAGCTGGATCAGAAGATCACACAGGCAGACTCATAAAAGTTGGAACTGTGGGGACCTACGTGGAACTTTGAATTTGATGTGGATAAACGTAATGTACCTCAGCACAGGGAATAAAAGTTACGAATACACATTGGGAAATCAACCATCACAAAAAAGTATCTGAAGAGAGAGACCTTTTTGATCTAATGATCAATTCAATTTTGAAAATCATATCCCTTCAGCAGTAGCTGAAGCTAAGTCCCAAATCGGTTTACTTAGCAGACATATTATATCAAGAGATCGATACGCTATACTGAGAGTTTATAAAGTACGACCACATTTTGGGTATAGTGTACAGGCTTGGTCCCCTAACGCTAAACATGGTAATTGGAAATTAATTTTGAAATTGATGACAACACAGAGAAAAATTTCCAGAATGATAATTGGTATGAGAGATCTAAGTTATATGGACAGAATAGAGAAGTTAGGCATGACTACATTCAAGAGGAGACTTAATTGAAACTTTCAGGAAAATCGTAAAAGCAAACTGATTTTTTCTCCCAAAGCATTCTGAAATGCGGGAATAGTTTACCGTACTATGTAAAAAAATGGTACAAGTATTAATAATTTTAGGTATAACTTAGATAAATCTAGATAATATGGAACGAAAAATAAATTGATAGGGCAATTTCGGAAGTTATCAGCTAAAACGTGTAGGAGAATTGATTAATAAAATGTGCTTGATAAATGTTCCTCTGTACTGGTAAGAAACATTTTTAATACATTTTTATAATTTGAATTAATGTATGTTTTAATGTTGAATGATTATTTCTAATACAAAATTTCTAAAGAGATGCCCGTAGAGGCATTTCCATTTAATAATAACGAATTATCAGTATTTCATAACATGTTTTAATAAGACGAAAGTTTATGAGCATGTGTATGTGTATGTGTCAAATATTGATCTCTGCACGCCATCTCTTACACGAAAAACGCATTAAACATTTTTCACTAATAGATCGGTAAATTGGTGTGGCATATTACATTTAAACTGTTATGGGAATGTTGGTTCATTTTTGTAAGTTCATTAAGAGACGTTTAATCAATCTACATTGTTTATTACAAATCTTCAAGTTCAAATAATCAGGATAAAAAGACCATTATTCATACGTCATTCATAATTGTAATAAATGGTAATGACAAATAATGATAATTAAAACTACTCACATCCATTGCCTCCCTTGCTATGATCTGCATTGGGTCCTGTTGCAGATGAGTTAGTTCTTCGTCCCCTCTTCCATTGGAATTGGCTTGCATCTCGACAGCTTACGTTATATCCACATACATTCGGTTGATCAAATGTACATACTTCATTGAGAATACCAACTGTTACAAATGATAAGGTAATCTTATGTTAAAAGCTGAGTCAAGTTGAGTAATGATTTGTAGATCCCCCAATTTTTTTGCATTGTTTAATGGGGATCCGCAGTTTTTCTGTAAGTATTTTCAATTTATCTAGAAATTTATTGATCCGTAATTTATTTATTGAATTGAGTAATAACAAACAGTAAACATTTAACTACACATCAAGTGGTTGGTGTGCATAAACAATTGTAAATATTCACATCTTAAATACCATTCAAACGATTTATCATTACACAAAATGGCAATTCCATCTTGATCGAAGAATTTGAATAAATCGATAGATAGTACTGAATTTATAAATTACCAGGTATACTTATTACGAAAGACATGCGTTTTAATGAAGTTTGTTTTAATTTTCAGCACTACTAATGAGAAATTTTGGCCCTTCGATATTGGTTTCACATCAGCAGCAGCAGTAGCCTTTTGTGGTGTGATCCTAATGTAAATAAGTTGCTATCTTTTGAAAAGGCAGTAACAGAAAAGCCTTTTTGCAAACTTGTGAGTTGAACAATCGACTTAAATACTATTTCATTGCTATATCATTCACAAATGGAAAGATCTTGCAAACCAAGCAACCTATTCAAAAAGGGCTGCAAAAGAGGCTATATTTGACATGATTTCAAAAACATGAACTGCAAGAATTCTTTATAGATTATTCATTTACGTGCAGAAAGTCAACCTTATAGATCAACCAACAAAAGATATTTGTATGAGTGTATAAAATTAGGAATTCGAGAATTCTTAAAATGTTGAGGTAATTTCCAAGAAAGAAAATCATATGAAGAAACCTTACTTCATAAGTTTTAATGTCTTCTATTGTGACATTTTTCGGATATCAATAACCACTTTGTCTCGCTATGATCAGTGCCCGTGTACAAAGCAGACGACAGATAGCGATCTTTTTTAAAGAACGCAGTTTTCTCTTCTTATTATCAAGATTTAAGTATTTGTTATTTTCTGTTAGAAGTATAAACTTCCCGTGTAGAACATAAAAAAAGGAAGGGAAACGCCCTGATAAAATTAACATTTATTTTGGATTTAGTAATAAAAAAAATCTGTGGAAAAGCATCCCAGAAAAGGTTTTAGGTGAATGGCGATTTAAATGCGATTTCTGTTGTTCCTCGATGCAATTTAATGAGTGAAAATTGAGCTTACCAACACATGGAGATTCGTGGTAGTAAATATCATCAAGCATTATGGAATTTCCATATACGGGACCACTGATGGCAGTGAAGTTTGCGAATACCTCAGTATTTCCTGGAAGGTCCATGCAACCCATTACCCATCCTTCTACGTCCATTCTAAAGGATTTGGGTTCCATCATATTTGCCATGTTGAATACTGATGACTGGTTAAGTTGAACGATGAGTTTCCCTGGATCTGAACCAGATACTTTGTAGTAGAACTGTAGACTGGATGCATTGGTACTTTGTTTGATATCAGTTGTCATCATGGATGTGGAGATACCTTCCATACTGCTGGGAGAAGTTGCCATAAGGTAATGCCCTGAACCTAAAAAAAGAAAAAGATTAGACATTGGTGATATTGATAAAGAATAAAATCCTCGATGAAGCTCTTATCATCATACAAATAATTTATAAAAAAGCAAAAAAAAAAAAATGATATCTCATTGATTCTGGCATTTATCTCCCTTAGTAGAAATCTGAAACCCTTAAATAGACCCATCCAATCGAAAACCCTTAACGCAGTCATTTGACTTGAATGCAGTCTTCGAACATTTTCCTGGGAGCACTTTGGCGTTGCATTATCATGCAAAAGTAAAGCACCTTTCCCATTAACGAGGTTTGCTTTTTCACAATGAATGGTGCAATGCTTCCAATCGACGATAATTTCTCTCAGCATAGATAATCTCATCACGATTTAACATTCATGATAGACGATACCCTTTATATCCCACCAAACACAAAGCATTACCTTCTCACTGGTAACAACTTTTTTTTCCAGAAATGCTTTGATAGCATGACTTGCCCTTAATGATGAACAGATGGTGATTCTCTGATTGAGTTGAGAATTGGTCAGATCATTGGAACCAGTTGACCGAATGTCACCATAACTATCTAATAGAGGTAGTGATCTTTTTATAGGTTATATTGAACAGATTTTCAATTTCTCGAGCTGTCGGCTTGTTTTTTTTTTGTTGTTGTTTTTTTTCATTTAGGATCAGGAGAGCTTGATGCCAATTGACGTCAGTTGTCCAGAATGAGGGGTATCTTTCAGGGGAAAATTGAACAAACTATCACTGTCATATCCTGACTCTTAAGGCTCTATTCCCAAACAAAATACAGCTATTCATCGCTGATTCTGGGGCTAATGAACCCTTTTTGAACAGGTGTGCAGAGACACAAATTTGTCTCAGCTACTCTCAATTTTTTAGGTCGAAACATTTAAAAGATTTTTCAACAGATCATGAAATTTCTGTGGAAGAGAAGAGGAATAAATAGAACAGTAGATTTTATCGTTGAAAATAGACTATATATCACGTACCATGTGTATGATCAATACCAGTTTTCATAATCCACCTGTAGTATCTGTATGTGTCAGATGAGAAAGTGTAGTTACACATTCCGTTTTCAAAGTTACAGTTGACTGGATCTGAAATAATGAATGTAATGTTGATAATATAGTGGAATGAAACCCATTCAAAATGAGTATAAAAGTATTTCCTGAAAACTGTTCAAGAAAAATCGATAGCTATGCGTAATTTTCAAATAAAGAAGAATGAATATTTTATCACGGTCTACAAAACGATTAGCAGGCTGATAAAAAATGTTATAGTTGTTTGGGCATAGCATATATTTTGAAGGATTTAAAAGTACCAACAAATTTAATTTTGTTTTTAAATTGTAGTTTTAATATCCCCGAGATAATGTTCGTTGGTTGCATTTCTCCTGGCTTTACAATGATCATTAACTTAAAACTCAATACAATTTTTAACATTTATCGTTTTCTGAATCCACTCTCGACAAACATACAAAATACCCCTCAAATCCATTCTCAACTTATTTTATAGCATTTTCCATTTCCCAGTGAAGATGCCATTGAAATGTATTATTAATAGACTTGATATAGGTTTGAACAACATAAACTTATACTGAATTGGCAGAAGAAATTTAGGAACATTATTGAAGTTCAGATACATAAAAAAGTTATGAACAATGGTAGTACGTCATATTCGGAGTTTGTATGCTCTTCTGGGATACCCTGTATTCGTATTTGTACGTGTATTGTCTTTTATACGCAAGTTTTGAGGTCACTACTTTTCCTGGAAGATTTTTACTCGCAGAACCTCAAGAAGACTGGAGGCCGGGAGGCATTCAGTCGAAATTGTTCTGTTATATGAAAACGAAACAAAACAGGCTATCAATTATATGACTGCCACAAAAACCTTTCAATATTCAACAAATATGAAAACTAAAATAGCTCTTACCAACTCACTCGTTGAAAGTAACTCTTACAGTTCAGATAGTTATTTCGATTATTTTGGTTTTCATTCAACTCAGTAATACAATTTTCTTTACTGTCTTTGGTTGATAACGAATAGTATAGAAGGATTATCGCAGCAATGTGTTAGCGTTTCCGCGTTTTAAAAGTCAGCACTCACACTATATATTGAGAACAAAGCTGTATGCTTTGTCAGTCGATAATAAACCAAGAAGGAAGCAGTGAAATTCATGACTGTTAATATCACTTTTGTACTGATCCCCATGGGATAGTTCCGGGCAAAGTATTCCAAGTTTCATTCTCTATCACCATTACTTCCAACAATAGCATACCGTGATATTTATCCCAGAAGAGAGTGAAGGTCATGCGACGCAAAGTTTCTTTATAGGTGCGTGCAAGCACCTATTCTTTGAAAAGGTGTAACAGCATAAAATTATTTATTTAGATAATTTAGATACTGAGCGCGATCCACCAGCTGCATTGATCGTAACACTCCAATAAATTTGTCGATGATAGGATAGACTGCAAAATAGATCCAGTCTCAAGAGAAAAGGCCTTTTACTTTGACAGTCAGCGGTTCACAGATTGATCGCTTCGATTCTGATCAACACTACTTCCTTGGACAAGACTTTTGTTTATATTTGTGATAGTTGAAGAGAAAAGTGTGACTAAAAACACAGAGATTTTCTTAAATGTTGATGATGTAATTGAAGGTACAATACGCTTGGAGTACATACAAAAGCCTTCGAAAATCTAAAATGCATCATGTCAAACAGGACTTTTGTAGTGTTGCTATTTAAAAGAAAATATAATTGTGTGCTAGTCTGGCGTAACATTTATACTGAGTGTGTCCTTGAAAATTGAAAAAAGGAAAAAATTGCCAAATCATAAATCGAATATCTCTTTTTTTTTAATAAATATACTCACTTGGGCAAGGTTTGGTATCCAAGAAAACGTCGTCCACGGCGATATCGCTTGTATATGTATATCCTCGTACAGCGACCAACATAACCGCGCTGATTTCCGCGTTTAATCTCGTGCAGAAAAATTTCCACGAATCGCCTTGATTGCCAGAGATTTTCCAGACTTCTTTGCTTGACTTGCCTGAAAAGTATCGCAAAAGCAAACTGCCCATACTTTGGCCATACATGTGGTAATTGAACTTCAGATATTTTCCTTTGGTGTTCTTAACTGGGAATTTGACGGATACAGCATCCCCAACTTTGCCATAAGAACTTTCGGCGTACAAATAATAACCTGAAAAGATATACATGGATTTTTCAGTAAGGGGTTTTATATGTTGCAAACATCGAAATCGACTTCTAAAGTAACAATTTATCGTAGAAGACGTGTATTTCTGAACATATATTCTTTTTAGTCGTTGCTAAATGTATATACCAAATATGTAAGCAGGTATATATTGCCATTGTGCTCTACCTAAATGCTGGAACGTACATATCAATCAATGCTGTCGTTGCCTATTCTTTTATTTAAACAATCGAAGGACAAACTATTTTGACTCATTAGATTCTGGATTAAAGAAACAAGAAGTTACCTGTGCTCTGCCCTGATACATCTCTGGTTGGACCAGTTCTGAGGGAGGAGGTCGGACCTCTCATTCTTCTCCATGTGTATTCCTGATGAGCAGTGCAATTGATTTTGTAGTGACAAAGTTTCGTGTTGTCGAACGTACAAACATGATCATTTATTCCCACTGGAAAGATAGACAAGATAAATAATGTAACTCATGAATTTTTTCGTGTAATATCATAACATTAAAGAAACATCCTATAGATATGTTCTGCACTTTTTACGATTCTTCTTTAAGATTCACTGTCAATCTTACAGCAGCAGAGCCATCGACCATTAATTTTATCCCACTTTGCATTGTATTTTCATTCAAACCATTTTGCTTACACGTACGTTCGCATGTACATGGAAACACACACACACACACACACACACACACACATATATATATATATATGTATACATATATTTGTGTGTGTGTGTATACAGAGTGAGAGGGGAAATAGAGGAAAGAAAGAAGGGTGAGTTTGTGGTTTGATTTCACAAAAATATGACCATCAGTGGCTGCTACAGGAATACGGCATTGTATCTAAGTATATATATATATATATATATATATATATATATATATATATATATATATATATATATATATATTGTTTATAGAACTCACTTGATATATATATATATTTTTGTTTATAGAACTCACTTTAAAACTTTGCGAATTCATCTGGCGTAATATACACACATGCACGCATGCACACACGCACACACGCACACACACACACACATACACACACACACATATATATATATATAGAGAGAATATTAGTAATGCCTTTGCTAGTCGGTTTCGTTATTCATTCATAGTGAATCATCTTGAATGAATGCTCCATAATTTCGGCCTTGCGCTAGACTTGGCTCAAATGAAACAAATGAAAATATTCGCACGAATACACTTGTGGGAACACACATGTACACTTGATGAATTATCTGTTTAATCCATGCATTGCAAAAATGTTGTTATGCATCGACTAGATTAGACCTCTTTGCTAACATTGTATGTAACAATCAAATAGGTTTGAGAGTAATCAATGTTCCACGATGGATCTTGCCACACACATTCCTAGTTTTTTTTGGGGGGGGGGGCAAATAGTAATTTGTGATTATTTCGTATAGTTTTTGATTTGGCGTTAGATCATGCAAACACACACACACAAAAATTAAACTAAATGTGTATCCACGTGTGTGAGTTAGTTCAATATTGTAAATGACTCAACAATACTCACATCCACAACTTCCGTTGGAGACTTTGATGTCGTCGAGGGCAAGACTAATACCTCTCACTGTTCCAGTAATACCAGTGAACACAATTCTTTTCGTCATGTTACCATATTTTATAGCATTTGGGTGCAAATCCATGCATCCATAGTTCCACCTTCTGCCATGGTCCCCATTGTCTTGCCAGTCATTTTTACTCCAAGAATTCAGAGGAGTGGACTTGTCTTTGAATGACACTTGCAACTCGCCCGGTGTGGCGCCAGCCATGTAGTAATAAAACTCAACTTTCATATCACCGTTGATTTCGATAGGCTGTGATACGAGATAACTTTTCATTCCTTCTCTTGGGTAGGTGACATCCATTGACGCATACGATCCTACAAAGAAATGCCATTAGAATGAGTAAACGGTTAAAAGATATAATTTATTTGTCATTACTTGAAACTTTTTTCCCTGAAAATTACCGATGACAAACCAATTTTTGTGGAAAAACGCCTTAGAACAAATCTTGTTTTCAAGCCAGTGAACAAAAAAGGACCATGCTCATCAACTGAAATTGATGACAGTAAATTGGAAAAAATACTCGTAAATAATGAAATTGTAATTACTGATCAGAACAATCTTGATATTTCAATGATTACATACACCATCCTCAGACATATCAGAATGAATAAACGCTGAAATATAAGCAAAATGACGTACACTTGCACATTGACTGAATATGACTTTAATACTAAGAGTAGTACTCCTTTTCTTTGCGACAAATTCATTTTTCTGCTTTTCTTCACGTTTGTTAATTTGCTTGATTGTATTTGGAATATTTTACAGAATGCTGGGAAATCAACCCCTTATCCTGCAATAAAATCTACGATTTTCATCATTTGGGTTAGTTTCGGGCGATGAGCTTGAGAAAATCGTCTCCTTAGGTGGTTCGTTAAAAAATAGATATTTAGGGAAAGAATTGAATATTACCAGAAGTGCTATTGGTTGAATAATCATAAATCGGAGCTTTGTATGAAGATGCAGAAGTAAGGGACCAAGTAACGCTTGAGTCATTTCCTCTGATTATCTGATATCCACACATTCCATTTGTAAATGTACAGGTTGCTCTGTCTTTTGCTGTTGAACAGAATAAAAATATATAAATTGTCAAGAACGAGTAACACGGAAAAAATGGGAATTAAACATCAAGAATTGAATTTCATGAAATAATTTATCGTGTTTCAAAGGGGAATAAATCAGTGCTTTTACGGAAATCTCGTTAGCCCTCTCAAAAAATAATATAAGATTTAGAAGTATATGTACAAATCTCTTCATTTGGAATGCTACTTGTTGCTTTATATATGCGTTCCATGATCAAAGCTATACCAGTGTACTTAGTTGATCGTCTGATTCTGTTACGTGTACTCAGTCACGTGATTAGTGAAGAATAGTGTTTTCATTTAATCACGTAGTTTTCTGAATATGAGACCCATCCTTTGATCACACGGGCCAAGATCCTCTGGTCAAGTCACATCACACTAATACATCGTTTTTGTAACTAGCTGTAGAAATATGACACCAGACAACTGAATAAGGGTGACTTGTACTGATGGTATGAATGGAAAGTATTACAGATCATGAAACATTCACCAATACTCTCCAACATTAATATCATAATAGCTGAAACCATGGATATCCCACAACTACTATCAATCATCTCATGCCTTTGTTTTTCTCTCATCTTAGGCCTGTATCTTCTCGTTTTTGCCCTCGGCATTTCCTATCCATTTCATTGGTCAATGATTCTATCTGTTATACCAACATGGATAAATTTCACGTGTAAAATTCACCCCCATGTAAACTACCTCACTTACTTTTCTGTCTATTCCCTTTTTATCCTCTTATTAAACAAATTCAATTTTTCCCCATCCCTACCCCATCAGACACTATCTAAGTCCTCTCTCTCTCTCTTCCTACCCTCTCATTAAACTATTTTCTCCACTTTCTTTCCCTCTTTCTTCTTACCCTTTTCAGTAAACTACCTAAATCTCTTCCTTTCCCCTTTCTTTCCAAAGAAAATATGTAATATTTTGAAAAGAATAAATGATAATTATGAATAGATGAGGCAACCATCCACACCGGGAAATAGGTCACACTGGATAAATGTATGAAAGACTATTAATATAATTGATAAGCGATATTTGTTAGCATATTTCTGTGGCTGATATGGTTTGCATATATCTTACTAAAAATATGTCATTTTCCCAGTATTTCTTTGATATTTTTAAATATCTGCATTCTATCCTTTCCATTTATTTATTCTTAATCTTATAATCACCAACTCGTCAATTGATCTTTGTAATTGAAACACTATTAGAGCTCGTGTACAAACAAATTTGATTGGAAGCAACTCGAAAATATTTATCAGACAATATTATTGACTTTCTTGATACTATGAATTCAAACTCATCACTAAGGCCAAATACTGGTGAAGATCCAATAGAGAAGTGTGTTATATCTTACTTGCGCATCCGTCTCTGGAAAAGTAAATGTCATCTATTGCAATGTCTCCCCTATAACTATTTCCGCGTGTTCCCTCAAAGATGACTCTTTGTATTCTGTAAAAAGATGTCAACATATTACAAATAATTAGAGAATACCTGTAATGATAAAATTTCTTAATCATTATTCAATTAAAACAATCTTTTAAGTTGGTAATAAAAGTTAATAGGAGAGTTTATAGTTGTTTCGAATAGAAGCTCTAATAGACATCTCATTTTATTGTTTTATCCAATTTGTCACTTAAAAGACTGCTTATCATTGTATCGACTTTGGGCTTCGAAAGGGTTGTTAGAGGTTCAGATGCGTTGTTACGGGTTATAATTTATTTTAAGTATGAAAAGGCTATTTGTTATCCTATATCAATATCTCAGGTGAAACAACTGAATGATCAAGAGATAGATTAAGTGTGAACAAAATGTAATTCTAGTTAGAAAAAGTCTAATAAAAGTGTTTTGCATATTGGTTGCCTGTAATTATACTGGAATGTAAAGTCTCATAGAATGCGCATAATACAAAGCTATAATGATAAAAGCCAGAGCTTTCAAAATTATGTGTCGTGACACTTGGGTGTCTCGCCAATAATCTCTAGGTGTGTCGCAAAATTAAGTCAAATATTATATCTTTTTTCTCTTTCGGAATACACACACATGCGTGCAAACATCGTCGAAAATCAATCAACTACAGATGGATAAAAAAGTACACAAAAATATTCGAAAAGGAATCACGATTGCATATTAATCCAATATTAATACCAAGCGTTTATTTAATTCAAAATGTAATATTTCATATCATTTATTCATACTGCCATTTTTATCTATTCATTTATATTGTTTCATATTATTGCTCATTATTATTCATATTATTAATAAACTATCAATATTTATATTTTTTATTAATACAATTACATTCATTCAATAGTATTTAATATATATTATCACGATTACAGCGGATAATGAGGTGTAATCCAATACAATTGGTCCAACATTGAAGCCTTAACTTGTTCAATTATTATTTATTGAATGATCCAGTGCGCATATATTTTATGGCCTGAGTTTTTACGTCTCTCTTCAAATTTATGCCAAGTCTTCCATCGTAGTTGATTTTTGACAACGGTTACACACATGCATGTGTATCCCGAAAGAATGTCCTGGGGGTTAGTCCTTTGGGGGTTTAGCATATATAGCCAGTCGAAAAAATACATTCAATTCCTGATGTGGTCATCCATCTGAATGACTAATTTTTTCTTTCAACGGCCACTGCCTGGACCTGCAATTTGGCATAAATATCGTTCAATTATACGCTTCTACAGCTTACCAATTCCATATTTCACATAGTAAGATTGTTACTTTCCTGGTGTTGAGTTACGATTTGTGCATTGAAATATAGATAAAATGGGTAAAATGAGTCAATTTTTAGTAAAGAAAAGAAAAGTTGTTGATGATAATTCTGAGGATCAATAGAATGTAGTACTAACAGATAAAACAGTTCAGAACCCTATGTTCAAGGCTCTACATTTACAGGTAGGACATGTACAGAAAAAATTTGAGAGCCTCGTGTATGCAAGAAAGATTATATAAAACAGGATGTAGCGCCCGCTATACTTTTAGTTAGGAATTAAACACGAAAGCCTTCTTTTAGCTGGTTATCGAAAACGTCACTTCCTCTCCCGATCCCTATAAAATCCCTGGACGCACATGATCCAAGGCTCCTCGGCGCCAGGACCCCTAGCTGGTCATACCTCTGGCCCCGGCACTTGTTGCCGGCTACCCTTTCTCTCTCTTTCCTTCTCCCTAAGATCGTTATCATTTCGCCGACCCCCCAGCCGATCCGATCTTGACCATTTTCCCACCGTGACCTATCTATGTACTAACTTTGCCCATTTCACTTCACCCATGTCGTGGCATCACACATGCACACAGCTACGCAGCTACGCCACCGTATCTTCACCACTTGCTACAAACCTCTCAGTCTCGTGAATGAAGTGGCAAGGCTTTTTACTATCCGATAGTCACAATAATCTATCCTAAATTTCTTTACTTCGGGAAACACACATGAATAAAACTCTATATTCTCTTTCTTTTATAGTCTGTTAGTCGAGAGTCTGTCAGCGTCGGAGAATAGCCCCCAAGTCCACGCGCATTTGGCAGTTTGGCTGGCACACTGAACCCGGTTTTCACGTATTACCTTGGTACAATCCAAGACATACGGATTCACAAGCAGTTCAGGCAACTCCACTTCGACACCAACACCGTACTATCAAGGACAAGAAAGTTCCCACCTTTCACTATCTCTTCTCTTCTCATCACTTTAGACGATACGATCAGGTTTATGTTAATCTTATATGTACTTCATTTTCATTTGTCATTTATGTCCTTATATGAAATGTACGCCGTATTTGTCTATCCTAAATCCTTGTATGTGTTTTTTTTTCTGTTTTTTTTTTTTGTTGTTTTGTTTCATCTCCGCGTCCAAGTTCATACTTGGTGTGCATTTTCTTTGTACATTATCCTTTAACCTATCACATTTCCAGGGCCGGTGCCATATCAAACCAGGTCGGACAACCTTTCACATTCATCACACAAACAAGGGTTTCGTATTTAATTCCTAACTAAAATATAGGGGCGCTACAAGGACTTTACATTTTCTGGTGATGAAAGAAATCCTTGTCTCAAGTGTTTTCTTTGTGGGGAAAGTCGTCAGAATACTTCAAGGAGTTTTCAAAACCTATTAAGAAGTGATATGCATCATAGGATATGAAAATATCAGATAAAGCTCGAGTGGGATATTAATAGTAAAAAAACAAGGAATCACATACGATTGCAGTAACCACCATTAAAGTTCCTTTTTGTGAAAAATTTTGACCAATGTTTGGATTTGAATTCGAGTCCGAAACAAAATTTTGAAAAATTGAAAGAAAAGGTCCCCATAGCAACGGATTCAAAATATGACTGAAGATATTCAAATTCAAGTGTGAAACATTTTTGCAAATGATAACAAGATGTTTGCATTGCAACTAGATGTGTCAATAGATGTAAGCGGGTGAGCAGAGCTATAGTTTTTATACGTTCTATTCATAATAACAGAATTATAGAGCAAATATGATTTAAGTGTTAGGCCCCTGACTGTTAACCCTGCACTACCTGATTTCTACATGGTGAGAAGAGTGTGCAGACACGCTATCGGATGCAAAATAAAACTTGCCAATGGGCGGACGAGCTCACTGAGTCCACAGCCATTCGCTCAAAGGGCGTGGGAGGTAGGTAATCTAACATTTCCCAGCAGCCTAGTTACCTCCACTCCTCCAGTCATAGTCTTCATGAGCCTGTCCCGGAGCTCTATTTGTTTTTAACATGATGTTTCTGACAAGGAGGTGAAATTCTGTTCTAGGGCCTAAAATTATGGTTGAGGGCTGTCATAGGTGATTATTCTCCTAATTTCTTCCTAGATTAATTTATTCTTCGGTAAGGGTGCTGGAGGAAATGTTTTGGGGGGGATGGCGTTTCCTGCCCAATAGTACAGGGATCCGAACCATGGTGTAACGACCAAGGAGGCAATCCTATCATGTATAATATCGGATCTACTGTATTGCCATTTCGTGAATGGGTTCTGGGTGGCTATGGGCTTGGTGTATATATTGAAGAAAGCTTTCCACGTGGCAGGGACACCACCCACGATGACTCTGATTCACCTTTCATGCGTTTCCGTGTGACCCTTTCTGCTTTTGTCACTACGCCCTATCGACCCCAGGACAATGATTAAGTAAATTGCTGATCAGATAGATAAAATCTTTGTAGAATAACCCTCAGTCAGCATTTGCATCTGTGGAGACTTGTGTCCATCATGAAGAATGATTAGTTCACTCCAACAGAACTGACCTTGTTTTGACTCGTTTACGAGCTGACTCAGATCGTTGACAAGCACAACCGTGTTCCTGATACCACTGGCTAACATCCTAACCTGTTGGACCTTTTTCTTACCACCATTCCTAACAGTTACACCGTGATTCCCCCACTGAATAAGCCTGATACCTTAACAGACTGTTATCACCCACCGAATCAGTGAGCACTAGATGACAGCTTTATCGCCTTTTTGCGATGTACCGATAATTCCCCCCCCCCGTTTTTGTTTTTGCTTTCTTTTGCCATTTCTGAAAAAGCCAGATATATCCCAAAGATTCATAGGAATAATCTGAAAAATTCATTGGATTTGTAATTATTTTTATTTTCTCTCTCTCTCTCTAAGAAAAGAATGGTTTAAATTGATTTATCTAAAAAGTTATATATATATATATATATATATATATATATATATATATATATATATATAGAGAGAGAGAGAGAGAGAGAGAGAGAGAGAGAGAGAGAGAGAGGGAGGGAGAGAGAGAGGAGGGCGTTCTTCATGTTAAAAATATCATTTTTTCTGTTTGTGGCAAGAAATCAGGATCATCGAATGGGTCATTGAAATCGAAATTTATCACAAGTGATGACACAATTGTATAGGGTAAACTACACTAATAAACGGTAAACTTTTCCTCTACTCTTCATCAAGTTTGAACGATTCATTTACAATCTAATTCTTGGAAACGCAATATACTAGTATTACTTGGTAAGTAAAGTTATCAGTATCGATGAGCTTAATGCAGGAAATCCGATTAAAAGACTATCGACTTTCGATAATAAGGGCAAGTTTTCTTCATTGACTAATTTCTAGAAAAGTTGATTAGGAAAATGTGCACTCAAATACAGTATACAAGTACAATGTAATATACCAACAGATATAGATGTGAAATAACGTACAGCAAGTATCAGCAACTTCTTTTTTATCATGCAAAATTTAGAAAATGAAAGCTTAACTTACGATGACCGGATCGGGATGCAGGCGTATTGCCATAAGTTGCCTTGGTCGCCTGACTGAGACCAAACATTTCTTTCGAATCTATTTGATTCAAGAATGACATCGAGTTTCCCTATGTTGTAACCATACATATGGTACCAAAACGTGAGACTGTTGATCCATCTTCTTGAAAAACTGCTAGCCAAGCGTGCTTTGGCCCCCGTATATCCGCTCGAAGCCTCTGTATACATATAGTAACCTATGGAATATTTAATGGAGATGTTGAGAAAACATGGTTCTTCCAAATCAATGCTTTCATTTATGAATGTGTCAATTAGTTATTGTTGACAATAGTTTTTTATCCAACTATTATATTTGTGGCAAAACGTGATATTCTGGTGGTCAGCGTTGTTATCATTTGTGTAATACAAGTTAATCCCTTCCAGACATTTATGTTGCACTTTGGATACTATTCAAATAAATGATATCCATCCAATATAAGACTTATTCGTGGTACTCTGAGCAGTCATACTTCGATATACTAAATTAGTGAGTCCATCAATTCTTTCGATATCGACTATGTAGGTATGAACAAAAATTTCACCAGTTGATTGACACCTGATATAAAAGCGGAATTCATATTCAAAACATTCCGGCAAAGTGTCGCTTCTGAAGACCCAAATTTGGTTCACTTGAAAAATTCATTTTTCTGTTTGATTTATTTAATTACATAATCTTTGTTTTGACTAGGTTTTTTTTCTTAATTTTGTTAAACTATTTCTTCTCAATATTCTTTTTATGTTGTTAAATGGGTCTGATTTCTACACTCTATAATTTCGATTAAATTACATACAACTAAGTTTTATATTTGACTTTCATATCAAACGATTTTGGACAATAAATCAATTTATGTTTATGAAAATTCGTTTTGAATTCGAATATATTAAAAGGGGATTCAAATTTATTAAAGCGATTTATTAATGTGAAGTTTTTCTTCTTGTAAATCTTTGTGAAAGTTTAGATGAAAAGTGAAAGCTTTTTAATAAGTTCTTCTTTTTGGTTCGCTTAATACGACACGGTTCTTAATCGTAAACGATTGACTCTTCTGTGAAACTCTTTGTGCTCAACCGTTTTTAAATGGATCAGTAAACTAAAGTATATCTAGAGGAAAAACATGGAAATTTGATTGACAATCACATAAACTCTTTCCTAAACTTCAAAGTAATTTTTTAAAACTATGTAATTTTACATTTGATGCGAGAGGATTTCTGCCTATAAAATTCAGGGAATTACAGTAGACACCATATCGTCACACCAACTAAAAGATGACATTTGATCCTAGTCTCGAGCAAAACTATATATATATATATATAACGCATATTTTTCTACCAATATACGAAAAATTCTTGATTGAATCTCATTCAAATAAGATTTTGGCGTGTTATCGACCTCCCCCCTCCTCTGACCAAGATAATTCAACTGCCATTCGTTTGTAATTTTCAAACATATGTTTTTCCTAGAAAAAAAAAATTATTTACTTTAAATTCTAGCAATGCTTCCGTAGACAGAGAAATGCTTGGATTTATACGTTTCACTAAAAACGATGTATTTACTGGATAAAGGAAATATATGAAAGCAAGAAAATGCATTGATTACCAGACGTTGTTCCACGCGTGTGATCGTAGGATGGTCCGGTGGAAGAAGATGGTGTTGAGCCAGATCTTCGGAGCCATTTGTATGATGAATTTCCCGTGCTAATGTAACCACAAGTTCCAATGTCAAAAGTGCAATAATCTGCAGCTGAAAAATAAGAAAAGAGAAAGTGAAAAATTTTGGTGAATCCGGCTGTATAGAAGAACACATGAGAGAATATCTCGTATCAGTCAATTTTTCCAAGTTAATTCGTCCTTGCAATGTCGCTTGTCTGCCTCTTTCAGCCATCCAGATTACATTACTTCTCTTCCATTAACTGACCAAAAGATTGAAGCAGGTTACATTCAACAGGTCACATTATACGACTGTAAATGAGCAGTATAGATCAGAAATAAACAATAAGCCCTCCGATGAAATTTGAACTTGCCTCCCGTGAAGCCCACAAGACATGAAAAATGCCTTTGGCGAAGTCATATAGCAGCATCATTTCTCATCTGCTTTTCTATAAGCTATATTGTTTGTTCACACCTAGTAATAGTAGTAGTAGTAGTAGTAGTAGTCTTGTTTGATGGGCCCCTAATTATACGATAATTAATTATAAGATGCGAGGATCTCATCAGAGGCTACTTTTTATTTCTGATCTATGCTGTTTACCTAAGGGTCTTAAAATCTAAACTGATCTGAGAATTTTGGATCAAAGAATCTGAAAATTGATAGCTATATACGAGGCCTTGCACTCTGGGGAGGAAGAATATACGTCAGTACTGAAAATTGTATTGACCTGGCTATCAAAAGACTTGAAGACTACACGGAGCAGAGTTATAAATGATTGATTATGACAATCAGAAGTTGCATCAGAGCTGTTAAGGGGCAAATGATGGATCAGAAAACTCAAAAACGGAAGAAAAATAACACTACTGAGATTTCAAGGGACAAACGCTAAAGATTACAGACGAAATAACATGATTACGGTTGCGTAGGTGATATTTAAAGAAAAGAATTGAATTCCATTTGATAGCACCACAGAACAAGTGTATTCTTACTGACTATATCAAAGCCAAGATAGACAGAATAGTAGAATAGTAAGTGTCTCCTTTGCGAAGACAGAGATAAAACTAACAATCATATTAGCGAATTTAGCAAATTAGCTAAAAAGAACAAAAACAGGCGTAACCGGACATAAACATTGATCTTGTGCAAACGGCTTGGGATTGACAAAGCTGATCAATGGTATATGCACAAATCAGAAACTGTGCTAGAGAGACAAGAAAGCAGAATTCTTCAGGATTTCAAAATTCGGACGATCCACTCAATCAATACCGTTCCGGCAGATCACTGAATGAAAGTAAA
Source organism: Thysanoteuthis rhombus (assembly GCA_963457665.1). NCBI lineage: Eukaryota > Metazoa > Mollusca > Cephalopoda > Oegopsida > Thysanoteuthidae > Thysanoteuthis > Thysanoteuthis major. Next base: position 17,982,133 of record OY735215.1, on the reverse strand, counting down.
ACAAAATGAAAAACTGAAAAATATCTGGACTTTGCCTGAAATTAGAAAAACTTGTGGAAAGTGTAGGTAACGATTGTATTCATCATTATCGACTGGGATGCTGAGTGGGAAGCTGGAGTAATGAGTATACTTGCAGTTACTTGATCTCCAATCAACGCCACAGTATAGTAATGATGTGAAAACTCACTCAGTACAAACTGAAATAACTGAATTTGGGGAAAACATAATCTGTACATTAAAACTTGATGACTTTCTACGATAACTGCATACCAAGAAAACGGGAGGAGGCATCCACAAATCAAATGACCTAATCATTTTTATTTACTATGACATCTGCGCATATATATATATATATATATATATATATATATATATATATGTGTGTGTGTGTGTGTGTGTGTGTGTGTGTGTGCGTGTGTGTGTGTAGAAAATTCAGGGTTTCGTGGTGACTTCAAGTTTTATGCCAGTTCAATCATCAGCACTGGCAAAGCGATCCACTGAATTTCCTATGTACACCTATTTACGTATGCTCTACTCCTGGAATCGAGCACTCTTCTTCATGGATAACTCAACCCTAAAAAAATAATTCATTGATTATGATTATCACATTCTGTGTTTACCAACTGATACACACACTCACACATGCATTATATATATATATATATATATATATATATATATATATATATATATATATATATATATATATATATATATATATATTGCGTTATATCATATTGAAACTCTTATTTGAAATGATCTTCCGTTACTTGGCCTAGACATAAAATACATTCTCTGTGTAAAAACCGAAGATCATCTTAAATAAGAGTTTCAATATAATATAACAAAATTCATACTCACTCTGTTGGATCATATATATCCATTTCCTAATATATATGTATATATATATATATATATATATATATATATATATATATATATATATATATATATACCATTGGTTGAACATACGGATTACAAATTAAAGACGTTCTACAAAATAATAATAATGTTGACTGTACTTACTGTTAGTATTGACAAGGGCGTTCAAAACACCTTCGCAACTGACACCGGCATCTGTGTCGTGGGTGCATTCATGCGGTTCAAAGTTGTTATGTCTGCACTTGAAAATTGATGCTTCATTCCCCGTGCATTTGACATCGGCAAGAAATATTTTCCCGCTTCCTGGAGACACTAGAAAAGGCTTACCACTCCTGTGAAAATGGTAATAATGATTCAAATCGCAATCAAACAAAATGACAGTTTTCATTTCACCAAATCAAAAAAAATTCATAATACATAATTTATTTGTGAAAATCATGATACAGTTGAATTAATTTATGTAGATATTGATTTGCCAATGATTTTATATTAATGAGTTTATTTTCTGATATTGCCAACAACAGAGTAACAAAAACTCTAACTCCTCCTTCATACTTCTAACGATTAAACACGATGGACAAACAATTTTAGCGCAAACTACTGGTTGCATTCAGCCAAATAGTTCAACTGCCTTTCCCTCAAGTCTACACCAACTCCACGAACAAGTATTTGAAATAAGCCTAGCTTAGCAGGGTCAAACTCCACTCCAATTTCTATTCCGACTGAAGATAGTTACTGCAACTTTTGCATCGCCCATAATAAATGAAAAAAAAGTATTTAGATATTTTTGTTTAAATAAATATATCTATTTATTTGTCTTGAACAAATAAGTAGCTGGTGAACTTATATCAACAGCACTTGATAACGACTTTCTAACTGTTATCGATGACATTTATAGTGTATCGAGAATGCAGAGCTGGAGAAAGTAGACCTCTACATCTACCAAAGGACAAGGAGAAATAAAGCGAAAAATCATACTGGGTTGGCAAGCTTTCGGTACAGCAAGCTCGACTCTCAAGAACAAGAAAACCTACTAGTCCCGAAAAGAAAGGTAGGCAACCAATGTTTCCTACCGATAGTCACATATGGAGCAGAAAGGTGGAACCTAACCAAAAGATTGACCCTCAAACAGAGAACCATGCAACGTGCACATGGGAGAACCATGCTCAACGTCATTATAAGACAGCACAGTATATCATAGAAAAGGCAGGAGTCCGAGACATCATGAAAAACAGTTAGAAAACTCAAATGGCAATGGGCTAGACATGCTGCAAGAATGGCAGACAACCGCTGATCATCACGTTTCAGAGCGTGGATTACCAGAGATCAGTTGCGAGGCTGATAGAGAGTAAGATGGTATGAAGAGCTAGATAAATTCAGAAAGTACTAGCTCTGCGATGCCCATGATAGAGAGGTCTGGCGAATATTGGTGAAACATCGACGGACGCTAACAGACTGATGATGATAATGACGATGATTGTGTAGTTTTAGAAATAGTCTCTGTTTCTTAGAATAGCATCTAATCTATCATAGATGTAAGTATTCAGTTTATAAGAATACATTTATTGTGGTGAAATTGTGTTGCAGTTCGTAAGCATTACGTAAAGCATTGTTTTCAATTTCGATTTGCGTCTTATATTTTAGTTTTTCCGTCGTTATTTGATTCGCCCTCCGTATCAATTTGTACCGATATATTTTCAATACCACGAGGAACAAATCACGCTACGCACAAAGATTATGGAGAGTGTGTTGGGACGTCAAGGTGCTTGGAATCATTTAGTGTTGGATAGTGCATTTAAAGAATTTTACATGACAACAATTGAGGCACATGGCAGCAGGAAGAAAGTCCTCTGAGGAATGAATGCGCAGAACAGAGATTATCGAGAATAGGATAGTAAGAATTTATATAAGCGGGCAGTCCAGCCTAGGGAAGTTGAAAAGGGCCGGGCATAGAAGTAAAGCAGTTTAACAGAAGTAGTCAGTTGCAGTGTTGTCATTTTTGATATTATTTATTTCTTTTAATTTGTGAGCCCAGGTTTTTCGATTTTAGGAGTCTATTGTTGCCAATTCAGATGATTTGTTTTTGATAATTATTGGATATGATCCGAAAAATCAAAAAAAAGAAAACACCTAAGTTGGCAACACTAGTTGGGATCCAGTGGTTCAACAGCTAGGAGCTGACAGAGATGTAGTCAGTAACTAGCAGTAGAATGTAAGCAGTAACCTGTGGTTGGGAGCTTTCACACGAAATGAACTTAGTAGAACAAGCAGGCAGTTTCATATCTGTTTAAACTAATTCACCGTCTTGTGTCTTGCAAACAAATAGGGTGCATCTTAAGCGAGATGTTTGTTTTTCAACTGAGCGTGTTTTCTGCGTTGTTATGTTTTGCCTTGTGTATCCATTCAGTCATGGTTTGACGACGGGTGGTTATTTTTCGCTGATGTGTGCACTTTTGTTCAGAGCATACCTTTACGACAGCAGCGGGGGGAAAAGATGGGAAAATAAAGTGTATTTGTTAACAAGCAACAGCTACTCCACGTAAGTGTTTTTCGTCAATAGATTATGGAAGTTCTTCGCTGCAGAGCATTTCGTTTCGTCCTAACGTGGCAGCACTTACATTCCAAGGAGCAGCACTGCAACAAGTTATAAAAGTAGCCTGCAACCGTAAATACTTCAATGATATCATATGAAAGAACAAATCTGAATAACGAGTAATTGTGAAGGTGTGTTGAGTCAGTTTTAGAAGTTTGCATTACAAATGAACATAGATTTAATGAGAAAACTTACCCGAATCCCAAACTCCTGCACACAACATCGGCTTCTTTGTTGGTCCAGCCATCATTGCAAACGGTTCCCCATTCTCCTTCATAGAAAATTTCTAATCTACCTGAATATTCTGTACCATTAACAAGGCGGATGCTTCCATAATCTTGAATAAAAGTAAATGCAAAATCTAATCTGAATCAATACGGATAAACTAGCATAAATTGATGAGGCATAGAAAATATGACTGAAAAACGAGATGATTTCTCCCATGACTTCCGTTCACTCTTCGGGGTATTGTTCAATACAGTATCTCTCAATTGCAATAAGAGCTTCGGCGTGAAATCCGATTTAATTCAGCCTGCTGTAAAGTCAGCTCACCCGTCTGCCTAGGAGACGGGAACAGAAAACCTTCAACATTGGGAACTTGCTGCCATCGTTCCATCCGTTGAGCTATTCAAGTAAAACGTTGGTTTAATGGATGATGTAATGTAACATCTTAAATCCCATTACTTGAGGTTATAACAGGTTTATAGTTAACTCCTTTGATTTGATAGAATGGAAGTTATACCTATTTTATCAAGTAAAAATTGAACAAAACGGACAAGTAAAGATCTAAATGATCAAGGTGTCTGTAAGCACATGTAAATTAAAGTGATTCGATCGTAGCATTTCAAGGCTGAAATACCTTGAAATTTGTACATATTTATACATTTTGTTATACCCTATTTCATCTTGAAGGAAAAATACTTTAAAGTGTGTCCGCAAACTTGACATTGTTCGAATGTACAATAGATAATCTTCATAGGTCTGAATAATTTCCAAGTAATTTGATAATAATGTAAATTAATAAGATAAAGCCGACTAAAATATGCATTTTCTGTACACTTATGACTTACCCTGTTTTGATCGAATACATGAGATCACATTTTGCTTTACATAGATGAGAATGTACACCAGAAGATCGAACCTATCTCTTGCAATTACGCATACATACATTGTTGTTTATATATGAAACTAGTGACGCTAGTTTCGTTTCTGATATGCAAACATTTTTGCAATCTTACGCCCCGAAGGGATAACTGTAAACATCTACAATTTATCTTTTGGCAAATTTAATTTTGGTCATGGAGGCTATATCACACTCGACTCTAATAAAGGGCAAAGTCGAATATTAAAACATTAAAACAAAATTAATGACATTTTTTTACAATTTGGTTTCTCCTTTTCAACTGTTTGTTTAAACAAATTTCAGGATTGAAACTCACTCGGTTCTTCGAATTCTTCTTCTGTGAGAACACCGTTAGTAGAAAGCAGAAAGATGCAGATGGTCCAGCTGAATATATGTTTGGCGCTCGACCAGTACGGTATAGACATCTGAAAATAGAAAAAAAAGGTTGAAATCTCCTGCAACGCTATGTATGCCGGTAAATGAAACGGACATTTAATTTTTTTCAAAAACGATGCAAATATTACAGTGCGTCCAATGCGCTGGTTTTATGAACTACATATAAACAGGTATGGTGATGAGTTGTAGTGAGCGGTAGTCCTCCAAACACCCTTGTAAAACATTTGTGTCAGTCCGGCGTATACCATAGTTTGTAATATTTGTCTGTTTTACGCATCTGATCTTCATAGATCCAAACATGAAATTAAAGATTTTACCAGATAAGTTGTTGTGAAGACGGCGTTGCATTTTCTTTTCTTTTTTTATTTATCCATCATGATCTTTTGATAATCGCAGTCTCATGAAAACTGAATATTTTTGTTAACAGGACGAAAAAAAATGATTTTCAATTCACCAAATTTTTTCTCAATAGTCACTTCTCTGAATTTTGTTAGACAGTGGTATTTTAATAATTGTACGTGGTTTGTTCGGACTAATCGTAAGGGGAAAATAGGGGCTAATCAGTGAAATAATTGTTTACCAAGAGATTTTTTCACCAATATGCTCTTGTATCACTTCAAAAGATTTTAAACCTTGAATGCTTGGGAGAATTCTCCAGACCAAATAGAAGATGAGAATAAGGAATTACGTCAAGCGAAAAAACTGTAGAAGCATTTATATTGCACTAAATTTGATTTTGTTATGTGGAAAAAAATTCAAAATTGATTGCTTTTTTGTCACATTCACTCAAGCACAATGATGTGAATTTATGATTTTTTATTTGAATGATACCACCAAAATTTCTCAATGAATTTTGATGAAATTTGAACCGGATGAGCCATGGTATAAAGATGAAGCGGTTAAACGTGGGGGTATATCCAGGAATTAGTTTTTCTTTAGAGATATTTTTCGTTTAAAAATTTCATACATTTCTGTACTGTCTATCTACCTGCTATCTCCAAAAGCAACGAAAGAATTAGTTTTTGATTGAAAGATGATTTCACGTGTTCTTGTTCATACATTTCTGTATTTGCTTTTGTCTCACAACACGATGTTTCCGAAATATTGCAATTAACTTTTATGAAATTTTTTGTATGGGTGAGCTGCTAGGTAAGAAATGTTTGATCAAATTTTGAGTTGGTTCCAAGAATTAGTTTTTTTGATTTAGGTGTATTACCCGTTTTTTATGCAGAAAATTCAAATTTTATAGCTTTTTTTCATCACGTTTACTCAAGCACGATGATGAAAATTCATGATTTGTTGCATCCAGTTGGAAAGACACATTTTGCATGGTTATTAGATTAATCATATCTTTGATGAATAAATCCGCGACCTGAATAAACTGAAATGATATGTATATGAGCTAAACAAATTGATCTTCTCTCAATGTCATCATCCTGAACAATATCATTTGAGTGAGCTACAACATGGCAAACAGCGCATGCAACGGCTACATTTGATGTTAGAACGGTCTCCATCGCATCTACAGCAGATTCATTTCTATAGATTTTCTCCTGCTACAGGATCAAAACTTCTTACAGGTTCATATCCCAACTCAGTGTTTGTCCAGCCAAACTCACTTGGGTCTAACGTTCGAGGAGTAAGCGTTGTCCAATCAGATACTTTCAAGTATGTTCAGAGGCACCTGTAGTCGGAAATAATTTCTCAGGGCATATAACTCTTCTAAATGTCATATTAATAAAGGTGTGATAACTTATATCCGGTATATTTTCTTTGAAATCTAACGTGGGCGTATAGAAACTCAAACAAATTCATACCTGCATCGTTAATGATCCGTTTATTGATGTAAGCTCACTGAGGGAATCATCTGAACTGTTATCTCCACAAACCTTCTTTGAAAAACTCACTTGTGTCATATCCAGAATAGCTGTGAGCTCTAAGCCCTTCCAGCACCTAAAAAGTGCAACACAAGTTGATACCAGCTCGCGTTAGAAATGAGAACGCAACGATCAGAATCGAAGATGCAAAACTTGACAAAGTAGACCACCACATCTACCAAGAGTAACGAATCTCCACGAAACACTCAAAAGAAGAAGAAATCAAGCAAAGAATCACTCTAGGATGGGAAGCCTTCGGTAAAGCAAGCTCAAGTTTCAAAAACAAGAAAATCTCATTAATCCAAAAAGAAGAGTATACAGCCAACGCATCCTCCCGAAAGATACCTATGGAGCTGAAACATGGAACTTAACCAAAGGGACAAACCTGCAAACTGAGAAGCATGCAACGCGCGCATAAGAAAATCATACTCAACTTTACACGGAGAGTTCACAAGACAGTACAGTATATCAGGGAGAAAACGAGAGTCCAAGACATCATAGAATCTATTGAAAACTTGAATGGAAATGCCCAGTTGCAAGAATGGCAGACAAGTGATGGACATCACGACTCACATCATAGATCCTCAGAGATCACATGTGCAACCGAGGCCGGCAGAATACATGATGGAGAGACGAACTAGACAAATTCATGTCTGCGACATCCACGATAGAGAGGTGTGGCAAATCCTGGGGAAGGTCTATGTCCAACGACAGACGATGAAAGACTGGTGATGATAATCAGAAGAGGATAGCGCCGTGGATGTTCGATTAAGATTTCGTGAATAGTGTTTATCCCATACGCCTTTTCTGATGCTTTATGATATACAGGATTTGCAGCTTTTCCGCAAATTGATAACCATGCAACGTGCACATGAAAGAATTATGCTGGGCCTCACATGGGGAGACCACAAGACAGAACAATACATCCAGAAGTAGACAGGGGTCAGGGACATCGTAGAATCCGTTAAAAATCTAAAATGGCAGTGAGCTGGCCATGTTGCGAGAATGGTGGACAGCCGATGGACAACGCGACTCACGACATGGATCTCCAGAGATCACATGCACAGTTGAGGCTGGAAGAGTATTAGATGGTGAGACGAGCTCGACAAATTCAGAAAGTACTGGCTCAGCGACACCCACGATAGAGAAGTGTGACGAATCCGGGGGAAAGTCTACGTCCAACGACGGACGTTGAAAGACTGTATTACAGTATTAACTGCCCTAGATGCACTACATTCCCGAATAGTTCTTTTACGATAGATGACAGTATCACCCATTGATTGTTCTACTTGAATCCCACCCTTTATTAAGGTATATGCCAAAATCTCTATAAATTTTTTTTTGTGTTGGGTAATGTCTAGAAATTTGGTTTTGGACAACATTAATCGTTTGTCTTAGGTGATGATGGTATCATTGTTCGAATCCTACAGTCATCTCTTATGCTTGTGGTCTTTTGTAGAGTTAACATACCCATCAAAGACCACGATTATGTGGGAGGTTGATAAACTTTGCATATATCCAAGGTAACTCCTAGCCACCTTCTTTTCATACACGTAGTGCACCAGCCGACCACTGTCTACAATAGTTGTATTAACATCAACATCATACAAGTTGATTATTCAAACAGGTTTCTTAATATAATTTCCAATGCGTGCTTTATTAGATTTCCGCATGAATTGATTTCCAGAAAAAAAGAGACACCAGCAAGGCTGTGAGATTGCATGCCAGACTCTCTTTCAGCACGAGTTCTCTTTTTTGCTAATTATTATGAGGCGGTTAAACAACTTGAGTGGATCAAAAACAATTTGTCTTTCTTCCACTTTGACAAATCTCTCGAGATGGTTTGATTCTCCCTTTCGTCGAAAGCTTCTAGCCAAAACCTCTATTATCAAGTGACTTTTGGATCAGCCGACCAACATCTTTTGCTTTCTCTGGATGAATAATATCATCTTTACAAAACAAACCTACGCAAAATATCACTGTTTTGTGACCCCTCTCCTTCGAATGGACAACTGGAAAAGAACAATCTACCATTGTGATTGATTTTTCATCAGGTTTATAATCTCACGACTACACCAAGGGATTGAACCGGCGACCACAAACTAATGGTAAAAGAGATACTTTTGGTTGATATTAAATCAACGTGTAAGTTTCAACCAAATCATAAATACAATTTGAGAAAAACTAATGAATTTAGGTGTAACAAATTATTAAATTGGTCCAAAGAATATTTTTTCATAAATGCTTTACTGCAGTACGATATGTCAAATACAATGAAAAAAAATTAAACTCGATTGAATCAATAGCTGATTGTCATTATTATGAAAATTGACTAGTTTTGCTGATTAAGTAAGGTTTTAATTTCTCTAAATTTTCAATTTTTGTCTTGACATTTTAAGTATATAAAAAAGTGCTGCCATTGAGAATGATCAAGGGCAAAAACGTTTTCATTTTTTTCTGGACGCAATTCCATTAACCATCTTCTACTTGATCTGGAGAATTTTCCCAAGCATTTGAGTTTGGAAAAAGTTTTGGTGATACTAGGGATCTAATAGAACATATTGGCGAACGACTGAAACTTAGCGCAAGTTTTAGCTAATTTACCTTGGTTGCTAATATCCTCGAAACAATATCGAAGGCTTCTGTAGATTTATCCCAAATTAATTTAACCCTGTATCAATTTTTTCATGAAATAAAATTCTTTATTACACACTCCTGATCAAAAATTTAAGACCACTTGAAAAAAAACTTTTTTTATTGATAGATTTTTAACTCCTCCCACTTAAGGTTACCAATACTACAATCTAAAAGGTTATGGAAACAAAAGGGTACATTCCAAATTTTTTATACAGAAATTGACATTTTTATAGAATGAGGCGTTTTACATTTAAATTTTTGATCAATGAATGAACCAGTAATTTTATAGACAATGCCTTTAATATAAATATTATAAGAATATCTTATTGAATTCACAACAATAAGAATAAAATACGCTCGTTTTACCTATTTGTTCCCGGAATCATTGAATTTACACAGTTTTTGATGAAAAGAGTTTATATATATATATATATATATATATATATATATATATATATATATATATATATATATATATATATATACATACATATATATATACATACATATATATATATATACATATATATATATATATATATATATATATACACACACACACACATATATATATATATATATATATATATATATATATATATATATATATATATATATATATATATATATATACATATTCAAAAGAAATGTTACAATTAGATCACATTATTGATTGTATCTGACTGTGGGAACCGCAGATGGTTCAGTATGAATCCTCTTTACTGGAACAAAGGTAATTGTCACCTTAAAATAAGCTCAATGTGAACGCATCTTAGAATCAGTATTTATTCGTGGAATTTATTCACTAAAATTGATCTACAATACTTTTCATTGTAATGATCAACAGTCTATTGGTAAATTTTTTCGCTCCTGACTTTTTGAACTGTTTTGCTCAAAATAAAAATGAAATCAGCTCGAATAATAGCTGGTGGGCTGTTAACTACTGCTGTTTATAATACTCCATTATTGAGAGCAAGTTTGGGTCTCCCTCAAGGTTTATTATTGATATCCAAATTTCCAGACCTAAACATTGAATCAACGCTGAACAGTTAGCACCACAGTAGCTTCTACTCCAAATGCTCAGTTGACGTTTTTAGCAGTTTGAGCAGCAGTTAGTCATGATTTATACTCGTTCTTGAAAATTTGGTTGGTATCAATGCTGCTGAGGACTCAATAACCCCCTGATAATAACGAATCATATCTCTATTTTCGCTCCTATTCATGCCATTTCGGTGCACTAAAGGATGCAAACCTTCTGTTTTGAGAGTGCGCAGGTCAAGCTTCATCTCAAAATCAAATCGTGCCGGCTAGGGTGTTATTTCGTGTACATGGCACCCACCATTTAAATATCCGATAATCAAGAGAAACTCTCCCAAAATGTTCGTCCAAGAAGCAAAGCCATTCATATTTCTATTTATATTGTATCTTCAAAAATGGAATCACGTTAGTAAATTTTTCATTTGTAGATTTATCCTAGATTATGTGGAAAAAACGACATTCCATGTGTAACGATATATATATATATATATATATATATATATATATATATATATATATATATATATATATATATATATATATATATATATATATAATATATATATATATATATATATATATATATATATATATATATATGGTAAAGATCAGGTTAGCATGGTATATATATGGTACAGATCAGGTTAGCAATATAGCATAATATAAAGCAATGTCTGATGTGTGATGGATTTATCTCATAGAGTGCTCGATACATTCAACTTTATACTTCGAAAGTCAAGTTGTATCAGAGTAGAGCTGGAAATATATAATAGGATGTGGACTATATATATATATATATATATACTGCTGGGGCTTACAGTCGAGTTTCACAAAGCAACGGTTCCCACCAGATTACTCGAGTTTTAGCAGCGGTTAGTCTGCTCAGAACCTTGATGGATGGTGATTTAGGAAGAGCAGTTAATATATGCAACTCAAGGTCTCCGATTGAAATGAAACTCATCAACAGCCAGAATTTACCTCTCAGTGTCTGTGTAGCATTAAAATATCTGTAAATATCATTTGAATGCTATCTATATTCCTTTTCTGAGTGTAGGAGGATAATTTGATAGGTATTGAACTGGGACAGTATAGCAGGGTCAGAAACTGTACCCTAAAACTAACATTTAATTATCGGGTGACCATTCAGCTCTAAATAATCACGAAAATATTTGTCATGAGCCACATGCTTTCAAAAGTGGCATTCTTATGACGTGCACATTGAGGTCAGCAGTGATTCATCAGAAGAATGCTTCAACATGGATACATATTATTGCCGTATTCGTTGCTGATATTTTCTCCGAGTAAATTGAGAATTGATGACGTTCGCCTCTACAATCAAAATATGTAATTAAAAAATACGATATTAACGTGAATTCTTTTTACATCAACCTATTTTACGAAGGCTGACTGAAATAAACTGCTATTTAACAAACCGAACTCTTTTTTTACCCCTGGCAGTTCACTGAACTTTTGGAATAGTGTAGGTAGTGTTATTTTTAGTTATTAGTTTTTATTTCCAATTTCAAAATGTGTTGGTTTTTATATTTTGATTTTTGTCTTGAATTTTTTCAAGAGGAGAATGTGGTATTTTGCAGTGTGAATATGTGTAGGTAATCCAAGATTGTAGAAGAGCATAGGTAGGGTCATTTTTATCTACATTTTTAAGATGTCTTGTCTTTTTGTTGTTTTTTTAATCTCTATTTTGATTTGAAAAAAAAACACTCCCCACATTCTTCCCAAATCTTGGCTTAACCACACACATATTCACTCAGTAAAATTCCTATCCGGACACATTTACCTCCAACAGGTTAATACAAGGGCCATATTAAAAAATCTAAATAGATTTTAAAAAACAAAAAAATCATGCACACTTTTGTAAAAACTTGGATTACCCACATTCATACTCATACAGAATATGACAACGCAGACACACCTCCCTCTCAACAATACGCCAACAGAAAGGTACAATTGGACACGCTATGTACAATTTTCTCTATACAAGTCACTAAAGTGTATATACACATACAAAACTCCTCTCAATTTCACTTAAACACACAAGATTCCAACTTTGATATGAAGACTTACCCTCTGAAGATAATAAATATATAATGACAACAACCTCACATCATCCCCCCTCCTTCCAAGTATTGTTATTCGCAAAATTTTATCATTTTCCCCTTGTACATATATGTGTGTGTGTTTGTAGGGGGAGTATATACCACAAATCGTATATATTATTCCGAAAAATCATTATTTCAACGGTGTTCAATACTTATAGTAGAGAAGATATATCGATTAGATACATGAATTTTGTCGTTTCGTTCTATTCAGCTCCTTGGATAGACTATGTAACTAGGCCTTACAGTTGTATTTATACTCATAAAATAACTTCCTCCAAGTTTTGGAAAGTTACGTTTGGTGTGAGTTATAATCGTTTACCTTGCGAGCATTATATGTTTTATCATGGTTTGTTGACTCAGGTTACATTACAGATAACTATTTTTTGCTTTTAATTGTTCTCTGATGTTTGTTTGCTTTTTTTAAAACTTTTTTTGTGAATACATAGTTTTATTTGTTTGTTGAATTAAAAAGTATAATTTGTTCAAGTAATTTTCATCTTTAATTCACATTACTATATAGAGCATGTTTCTGATTTATAATTATGTCAGGGGGTTCTACAAAAGGAAAATTCTTTTTCTAATTTGTTTTTTGATGGTTCTGGTTTTGTCGACGTTTGATACTGCATTGTATTATTTTATCTATTAATATTAATCTGCTTTAAAGTTTTTCTTTATTGTTTGTTAGTTCATTATTTAGTTGGGTTAATTTGGTTTTTAATTCCTATCACTAGTTAGTTTCTATTTTTTATTCATATTATTTCCTTTTTCATTCTTTTTAATGATCTTACGTTTTTTTGTTTGTTTTTTTGTGAGCTGTACTGTGCCTAGCATATTTTTATTTCTTAGTTTTAAAAGTTTTCTCTAAATGTGGAAATTTGATCCATTACAATGAACCCTCCTTTCGCTACTTCTGCTCATCAGATAGTGAAATTTGGTCAGCATGTACAATAAGAAATGACTTTTACTTTGATTTGAAGTGTGACAGAGAAAATTGTAATTGTATACACATTCTATGATACTGCTTTATCTAAGGAATGTTTACTCAAGTTAGATTACTCGTGCTTATTTTTTATTTTGACGGTTACTTGAAGGTGTTTTTCACGCTTTCGTGTATGCATAGTCTTATTCGTCTGATTAATTGAAAGGTATTATTTTTTTAAATTATTCTATCATTAATTCACATTATTGGTCTGTTTTTTTTTACATGCTTTAATCTTAACAGAAGGTTCAACCATTTTATACACCAGAATTCCATACTTGATCGACTTAATATCTCTATTCAAAGTTTATCGCCCTCTATTCTTTTGGTTGAGAATAAAATACGAAACCCTTTAGCTAGATATCAAAAAAGTCACTTCCAACGACGACTCCCTATAAAAGCCTTGAAAACATGTGGTCAAACGCGCACTGGCCCCGGCACTTGTAGCTGCTCTCTCTTTCTCTCTCTCTCTCTCTCTCTCTCTCTCTCTCTCTCTCTCTCCGCTCCGCTCCGCTTCTTTGCCCATTTCAGTTCACCGATGTTGAGGCATCTCACGTACGCACAGATACACACTGTGCTCCAAACACGCATACACCTCTAACTCTCGCAAATGAAATGGCAATCCTTTTTACTACCCAATAGTCACGATGATCTGTCTTCTCATTCTCCTTACTTCGGAAAGTGCATACGGATTAAACTCCATGTGGTCTCCACTTTACGATAGTCTGTCCGTCGCATGTTCTCTAGCATCAGAGAATAGCCCTCAAGTTACACATGCAATTTGACAGTTTGGCATACGCACTGAGCCCAGGCTCCATAATCAAGCCTTATACATTCAAGCCTTGTAGATTCAAAAGCAGTTCAGACATCTCTGCTTCGACCCCAACTTTTGTGCTCTTACCATTGAGGTACGATGATGTAGCTACCCTATCGGTGGTATGTTCGATTCCTGCAGCAGCCCCATTCTCTTTAATTGTTTATTCTATTTACGCTGTCTAAATTTCAAATTAGTTTCTGTATAATATAACGCAATCTATAATTCATCCAGGCGGATCAAATACGTCATTTCTAAACACACACACACACACATACACACACACACATTTGAATTACCGATTTGCATATTGGTATATATATATATCTATATATATATACCAATATGCAAATCGGTAATTCAATTTCTGATGCGTGATGGGTTTCTTTCATAAAGGGCTCGATAAATTCAAAGTTGAATTAATGTAGAGCCATAAATATCATTTCATTATATTATTCCACTACATTATTTTATCATATATATGTATATATAAGGATGAATTTAATAGACAATGGGAAACTAAATCGTATTTCTTTCTATTACATGTTTCGAGAGACTGTCAATGTCAAACGTCAAATGGGACAAATGATAAATCTTCGTGAATAGCAAGATTTGGAGAGCAAGTGAGGGAGACGATTGAGGGGTATTGTTTTGTTACCTTTACTGGCGAAAAAAGAGAAGTTATCATCGTGTTGAAGTTCAAATCATCTGTGCATAAGAAGTGTGTATGTATAATTGAATCTAGGAGCTATTATTATTCAAAATTCGTATATATGTGTGTAGCGTATGTAAGTGTACGTTGTTGTGGGTGTTTTGTTAGGGGGAAAGTATGCGTAAATTAGTATATGAGGTGTGAATATGAGAGCTGGACATAAGTGTAGGCAGTGTGATTTTTTTAGTTTATTCAATTTTTTAAAATCATTTTGTGCAAACTTGAGGGAAAAGAAAATGAATCAGCGTTGGTATTACGCAGTGTGAATATGTGAGGGTAATCCAAGTTTTGAGAAGGGTGTATTTTTGTACTAAACTTTTCGAGAGGAGAATGTATTCGCATTGGTATTTTGCAGTGTGAAGTAGCAGCACCATTTTCTTCAATTGTTCATTCAATTTACGCTGTCTAGGGCAAATGATACATCCATCGTGTAATAGCAGGAGGTCATTTCAAGTAGAGTTTTGATATGATATAACGCAATTTGTAATCATTTTGTCGGATCATATATATTCATTTCCTAATGATATATACATGAGAAAAATTCCTATGTATACATATGTGTGTGTGTGTGTGTGAGAGAGAGAGAGGGGGGCAGAATTCTCGAAACAAAATCTGTTTCAAATTTTTCGTATATATATATATATATATATATATATATATATATATATATATATATATATATACGCAGGAAATATGCGATTCATCAAATTCCTTTAATAGCAAAATAAATACTAAAGACTGAATACAGGAGAAAATACGAGGGCATTACTTATTTCTCTTTCGCATACGTAACTAATCTATGTTTAACATCTAGCTTTAATTGAATTTAGATAAAAAGATGAAAGATTCTTGAGGGAGATCAAAGAGAGAATAAGAAGTTACGGGCAAATGGTAAGAGATGAGCGGAGGGATGTGATAATAGATAATCCTAATTATCGACACCCGTGTATTTCCATTGGGTTCTAGTGTTAGAACGCAGATCGTTCCTGATCTGTGATTCTCAAACGGGAGTCACATCACTTGGCTCTCAAGAGAGGAATCGCCTAAGGAGAGAAATTTTAGAGAAAAGGGGAATTGGGGAGAAGTTCCAGTGAAGGGAGAGACATTTGATGAAAATTGGGAGTTGTCCTTAAGAGACGGTACGCTTTACCTCACCTTACAAGGCACGCAGCAAAACGTGGAAACGTTGTGCTAATCTTCAAATCTGCCGGGGAAATCAGCGTTTGAAATTTTAGCTTTGTTTTGTTTTTTTTTTACTAGCGCTAATATCTAATGCGCTAAATAAACCCTTTGCCATCCGTACCATTACTCATGCTCCATTGGCTCTAAGAGGTATAACTGTTGACTGACAGTTTTTCCTTAGCATGAAATCGTAAATCAATACAGTCATTGTACTATATCGTAAATAATCATACGAGTAAAATCTGGAAAGCACCAAGACATGAATTTTAATTGAATTATTATTTATATTAAAGTGATTATTGTACAAGAATAGACTGTTGCAATTTTGAAATCTGGTTTGCCCTCTAACAAGTTCGCTATAATGAACCTATCCATCTCATTAGTAGTAAAAAGGAAAACAAACATAGACATCTCTGATTTGTTGTGAATAAAACTGATGTTGAAAAAAAGTTTGTTTTTTTTTTTTTTTAAACAAATCCGTTACTCTACTGGCTAAGAATTATTTTTTAAGAAAGAGATTTTGAATATTCACAGAAAATTAGCAATAAAAATAAATTCATTTTAGGGAAGCGTTTTTTTAATTTATTTTTGTAATAAATACATTCATACCAAAATATATATTTCTATAATTTATGCTAATTTTGAAATAAAATCTTAGGCATCCTGATTTTCAGTCACCACTCTGTACACTAGTGTCGTGACCGCAGTTGATAGTTTATTTCTTACTGTAATCTATTATAGCACGTTAAGTAGTCATAGAACTCTACTTTTCATTTGAGTTTTCAAGGAAACCCTATATTTGCGGCGAGCCGTTAATTTCATCTATGCATTGCCTGAGACGACGGTTAATACCATGCAACTTGTCACCGAATTTAAGGTATGAAACAATAAAAGTATTTCTACTTTGGTTTTATATTTTTGCCAGAGATTATTTTAGTGGTTTTCAGTGACTCACTCACTGAACCTTCAGGCTAAATGCAGAGGGACAAATGTGAAACCAGCAATTTACTTAGCTGTCAGAAAAAAGAGAAAGGTGAAAGGAATAACTAGTTGAGAGAATGGCTGCAGATTCAAGTGAATCATAATATTACGGAGGATACGAGCAATAAAGGTGGCTCGTGTGAAAAAAAAGGTCTGGTTGGTCACTCAATAGAAACCGTCACTTGCATTTAGCAGCATGCCGTGTTGAACAAGTTACTTCTCTCGCCTTTTGATGGGCATAGATCACTAACAAAAGGTCTAAATTTTGAAAAACAAAAAACAAAAACAAAGCGTGAATGTTCTCAAAAAAGCAAAAGAAAGGGGATTTTCTAAACATAATAAATGTTTGAATTTCCAGCCTTCTAACCCAATTGGTTTGGCTTGTTCAGGTAATACATACATATATAGCTAGTTTTCAAACTCCCAGAAAAAGACATTCATTTTTTATGACATCGATTACTGCCAGTGGGCAACAGAAGGGAGACATGGCGACGTAAAGCCTTTCAGGCAATTGCATTCCGAAGAAAATTGGAAAGCAGGGACTGAGGAAAAGCGACAGAGCTGTAAAATTGGAGTTAACGGTAGTTGTTGGACCTCCACTTGCAGCCACTGTGGCAGAACTTACCAATTTTGTATAGGCCTCATTGGTGCTATGTCAATAGGTCCAACTAAAAAGGTCTAGTATGAAAAAAATGCCTAAGACTAATGGCACACAGTCAAAATGCTTAGAAGATTTCAAAAAGCAAGTTCAGCGGAAACAGAGAACTAGCTACTTGAAATATTAAAACTTTAACGTCAGTGGTGAAAAAGCAAATCGAGTGACACCAAAGGAGTGGTTCTAGGAAATGCTCCGTGTGGATGGTGTGTTGCACGTTTACATATACGTGTACGTGTACATATGCACATGTATCAGGTGTGTATGTTGTGTATATATACGTATAAACTGGCGCTTTTTGCATCGACCTCATTCCACAGGCGTGTTTGCATTATTGGACGTAATTGTATTGGCATGTTTTTCATTAGCCATGTCTGCATTGTTTGTTGTACTGGACCTTATTGCATTGGACGTCTTTGCACGGGACCTTATGTTTACTGGACATTTAATAAATTGGACGTTTTTGTGCATTTGAACGATTTGACTTGTAATTGTTTGCTGTTCTGCAACAGATGTGGAATGCCCCCTTAATTTTTGTTCCCCAATCCAAGTTATCATGTTGAATGTGCTAATATGACTAGCATGGGTGTGTACCAACGCATGCACATATGTATGTGTGTGTGTGTGTGTGTGTGTGTGTGTGTACAAACTCATACACGTATGTAAGTGTATGCTAATGCATATATGTATATATAGGGAATTTGGCACCTACCGTGGCACAAGCTCGTCTGAAGAATCAAATTGCTGTGAACTCGATCCTCACGGCAGCCACACTAATGTTATTGTGACAGGCTAATCTATGCTAGTTAATTCACAATTGTTTTCTTTCATTAAAACCATTTTTCAACATTTCAAATCAACCAAGTGTTTTATGCATTATGTGGATAAAATGCCTTTAACAAAGCGAAATCAATTCTAGGTATTTGGGAAAGTTGGTATTTTCTCAATTAATCCACCTTAATTTTCAGGAAACTCAGGAAGGATCTTGTGGTATTTTCATTTTCACCTGATTAATTTCATATCTGTTTGTGGAGGTATCATACTTTCGGATCTTTTCTTTAGTTTCAGAATTGTACCCAAAGAGACGTTGTATATGATACTCATTATGAAGATTCTGCACAATATCTTCCCTCAATTTCGGATAGGGATCAATGGGGTATACGTACGTACATTAATAAATTCGTAGCCTTTTTTTTAAAAAAAATTCATTTTTGAACATAATCTCCTTCTCGGTCAATGCATTTGATTTGGTGGTGAATATTAATCACATAGGTAGTTCATTATATAATGAAAATTTCATATAAAAAAAAACAGCAAATAACTACGTGCCAGGCTATGGACATATTGATGCACTCTCGTTTGTTAGGCCTAGTTTTTTTTTACATGAAGTTACTGTTTTTATTTAGATTATACAAATCGTCCACAGGTAATAATGAATAATATATTTCTCGGATAGGGATCAATGGGGTATACGTACGTACATCAATAAATTCGTAGCCTTTTTTTAAAAAAATTTCATTTTTGAACATAATCTCCTTCTCGGTCAATGCATTTGATTTGGTGGTGAATATTAATCACATAGGTAGTTCATTATATAATGAAAATTTCATATTAAAAAAAACAGCAAATAACTACGTGCCAGGCTATGGACATATTGATGCACCCTCGTTTGTTAGGCCTAGTTTTTTTTTACATGAAGTTACTGTTTTTATTTAGATTATACAAATCGTCCACAGGTAATAATGAATAATATATTTCTCACGAAATATGATTAGTTTGTGGTGTAAATTTTCACATTATATGTTGATATACTATCTGACGACATTTGCTTATGACAAGTATATTTCACTCCCTTTTCAGAGTGATGTCATGTACAATGATGTATCTACCTTTCATACTTCACTAAAGATTTAGGGGTGCTGGTTAGGAAGGGAATAATCATATTATAATAATCAAGAAAATGATGGATAATAGCCATTGAGTGTCCCTCAGTGTGTTTGGTGAAGCTTTTGTGGAGCGTTTATTGAAGGGGATACGTTTTCGGTATGCGTAGAATTCTTTAAGGTATTGTCTAACTCAAGTAAAAAGTCAGTAACTGACTCTGTTTTCCCACCGTAATAAGAACAATCCTCACCAAAATGCATAATTCACACTACCCTG
The DNA here is from genome assembly GCA_963457665.1 of Thysanoteuthis rhombus. Taxonomy (NCBI): domain Eukaryota; kingdom Metazoa; phylum Mollusca; class Cephalopoda; order Oegopsida; family Thysanoteuthidae; genus Thysanoteuthis; species Thysanoteuthis major. The sequence continues at coordinate 17,961,984 of OY735215.1, read as the reverse complement.
CCATGGTTTGAACTCAAAACAAACTTATTAGCAGGAGGTTGTCTTATTGGTTGAGCTTAATTGACCAGTCTTAGATATTAACGAAAGTTTATCACACGAATACACACGGGCTTATTTCATTCCAACACATAAATACATCTATAGAGAAATAAATTTTTTTGTGATGTTTTTATTCATTGTATATACAATACAAACCATCTTCAGTCGGAATAGGTGTTGGAGTGAAGTGTAACCCTGCAGTGGCCTGTTTATTTCTTATTCGTGTATCATCATGTAAACACAAACAATTTCAGTAGAATAACCAGAAACAATGACAATAAAATGAAAAAATTGCTAAAGGTGATAATAAATAACCTATTTCGCATCTGTTGCCATAGAATAAGCAACACTATCCATTACAAGGGAAGGAGAAACTGCTTAGCCAAACGAATAGTCTCGCAATTGTCATATTCCTAGGTTTCCTCGGTAGATTTCAGATTTTATATCGACATTCGTGGATACCCGTTCAAAGCATAGAATTGAGAATGAACTGACGACGTTTACACCAATGTGATCAATTTTACAAACTGTTGGCATCGGCAGCACATTTATTAAAAAAAAGTTATTGTGACAAATTACGCCAGTTTTGTTAGCCAGGCCAGACATATAATGCCATCCCAGCAGTTGAACTGACTCAAGAAAGGTATCTTGTGAAAGATATACAAAATTAACTTTCAATTCCGCAACTCACCTGGGGATTATCGGCGACATAATAAAAAGTCGGCACACACAGTTTGGACAGCTCTGAGTTACAAGAACCATCGTCTCTATGACGTCTTTGATTCGTCGCTCTAATCCTTGTAAAAGTGTGGAGCACAACTTTGGAGAAGAGTCGTTTGACACTTCACAACGTGATCGTGAAGTCCTTTGAGAAGAAAACGACCCAGTTATTAAAATCAAGTGTTATTTTAAACTTTGATAATAGACTTATCATTGCAGCTCTTGTCGTCTGTAGATTTATATTGCAATTCTAACATTTATGCTCATTTTTCATTTTTCCGGGTTTTTTTTTCGAGACTAAGGCGTAACTAGGGGAAAAGTTTATCCTTACGCCACTCAATATATTGTTTGCAAGTTGCAATATCATCGAATGAATATTCAAGTTGTTCTAAGTATAGGATTGGCGACGAACAACGGAGAGAGCTTTAAATTCCATACTTAACTAGAAAGCACTCTGAGAGCGCATGCCTTTCTCAGCACCATGAGGGGGGGATAATTGTGCATGGATCCACCCCAAAATTCACTCTCTTCTTCCATGGTTATTGAAATTTATTCAGAAGTTTTGGAGGTATCATGTGAACAGACATGAAATTTCAGCGATATTATGTGGTTAGGACGTATGACTATGACGTGTGGGGCTAATTGTGCATGGATTCATGACAAAGTTTAATCAGTTTTTTTCCGTGGCTTATGGCTCACGTTTCCAAATAAGGTCATTGAAATCCATACAGAGCTTTTTGAGATATTGCGTAAACAGACATGGAATTTGAGTGATATCACGTGGTTTGGACATATGACTGCGTATGACGTAAAGGGGGATGATTTTGCTGCAAAATCCAGCCAGTTGACGACCTTTCACGAAATTTCAATGAAATTTATGAAGAATTTTTAGAGATATCACATGGACAGTCATGAGCATATATATTGATGTATCGGGAGAAAACAGAAAATATCTCTCAATCAAAAATCCACCACAAAATTAACCAACTCTTCCTTGCCAACCCTTCCACAAAATTTTATTGAAGTTCATCGAAATCTTTCGTTGATATCTTGTTGATATCCTGTCGACGGACGGGAAAGATGGAGGACGGACACAACCGAATACATATACATCTCCAACTTATATATGTGTATATATATATATATATATATATATATATATATATATATATATATATATATATATGCAATGGTCTTTCATAAGAATAGAGCTCTCTGATGGATGGAGAATATAAGCTAAATAAATATATCGCTTAAATTCAACCCTACTGTCTGTTCAGTTCCGTGGAGCAGAGGTAGGATACCAGCCTCCGAGTCTGAAGTGAAGCTTTCATCCTACTGGATGGGAAAATGGATAGTCTATAGCCACACTGAAAAGTTGTAATACAACGAAACAGCAATCCGTAGATAACACAATAATATATATATATATATATATATATATATATATATATATATATATATATATATATATATATAAGAATTATAAGTTGGAGGAGTATACAAAGAAAGAAAAGAGGATAAAGGAGAAAAAGGGAAATCAAGATTTTCATTTACATGATATTGAAATTTGGTAGAAAAAAGATGAAACTTTCATGAATAAATTCTCAAAGAAATTTCAAAAATCGACCCTCTTCTATCTGCATGGCCCAAGGAGTGTACTTCTATTATAGTTTTTACTTGGATGAGATAAGAGTTAATACCAAGCTGACCCATGCACAGTCACATACACGTGTCCTCACAAATATATCTGTATATATGTACACATGTGTATGTGTGTGAAGTTGCATATATATATATATATATATATATATATATATATATATGTGTGTGTGTGTGTGTGTGTATATATATGTATATACACACACACATATATATATATATATATATATATATATAAAGAGAGAGGGTAGAGGAGGAGATTTACTTGTATGAATAGATATATGTATAGATCATTTTAAATCTACACACCTCTGCTACAAATGCACACACACACACACATATATATATATATATATATACATACATACATATGTGTGCGAATATGTGTATGTTAATGTGCATTTTATGAGAGGAGTGTACGAGCACACATAGATTTATGTGATTTATTAAATATTCAAATACTGGTATGCCCACTAATGATACTTGATACTAAACTATATATATATATATATATATATATATATATATATATATATATATATATATATATATATATATATATGTGTGTGTGTGTGTGTGTGTGTGTGTGTGTGTGTGTGAATTATAAATTGCATTATATAGAGACTTATTCGAGGTGATCTTCCGTCGTTACACTGTTGATATATCGCTCACCCTAGACAACGTAAATGGAATGAGAAATTGGAAAAATGGGACTGCAACAGGAATCGAACTTGCCACCGAAAGGGTAGCCCCTTCAAAGTAGCGATGTTCTTACCATTAAACTAAACAACCCAAATGACCGCTTCCACATCAAATTCTCATGTCTTTGTTCTCGGTCTATTCGTCTCTTTATATGTGTGTGTGTGTGTGTGTGTGTGTGTGTGTGTGTGTGTGTTTACAAATACGTGTATGGGTGTGAGAATTCTATGCCAATATTTCCCTATAAACTAAAAGTGTTTTGTTTTTGTTATTATTTAAAAAATCAATTGATTTATGATATGCGGGTAAAAAATTCATATTAATGATATAAATTTTCAGACGCTGACTGGTTTACGTAATACCCAGGTTCGCAAAAATGTTTAGTGCACACTTACCTTTTAAATCTCTCAACCAGGAGACGTGTGATGTCTGTACTGTTTATTACTAGAATATGGACGCACCCAACAGGTACCCGCTTTTATAAAGCAGTCCTGCTAACCTGGATTGACTACCCCTTTTCCGGATAGGCTCTTCTATGCAGTTTATTATTAAGCAGTCATGCGTTTCTTTCCTCTTTTCTCTTTCCTCTTTTCTTTTTTCTCTTTCCTCTTTTCTCTTTTCTCTTTTCTCTTTCCTCTTTTCTCTTTTCTCTTTCCTCTTTTCTCTTTTCTCTTTTCTCTTTTCTCTCTCTTTCTCTCTCTTTCTCTCTCTCTCATTTCCTTATTTTAACGACGTACGCTTATCTTTTTCTCGTTCGCCGTCTGCGAATTGACTAGCCTCTTTCTTTAAGTATGTAATTCCACTTTTACTCTCTTTTTTCTTTCCATCTATCTATCTATCTATCTATCTATCTATCTATCTATCTATCTATCTATCTATCTATCTATCTCCCCCACCTTTACCAGTATTTTTGCCTCTCTTTTTTTGAAAACTTTTCCATTTTCCTTTCTGTGTTTATATACATAAAACACTCCCCTAGCAACTATCAGTTTCGTGTTGTGACATATGAGGCCATGAATGTGTCTATATTTACCGAACGATCTATGGATACCTATCTCTTGTTTGTTACTCGGGTTCGAATTTGGAGGAACGGTATAGATTTAAGGTGTTTGAGGAAATAATTTGTTTTACACTTGATATAGCATAATTCAAGAGAGCTGATTCAAAATCTGCTGTATGACATTCTCCATCTTCGGTCGTTATTACTGTACAGCTCATAAAAGATAGTGCTTAAATTACATTTTTATGTTAAGACATAATTCTATGCAGATTAGAGCTCTAGGCTGATTGAATGAAGGATCTGAAAACATTGTATCTAATCAATCAAGCAAACATAATGTTATATCTATTGAATGGAAAGAAGATGAAAATTATTTTTAAAGTTTTATTTTACGTCTTCCATCCAGTAGCAGGGGTAGGGGAGACCGAGGCAAGTTGATCCCATTGGTGATTTTACAGGGGGACCAGAGGGGACGATGCCCCCCTGCCCCTGCGAAGTTTGGCTGGCCATTAGGTTAGCCCTCTCCCCTCACATACACACACTCACACACACACACACACTCACACACACACACACACACACACACATACACACACACAAACACGCATATGCACACACACATTTTCATACGCTATAATGCAGGGGGTGTAATTCATATTTGATTTATTAATCTCAGATTTCCGAAAGTAATAAGCAAGTAAAACACCAACGCCGAAAAATATGATAATTCGTGAATTTAGAACAATAGTAGCTTATACCACCGTATCGTTCGTTATACAATAACGCTTTCATGAATCCGAAGAATTGACTGTGTGAATCAACACCGCTTCTGGTGTGAAGTGTCACGCGTGATTGTTTCGAATATTCTTTGCGTTCGTCTTACGTCACCGGATTGTGCTATGCATTCAATATAAATAAATTGAAACAATAGAAATATCCTCACAAGATTCTTATTTATTTAACGTCCCAAATCTTTGTGAGGGGCATTACATACACTAAGGAAGAATCACAGTAGTCGATGTTATCAGAACAGGAATAATACGAACGCTGTGATATCTGAAGGCACGAATACAGATGAAATGAAACTAATAAAACATTTCAATAATAAAACATTTAATTTTGATTTTTTAATTTCTGATTTAATTCTTAATGTTCACCAATTGAGAGTTGCGCATGCTTTCCCGTTAATTTTGATTAAAATTGTAAATTGAATCCCTCTAGAAGAGAGATAAAAAATTTTTTGAGAAACCAGAGTCGAACCAGACCTTTTTTCCATCGTATTTGGGATAAATCATGTGAAAAGAAAACGAATATAAAAACAACAAAAATGTTGTCTTTATTTTAAGCATGATTATTGAAAACTGCATAATTCTTGTATTTGCAAACAAAAACATTAAAAATAAAAATTGAAATTAAAATTACCGCAAAAATTTTAAAATCAGAACTTAAACGATATCGTTAAAATTTTCATTTTTTCTGTTTTATTCGTGCCCTCATATTCACAACATCAAAATGTATGTTTACATGTGTTATTCATGTTTCAACAATATCAATTGTAATTCTTCATTTGCGTTTATAATACCCTCACAAAAATTCGTGACATTAAACTACAAAGAATCTAGTAAGACTATTTTTATTGTTTCAATTGTTTCAATTGAATTCTACTAGACTAAATACTGTACTAACGGGCGGTGTAAATTGCTGTTCAAAAAAAAAAAAAAGAGAAAGATAGATCAGTGGAAATCAGATAGCGTTTGATTTAATTTGTTTTTAAAATTGATATAAAACCACTTTGTCTTTACACAGTTTGAAAAGAATGAGGCTAATGTTGAAGAAGTAGGGTGCTAATGTAAAAAGCGTGTTCGGCTGATGTGAAAAGGGGGTCAATGAAGAAAAAAGTGATTAATATTTAAAACAATTGGGGCAAAGCTAAACACGGGCGTTGATGCTAGGAAAAAAAAGAAAGGGCTAATCGCTAAAAAGAGGGCTGACTGATGTAAAAGAGAAGAGTCCAGTATTAAAAGTGGTTGAAAATTTAAAAAGGAGAGGTATAATGTTAAAAATGTGGGTCTAATGTTAAGGAAAAGGAGAGAGGTTAAGAAAAGGGGGAATATAATTTTAAAAAGTTCAAAAGTTGGGTGAATAGTAAAAAGGGCATTAGGAGTAGATATTGTGAAGGGGAAAGGGTTAATGTTGGAAAGGAGGAGGAGGAGTTCCCTCTTCATTTTGAACCCAGGAAATGAAAGTGAACGTTGTCTCTCAATTATGACCACTAAAAATGAGAAAGAATTTCACCACACAATTTTGAAAATTTCCACTTGATTTTGTCTAAAAATAAAAACGTTCCCTCTCGATTGCGACAATTAAGATGGGAAGTTCATTTTCTCTAAAAGAGAAAAAAAATCTCCATCCCCGATTTTGAAACCATAAGACGAAAAAAAATCATTCTCATCGATTTTGACCCCTAAAGGTGACCCCCTCTCCAAAAAATTTTTTTTCATTCCCCACTGTTTTGACCTCCTAAAAGTGGAAGAAAATTACTTTTCAATTTGGCCCCCGGAAGGTGGGGGAAATTCCCCTCTATTTTGCCCCTGAAAGTGGAAAAAAATCTTCTCCCACAATTTTGACCTCTAAAAGTGAAAAAAATCCTCTTTGATTTTGATCGATATAAGTGGAAAATAGTGATCGTAGAATTTACTTAGTAATACATTTTATGAATTAAATAATTGTCTCTCGTAATTGTTTGACTCAACTCACCATTGAAAAAAGAAGAAAAAAGAGAAAGAAAAAGAGAAAGAGAAAAATATCCGATTTCAACCCCTGTAAAAGAGAATAAAAAAGAAATTTCGCCTAGATTTCGCCCCCTAAAAGTGAAAAATGGAAGATCCCTATTGATTTGGACCCCTAAAAGCGAAAAATGAAAGATCCCTATTGATTTGGACCCCTAAAAGTGAAAAATGAAAGTTACCTTCAGAGCCCCAAAATTCGTGTCTTGAAACAATGTATCGTATCTATCCTACATGAAAAATGCACTTATGTGATTGTAAAAATCATTTATTAATACGTTTTATGAATTGAATTATTTCCTCTCGAAATTTGTCATCTGAACTCACCAATGAAAGAAAATAATTGATTCAGATTAAAAATCTGAATAAATTATTAATTCATTAGCGACACCAGTTGAATTATTGATGACGTGAGAAATATAATCTCTCTCTTTCTCTCTCTCTTTCTCTCTTACTCTCTCACTTCGTGCCTCTGTCTTTCTCCATCGCCTCCCTTTCTCTCTTAGCTTTCCATATTCTCTTTTTTTCTTTATTTCCTCCTCTTTCTTTCGTCGTCTTTCTTCCTCTATCTCTCTGTCTCGCTTGCGTTCCCTCTCTCTTTCGCTTTCTTTCTCGTTTCCTCGATTTAGATTTCTAACAGTGAAGAAAAAAAAACGAAAAAAGGAGATAGAAAAAAGAAAAAAAAAATAGATCTTCCTCTCCAATTTCTCCAAGGAGAATTTTCCCCTAGATTTTGACCCCTTAAAGTGAAAAATGAAAGTTCCTTTATGATTTTGACCGCTAAAAGTGAACAATAAAAGATCCTTCAATGTGATCGATATAACCTCTGATCGCCAAATTTCGTGTCTTGAAAAAGTGTATCTTAACCGTACTGCATCAAAACATGCACTAACGAAATCGCCACTATTCAAGGTACCCATGGCCAACCAATAAACATCGCGATATGAGATATGTTGGGAAATACGTTTGCTACTTTGTTAATAAAGAGCGCATTTTTCACTCTGCGGTTTGAGTTGAGAAAAAAATTATATATTTTTTTATTACGTCATCAGAAAGTATTTTTACCATCAATGAATGATCATATAAATGACACCCTCTTCAATTTAAAAGCCCCTTAAAGCATATTTGGGGGGTTGGTTTTCAATAGCTAATTAGCTAAAAACACTTCTCGGGGATCAGACTCGTGCCTTCAGGAAATTCAATGGATTTATATCAAGTATTTTTGTGGTTGGTGTAGACAGACAGACAGATGGACTTTAGACGAATTATGATAAGATTGAATTCATTACACATTCCGTTGACGTCCGACGGGGAATAATCAAAACTATCACAGTTGGTACTTTACGTCAGATGCGGTATTGATATGTAAGAGCATAAATTTTCGTCTTAGTTTTCTAATCTTCTCATTTTAGCATTAAAAAACTTTTTTTAATGTTTGCAACTTCCACATTGTAACTTCCGCCATCTTTCCTCGTTGAGAAATTGTCAACAACTTCACTTTAGGTAATTAGGAAGAATTTATAACGTCAAAGATTAAATCTCTAACATTACTTTCTCTGTGTAACTTCTACAAAATCATACTTTTGTGTAACCTCTTTTTGGCATAGGTTCATCAGATTTACATAGTATCTAGAGTTCATACAATGACAATTTCTCTTAAAGTTACAATTAATTGGCATTCCTCACACTCCATAACAATCGATTTTAAATTTCGAACAAATGAGCGTACAAGCTTCCTTCGAGTACTTCCTACTACGTCTGCGTGGGACCTATTCAAGAAGGCGCTAAACTGGGTCCAGTGCCTAAAGTTCTGCCTACCATTGTCCAGGAATCATCACAGTCAAATTTCGGGTCTACAAAAGCGTTATTGTGCCATTATTGCCACTGCAGAATGTTAACTCGTACTGAGAGCGATAATGGATGATTTTGTGAACATTAAAAAGTGCAGCGCAACAGAAAACAGTGACACTGAAGCATCTGAACTATCCACGAAAAAATCAAAGGTAGATTACAATGCTGCATTTACTTCAACTGCGACAGTGCATTCATCTCAGAAACATGAAGAAAAGGTAGTGCACCAGCCGAGATATCTAAATCTATTGGTGTTGATCCTGTTCAACCACATCGATGTGAATACTCTAAGATCAGTGATTTGTGAGAATTTGATCCGGCAAATACGAATGGGTTGGATATTCACCAGAACATGATGCGATGTACTATTTTATGTGCAGGTACTTTGCATCACCTACGTATGGCAGTGCAAATGATGCATTCATAAAGACTTAGAAGTTCTACAAACAGTGAATTGCAGTAGCGGTTCACTACATCCCAAGAAATCATTTTTTTCTTTGTTCCAAAAAAGGGTGCCGGATCAGGGGGTGCCAGATTAAAGGTTTTTACCGGATTAAGAGGGTTACATGATTAAAGAGCTTGCCGGATTAAAGGGGTTGTTAGATTAAAAGAATTGCCGGATTAATCTGCCAACATCTTTAATCCAGCAACCTTGGAGATATTTGCTATAAAGCTAAAATAACCTCCGTCACTGAGAGCATGCGTAGCATAACAGAAGAAAATTCGTGAAAATCGCCATTGCATAAAGATTGTCGGTCAAAATATCCTATGGACAGTTACTCAGGATATTGCCCACAGAGGAGATGATGAACTGAATCCAAGGAATGTCCGTAAGTAGCTTATATTCGCAGCAAAACATGATCCAATTATAGTTGTGTCAAATTTAGTCCAGAGAATGAAAAGTACACTAGTTCTGTGATACGGAATGAGATAATTGATACATTTGCATCAATGACGAAAGTAGAAATAGCAGAAAGCGTGAAATCATGCTATTATTTTTATTCAAACTGATAAAGTCAATGATATTCGTAGAACAGAGCAGATGGCACTAGTTATAAGATTATCAGATGAAACTTTTGTTGTATTCAGGAGTGCTTTCTGTCTGTTACTCCCATGATTATGTTGGATGCTGCATCTATTACTGACACTTTTTTGAGCTCTGGGATTGGATTATGTCATCAATTGTTGGCTTGGGATCTGATGAAGCCTCAGTCATAAGTGGAAAATTGAGTCTTGTTCAAAAACGTGGCAAAACCCCCTTTACGTACACTGTTATGGACACAGACTTAGTTTAATTTTAATTGATGCTGCAAAATATTTCCTGAAGCTACTGATTTGCTTCTATATATCTTCGCCAGTAACTCTGTTATTCATGAGAAATGTATTTCCATACAGCTAGATATGTTTCTCAATGAACAAGTACAAGAACTGCAACATCTTAGTGACACACGATGTTGGCGCTGGGCTACCTCATGCGACAATGCTTTGTCTGAAATACTTGAAGGAGACTTTTGCAGATGAAATCCTCTCGAGAATTACTTGCTCAAATAAATGCAAAATTTGTTGTCCCCTTGGTTTTCCCTTGAATACTCACAAAAAAGTTTATAAGATATTGCTGCAGCTAAAGGATAAGTAAGCAGATCTAGAAAAAGCAGCCAAATCCATTCCTTTGCTCCGGGAAGATCGAGCTGGTATTCGAAACTCCAACTTGATTGGGGGTTGCTTTGATAAGGTTAATGAACTCTGTAGGAACTGCAGCAACGACTTTTCGAAAACGAAGAAGAAAACCTAGACGAATTCTTCGTGTTGGAATCCAACGGTCTAAAGTCAACTTCTGACTCAAGTCATGTACATATCAGCACCTTCTATTATCTTATTAGTGAATTACAAAGTCGTTTCTCTAGAGCTTTCTCCGTAATTTTTCGTGGTATTTCAGTTCTTTGCCCCAGAAGACATACATTTTTGTCTGAAGAAGACCTAAAGGCATTTGCAGCTGTGCACTTGGTCAATAAAAATGATTTGTAGCCTCGGGTGAGAAAACTGCTTCTGAAAAGCGTGAACAACCAACATCTATAGTGAATGTCCTGTCATTTATACGTCTTTTTAAAGCAGCACTTGACTGCTTGTACATCTTACAATTGATAGATGTAACTTTTCAGGTTACCAGCGTTCCATAGAGCGGAACTTCACAAACTGAATTAGTGAAAACATTTCTGAGAAATTCTATGACCAATGAGAGACTGAGTAACATTGCACCACTATCGATTGAAAGTTCGCGAGCTGAAAGAATTGATTTTAAATGTTTTGTTGATGAATTTTATAGCCGCCATGATAATCGCAGAATTAACTTGCATTAAATATTTTGTCGAGATTATTTGTGAAGACCTGGCATATTTGAAGTTATTTGTATATTTCAGTTACCTGTGTCCTGCTAAAAGTTTTCCGAACTTGACTTTGAACACGCTTTTTCTCTCTGGGTGGCGTAGACAACGGACAAATGATTTACCTACTCTGGTCACTCATAAAGAGATGGCGCTATTTTCAAGACTTCATCTTCACCAACACATATATAAAGACAAAGATACCAACACTTTACAATTTACACATTAAAGACTTCAATTACAAACTTTTCAAGAACTGTACTAATTCTTTATTATCGTTACGGGACTTTCTACAGTAAGTCAAAACAAGCATATTTCTCGCAACACTTCCCTTTCTTTCTCTATCTTTGTTTTCTTTTATTAAACATGTGGATTGTGTGTGTTGCCTTGTTTTGTCCATATATCATATGGTCAGGCTTATTAGACTTTCTTACTTACTTTACCCTCTTACTTACTTAATTACTTGACTTAAATTGAAAATCCTTATATTTTACAAGAAAATTCCCCATAAGTAGTTACTGCTACTACCACTACTACCTATGAAAATTATTTGAATTATATCGATGTTTAAAGACATTTTTTTAAAGTTGTGTATGTCAGTTTGGTGAAGTATAGGCATAAAAACTTCTCCTCACATGCATTTCGAGTTTTGGCCCCATTACATTCATCTTGGTTCTCTCGTAGCCCCATTTTCAGAGTTGGTCCCTTTTTTTGTTCTCAAAGTAGTGTGGAGAATGGTTTTAATTGATTTAGTGGAACCATTCATCTTTTAACTGAGCGTCAATATCTTATCTAAAATTTTGATATCAATGAATTGCAAAACTATTGTAACATAACTCAGTTTTTCTCATAGTTGACCTTGTGACACGGGCTAACTTGACACATGTTGGGATAAGTTGGTCTCGGTATCGGACAAGTTATTAAGCAGAAAACGATTGAAAATAACGCTGATCAGTGCTATTGTTATGCACCTCCACAAAAAAGAACCACCTAGAAAATGAGAAATATTCAGTTGTGATGTAAACAGCGCCAAGATATTTATACAGGATGTAATGGTATTTGGCACACCTTTGTTGGGTACAGTAACAAAAAATTCAAAAGATTAAAATGGGAGGATTTCACCTAATTTTTTCAGACTATGACTCTTGAATAACATATTAGCATCGTTTCCGGAAAAACACAGCCAGAAAACAATCCCATTTTGCAGTAACTACGAAAACAGAAGTCCTTATTACAGCTAGAATACTTCTTTTGATTATCGGTGAAATTAAATAAAATATAGGAACATATTTGGCACTGCAGAATTAGAAGGGACAGGGACCAACTTGCCCCATGGTAAAGGGACCAACTTGCCTTAGCACAAATATCACTCATCCCACCTGCAACAAATACGTGTCGGATTTCCGGTTTAAGAAAGCAGGTGACCATGTGAACAACATGACCCAATACCCCTTAAGCTTCAAATAGATGATTAACTGTACCTCCATGAAATATTTCCAGAAGTTCTCAGTGAATTCCAATGACATACGATGGAGGGTTGGGCAACGGGCCTTGGAAGAAGTGATAGAATTCGGGGACAGATCCTGGAATTTCTTCCTCTTCTGTATCGTAGCCATATATCCACACAACACAATATCTCCAAAAGTCCTGAATGAATTACAATGAAACTTCATGGAAGAAAAGAATGAATTTTGGGACGAATCCAGGAATTTTTCACCGTTACCCCTCTCACTACATTACAGCTATTTCTCTGCACGATATCTCCGAAAGTTCTCGATTGATTTCAATCAAATTTTCTGAAGGGGTAGGTAAGGAAAGGAAGAATCGGTTGAATTCAGATCCAAGAATTTTTATTTGGTTGAGAGATTGTTTTCCATGCATATATATATATATATGTATCCATTTACTTTTATCTATACAGTATCTCCAAAAGTTCAAGTGACATGGATAGGTCGTGGGCTTAGGAAGAATTGATTAGATTAGGGCGTGGATCCAGGGATTATTTACATTTATCTTCCCTGTATCGTAATCGTTTATGAACTGATTCTCATTCAATTTTAGTGATGATGGGGTTCGCAGGTGCATCGCTCTCTGAGTGTTTTCAAATTATTTTCATATGTTATCGTTGAACTTTATTGTGCTTATCTAGAAACTGCAGCAAATGTGGCATGATGATTTCCTATATGGAATGAAAGGTAATTTTGTGAGCCTTCATATTTTTCTCGTTGTCCTTCTCGGCTAGGGCCTCTTCAGTCGTTTTCTCTCCAAGCAAACCACTTTACGTTCATAGCTCATGAAACCCTGATGACCGAAATTGGTAACAACTTTCATAAAATTCATCGAGAAATGAAGTTCACTGAGTTGAGGAATGAAAATCAAATAATCTTGTGACCATTTCGCCACCATCAATTTTGAGTAAAGCTGTTCGTCATCTGTTGATTACGTTTTTGACAACTGTATTCATCGTTTCATATCGATGATCAGAGATCAGAATAATTTGCATATAGCAAACTACTCACTTTCATTTGCCATTTGATGAAATTACTCCAACCAATCTTAGAATCATATGATCTTCTTTTTTCGAGAAATGTTATAATATGGGTTTTTACAGAACCCGAACACTAGTACCAAGATGGGCTGCTTCACAGAGCAAAGAGGGTCAAACTGCCTTGCTATTTATCCATCATTGGAGATAGGAATGGGTCCAAGGTCATAAAAGTGAAGTGAACTCTACTTGTCACAAGCAGAGTTTGAACTCGTCTCGTTGATTCCATTCTCCGAACCATAAACCATTAGGCTACTCGTACCTCCACTGACGACCGAATAGCTCATATCAATACATGCCTATGCAAGCATAAACAGTATCAGAATTTTGAATTTGTCATGGAAAGGGTCATATTTGGTGGACAAGCCACTTATTTTCAATATTTTCTTCGCCCCTTCCCAACAGACTACAAGGTGAGTCTGCCTTTTCTTAGTACGTTGCACACAAACTTTAGCTGAAGATTTCTGTTACTGGACACTAAAAATGAAAACTTTACCTGTTCTCTTATTTTCGGCTTGTATACTCAACAATCTGGTTTAAAGACCTTTTTGTTCAGTGAAGTATTTATGTACGCCCATACAATAACCTTTCATTTGTATTTGTTGGATGTTCAAAAAATTTTCTCCAATAGGTACAACATGAGTTTCTTCCTTTGCTCTTACCACATCACATATCTGTCTTTTTTTAGTTCGACGAGTTTTACTTAAGCCAACACATAATCACCCAAAAATATATCATTAAATCCCAACCATCCACAGACGTCGGTCTCAATCTGTTAAACCTGAAAGTGGATACAGCATTGTGGTAACTGTTAGGCTATCATCCATGTATAAAAGATAGGGCTGGGGTAATTACATTATAACATTATGTATGGAGGTAAAGGAGGAATATCTTTGATATCAATGACACCTGATTCCCGGAGACATTAAGAGTATACAAATATATTTAGATATATAAAGTAGAAAGCTTATTCAAAGCTCTATATGGTTGATTACCTAATATATCAGCAGTGAGGTTTTCACCTAAATTTTAAGAGTAATTCTCTTTGATAGATAGATAGATAGATACATACATACATACATACATATATACATACATACATACATACTTGAATGACTTCCGTTCTGTCTCTTCATAAAATGCCTGGGCGTCATAATCACCCTTTCGTGTTTGCTGATATAGCCTACAGGAAAGCAGAAAGCAATACGCCTAGCATCAGCTTGCCTACAAGAGCTACGGGAAGGGCGTCAAGGGGGCTTCACGCCCTTTTTTGGAATCAGTGTTGTCCTTCTCCTAGCCTGGTTGATATTTGAGAGCCTGGTATGCTCTGTTATTTTCCCAATAGCTGAGGGGGAATAGTTTTATTCATATCTTTCCCAGGGCCATTAGTGCGAAGTGAAAATATACAGCTCCGAACGGTATTCGAAATTCCTTTGTCTATGCCGCTACCGTTACGTAAAGACGGTTTGGGGCGGGGATTTTTGCTAGATGAATAAGAAAGATGATTGTTAGCAAATTCACATGACTTATGGAAATATCCACCTGTAGTAAAGGAGAGGCATATTGATTTTGCAAACCGTACTTCATAGTGAAAGAGTCTGACATCATAACAAATATCCGGTTCCTAGTTGTATTGAAATAGCAGGAAAACCACACTTTTTTTCTTTCTTCTCCAATTCTTTCATCATTTTGACTGAAATTTTCCATAGTTTGTAAGTATACGATAGCCAGTGTATAAAAAAAATTTCATAAATCTTTGTCATTTTATCGATGTTTTAATAAGTTTTTCCCTCTTGGGGTTCGAGGAGACTGTGTTTACATTTTTAAAAACTGAAACTGGTGTATTTTGGTTGTGAAGTTAAGTTTGTATATTTAGAGTCCAGAACTCAGAGACTGATTTTTCATCATAAAGTTTTAGAAAAGAATGAGCTCTTTTCTATAAAATTTTTGTATCCATTTTTCAACGAATTTTGTTATGAATAAGGTATTTTGTAAGAAAAACGTATGAAAGTATTTTAAATATCAATCAGGCTATCCTTTGGCAGATGTGCCCATGAAGTTTTGATCAGCTATTCAAACCATTGGTGATATTTGTCACTGAAAATCATACGCGTAAATTTCTAATCAAATGAGAACAAAGGGGATAAAACTATTTTATGATGAAAGAGTTTGTGATTTTTCAAGGACAAAACAATATACATTTAAAACAAATGAAATCAAAGCATAAGAACTAATTAGAGGAAATTTCAAATGAAAACAAGAAGATATGAATGTATTATTTTGATAAAAGATTTTCTCAAAAAAGATGAATTCATATAGAAAACATTTTTATTTTTGCCTAATAGATTTCTTTAATTATATTTTTTTCTTTTAGAGAAGACAAAATCTTTTTAATTTTTTTTCGGGGGGTGGGGGTAAAAGGGGGAAAACCTTTCTCAAAAGAAAATAATATCTTTTCTCGGAAGAAAAAAACAATTATATTTTCCGTAAATATACTTCAAATAATCTACTAATGAATTTAATTTTTTAAGCCCAGAGATAGCTTGATTTATTTCATCACAAAATACCCTTTTTTATTAAAAAAAAAAAAGTTAATTGAAACGAGTAATGAATACTACAAGTATTATTGAAATCACCCCTTTTTTTAACTTAATAGTAAAGTTTTTTTTAAATGACTCTAAAGTCCTGGGATCTGAATATGCTAACGTATCTATCAAATCACACCAGTTTACATATAAACATACACAAACACACACAAGCATATACCTACACACACATATTCATGTATGTATGTTGGTATGTATGCAATTTTGTGGGTTTTACTTAGTAGGCCAGACTGGATATAAGTACGATTTGATGTAAATTTGAGTAAGTGATGCCTGTATCAAGTGTGGGAAAAAACGAGGGCTGTTTGCCAAGGTAGGTTTTGTACTAAATACTCTGCGAGGCGTGAGTAACCTAACCATCAGAATGAAAAAACGGACCAACAAAATAATGCAACTTCCGTCTTCATCTCTCCACAATACCTCGAGTACAATTAGAATGATAGGTAGATAGAGATATAGCTGGAAAGCCTGAGAGATAGTTCAACAATCTGATATAGATAGATGAACACTCTGAGATAGATGTTAACATACATAGGTAAGATCAGATTGCAGTAGGAAAAGAAATCTCACAAAAGTTAGAAAAATTAATACAAACGTGAGTAGATAGACGGATAGATAGATAAACAAACTGACTAGGTAGAAGGAGGCAGACGTACGTTGTACAAAATAAAATGAAAATTCATGCAATTTTATTTTTTGCAGTTTCAATGTTTTAGGTCTTGAAACATGGATACCAATGATAAAAGTCGGGATAAGCCCAAACTTAATCTTAATGGTACAGAATTACAGGTAGCAGCAGCCAAAGACACACATCGAAGACGCGAGCGCTTTCTAGAGACAAGAACTTCAACATCGACCATATTACGTCATTTAAAGACAATAGGAAAGGTTGAAAATGTTGACCCAAATAAAACGATCCATGACAGTGACGCATTCTAAACATGTAAGCAGACTGTATCGAAGCTTACAGAGTTGGGATATGAAGTCCAGAAGCGTTCGCCATGTTCACCTGACATAACTTCGACAGACTATCATATTTTAAGGCATTTTCAACTTCATATCTGTGACAATAACAAAGATGCTGTAATTAGTGCTTTTACTGAATTCCTGACCACTAAATCTGAAAAATTCCACAGAAATGACAATTATCATTACAAGATCATTAAAAAAAATGGGTTATTACTTCAAATGAGTTACATTTTTAATATTACAAAAGCTACAGGGCATGTCGACCTGATATTTGATAGGGAGAATTTCTTTTAAAACTTGCTTTTCGGATAGGTTAAGCTTGAAGGTCATTCGAGGTCACTAGAGATTATTTTCTGATTAATCTTCCGTTCTAGATATCGGAAACAAAAGATTCTTATATTAGAATTTTCTCCGATATTTCATCTTGTGAATGACACAAAGATTTCCCTCGATACAGTTAATTCTTAGGTTTCAGGTGTTTTTAGGCGTTTTCCCTGAAAACATACGCACGATTTCACATAAGAAGCAGTTGTCTTTTACTGAGTTGTCGTAAATAAAACGCACGCACATGCTTTTAAAAGTCGCTGAACAAGAAGTAGGTGATCGGTTTTCTATGGTTATGAAGTAATAAACTTACCGCCCCATGAATAATAAATACATCAACGTTACTGGGCATAAAGATGGGGATCGGTTTTCTATTGGTATTTAGTGATACATTGACACCCCCCTCCCCCCATGATTAATATATCCATGACTATTGCTTCAAGAAACAAGTCTGTAGACCAGATAAACATTCGATATTTTGTATACAAAAACTCAAATTATGTCTGAATATAATAGTAATGAAAAGAAAAATTCCATGTTCGGTTCTAAAAGATTGAAGTAGGTAAAAAAGAAGATGTGTTCATCCCCAGGATCGCCATTATTCTAACAGACTTGCACTTTGAATTCATGCGAAACTGATTCTCAGTGAGACTCAGCTTTGCCATGACCCTCAACAAGACACTGAGACAAGATTGTTGGTGTCGACCTAATTTCCCTGTGTTTTCCCACGGCCACCTTTATGTTTGATCCCAAAACAATCTTTTCATACTGGCACCCAATGGGAGGAGCGCAGATAATGTGTACCCGGATGCCGTGTTGGACTAAGGGATTACGTCATTTGTTTTGTTTCGGGCATCACATTATTTTCAGTGAAAGGGACTTTTTTCGGGTGTAAATAGTATAAAACATTTTCATTCATTAAGGAAATTCATTTTTACTGTATTGTCTAAATTACAATTACTGTCCCCCGGACAACACCGGGTATCCCTGCTGGTTTCGTGATAATTGAGGCCAAACGATCAACATATAAAATCAGTATGTATGTATTTATGCATCATCGTTTTCCGTTTATGCCTTCTTCGAGGGTGTCAGGTACACAAGGACGATTGTTAGTGAGACTCTCTGACGGCTTGCCATGCCTGTCGAAGGTTCGTTCTGCTTACAGCACCTAGTATTCACTAATGGTCACCCATCTAACTACTAACCAGGCTTGTTGTGGCTTAATCGGCAATCCCATGAGAAAATGTACACCATTTTGAAAATCTTTCATTGTTATGAACCAAAAAATAAAAAGTATTCAAATATTGTAGCACTTGAAACTAAAAAGAATATGGGCTATTCATTTTATATCTTTTTTCCCATAACACAAATACACTATAAAAAAAATTGTAGTCTTATTTTACCCGATTCAATGTGAAGGTTCAATGCAGAGACCTTGCCATTTCCTCACAATCAACTAAATTGCCTACCTTAAATATGTTACCTGTGGCATCTACCAACAGCAGAGTGTTCACATCCTCTGGTTTAACAACCCAGGCCAGCCATACTGTCAGAATACTCCCGCAGAGGGGCTGCAGAACCCAATAGCTAGCTCGGGCAGAAGAAAGACACTCCTATCAGACCCACGACATAGGGTCCTCCTTTTTATTTGTGCCACCCCGGCAGACCATAGGATGCACACCCTTGGTTTAAAGGTTGGGTAAGGCTCTATGCACGTCGCACTTCACCTTAAAACTTCATCATGCAGACTGGAGAGTTATTTTGCGCACATGACCCTGTTGTGATCCAATAATTGTGGAAAACCTTCTCAAAATCTTCGTCCACGAAGCCAGGCCAATTATTCATAGGGTGCCTGTACTAACATTCCGAAATCCGAAAAATTTTGAATGCTGGAAAGTGTCTGGTCCCAAAGATTTAAGATAGGAGATTGTGTACCTTCAACATAATGTTCTCCGTCTGATTTTAATAACAATTTACTTTATTATCCCCGTGGAAACAGTAGACAGTTCTGCTATTGAGTGATCTTTAGTTATAACTCAAAATGATAACGACATAGTTTCCTAGTTTCACATTCATGAAAAAATTTTGCAAAACTATAATTTTAAAATACATTTACTTTTTCCACGGTACTTTCGTCATTTAGATTAAAGGTTACCTTTAATCCCACCGACAAACCGAGTTGCAAAAATTTTGAGGACAAAGAAATTAGAGTGTGTGTTTTAATATCATTGCTTTGTGGAGTTTATTCATAAATTTCGAGCTACCAAAATATAACTTAGCATTCAACACTGAGGGCATCATCAAATCATTGGCTGAGAAGACCAGTGACCAAAAACATATTTTCCAGGTGTTTCGGAAGGTAAGTTTATACTGACCAATGGAACATCATTCTATTTCAGTACCTTTGAAGCACATTTATAATCCCTACTAGAAGAGGAAATAATTCTCGAAAAAGTTAAGCCTTGGCGCAAAAGTTAATGTTTTACGTCTTGTCTGGTCGTGGAGTATTAGTTAGTAAGCTGATCTCACAAATCAATACTACTGAGTAGTGAGCTCGCTCCTCACTGGGTAATCTATACTTGGGGCGTAGTGCCAAAAGTGAGCTAAACCCTAAAAAGATAAGTAAAAGCACTCAGTATACAAAATCTGTAATATCTCTAAAGGAATTTTTTAAAATTAATGATAAACAGATTGATTCATGAAAAAGACAAGCGGTGCCAAAGATGATTAAGTAAATGCTCAGACGAAAAAATGTTTTTATTATTTTATTTTTTTTATTGTAATATCAAACCGCACCTCAGTTGAGTCGTCATGTTCAACGAATACGTTCAAACAAAGTTACCGAAGATTTAGTGAACTGTATCTAATTTTTCTGTTTGATGAACAAGCGAATAGTATGGCTTATTTGGGAAAAACTCAATTTATTTGAAGTTTGTCATTAAAGCATGAAAATTACGTCTGCGTTTTTTTTTATGAGAGCAAATCTTCTAATAATATATGTCATGAGAATATCTTTGGATAAGGAGGGCTTCTGTAGAAGGGAAACGACAATATAGAACAGCAGAAAAGATTTAGATGCAAAGTGTTTTGAATATTTACATTATCCAGACAAACATCAGATGTCAAAACAAGGGCTTTAAGTTGTTTAAGGGGGTGCACCCACACTCACACACACACACATATATATATATGTTGGTATACAAATATCTATAAACACTTACACATATATATCTATGTATGTTTTAGATAGGTGTGTGCATATATACGTATCAACGATCAGGATCGGATCGGGCCACGATGAGCCCATGTGCCGGTGCCGCTCCTCAAACTGTGTGTCATGTATTTTTTTTTCCAAATATGAAAACATGCATTTCAATCCTTAAACGTGTCCAGTACGAGAATTGTGTCTGTCCCGCTTCCGTTGGCGGTTTAATCACTAGATTTTGTTGAGACCTTAACCTTTTAAGCGACGGGTAAAAGGAAAAAGGGCTGATGGTTACATACATCAGTATGCGGATATGAAAGTTTCGTATACTGAAAGGGTTTTGTGTAATTTATTTCATTTTTACAAATCGTCGCGGTGCCACTATCTCCGAAACATTTTTAAGTCACAACAATCGAGTTTATTGAATTTATTGAAAAAAAAAAATTAGAGATACATTTTCATAAAAGATACCCTGATTTGTTTGATATAGTCTTAACACTAATTTTTCACAAAATTGTTATTACATAACAGTTAAAAATAGCTGACTAGGATGTTAATATGATACGTCACAGATATTCATTCAAAGCTACTCCCTTTTTAAAAAAAAAAGATAAACGTAATTTATCGAAAGAAAAAAATAAAGAAATAATTTGGAGGAGAAAAGCGAAATATCAGACTACAAAAGTAATTTGATCTGCAGGAAAAATGTATTAAGATGTGTTTATTTGGATAAATGTCTTGAGGCAGATTTAATTTCAATATATAAATCAAATAGATTTTTGATTAAAACAGTTCTTCTTACAGTACACATGTTCAAATAAATAAAAACACTTGTTACAATTAACCTATAGATTTGAAGATATTCATCACAAAAAAATAGATCATTATTATAACTGTATAACCAAAAGAAATTGAATTGCGTAATAACGATTCTAGTTACATTCATACGAGGAAGGATCGATAGGTTCGTAAACTGACACAAACATCGACTAATTTTTAATTTGGAAATTTCTAATGATCGATTTATAGGACCTATGAAGAAGAATTTGGTCAAGAGCATTGACAAGAAAAGAAATCACGTTGAAAAGTTTGTTACGTAGACTGAATAATTTTTTTTTCATCATTTGGTAGTGATCTTATTGAAGTATCCGTGTTTGGGGCTGTTGAGATGGACCAAAAAAACAAAAAAAAAACTATCGCACCTATAGCTATTATACATTGATTGCTAGCAAGTGATTTCTTAATGATTATGTTTTAATATCTATCTCGAGAATTCGAGAAAGACTGACATGGCAAAAATGTGTGTTTTTAAGCTTATTTCAGGTCGGATCGAATATGATTCTGGTTACAGTTTGATTACTCCATAAACTCACTTCTTCTGTCAGGAGCATAGGAAATATGTCACATGCTGACGTTACACACAACACACACACGCGCGCGCGCGCGCGCACGCACATATATATATATATATATATATATATATATATATATATATATATATATATATATATATATATAGTGAGGGATGGTGATTGGATAAGGTGTATCCGATATGATGGTAAATTCTATAGACAATATTGGAAACTCCAAATAACAAATCCATGACATGTTTCGGGATGTTGTCCACCTGTTTTCGAACGCCAAATGGAAACAATGATAAAATAGACGAGACTGATTGATGGTTTGGGAAGAATGGAGTGGGTAGTTGATTCTTGGTGGGGTTCATTCTTAGTTCTTATCAGTAAATGGCGAAACAAAGATTGTTATCATTTTCCCATTTGAAAACGGGTAAAAAACACCCCGAATCATGTCACAAAAATAAGATAACCTTCTTAATTTCAAGTTTCCAATATAGTCGATTAAATTCACTCCATAGATATGTTTGTACTGTTGATGTGGAGTGACCCGACAGAATACTGATGAAAGTGATATTTAGAATGTGAAGAGAAAGCAGGTATTACATTAATTTTTTTTCCTAATGGATTCTACGATATCCCTAACACTTGTTTTTTTTTTCTCCAATATACTGTGTTGTTTCGTAATCCCTTAATATGATGTTGAGCATGATTCTCCCTTGTGCATGGTTCTCGGTTTTTGGTTAGGCTCTATGTTTCAGCTCCATAGGTGACTATCGGGAGGATGCATTGGTTGTAGACTACTGAGATTTTCTTGTTCTTGAAAGTTGAGCTTGCTCTACTGAAAGCTTGCCATCCTAGAGTGATTCTTCACTTGATTTCTTCTTCTTTTGTGGGTTTCATAGAGATTCGTTGCCCTAGGTAGATGTAGTGGTCTACTTTTTTCAGGTCTGCGTTTTTTATTTGGATTTTTGAGCCTTTGTCCTCAATATATTTATTGTATAGACATTTGTTTTACCGAAATTCATGTGAAGTCCAACATCCTTGCTCTCTTTGTTCAGTTTGTCTAACATTATTTGGAGACTGTGAAGGCTTTTTGAAAAAGAGGACAATGTCGTCAGCAAATCTAAGGTTACTGAGGTATTTGGATTCCTTTATTTTCCCAGTCTAGATTTCAGAAGATCATCACGAGGCAGGTTGTAAAGAGTAAGCTGGTTCAACCTAATCTTACTCCCTTTTCGAGCTGAAAGGGCTCAGAATCTTCATGCATCCTGATAAATGAACTGCTAGGTTGGTATATATGTTGCAAGACTCTGACATATACGGAGTCTACGCCTTGTTGTATGATAGCATCGATGACCTGGGGGATTTCCACTGCGTCGAAAGCCTTCTTTAAGCCAAAAAATGCTACATCTAGTGATCTAGTGATTTTTTAGAATATACTTCTGATTTCTCTTTTAGTTGATTTACTGAATGGAGATAGTCAATGATTGAGTAGCTTTGTCTGAATCCAGCCTATTCAGGTTTTCATCTATCGTTTTGGATATTCGGTTGGTGATCACTTTCGTAAAAAAATGACTCGAAATTAAAAGGGAATTAGTTGTCTAATAACTACCATAGTGTAAGATTAGATAGTAATAAGAACAAAAAATAAAACGATTTATAAATGAAAAATACTGATAAATAAGAAATAACCAAAATTTGGGGATATAGAATGAATCGACTGATAAACCAGCTGTATTATATAATTTTTGATGATTGTCTATGCATTTGTTGGGTTTTAATTGGAGCATGAATTTAGTATTATAAACTTCAGCACATTTCTTTAATTGTTTATTCTATTCAAGCTGTCTATGTCAAATTCCCCGCATAACAACTATAGGTCATAGGTAATTTCAAATAGAGTTTCAAATAACAACGCATTAATAATCATTCTGTCAGATTATATATCCATTTCTCTCTTTCTCTCTCTCTCTCTCTTTCTCTCTCTTTCTTTATTTTCATAGATTTTGACAACGGTATATACGTTAATGGCATATCTTATTTCGCTATATTCATCTTATGAGATAGAAAATGTAACTGGGTTTTACAATTGTTTATATACTGGAAAACTTTCGCTACGATTTGAAATGTGACGGTTGGAGTGAATTGTAATCATTCACCTTGCAATTATTATATGATATTATTTTATCAGGTCACATTACAATTCGTTGCTTTTGCTTTCATTTATTTTTTTACTTCTTTGTAAGAGGGTATACCATTGTCATAAGCAGAATTTATGTATTTAATCGATATATATATATATATATATATATATATATATATATATATATATATATATATATATATATATATATATATATATATGTTGCTATCTTATATACTAATGAAGATCGCTCAATGTTGGGGATAGAATATACGTGAAATATGTGAATAAAAGTACATAAAAAATTCAGTGTTTCGCTGTCACTCTGCTTCTTTCACCAGAAACACATTATTTCATCAGAAACTGATACACATCCAAGGTCCAGAGATCTCCTAAGCGCACTGAGGTAACTTTCCTGGTTCTGCCAAATATTTGTGAAACTTTTCTACAATACGCTTGGTGATGTTTTATTTGACGGCATTTGGGAAAGTTTTAGAGACCAGGTGTTCAATTTAGGAGTTGATGTTCTTGGTTTTAGGGGGGGGGAGCATAGAGAGTGGTTTGACACTAACGACCCTTTTATCAACCAATTTCTGGAAAGAAAGCTCTCACTTTCCCAGTCTCTATTTGACCCGAACTTTGGGGAATTCATATAAATCGCACAAGGCATCTGTGCAGTGAGACTTGAGAAGAATTAAAAATGAGTGGTAGTCAAATATTTCGGTAGATGTTCAAAGTTCTCTTGAATAAAAAAAAGACAAAAGATCTTTTAGGATCTCATTCGACGGATGTTTGGCCCACAGTAGCCCATACTAACGAGGATATGCAAGTTATAATGCATCGATTCTCTGTTGCTTGTGCTGCATTCGGGTGTGAAATATGTTTGAAGAAGACTAAGGTAATGCTCAGTTCGACATCAGATGAACCCTACATTTAGCCAATTATATTTGTAAACGAAACCAGAGTAGAAGTTGTGGACACGTTTTTGTACTTAGGGAGCACATTGTCAAGGAATGGAAATTTGGATGTTGAAATCCACTCAAGAATTGAAAAAGCTACTACAACTTTTAGTAAATTGGAAAAGAGAGTATGGACGAATCGTGGAATAACTATTCGAACTAAATTCAGAGTTTATAAGACGTGTTTTGGCGACTTAAGTATAACTCATAGTCGGCATCTAAAGCTGTTCGAGAAATTTCATCGAAGATGCTTTAGGAACATACTCAATATCAAATGTCAGATAATTCCACTAGACACTCGGGTACTTCAGAGAGATGAATGTCAAGCCATTGAGTCGCATATCATCACGAGTAAAATGCAGTGGATAGGGCATGCTGTACGGATGAACAATGAAAGACTCCACCAAATCGGCTTTCTATGGTAAGTTGCAGTCTGGAAAGCGTCCACAACACGAGCCTAAGATACAAAGACTGCATAAGGGATAATCTTAAGAACCTGCGAATGAATGTTCGTAAGTTGGAGGATTGGATTGAAGTGGATGGGGGTGTTTTGTTGAAGAAGGGTGCAGCATATTTGAGGATAGTCAAAATAAGCACGCCGAGCTGAAACAGTCCCCGCACGAGGGAGCTTCTGTGGACCCGCCGGAGAAACTGGAAATGTGACGATTGTGATCGTACTCTCCTTTCTAAACCAGGCTATGTAAATCACTCTTAATCACACACAAATCAGCTGGAACAGACTGCATATTACAGCAATCTATCTTTTTTTCCCCGACAATGCAACTTGCATATCATGCGGCAAGATGTGTTCGACGAACCCCGAACTGAAGGGGCATATGAAAGTGCACAGGACTGCCGTTCCACAAACAGATTCGATCAATCCTGTGAGCAGTTTGAATTTCATCTGCCTTGTCTGCTCTGGACTTCGCAGATCAACAGCTGGTCTTGGGTGCTAACTTATAGCACATGGTCGTAATGGAGTGAATATGGTTCTCAAAGCGAGGGTTAACACGCCTCTGGGAATCATGTGAGGTGAAGGTGCATTGAGGGAACTGAACACTTAGGAAGTTTTTCATAGAATAAGAAAGCTAGCCTGGTTATGTTTGAAATTATTTCATTTGAGCACGATTATCTCTTAAACAGCCCATAATCTAGCCGTTTGCCTATTCGATAAAGCTTGCTATACTCAGTCTGTATAAGCCTATAATAGTTTAACCCATCGACTGCAGTAGGTGGCGAAGAGTAACAGTTATTACAATTACTGCAATGACTGAAATTTCAGTCATCTGCAGTAAACTGGTTAGGGAATGTGCTTATTTTAAGAGGGAATTTTTGTGTTCTCTGAAGGTCGTTTTTTATGTAAATAAGATAAGTTGTTTGCCGGGACAAAGACACCTTTTAAGAGAACACCAAGTCACGAATATGGGACCCACCTACTGCGGTAAACAAAATTCATTATTCAGTTCTATTGTAGCTATTCATAACACGTAGATTTTGCTAGGCTTCACTGACTTCCAAAGGGAAGGGCACCCTGTCGAGATTTGAAATTCTAATCTTCTAGTAGAGTTTAGGTTTGGTTGTCCTCCTTTTAGATAGATGACATTCAATAAAAAATGAAAAAAACTCTTTCGGTCATTCCCACACTTATTAATACATAATGCATGTACATACTTCACAACCAAACAATTATAAGCACACACATACAAACATCATGCAGCTTTTCAAATGTCATACATGCACTCGTTTGATTTTGCTTAAATCTTCGTCTGAATCCACAGAATTTTATTTTCTGTAATCAGATAACTCACTCAAACTCAGTCGCTCCTATGCTGTGCAATGAAGTGATCTTCATTTCTCGAACGATCCATCGAGACCAATGTATAGCTAAACTCCAGTACAAAGTCTGGGGACGAATTTGTTTCCCTACCTTAATAACAACAAGAACACCGAAATGGCAGTGTAAACCGGTATGTAAAATCCACATTCCCCTAACGCGATTTGAATTTACAACCAACTGATTGATAGGGGCTGTTATGCTGATTTAGCTAAATTGACTAGACTTGGATATTAATGAAAAATTATCGTGCAGATATGTGCAGGCTTATTTCCTTCAAATAAATAAACACTTTCATACAAAAAATATGTGGCAGTCCAGTGTTGCCGATTAATATGTCTTAAAGTCATATGGCTTACTCGAAAGTTGTTGGTCTTATTTGACTCATTCGTAGAGCGTGGGAATAAGAATCTCGTCTTCCCAAAAGCAAGTGAAGAAAGACAAAATTGAATATGTATTAAAACTGATATTGTATATAGCAATATATATATATATATATATATATATATATATATATATATATATATATATATATATATATATATATATATATATATATATACATATATATATATATACATATATATATATATATATATATACATATACATATATGCATATATATATATATATATATATATATATATATATATATATATATATATATACTCTAACAACAAACTAGTAAAATTTCTATGGGGTGTATTCGTACACAGTTATCTCTCTTATGTCTTAGATTTATGTCCCGAACATAAAATATCGCCAGAAATCCATGTTTGTCCATACGATATCTCCAAAAGTTCTCAATGAATTTCAATTTCGTTGAAGGTTGAACAATAGGCTATGGAAGAAATTTTTGAGCTGATCCATACACAATATAAGAAATGAATGTGTAGGGTGTCCAATCTTTCTGGTCTCAACGATTATTCCGTGTTGAAATGTAAAATCCTATCAGCATCCGTTACCTGCTAGAACTATATTACCTCAAGTGGGAGAGGATGAAACCATTCTACATACTGCCGTCCCTAACTTTTCGGCGCTCCAGCTCATATAACATACAGAGTGATTTTTTGGACATTTTTTTAAAAAAATGAAAAGTTACGTTTAAAAATCAGAAATCTTATATCCAAACTCTATCAATTTTAAAGTACATGTTAAAATATTTTCTTTAATGTAACTGGTACCTTTTTCACTCACTGTAGGTATTGCGCAATAATGTTAGCCAGTCACAGACGAAAGTAGACTCGGTATGAAAACCTTTTATGTTTGTGTTCGCATGAAAGAAGAATTAGGTCGTGTTCAGCGGAATAGCAAGCTTAGCCGTGATTTCGTTACCGTTGAAATATACACAATACGTGCTTGTGATATATATCATGTATCGGAATCCGTGTCCTCCTCATTCGGTTTATGTGTAATATTAAACTCCATGACTCTCTAAGGCAGGGGTCACCAAAATGGCAGACATTGACCCTTGGAGGTCGATGAAACTATTCAAGCGGTCGATAAATGCCTGGTGATGAAAAGGGGGTGTCGATAAACGCAAGGGTATTCCCATGGTCATGAAAGCCATCACTCTACAAGGTGTAGACCCTGTATACAGCAAAGTACTGCAACAAATATGCAATCACGACAGCTTCTTTATTAGGCTGCATGGAGGCTCTGAGCCCTTTGAACTTCAAAAAGGAGTAAGACAAAGTGAGACCAACTCACCCAAACTCTTCACAGCCTACCTCAAGACGATCTTCTGGAAAATGCACTTGGAGAATAGAGGAATCAAAATAGACAGCGAATATTTGAGAAACCTCAGATTTGCAAACGACACCGTCCTTTTCGCAGAGAGCCCACACGACCTCCAACTACGTGCTAGATGAACTAAAGCAAGCAAAATAGTCGGCCTACACATGAACTTCAGTAAAACAAAAGACATGTGCAACAATCACATCGAGAAGAAGGACATAACTGTCAAATTCGAAGATGCAAAACTGGGGAAAGTAGACCACTACATCTACCTAGGACAACGGATCTCTATGAAACTCACAAAGAAGAAATCAAGCGGAGAATCACCCTAGGATGGCAAGACTTCAAAAACAAGACGAGCCCAAAAATCCAAACAAGAAGAGTATACAACCAATACATCCTTCCGATAGTCACTTATGGAGCTAAACATGGAACCTAACTAAAAGACAGACCTGCAAACTGAGAGGCATGTAGCGTGCGCTTGAGTTAATCATACTGACCCCCGCCCCATTTTTATGGCCTTCCCGGCATGATCAAATTATAGTATCTATTCCACAGCAGAGCCCGAGGCGCAGGAAATGACACTTGCCTGTCGAATGGGCCGGTGATTGTGGTGGTTGACATCAAAGACCGAGTGCACCGGTGCTATGCGTTTGCCGATGATGCTTTACTGAGGCTGCGCAATGCTACGCGCATTGGGAGCCTTTGGACTCGTCCTTGGGCTCTCCTATTATAACTCGGCCCAGCTGTGGGGCATCCGTTGCCTCGGGGCAGCTCTGCTCCATTGCACTAAAAGGAGCAGGTCCCAAAGTGGACGCTTTCGTGACGGAGGTTGTTTTAGCTTCTACGGTCGCTTGGCAATCAAAGTCGCGTCGGCTGGAGCTATTTTTCAAGGATTGCTCCTATTTTCCCCAATGAATAAACAGAGTTCCACAGCAGAGCCCGAGGAGCCAGTACTGACACTTGCCTGTCGAATGGCCGGAGCATGTGTCAAAGGCTGAGTGTGCCAGTGCAATGCGTTAGCCAAGGAGGTTCTACTGAGGCTGCACACTGCTACGCACATTGGCAACCTTCAGGTTCCCTTTTATTACTCGGCCCAGCTGCGGGGGATCTGGGGCAGCACTGCTCCATTGCACTTGACGGAGCAGGTTGGGACTTCTCCTGACGCTTTCATGGTAGAGGTTGCTTTGGTTGCTTAGCAAACAAAAGCTACATCGGCTAGAGTCATTTGGGGTGGGGGGGTTGGCTCCTATTTTCCCCACGTTAGGCCTCGACCTTGTGTCACATTTTGCTGTGGTGGGACAGCGAATAGATAAACTAGCCTTTTCAGCATGGATCAAAGTGTAGTATCTGTTCCCGGCATAGACCGAGGCGCCGGTACTGAGATTGAATAAACAGATGCTCAACCTCACATGAAGAGATCACAAGACCGCACAATATATCGGGAAAAAAACAGGAGTCCGAGACATCATAGAATCTGTAAGAAAACTCAGATGGCAATGGGCTGGTCATGTTGCGTGAATGATAGACAACCGATGATGGATCCCCAGAGATTACATGCGAAACCGAGGCCAACAGAATATAAGATGGAGAGATGAACTAGACAAATTCAGAAAGTACTGGCTGTGCAATGCCCATCATAGAGAAATGTTGCGGATCCTGGGGAAGGTCCATGTCCAACAACGAACGTTAGAAGAATGATGATGATGATGATGATGATGATGATGATGATGATGATGATGATGATGATCTATCCAGATAAAAAAACTTTCGTTCGTATAAGAAATAAAAGTACATTAGATACAACTTGCTGATACACGTTACTGATTTGTATATCATTATTATTTGGCTATTTACTGAAACATACCGATAACTAGAAACACTCAGTGAGCCCATAACTCTGCAAACGCTACTGACCGGGGCTAATTGTACATAGATCTACCCAAAAATTTAACTATTGTCCACCATTTCTCAAAGTATTATTGGAATTCGTTGAAAGCTTCTGGAAATAGTGTTTAGACAAACATGAAATTTGGAGATATCATGTAGTTCAGATATATAACTACCATGTGGGGGAGATATTTGAGGATGACATCGCTCCAAAATTCAATCAGTTCTTTCGTATGCTGTTGTTGACCCATCCACAAAATGTCTTGGAAATCTATAGATAATTTATGGAGATATCGTATAGACGGTCATGAATGTATACATTAATGCAATAACAGAAAAAAACGGGAAAATATGGCATTCAGAAACGTCTCCTGAACTTTACCACCTCTTTATTACTCCATTGTCCAATCTACCACAAATTTTCATAGGAATTCACTAATTACTTCCGGAGATATCGTTTGGACTGGCATGGAACTTTTGCGATATCATGTGGTTTTAATATAAAATAACGATATGAGGAGGGTAATTAGGCATGGGTCCACTCTATAAATCAATCAGTTATCCATGTTCAGTTGTTCATCCTTCCACAGATTCGATTGTCATTCATGGATAACTTTTGGAGATATCTTTCAGACAGGGAAAAATCAGTAATGTTATGTGAATTTGACACGTAAGGGAGATAATTATGCCTGAATCTAAACAGTTACTGCGTGGCAAGAACGTTTTGAGTTATCGTGCGGACAATGATGAGCGTATATAGAAATGCAACTGAAAGAAGAAAAAGGGGAAAATATATCTTAATCAGAAAATAAATCCTGGATCCTGGATTTTACCACCTTCCCCTTACCTCATTGCCCACCCTTCCACAAAATTCCATTGAAATTAATTAACTTACTTTCGGGGACATCGTGTGTACAGACGTACCAATAGACGAACGAATAAATAAATAAACGAATCAACAAACCGACAGACGAACGGACACGATCGGAAACATATACTTGTCTTCAACTTCATTGACTGAGATGAATTATTATGTAGTAATTCAAGGTTGTAATATAATCATAAATACATCATAATTTCACTGGTCAGTTTCCTGAGGTCACGCTTTGTACTGCTTCAATACATAACTGTAAAAGTGGAAAGATATTCCTAAATAAGCGATCACTGTAAATCGTTGCAAAGGTAAATATTCCAATCATCCCGTTAAATAAAACCCCTCGACT
Organism: Thysanoteuthis rhombus; assembly: GCA_963457665.1. Lineage (NCBI taxonomy): Eukaryota > Metazoa > Mollusca > Cephalopoda > Oegopsida > Thysanoteuthidae > Thysanoteuthis > Thysanoteuthis major. The sequence goes on along the minus strand of OY735215.1, from coordinate 17,930,053 downwards.
GGCATCTTCAATGAATTAATTCTATTCACATATTTCAAATCCTTAATCCCCCAAAAAACTTTAGGTTCCCAATATTAGGTTTAGATTTAGCTCTCAGGACAGTAGTTCACCAACTGCATTTCTACCGGTAAAGTCATCACTAAAAAAAACTAGCCAGTCTATTGAACTTATGCCTGGAACAAAGTAGTCCCAGAATATTGGAACATTGCAATCATAATGCTGTTACATAAAAAAAAAGAAACCAAAAGACCTCAACAACTACAGACAAACCTTTTACTATACAATAACGAATCTCGCCAAATGTTGGATAGGGACTGTCAAGGAGCCAAATCCCCACCAAATCTCTAGCTAAAACCCTGAGTTGACTTCAATGGAAAAGGCACGATAAATGAATGTGAAATATATAAGAACTTATATTATTGCAAATGTTTGTGCAAGCGCGTTGTACAATACAGAAAATTACATGCTACAACATTTTTGGTAGGGGTGCTCCCATCTTTTGACGGCAACATATTTTTTGCAGCAGTTTCCATTAGTTATAAATACTATCTGATGATATACGCTTCGATTGTATAACGCGTCACTAGAAATAATAAAATCCTGATATTTTTGGTTCTGAAGAAAATCAACTTTCCATGATAAAGTGGCAGGGGTGTACTCATTTATAGGCGAAACTGCATACGAGGCGTTATCTGAAGGTTCGGGAAAATCGTAGCGAAGTTGCTTTCTCAAATCATGAAAAATAACTAGCTGAAAAGGTAGTTCTTTATTTTTCCGTTTCGTTTTCTTTTCTTTGCAGAAATCGTTGCAGCTCGGCTGGGAAATTTTTTTCTTACTTGTTTATTCAAATTTGCACCGTCCAATAATCATTTGTTCAGGTCTTTACAGATTTCTAAATTCAGTTCGACTGCAACAGGCACCGAGAGTTGTTCTTTGGTCAGAATGCTGAGAAAAGTCATGCAGGATTAAATTAGCAGATATTAAAACAAAACACAAAATTTGCTGTTCAATGAAATTAATTTTTAAAGATTTTTCTAAAAACAAAACCCTTTGCAAATCAGTCTCTGGAAATTTTTCTCTGATGTAAATTCATCTAAGATTGACCCTTATTTTGTTTCCGACTGCGTACATGTTTACATAATAAGTTACTATTACCTCATTTCACCAAACAGTAATCCATCCGTCTGTGTTACCATAACTCAGGAAATTTTCAGTGCTTACTGGTGGGACTCCGGAGCATATGTTTCGTTTTTATGATATTTTAGAAAAAGAATAATTTGCGGTCTGCATTCGCACTCTCGTTGATGATAATGATGTGATTTCTATTCATCTATCTATGAATCTGATTTCGTGTATCTATGTGATCTTCTGGGTAGTTGAAATGATGCATTTTAGCCAGAGGTATAGAAGCAAAGTACCTCCGACAAGAAACAGTTTTATTGGGACCAAGGGCCTCATTTGGGCCTTCTACAGGAAATAGTGGTATACGAATTGTTGGTGGTTGTTCAGTTGAGAAATGAATAGTGTGACTGATGGTAGTGGAGTCGGTAACACGATGATGTAGGGAGAAAGTACACGCCAAGAATGAAGTTGGACGCTGGGATGAAACAAAGTGAGAAGAACACATACAAGGATTTGGGTTAGACAAGTAAGACGTATGTTTAATACAAGAATGAAGAATGAAGATGAAATACATATAAGGATAATATCAATTCGATCGATCGTGTGAGGTGATGAGAAAAGAAGAGATAGCGAGAGATGGGAGCTCTCTTGTCATTGATAGTACTGGCATTGGAGTTGGAGCAGAGTTGTGTGAACGCTTGGATTTCCATATGGTTTGGATCGCTCCAAGGTAATACGTGGAATCTAGGTTCAGTGTGCGACCCATACATGTGGGTGTGTGTGTTAACTTTGGGGCTATTCTCTGACGCTGATAGACTTTCGACTGACAGACCATGAAAGACAGAGAACATGGAGTTTTATCCATGCGTGTTTTCCGAAATAAAGAAATTTTGAAAAGATTATCGTGACTATCGGATAGTAAAAAACCTTACCATTTCATTCACGAGAGTGAGAGGTGATACGCGTTTGGAGCACGTGGTAAAGACACGCTGGCGTAGCTGCATAGCTGTGTGTATGTGTTGGGCCTCGACATCGGTGAAGTGAAATGTCAAAGTCAGTACAGAGATAGGTCACGGTGGAAAAATGGTCAAGATCGGATTGGCCAGGGGATCGGTGAAATGATAATGATCTTAGTGAGAAAGAAAGAGAGAGAAAGAGTGGCTGGCAACCAGCCGGGACCAGAAGCATAACCAGCTAGGGTTGCTGGTGCTAGTGAGCATTCGACTATGTGCGTCCGAGGGTTTTATAGGGGTCGTCGGAGAAAGTGACGTTTTCGATATCTAACTAAAAGGAGGATTTCGTATTTAATTCCAAACTAAAAGAATAGAGAGCGCTACAGTAGCATAGCTGTCTGTAGGGCGGGTTTTAGCTTGTTCAACACAAATTATCCATTAGTGAACCGAAAGAGCTTTTTGGCTACAAAACTATCGATATAAAATACTCACACATGTAAAGATCTGACAGATATTCAAGAAGCATATCCACTTCATCAAACACTATGAATACCTGTAATATTTTAAGATAGGTAATCTTAGAATAATAAACATTAAGAACTAAAATGTGTCAAGGATATCCTACGCATATAAATCAGTGAGTGTAAAATAAACACATGCATAGTCGTCTGTGGGAGGTCACGCAAACTATAATGTTACATCTTTAACATTTTTCATGCATGAGTTCATGTTGATTTGTTATCAGTGAAGAAACCAATGTTTTCGTCTTTTTTTCATCTCGATATTTCATTTAAGTACAAACAAAAGCAATCGTGTTCAAGATATTAGAAACGCTCTCTATGTGCGTTCATGGTGCGTAACTTGCTAACACCTGAGTCACCTGCACTGAAACAGTTCGTGAACAAGTTAGTCACGAAACAAACGCTTGTGTTGTGAGTTCGGTAGTCATTGTGTAAATCACTATTATAGCCCTGTACAAAGCCAAGTAAAATTTATTGCAACTACAATTCCCTTGCTACAAGTGGGAGCCCATCTGCTTTCTTGTTGTTATGTCGTCTGTAAAATAATTGCGAATCTTTGCACAAGTTATTCAATGTATTCCTATGTATAACAGGATAGAAAAGAAATAATTTACTAAAATTATTTACACATGAAATATAATTGATCAGTGGAATAGAAAAATGATGCTGTGTTCATTTAATCACAGTACTGAATTTTTTTTTTGTGTGTGTGAAAACTTTGTTACACTCATTATCAAAGTGTAATATTATTACGATAATTATGAAATCACTTTTTACGTTATAGTCATGTAGAGCAATTTTTCAAAATGGATTTTGAGGATTGGCACTTGGAGAGATTGTGGTGCAGAAAGTCTGCAAGGCAGAAATAGAAACCCGTTGAGCTCTCGTACCAGGAGCAGTGGTCACAGTGGGACAGGGCACGAGTGATCGTTGTCCTGGAGGGAACACTGGTGTACCGACCAAGTTGGCCTTCCTCCTGCGTGCTGTAGCAGACCTCTTTCCTACTCCGAACAATCAAAAGATCTGGCGCAAAGAAGGTTCAGCCTGCAAGCATCGTGGAATCTCACTTTGACTGGATATCCCAAAGCACTGGCAGAGAGTTGATACAGGTGGAGGCATGACAAGGTCCCAAATGAAATTTCCAAATGGACGAACCTACAGAAGGTTAAAGCCAACAAGTGCAAGGGATCACCACCTGAAAGTATCAATAATATCGATAAGGCTCCTAGAGCAAGAAAAATCGCCAAGAACCGTTTTCCGTTTTACATCGAGCTTCTGACAGGGCTTCGCAAGTGGGCCTGAGTAGACAGCTTCACAGAGAAAATCGCAGGTTCTTTTTAGGAGCACAAAAACTATCTTAATAGCTGAACTAACAGAGCCTTTGAAGGACAGGATTTCAATTTTAAGGGTTAAAATTGGGGGTAAATTATCTTCTATTTTAAGTGGTCCAAATCTAAGGGAATTTTTTCTTTTATTTTTAGGGGAATGTTTTTCGGGGTCAAAATCCAAGGGAAGGTTCTTTTTTCCGGTTTTAAGGGTCGATATCTGAGGGAATTCTTTTTAACTTTTAAGATTCAAAATTGGGTGGGGGTTACTCTTAAAGGTCAAAATCGGTCAAAAGAATTTTTTTCATGGGGGGGGTCAAAATTGAGGGGAAATGTATTTTCGTTATCGAGGGTCAAACTTTTAAGGGTCGAAATCAATGGGAATCCTTTTTTTCACCCCAAGGGTTGAAAGTTGCGTGAACGATTTCTTTTTCGCTTTTAGGGGTCAAAATTGAGGGTAGAGTTTTCCCATTTTTAGGGTCAAATGTGGGAATGGGGGTGGATTTTTTTCACTTCAAGGAGCCAAAGGGGTTGAATGATGGCATATACCAAATGATTTTCCTACCTCTACTTCTGCTGTTATTGCTATGTTTTATTCTGTTGGATTCAACTTTTTTATCATATTTAAAGCTAGTTTTGGTAAAACCACTACTCTTCAGGGCTTTAGTATATTCATTCCTAACATTGTTGGATATTACTTCATTTGAGGAATTATATATTAATCCAGTTTCTTTAGGTTTGGGGCTCTTTTTAATGATTTTCTTGGATGGTCAAAACTTATGTTCATAAATTTCATTACAGAACTTCATTTTCTATATGGTCTATAGGTGTTATCACTTTAATTAGAAGTGACTTTTAAAAATGCAGAAATCTAACAGATGCCTAGATTTCGACATTTCTTTCATGATGTATTTTTTTATCTTTTCTCATTTTTGCGCGTTGCTGTTTCCTACAATAAGTGGGCCGTCGTTCCAGTGCAGTCCTATATATTTTAGAATCTAGTTTCCTGGTGAGGTTATATGAAATATATAAACAGATTAGGTCCTACATCTCGGCTGAATCGAGACTGCCCGTAGGAACATCAAAACTGCAGATGTCGATCTTTTCAGTCGATTGTTCTTGATTGTGGAATATGACCGTCTGTCTAAAGTGTTTAATTTCCTATATCTCTGTTGTTAATATCAGTGTAGATTTTTGCAAATTCCATAATTGTTGTTTGATGTTATTGTTTATGTTTTCTTACGTTTTCTTACTAATTTTTCCAATCTGTGATTTTGTGGGGTTAATAAGTCTAGTGGTGGGTTTGTTTATGAAGTCCGATTTGTAGTCTTTCATGAGTTTGTATGCATCTTTTTTGTAACCTATTACTGATGTTAAATTTGCCAATGATGCTTTTCCCCTCCTATTTTATGATTGCTTTGTTGTTGTTTTTTTGTTTTTTTTTTGGTATTCAACTTTTTACAGTTTTGTGTGATGTTCTTGGTTATGAGTTTTTTGTTCATTTCATATATATTGAAACTCTTATCTCATTTCACAGGTAAGTTGTTAGATTTGTTGACTCGTTCGATTTACTTTTTCAACGAAGTAACGTAAACATGTTGGTGTAGCGAATCCTTACTCCATTCTATACATATTATATGTATATATTATATATCATACATATATCATATATACATATACATACAAGTATTGTATGCATGTATTATATATGTATATTATATATATCATTTATATATATGTATACATTAAATTTTACACATTATATATATATGTATATATATATATATATATATATATATATATATATATATATATATATATATATATAAATTAGGCTAAATTATACATTAACCGTGTAATGACGGGAGATCATTCCAAATAAATGTTTCTATATAATATGATGCAATTTATTATCATTCAACCGGATCATATACATCCATTTCTTTATACATAACTGTCACATTGAAAGACACGAATAGACCAAGAAACGAGATAAGTATTTTAGGTGAAAGCAGTTATTTGGTCCTTTGCATTACCAGCAGCTGTTTAGTTCAATTGTAAGACCATCGCTACTTTGAAGCAGCTACCGTATCGGTGGCAGGCTCGATTCTTACTGCATAACTATCTTTGATTGTTTATTCTATATATGTTGTCTAGGCCAAATGATACATTGACTGTGTAACGGCAGGAGATCATTTCAAATGTTTCTATATGATACGAATCAATCTGTGTGACTGTGAAGTTCTCAGTGTTGGATATACATAAAGGGAATTTGGTGTGGATGTGGCGTTGTTGGGGGTAATGAGAGCATATGAATATTAAGGGGTGGTTGGGCCGAGGTAGAAGTTTGTCTAAAGAATAGTAAGTTGGTGAGTATAGAATGATTATGAGTAAGAGGATTTCGGTATTAGAGATCGGTGTGGTTAGGGTTGTTGAGTTTAGTGTTGAGTCCGTTAGGGAAGAGAGTTTTAAATTCTATTAGGAGTACGTTAGAATGATTCGGTGATTAAATTCTGTGCCAATAGTTATTAAGTCTAATATTGGGTTGCCACTCAGATTTGCCAATGTATTGCAATTTGGATCTATCACATTCTAGGAGGTAGGTGATATTTTTGCTTTTACAGTAAGAATCTTGGTAGTTGTTGAAATTAATGTTTTTGGCAGAGCTAGTGAAAGTGTTGGTGTGTTTAAGGTGGTTGCAGCACAGACTATTTCTTTTTTTGCAAAGTTAGAAGAATTTATCACTTTTAGTGATGGTGTTGTATGAAACTTTGTTGCTCATTAGAGTATTACTGCTAATCATGTCTTATGTTTTGGGGTCTGTGGTAGATATTTCTTTGAGTTCTGTTTTGAGTATAAGTGTATTCCATCTCTTAATAGTAATATGTGACACAGGTTGGAGTGCGTTGTGGAAGGTGGTTATGTGTGGTATGCAGTCAGCTTTATGCTGTTAGAGAATGTAAGGGTTTCTTTTCTGGTTATGAAGTCATTGGATTTCTCGCAGCCAAATAGACTGGTATGTAGAGTTTACGCATATAAATAATTTCCCATGAGGATGTTAGCATTTGGGAGGCGCTACTGTAACCATGGTACAGCCTTTCATCTGGAGGAAGTGTCTATTATTAATGTTAAAATTATTGAATGCATAAGGATGGTAATCATTTCGGTGATCTTTCTATCATTGAGGGCTTCTGTGAGGGTTAGAATGCCTTCTTCGAGTTTAATATTTGAATATAAAGATTCGGCGTCCATTGTGACTAGAAGTGCTCTTCCTGGGATTTTTTTGATCCTTTTGATTTTGTTTAAGAAGTCAGTAGTGTCTTGTATGTTGGATTTAACTTGCGTCGCTTGGGGTTGGATGTGGTGGTCTACATATCTCGATAGTTTGGTGGTGTGGTAGTCAGTGGAGAAAATGATTGGTCTACCTGGGTTATTTCATTTGATGATTTTCAAAAATAGGCAGCTTCTGTAGAAGAGGGTTTAAGTGTATTTAGTATGTTTTTTTTTAATCTATAATTGTATTGTATTTAAGTTTGTTAAGAGATTCGGCCTTTCGTGGTGAGGTTATCGTGTGGTCGGAACTGATTATTGGAATTGTTAATGTATGGCTTAATGTCTTCTCTTACTGCTGGTTCAAATGTTTTGATTGTGATGTCTATGTTCTGAGGGTAGAAATATTTATTGGGGGTTTTGAGTCTATGTAAAATAAAGCTATCGTGGTTCAATTTGCCGGATTAGGCTCCCTACTTAATTCTCCTAAAGAAGTTATTAATGTCTTTATTTACGATATTCTTGTTGAAGTACATTTAATGGATAGATGTTGGTATGTGTAGGACAGGGTGGAAGTAGGTGTATTGGTTTTATTTAAATTTTTAGTTGATAGTGATTGAGACCTTTTTTACTTTTTTTAAAGGGGTGGTGTCTGAGTGCTTGTGTCGTTTTTCGAATTGACTGTCAGATATTTGCCAATATCTTGTATATTGGTGTTGTAATGAAATGTGTCTATGTGATTTCGTTTTGAAATCAAAGTATTTAAGTATGAAAGTAACAGTACCTTTATGTTACTCTATTTCATTGGGATATAAGGGCTGCTTCGACACTTCTGCGTGTCGAAGAGTTGTGAATTGTCTTGATGAGATGGGCTTGGTGAAAGTTGAAGCTGTGGTTGTGTATATCCCTGTGTTCGACCAGAGCATTTATACTATCATTCAGTCTGGGGCTCTCATGTTCGTATAATCTTCTCTTGGGGGGTCTAGATGTCTATCCGATGTAAAATTTGCCACAGTCATTACTCAGTATTGCGCTGACGCCGGCTTCGGGTGAGTATTTTGGCGTTGGCTTGTTTATTAAATCTTTGGTTATTGAGGTGTAGGTAGCAATGTGTATTTCCATCTTGCACAGGTTGGAGCTAAGGTTGATGGTGGTTGTGTTGGTGGCTAATATGATACGTCTAGTGGTGGTGTTGTTTTTCTTTTTGTCTTGTTTTATTCTTCTTCGTCATCAAGGTATTGGGGCTGCATATTCTGGGGCCGTTAGGTAAAATAATTGGACCTGATTTAATTTTTTAGTGTGGTGAGAGTAGAAATGTGTGTGGGTGTTCTTGGTGATGGCTTTACAGAAGTTGCTGCGTTTGATGACGTTGTTGGTTTCTGTGTAGTAGGGTGTCAAAGAAATGTAGTGCATTGTTAGACTCTTATTCCAGTGTGAACTCAATTGATGTTTCCATTGTGTTCAGTCTAGCTACTAGGTTGTCTAGATCTATGTGCTGAGGGTATATTATTAAGACATCATCGATATAGCGAAAGTAGGAGGCTGTTTTGGGTATGATATATGTGAAAGGGCCTAATTCCAGAGATTCCAGGAGTTGAAGTCAAACTAGAGAAATTCTTCACACACATAAACTCTAAACACAACTCTATTAAATTTGACTACGAGAAATCCAATGACTTCATAGCCTTCTTAGACACCTGCATGTGAATAAATTTTAACAAAAATCTCTAGACCACCCTCGATGCTAAACCCATATGCACTCACAACAACATTTACTCTAAATCAGCCCACCCAAACATCTGGGAAAAAAACATTTTCACATGCACTTAGAATAAAGAGAATTGCTTTATAGATAGTGAATTCAACAAACACAACAATAACTTACTACAACATTTCACTGAACGAGGATATCCACTAAAAGATACAAAAAAACAAATAAAAATGCCACTACAATGCCCACAGAAGACATCCTTAGAATATATATATATATATATATACATACATATATATATATATATATATATATATATATATATATATGTATATAATAAGTACATGTAAAAAAAAATATATTTATACGTATGATATATGATATATATTGCATATATTATATATTTATATATATAATAGATATATGTATATATTTGATATATATGTAATGTATATATATATATATATACAAATATATATATATATATATATATATATATGTATATATATATATATACATACATACATACATACATATATATATGAATTATAAATTGAGTTATATTATACAGAAACTTATTTGAAATAATCACCCGTCCTTAAACGATTAATATATCACCCAATTTAGACAACATAAATAGAATGGACAATTAAAAAAATGGGGCTGCTGCAGGAATCGAACCTGCCACCTTTAGGGTAGCCATTTCAACGTAGTGATGCTCTTACCATTGGGCAAACAGCCGCTGGTAATACAAAGGTCAACTAACTGCTTTCAACCCAAATTCACATCCTTTTTATTCTTGGTCCGTTCATCTTTTTTCAACGTGACACTTATGTATAGAGGAATGAACATGTTTGGTCCGAAAGAATGAATTATAAATTGCGTTATTTCTTGAGAAGTATAAGAATTTGGAGACATGGTAATCAATCAATTCATATATAAATTGATTAATATGCAATGCATGTTTCGAGAGGTTTCCCATTTTCAGTAGCATGTGTATACTTTTCCGTGGTTTAGAGTTTTCCATAGAAAACAAATTTAACATTAGATGTTTTGCTTTAGAAGCAAAAATGGAAATTAAGAAAGAGAACCCCTTATCAGTCAAAATGGTGAGTCTGGACAGTATTCTATCAGTGGTGAAACTGTGTTGGTATGCTTGGATAATCTGTTGGGAGTAATAGTAGCGGTTCTGGGTGTTTCATTGGTTGTGTTGCTCAGAGGAAGCATTGATTGTCATGGATACTGGGAAGTTAGATAGTAGTTTAATATTAAACTGTGTAGGTGCTTGGTAAGTTGATGATGAGGTTGTCTCTGGTATTAATCCAGATGGTGGAGTAAGAGGGTTCTTGTTGTGGGTGATCGAATATCTTTCGGGGAATGTTCTTCATGGTCATATTGGATGGTCTAAAAATTCTGATGGCTTTGTGTTGTACAAATGAAGGTTTCTATGGGTAGCGGTCTGTGTAACCGCAAAGTTCCCAATATTGGATATACATTAAGGGGGTAGTTGGTGGATGTGCGGGTTGTTATGAGTAAGAGGACTTTGATATTAGATATCAGTGTGATGAAGTTTTGTCAAGTTTGGTGTTAGGTCCGTTAGGGGAAGAGTTCGAACGTTGCCTAAATTGAGTTATATATTAACCATCCAACGATGGCAGACTATTTCAAATGTTTCTACGTTATATAACGCAATTTATAAGTCATTCCGCCGGTCAAAATATGTCCATTCCTTGTATATATATATATATATATATGAAAATAGATGGATAAACTCCAATAAAGGTATAATAAATCTAAGAAGGAAATGAAAACTGAACTCAAATCAAGATTAACGTCTTATGCCAATGACCTGAGACTACCTCCACGCGCTGGATAGCGGACAACGACCCACCTAAATCCCACAAATAAATTTACACTTGCACTCCTGAAGATCAGTTTTGAAACCGGTATTGGGTGGCAAAGAATGTTAGCCTCCAAATAGATTTCCAGAATAGATCTATGAAGATAAATTCTAGAAAATAAATTGTTCACTGTTTAAACGCAAAAAAGGGGTTTGTACACAGTTAGTTTGATTGTTAACGAATGCGAAAAAAAAACGAAAAAGATTTGCAATAATAAGTTTAATTCTTATACGAATGACAAAGAAGGCAGGAGTTTCCTGCAGACACAAAGTCATTTGGTGAGATCTACTGCGGTAATGATGAGACGAAAAAAAGAATGTAGGAAAAGAAATGTCACTTATGAAAGGAAAATAGAGTCTTGGAATGTCCGTCAGTTTTTGGTCATCTAAAGTATAGCCACGAGAATGTTTTCTTTGGAATTCCGTCCTAACAACATCGAGAGGGCTTAGCTTGGTTTGGATGTGTACTTTGAGATGAAGAAAGAAACTTCTTTAGAGAAAAAGGATGGATTACTCTGTAAATGTGAAGGTGTGTATGTAAAAACTATCCTAACCAAAGAGAGAATGAAAATGCAAGCTTACCTCGAGGCCGTCAGAAAAAGAGAGAGAAAGAAAGTTTAACGCCAATAATAATAATCAGTTATCTTATTGGTAGTTCCGTATGATGTCAAGGAGGATGCAACAAAGAATTTAAGGTTCTCCAGCTTGTGTTAGAGATCGCAGGTAGATATCTTTAGATGTAAGAATGGTCAATCAAGATGGTGAAATTTGTAAGATTATGGGACAATTTAATTAAGCCATGATTAGACATCCTGATCCCCTCAAAACTTATCAGCTTGACTATAATGAAATAATAATGAAAATTAAAGAATATGTTAATGAGAGTTTAGAAATAGAAAAAATGAATAGTGTATATTAAAATAAACCAAGTTATATTAATATTAGGGGAATTAGGTAACCAAAAGTGATGGACCCAGCCTTTGTCTGTGTTCACACAAAGATCATTGTATTGACTGGAACAGGCAAAGAGGAAAACATTTGGTTCTGGTTCATTCGTCTGACTGATTGGTAGTTGGGGCGGATGGGAGATCTTACATGGAATGCCGTGTAACTAATTGTCTGAGTATATTATGTTTAAAAATTCTAACTATATCAACTAATTACTGTTGGATTAGTCCTATTAGCTACTATAGGAAATCGTGCAAGTCCAAGTTTAATTTCTTGAGCCACACCTACGAGCCAATCACCAATCTCTATTGGAACCAGCACTATTTTGTGGTCCAAATACCCTAACTTGTGGAACGTAGGATATTCTATATAGTACTACGAAATAGTAGTCCTTATATAAGGGTGGATCAATTTTTAACAAATGTTTGTTTTTCTTAAAACACTTGAATACAATAAAGACTTTTTTGTTTTAGGCTTGAATTTTCCTACAAATTGGAAGTGGAGTAATAAATCATTAACATGATTTCAAACATCAGTCCTTATCGTCATTATTTTCATATTTTCCCACCAAGCTTTCACCCTGGAACTAATTGCCAGTTATTGTTATCGGATTCCTATGTGCGCGGTTGCAGGTATCGCGTTTAAAGGACAGAGATCAGTTAATTAAACGTTTCGAATTAGAGCAATATCAGCTGTATCGAGTAAAAACTGCTCAATCAATGTAGAGACAAGTCGCCTACGAAGAGGCTTACAAGAGTACGACCTGCGGCCTCATTCGGGTGTCCTGCGTTTTTAATAGCTTAACAAACTATCAATTATGGTGAAAACTTGATCTACGGAGGAGAGAAAGAAAAGGTCTGCAACATTTGTTTTTTTCATAAGTGTACGAACATTTATAAATACTCGTGTCAGTTTAAAAGTAACACTGTTGTACTGATGACTAAGTGTCCATTATAAGGTAAAGGCAAAAGGCGAAAGATTCATGGGAGGAGCCAGTGCCCACTTGTTTGGCATTGGTTCGTTTCTGCAGAGGCAATGAAATATCGGTTATTATATGAAGGAGACCGGAAAAGTATTATTCTTATTTCTCACGTTTCTTATCATAAATATTGCAATGTTTATGAAGTTAAACATCGGCTAGAAAGGTATGAATTTCCGCTGGTGGCAATGAACTAGACTCAGCGATACCATGCATTGTCCACATTCTTCAGGAATAATTGATCATTCCTTTGTACATTTTCAGTTTACTCTGAAGTAAATGACCGCTTCCCTCTGATTAGTCATGGAATGAATCAATCACCTTGGGTTTATTATCAAACTATGAAAGCATAGGTGGAAACTAATTATGTGTAATATAACTATTATTCATGTACACCCCGTCACAGAGTAATGGTTACCGAGCTAATACCACTGTGTAGTGAGTTCGATTTTCATAGGGTACCCCGAACTTGTGACCTTTTACCAAACTAAGTGAGATTTGATAAATACCTATAATTACTCAATAGGAATCTTCATAGTGAAAATCAATTTTAGAATTACAAGGAAAATCTAGGGAGTCGATATCTGATAAGCATGACTTAATCCCATAAAGAGGTGGGGTATCCTGTGACTGGTTGGAATCCAATAAACATTTAGTGAAGAAAACATTTGGTGTATAAAATGTTTAAAAAATCTTTCTTTGAAAAATTGAATAACGAAAAAATTCAGATTTTTTTACACACTAATGCTTCTGGATTTTGTACCGGGTTTGTACAGGGTTTGTACCGGGTTTGTACAGGGTTTGTGTTGTACCGTAAGTTAACCTACGAGAGCAAAATGTCTGATTTAAAAACTAGGCTACCATCCATCATTACTTCAGGGCTGACAATCATATCTGCAATTCCAAAATCGTTAGAGCAATTATTGAATGAAAATAAGTGTTTCTCGCGGTCAACTGATCAGTTGTGGCATACAAGCTAATGAACATATTTTCTTCTTCTAAAGACGTTGAGTCAGATTAGTGATTAAGGTCTCAAATAAACTAAACTGTATAAAAATACAACCTTATAGTGCCCGTAGGAGGTGATGAGGATTAACGTTTAACAGCACAAAGAATGGAATCGATGAACTTAGTTCGAACTCCGACTGGTGCAGTTTGTATTACACAAATACCCTTGGGAAGAGACATGAGTCCACTCCTACCAGCTATGGATAAATAGGCATGTGGGGACCTTTAGTCTTGTACGGCATTTCATCTTTGGCATCGGGCTAGTACCTCAGCTGTGTAAAAACTTTCAATTGCAACCACGATTGGCTCCCAAAGGACCGTTTGATAACTGGAGACAAGATCATTGTCTCATGTACCGCACAACATGGAAAGCAACTTTACTAAGGTAGAGTGTTGAAGCCTCGTTTCCCGTGGGCCATCAAATTTGAGTGAAATTCTTTTGGGTCAGTTAGAATCAGATAATTGGATCCGGGGTTGAAACAAAAATGAAGCCCTTATAAACATTACGATGTACGGAGATCAACCATATAAAAGTCCTTGTAATCGATGCTAAACGAAGTGAGGGACTGATGATAGGTACCTCATGGGTTTTGAATGATAAGTATTTGGAATATAATTTAAACGTTTTATCGAGAAATTATATTCGCTGTATCTTGATATTTTTTACTGAGGCCTTTGTACACCGTAATCACTACCCACGAGATATAGTAAACGATTTTACAACAAATTCAGAAGTATCTTTGAAGATACCACAGATTTGACATGTATCCGAAAGCACTTGACATGTGTTCGAATGCACAGGATCTTACCTGACGCCTACGTAAGCTTGCTTACAGGTACGACTTCGAAACAAATACACGTTGCAAAAACAGCAATTTCTTCGTTTTCTGTCTTTCTTTCTCCCTTTCTTCCTTACTTACAAAAAAGATAGTTTTGTCATGTGAAATTCGAAACGACAGAATAATGCTAAAGGCCAGGAGCTGAGTTATTTCCTCTCAAGCATGTAGGCTATCTTTCTACGCATCATGTAATGTTATCGAATTATTCATACTGCCGTACTTGATGACATACGAAGCCCCCTTATTCCAAGGGGAAATATCAGGAAAAAAACGTGTTTCCCTAAATTTTTCTCATTTATCACCCTGGGGGGGGGATAGTATCAATGCACATACTGATCAATTGACAGCACTTTATTATACAATGATACGTAAGCTGATATGTTGCACTAGGTCTCTACTTGTCATCGTGTTTACTACCGTTTACCACCCAGGTAGGAAACAAGCCGAATGATAACACAGAAAAACAAACGTTTATTTTTAGCTGGTACAAAAGCGTTTGTCACCATAGTTTGTAGAGAAAATCTGACTTCAGTTAGTTACAAGACCTCCACAAATTGCATAAAAAATAGTGGAAGCCAAATCTCTCGCTTCCATACTGTCAAATTAATATCATATATGTGCATATATATGTGTGTGCGTGTGTATGTGTGTGTATATATATGTGTATGTGTATAGTAGATGTGAAGTGATCTGACAGAATGATGATGAAAATATTTTTGCTGCAAAATTTTCTGTAGATCACGGCAAATATTCTCTCTGGAAAAGATGACTGCCACCCGTCGAAATGCATCGAAACCTGTTCATTGAATAATTTAAAAAATGAGATGTAACACCTACTTCCTCTTGGATTTTTCTCTTCACCTTCCAATTGTCACTTTCATCGACATATATATACGCAAAAGAAAAAAGAATAGTAAATACGCGCAAGCGTTGTCAAATACAATTACGGAATGTGTACAATCTTATTTCCATTATTTCCTCATGGTTACAATTATGTACGTGGAGTTTCCGAAGTGGTAAGTGTCTGTACAAGTCAGGAGACGATTTCCACGGATCACAGAATGCAGTTTCACAATGCCTGTTGTCAAGTTGACTTGAAAATAAATAATGCCAAACAGAATACACACACGTTCATTCTAGCACATGTAGCTCAAATACTACTATAGTTTTTATTTTTTAATAAGACCAAAGTCACTGCAACACAACATAACAGATGCGAACACTCAAAACATTGTATTGGTGCGCTGTTTTTACAGCCCTTGTATGTATATATGTTTGATGAAGTAAAGGATTTTCCTGTTTGGGCTTCTTCAGGCGAGTGATTCAGTTCATTTTAGATCCCTATTTAGGATGTTTTGTGGAGATGTCCATTTTTCTTGATTATTGGATTTTCCTCATATTCTATATATATATATATATATATATATATATGCTTTTTCTTTTTTCTTTCCTTTTCTTTGAGGTTGGTCATTGCTTGTTATGTTTTTCTGTTTTACATAATGGAGATACTCTGCTTGTTGGTAGTTATAAATCATAAATTAGCAGGAGATACTGAAGGAATTTTCCGTATCAGTAAGTTGTTAAAACATCAGCTCTTTGTGATTTTGCTTTTCTGATATTATTTCATTCTTATTTGAATCTATTTCTCAGCGCTAGGGTTCACTTTTACATGACCTTAGTTGTTAGTTTAATTATTCTCGATTTGGTCTGTTTCTACATACCTAAGATAGTTATGATGATTGGGTTGTTCTAAAAGTGACTGGAGGTATAAAATAATACTAATACCAACACCAATGCTGTTACTACTATCGTTAAGAGTAAAGAGAGGAATGAGATAGCTATGGGGGTTGATTTTTAGTATACCTATATACGGGGTGTTGGATTATTGTTTTTAATAGAAATTTTGAGCGGTGCCAGCACTTAAACGCTACTTCATTTTTTCTATCTAATAATTCTGTTTTTTTTCCTACTGACAAAAGTGAGAATTTCAAATTTCTCTTCTACGCATAGGTAAGATGGGATTTCGATATCCTGGTATAAGTATGTTTGTTTTAATATTCTCCATTTTACGGTGGGTTTGAGGTTGGTATCGGTTAGTCTCCAATAATATGTGACCGTGATGTACTGTTTTGTATTTTTTGTTTGTTTTTGCCCTGCTTCGTCTTTTTCAGGCGTATGATTCGATTTATTTGGATTCCTATTTTGGACATTATTGGAAGGGTCTGTTTTTCTGGTGGAGAACCTTTACCACCACCACCACCACCACCACAACTACTGCTACTACTATTATTATTATTATTATTATTATTATTATCATTATTATTATTATTATTATTATTATTATTATTATTATTATTATTATTATTATTATGCCCCAACTACTCCTAGAACAACCTGATCTCCATTTCATAATTATCTTAGATATATAGAATCAAACCCAAGCTAAAATATAAAAAGATTTAAGCATAGACAACAAAGGTTAGGTAAAATTAGCCTCCAACACTGAAGGACATGTAAAAGTGAGAATACAATACTTCCTGATTGGAAGCATACCACAAAGAGCTCATGGATTAACAATGCACTGATAAAGAAAATGTCTGCAACATCCCCTGTTAATTTATGACAACTAAACAGTAATATATTTCTCCTATGTAAAATAAAAACAAGCAGTGACAAACAACTAAACAAGGAAAAGGAAAAAAAGAGTAAAGATAGAAAAAGAGGAGGTTCCCCGATAATGTCTGAAATAGCGATCCAAATAAATCGAATCATTCGCCAGAAGATGACCAAACAGGGCAGAAACGTAAACGTGTTTGTGTACTGAATCTTTTATTTCATCATATCTTGAGCTTTACTCTAACTTCACCATTTTAATGCTGAATGTATCGATCACTTTATGAAATAAATCAATCACACATCGGATATTGTATTACTGATTTTACTTCGGCATATATATATATATATATATATATATATATATATATATATATATATATATATATATATGTATATATATTAGTCATCACAATGATGACTACTCCACTGTATTCATGATATACTTATATCAGTGATGCAATCTCTCGATACGCGATTGTAGCTCCTTTGCAGCTGTTTTTCTATTGTAATAACAAGAACTATTCCCACGTAATTTAGGGGAGTAAACTCTCCATTGTTTGTCTATCTCGTCACGTAAAACCAAATCGATACATCAAATTAACATTTCCCTACCGGGATTTCAAATCACAACCAAGTGATCGATAAACATCTCTCTACTGACCGAGCAAAACTGCCAAGTCTCGCATGAATTTATATTACAAATACGCCAGGGCTTATTTTATTCTCATGAATAGATACATTTATACTAATATATATATATATATATATATATATATATATATGTGTGTGTGTGTGTGTGTGTGTGTGTGTGTGTGTGTATATGTATAGTTTTTAAAATGATATATACAACACAAAATTGGCTGTAATCATCTTGAGTCGGAATATTGTTGTGCCAGTCTTGGTGGGTTTAGTACTATTTCTTTTAATTTCAATGGTTTGAGCGTTGTAATAAACAAATATTTCACTCCTGTGGTGATTCATGTATATCCCATCATCCTCTTCAACCTCCACTTTTACTTTAGATACGTTGTTATTTATTGTACATACTTTCTTGTATGGGACTGATAAATAAGAATTTGTCTTGAGGTCAACCAAGGCCTTACTTCACGTTTTATGGTGCGTGTAGAGTCTTAATCCGACTGAAAAAAGTGTCTTTGTTGTGGAGAATGTTGTTATCTTGCAAATCATAATTACCTGCCGATCTGATTCAGATGCTTGAATCAGCTGTGAAATTATAGAGCCTTCTCGAAGACTTTCTTCGCGTCTTGTATTGTTCAATTGCATCCTGGGGCCAACTAGTATCCACCCTACAAAGCTTGCAAGATGTTTGGGTACCTGTATATTGACGAAAGTCCCAGTGAAATACCAATGTTCTATCCCATGAAGCTTCTTCTAGAATAATTCACCTGCTTTATCGTTCACTGACAAATCTACTACCGTTTCTGTTATTATTTATTATTTTTTTGCTTTGCGTTAAGGCTCATTTTAATCTCACGAATGGAACAATTCCTACACTTACGATATACTCAGTTATTTGCTTTTTGAGGATTTTTTGTAGTTACTCTTAATTTCGTCTTGCTGAAAATCATTTTCCTTTAGTAGCTTTATATACAAATCAGTCAGTGTATTTATATTCATCACCATACTAGATAGGTTCTCAAGTTCAGATTGAACCAGTTTAATCAATTCAATGTCCCACGCAACTCGTATAAAATCATCTATTCCTTGCACTTCTGGGGTAGTTTGATCCTGCCTGACTTTGAGCATTGACCCAACATTTCAAATGGTGGACAATATCATTGGCGATTGTGTCATCAGAATTTGGAAGTGTCGCAGAAAAATTCTTGTCACTCAACTAATTCGCGATATCAAGCATTTTTTCTTCAACGAGTTTTTTTTTTTCAATTTCTGTTCTGTGCAATGTAACCCCAGGTATTTGTCAAATAATTGCGACACTTCTTTTCGTATGGAGGAGGTTCAGATCATCATGAACGAGAGGTCACATCATTATCAAAGGATGACCTGTATGTTTCAGCGTATTCTTTTGGTCGGCCAGATTTTCGAATGCTAAAATCCATGGAGAAAATTCTCAGGAGTTGACAAAAACAAACATAATCATAACTCGTAAATCATAACATTATTCCCAATCATTAGTGAAAAGTGTTTATTTTACAGACTGTAAATTATTAGGAATATCAATATCTCAGGAACTGCTAAAGGTATGTAGCGAAAGTTTTCACTCGTGGTAGCCCTTGATAAGAGGAGAACATCGGTGGCGATATAAACTTCATCAAGTGACAGGTGTGTATCTTACAGACAGGTCACATATTATAATATATATTACCTAAATTCTGGTCTGTAAAATGCACACTGGTCATGTGACTCGATTTATAATGGTACAAATGATATTCTCTTATAGATAATACTACTATACTAAGTTCATTGCACGGTTGGTTGCTGAGATGCACGCATTTGTAGTGTAGTGCCCCCCATTCTTTTAGTCAAGAATTAAATACGAAACTCTTCTTTTAGCTAAATATCAAAAACGACTCTTCCTCCAACGACCCCTATAAAACCCCTGGACGCAGATGGTCGAAGGGTCATTAGCTCCATCACCTCTAGCTGGGTACGCTTCTAACCCCGGCCTCTGCGGCCGGCCATTCTCTCTCTTTTCTTCTCCCTGGTTCAAGTGCTTAAATTTAACAACTGACCCTGTTCTATAACCATTGTACTACCATTCGGCTTTACTATCCTACCAACTACTTTACCTGTCAAATATTTAAAAGCTAAGGATAGTATTACCTATTCAAACTTAATGTTTCCATCAGCATTGCTATCTTCCTAGCAAGTAAATCATGTGAGAAATCTCTTTCTTATCCAGAGCCAGACAGAGTATGTAGGTCAGATTGGTATTGTACGCCCTATTTTAAAGTGTTCATTGGATATTGTTGTGATCAGAGCTAATAGTCAAATAGAATCAGTCAGAATTTATACATGGTTCATTTGCACAGAAATGAAACTTGGTGAATAGATAGGTCTTACAAAAACATGTCAAAAGTCCACCAAAATCTGAGCGTAGGATTTTGAGAAAATTAAGCTTCTTCAGTAATAATTCAGAGGTATAAATTACAATATAAACTAGAAAGCAATCAGATCACACATACCTTTGTAAGCACCATTGTCATGGGAAGTAATTGTGCATCGATCCACTCCATATATAAATCACTTTTTCCACTTCTTCCCATTGCCCACCCTTCCACAAAATTTCATTGGAAATCATCGAGAACATTTCGATATATCGTGTGAAAATTTGGTCATATTATGTGGTGTGGATTTATAACTATTACGTGAGGGAGGTTATTGAGCATAGATCGGCCCAAAAATATGAACACTTCTTCCATGGCCTATTTCCCATGATTCTACAAAAGGACATCCAAATGCACTCAAAACTTTTTGAGATATTCTGTGCACATGAACTTTTGGCGGCATTATGTGGCGTGAACAAATAACTACGACACAGAGCGTGTAATTGTGCATGAATTGAAAGCAGTTATTTGGGCTTTTACATCACCGATGGCTGTTTAGATCAATGGTATGGGCAACATTAAGTAGAAGCGGTAACCCCATTTTCTTTAGTCGTTTATTCTGTTTAGGTAGTCAAAGCCAAATGATACATTTACCCAGTAATATCAGGATATCATTTCAAATAGAGTTTCAAAATAAAATAACACAGTTTATAATATATGGATATATATACATTGAAAAGTGTCCGGGAAAGTTTCCATCGGGGAAATATGTGCGTCTCAAATTTAACAAAGGATGAAAAGTGCCCATAAAACCATTCTCTGATGGGCTGACTTCCTGATGGGTAGATTTTTTGATGGGCATTTTCCCAGGGTCCGTACACGAACATGTAGTATGTATGATGTTCTTACAAAATCGTAGTTTCGTGCCAACTGGTTACTCCTGCCCCAACTCTGCTCGGGCCTCTATCTATTCTTTCAAATTCTATGATCTCTAAACGAACGGGTACACGTTTTCATTGCTTGCTCACACAGTCAGGGTTTACTCATCAAGAAAGCTTATATAAAACACAAAGTTATAACAAAAAAAAATGTTTTTAGGGCACACTTCAGCACATATAGGTGTAAAATGTTCTTTGGGCACACTTCAGCACATACAGGTGTAAAATGTTTTTAGGGCACACTTCAGCACATATAGGTGTAAAATGTTTTCAGGGTACACTTCAGCACATATAGGTGTAAAATGTTTTTAGGGCACACTTCAGCACATATAGGTGTAAAATGTTTTTAGGGTACACTTCAGCACATATAGGTGTAAAATGTTTTTAGGGTACACTTCAGCACATATAGGTGTAAAAATTTCTAGGGCACACTTCAGCACATATAGGTGTAAAATGTTTTTAGGGTACACTTCAGCACATATAGGTGTAAAAATTTCTAGGGCACACTTCAACACATATAGGTGTAAAATGTTTTTAGGGTACACTTCAGCACATATAGGTGTAAAATGTTTTTAGGGTACACTTCAGCACATATAGGTGTAAAATGTTTTTAGGGTACACTTCAGCACATATAGGTATAAAATGTTTTTAGGGTACACTTCAGCACATATAGGTGTAAAATGTTTTTAGGGCACACTTCAGCACATATAGGTGTAAAATGTTGTTAACAGATTGCTGAATAAAGACTCATTTGTAAATAGAGGTGTCCACTTGAGGTGTCTACTTATATCATGCCCCTGTATAGGTGTATAGGAGAGAAATGATGTTTTATCTAGCATAGATCCAGTTATTCGTTCTAAGATCACAAAAATTCCTTATATAGGCTCGTATTATCATATGTACTCGTGAATAGCCACGTGCCAAGAACTCTGTGACATTGCATTAGGTTTCATACATGAAATGTCATGTTGTTTTGTTTTTTTTATAGAAAGATGAAATAATGTATTAATAACAAAGACGGTATATGTTTAGTCAAGATTTGTAGCGATTACCCTTTTCCAGCGATCGTTCAATGATAATATGCGATGAACAACGGCGGAGGGTTCTATCCTTTTTAGATATGCGTGTGATTGTTTATGTCATTGTTTTGTATTCCAGCACTCCTGGCCATTCTGTTTTATCTACAGACTTGAAAATTGGCATCGGTACTCCACTAGACCTCTTTTAAATTCTTTTTGTCTTTCAAATGCCAGTGATCCAGATATTTCTAATTGTTTGTTTTGTTTTGTTTTGTTTTTTTTTACTATTTTAAATGATTTCCAGTGGGAAACGCCAGTGATGCCATAGATAGAATTTCGTTCAGACTTTAGTTATTCTTCGGTTGAATTTTTACATGACTTGAAAATTTGACGCTACGTTTGTCAAATTATTGACTGTGATGTCGTGTCTGTATGAAATTATTTTGGTTTAGTGATCACAAATTCAGTAAAAGCACGAATTATAGCTTCCCTACGACTGAAGCTTTCATTACAGATACGCAGTTCAAAATGCTTGAAAATGTTTATTCTATCGGAGAAATGTCTTGTTCATATGGAGGTGTTGCAAGACTTCATATCTCAATGCTCTAATCTCAGTAAGAGTGAGGTCTTTGGTAGTCATGAATCGTTTCATCAAAATCATGTGAGACCCATCCCTCAGACTTTTGACCTTTCCTATTGCCTTGAAATGATGTGTTATGATCGCTGTTGAAGACCTAAAGTCTCCTGAAAGTACTCGAACCGTTAATCATGGGTAGTTGATTACCTCTGTCGATAATTTTCCTTCATTTAGAACAAATTTGGGTTGGTCCTCCCTCAAAGTTTATTATCGGTATCTTCTTTTCAGATCTAAATCTATTGAACCAGTTCGCACAACAGTAACATTTACTCCGAAATTAACCTAAAAACCTCGACTAATAACGAAGTATACTTGCAATTACATTAATAAATATTTCGCTTTTTACTATTCCTCCCAAAAAAAAAAACATTTCATATGAAGCAATTTAATAATATTGCATAGGATTTTGCTTGGCAAAAAGGTTAAAAATTTGCTTAGCACTTGGATTTCTATGATATTTTTTTAGGGAAAAAAACTACAGAATTCGTTTCAGCGGAAAAGTCGATCGTTTCAAATGATGTGTTGGGGATATTTTTTTCAGCAGAATTGTTACCTTCAATTGGAATAGTTAATCGTTAAAGAGAGACAAAACAGAAAAGAATAACACTGTTCATTGTATAAGTAGATTGACTGTATGCCAGGAGGAATGCTTCGTAATTTTTGCACTAATTCTCATCCATGGTTTTCGAATTTTCGTATTGACTGATACATCTATATTGCTATTATTTTCCCAATTAATATTTCACTGTTTTAACGGAGCTCAGGGGAATAAATTTCCCAATTTTCAGCAACAATAACCCCAAAAAGGACCTTTCATGTGTAACAACCTGCCTTGGAAATTTGTATTCGAAATTCTGACTTTCATTCTCTTTTGTATCCAGCTGGGTTAGGACGATAACAAGACTATTATTATAGTATTTCTTACCCTAGACTGATGCTTATTCGTCATTTCCTATCCGAGCTGCTTACTACCGAACGTAGAATGACGGTCTGAAAAGTTGCAATAAAACCAAACGAAATTAAGATGAAAGAAATACTCGACAAAAATTTATAATAATCAATTCCACTACAAACAAAATTCATGATAATATTCCAACAAATACTACCAGTGTATGTAAACAAAACATTAAATTCTGCAGCGTTTCGGGAAATAAAGGATAAAACTATATGGATAGCTTTGATCATCCAAAAACGCCAGCTTTCGTAACCAAAGCGATTGAGCAGCTGTCGTACTGGGACTACTTTCTCGAGGGAAAAGTTAACCCACTCCAAGTGCTGCAAAAAGCTTAATCTTTATTCCTGATTCTGTCTGTTTGCTGACGGTCGTAGAATGATGTTCTGTGTAGTTGCAATAGAAAAAAGCAGAAATTAAGATGAAAGAAATACTAATCAAACATTAATAATGGCTGAAAATGCTTCATCAAATAATAATGAAATTCGTGATAATGACAATACATCTTCAAGATAAATTGCACTTGGATATGAACAAGAAACAGAACAGACTCTGCCCAAAACCTGCGACGTCGTTTACACAATTGTTGGTAGCATTTGGCAACAATGGTTTCTGTAATGAAACCATTTGTTTCTGTTTGATTAAAAAAGAATAAAGGCTCTCAAGGGCTTTTTTTCCAAGTTATAGATCATCTCCGCTTACAATATGAGATGTTAAAAAAGTTTTAGCTTCTTTAATTATGGAAGCTTTTTAGCATGCCCCTTTTTGTTTCGATTCGAGATTTGATTAAAAAAAAAAAAGAAGGATTATATGACGTTGTGCGACATGAAGAAGAAAAATATTCTTCTTCCTTCGACCACTCTATCTATCTGTTCTTTCTACTGAACGCTATAAACTGATTCAAAAAAGTCTGGACAAAAAACTTCTTGGCATCCATAGACGCAGTTAGAAAGCACAGGTATTGCCACTGTTATTTCGCACTTCCAAAAGGTCTGAATGTTCGCTCATGAGTCCAGACATAAACTAACCAACCATCTTTCTAAAAGCAGTAGTTAAGGAACTGTTCAGTTTGCCAGATGAGATCGAATACTTCTTCCTATTTTCAATTGATGTCAAAACATGAAATGAAATTAATTGATTAAGAAATCATGATGAATAGCGGATATATCACATTATATTACCCTTCAAATTCCATCGTTGGAATTAAGCCTTCCCCAAGATTTACCAAACCTCTGGGTCGTGGGCGACGAATAATGGAGAAATATGTAATTTAATTTCTTTCTTAAATAACGACAATGATATTTAAGAAATCAATAACTATATTTCTTACTCACCTCAAAATTAAACTGATTCTTTTTGAAAATGTACTGTACATAAACTTTCGAATTGATCATCAACTTTTAACATTATAACTCTCCTTTTCAACTTTCTACCTTTTCTTTAACATCAAACCTCTCTTTTTTTTGCATTAGCCCCTCTCTTACTGGAGATCAGCCCTGTTTCTTTTCTAAAATTAATGCCTTTTTTCAACTTTGCCCACCCTGGCCCCCTTCTTTTTTTTTTACATCAGTCCTCTCTTTTTACATTAGCCCGACCTTTTTTTCACATCCTTTCTCACATTATTGGACTAATTAAAATAATGTCAGGAATGTCTGTACTAAAATGTTATAGAATAGCTTTCTCATACTCCAGTAGATGCAGAACCGACTGAATGGTTGGATTACTGTTTGTTTCGGCTATACTCATTTGCTGTATTAAAAAAAACGGCAGAAAAAAAAGAAATGGTTATGGTTCGGATGAGCAGAGTATAATTTTTTTCACGATTTCTCTACGCTCTATCCCCTTATCCGAATCTCTTCAACAACAAAAAAATGACACGAAACAATCTCCTGAATTGTTGTCATAAAACTTCAATATGGTTGAAAGCCATATGCTAAAAGGTGGGGCATGCTTTCGTTTTTTGCCAACATAACTTTTAACCAGTGTGTTAATTGTCTACGGATGCTTAAGAGAGAACAGGTTAATTTCAATTGGCTGCTTTCGAACAACAGTTCAACAGCACGTCTACTCATTTTTGATATTATTTCTAATTTGTTAATTATTCATTTATACCTATATTTATCTATTGACAAATTAATTATCAAATATTCATCATGGTTACAGTTATAGTGCCTAATCTGAATTCTGTTTTTCTTCCATTGATTGTCATATTTCTTTTTAAGTGTGCGAGGGAGTGAAACTGTATAATTTCCAATAGGTACCACCTTCCCTACATTGTGCCGAAACAGCTTTTTACAGAAACTAAAATATTTTTGTCCTTTTGCGCATCCATAGTCGATTTAGACAATGATTAAAATTTATGAGGACACAGAACGAAACTTATCGTGTCGTGTTATAAACCCTTCCAAAAATAGAATTGACTTCATGAAAATTTGATTCGAAGAAAAGTAATTATTTTTTGGTTAATTGATTGGCTTTTGGCAAAATAATAACCGTAAACCTTTTTGTATTGTATGTAATTAATAAAAAAAAAAAACCGAAATTTAAAAAAAAAAAATCTTCATTAAAATGTACTAAGTTTTATATTTATCGATAAATATATTATAGTTCTTTCTTTAACAACGATGTTCTAGAAGCATGCACGTGATATAAATACTGAATAAATTTAATGTGATCATTTTTTTAAATCCATAAAAAAAATTCTACAGTATTTTTTGGTAAAACTAAGAAGTGTAAACTGAATTTTAATTTTTTTGAAAAGAGAAAATATTTCAGTTTTATTGCATTTCCTTTTTTTATTACGATTCAGCATCAATTAAAAAAAAACAAAACATTCCACTGTATCGATTAAATCTTCAACTGATCTCTGAGGACCTATCTTTATATTTTTGGTGAAATATTAAAGTTTGTGAGAAAATTAGGCTCAATTTTCGTAAGGCTAATTCTCAAGGTTTAACGGTTCTCAAATGTAAAGAACCCCAATTTTTATGGTCTACACCAGAGCTTTAATGTGTCGTGAAACTTAAATTTGTCGCCGATAATCTCCATAGTGACGGGGGAAAAATGAAAAAGAGGCCTGGATAAGGATTCAAAAATCATTGAGAGGTAGAGAATATCAACTACCCTGCTTAGTTCATAGAGTGGAACATATGGCTAGGCAGGAAAACATCAACCTTTTTTTTTTAATGGCGAAGTTTAATCCTTTCCCCGTCAAAACTCGATCCGATTTATGCTTATATTCGCGGCACACCCAGTAGAAGAGAGGCAAAGGCCACAAATTGGGATTAAAAACCATCGAGAGGTAAAGAATACCAATCACCGTAGTTAATTGATACACAGAATGGGGCAAATGGTTAAGTAAGATGACATCGAAGTTTTCCATCAAAAATGGCCGTTACATGACCTTAGGGGTAAGAAAAAAAATTGCTTATGAAATGCTCATTTCTGATGCTACAATGTTTATTTACCACTTAGAGAGCTTTTTGTGCTCTACATGATAAAATGATGAAAATTTACAAATCTTGAATGAGAGGTCAACCAGGGTCCAAAAGCGCAAAATATCCCTTACTCTTAAAACTGGGGTCCTTTTTCAGCATGACTCTCAAATCTCAATTTTTAAGTTAAATTTACCAAAACTTTACCATACACAGAAAAATTTTGAAGAGTTTTGAGCATGATTGATCAATTTGTGAGTGAGAGCTCGGGGTTTTCGAACTTTTTCTGCAATTTCTGCACGCAGCACTAATGGACAATATACATCTATCTGGACTTGAGTGGGGTATTGAGTAGCAGGAGGTGAAAGAGTCACAGCATTCTGACTCTACTGTAAAATCGTTTTATGATATGTAAATTGTCACTCAAGTTCAAATACTGAGCGTTATACATGTACATTTTGTACATGCAAAGGGCCTACCGTACACCTCCTGGTATCCTATTCTATGTAGTTTCTATGATAGGCACGTGTCTGTGGCTTATGATTCAGTAGTTACCCAAAAGTATTTGGGGATGAACTCTGATATAAGTGGTCATTTCAGCGGGTACCGTTGTCACAGAAATTGAGTGATTGAAAATGCTGATTACTTGGAAATGTTCATTTCTAGAATCCCTTCTTTAAAACCTATAAAAGTCCTTCTCAAAGCTGACAAATTCCTGGAAGGTTTGAGGGTCTAATAGATTAAAGTACATGATGAGAAGAGAAACAATTTCTCCCTTATAGACAAATTCGACAAATACAACCGTTTTTAGTCTATAAGATGCATTCACGCAAGCAAGCGAGATACTAAGTTTGTTGTATACGTGTATATGTGTGTTTTCTCACTTTTTTTTTCATATTGCAACTATTGTTAGAGTCTTTCCCTGATGACACCCAGAGAGGGCAGAAACATGAACTAGTTTGTGTTGCGAATCTGCATCTTTTTATTCATTTATTTCCAGCTCTACTCTAAGACAACATGACTTTCGAAGTATAGAGTTGAATGTATCGAGCACTCTATGAAATAAATACATCACATATCAGAAGATGCTTTATACTATGCTATATTGCTAACCTGATATGTACCATACGTATTTTATATATATATATATATATATATATATATATATATATATATATATATATATATATATATATATATATAAACACTGCAAGTGAAGTGCTGGTTCTTATAAAAAATTATATATATATATATATATATATATATATATATATATATATATATATATATATATATATATATATATATATATATATATATATATATATATATATATATATATATATATATATATATATATATATATATATATATATATATATATATATATATATATATATATATATATAATTGACGTATTTGGTCCGACAGAATGCATTATAAACTGCGCTATATTATGAAGAAACTTATTTGAAATGATCTTCCGGAACTTTCCCAACTATGTTTACTATCCCATGGGCAACGATCAGTTAGCGTTTTGCTCCAACTCATTATACCTTCCCATCAATCTTCATTTTTGTTGCTTAATTATTTGTAAAACATCTTTTCCTTGACCCATGTTAGCTTCCATATTATGCATCCGTAGGTCATGGCTAGTATTATGCATTGATTGTATATTTTACGATATATATATGTGTGTGTGTGTGTGTGTGTGTGTGTGTGTTCGTTCGCACGTCTGCGTGCGTGTGTAATATTACGTAGTATGAAGTAAACAACAAAAATATTCCTCTTTCTTCGCCAACTTTCTCTATTCTTCCTTTTGATCTAAACAAAAAACTTTTTGGCATTCAAAGAACTGCCGACCAGTGTCACAGTTAATAAACCAGTTATCGGCGTTTCAGGTGATTTATTCGGTTCTTGAGTCATTCCTCATTATTCCATTATTCAATGCTATTCGAATAAGTCATCTGAACGAATGATTCGGGCAATAAAACGAATGAATGTGCAATTCTCTTCTTTTTTTTTTCACTTTCTGAATAGGTCTGAAGAAACTTGCAGATATTATTTATTTTATTTTAATTTGAATTGTAAATGTAGTACAAAAATGGTTAAAAGATAGAATATATATATATATATATATATATATATATATATATATATATATATATATATATATATATATATATATATATATATATATATATCACTCAATTTAGACATCGTAAATAGAATGAAAAGTTAAAGAAAATGCAGCAGCCCCATTTAATGTGTAACGACGAGAGATCAATTCAAATAAGTTTCCATATGATATATATCATTATGCATTCTGTCGAACCGAATATTTCCATTTCTCAAATATATATATTTAGTCTAGAAAGTTTTACAGCTAAACATTAAAAAAAAACTTTTCAATAGACTTTTTGTGTCACTTCACTCACATATTTCCCAATATCTATCAATGCAATTTATGTAATTCTCTTCAGTGTTTTCTCCCAGTTACCCCTATACTTTGTTATTATGGTACAATGTATAAATTATCTCTTGTTGGGGTCATCAGTTGTTTAACATGTAACTTTTTTCAGGGATTTTAAAAGCAAAGCAGTTATACTAACATGGCACCCCAGCAGTGTTGATCAATCACCACTTCCCTTTCTTATTATATAGTTTATGCTATACTCGTAGTTTGTCATTTTATACAAGGTTTTATGTGTATTGCATATTGGTATTATTTCACACTACATATCTATTTTTTGAAACAGGGTTAACTTACGTAGGTTACCCTAAAAACATTTTCAACGATGAGGGACCAGTAAGTGTAACACCAAACATGACTCACTCCTTGTGTCATATCTATTGAATGTTCAACCATGTGAATATTAAATTCGTTGTGTCAGTTTTAATTTCAGACTGCACGCAAAGCAACTTATCATATCCTTAAGGATGCTAATTACACAGAAAAAAAACTTCTTCGAGTCGATTCTCTACCAACATATTCAACTGAAGAATTTGACAATAATTTTCCACTAACCTTAACGATGAAGGATCAGAGATAGGTAAATAGATATAGTGAACAATAAAATCTTGCACTCGGGTGGAAAGTTCCAAAACTTAGTCCAAAAATGCCAAGGAATTTATTATTCCAATCTTTTTAAAAATCATATGTGCATTGGCCTTATCATAGGTTAGATTCATAGTTTACTCAACAGAAAAAGGTGATATTTTATTATTTAGATCAGAGATACCGATCAGTTATTCCAAATCTTGTTGAAATTACCCTTACAACAGCCCTTCAGAGAGACAAGCGGAGGTTGTCGCTTGAGAGTTTAAAATAATATTTATATAAATAATGACTTGTTTTGTTACCATTCAAGTCATTCTCTAATGGCCAGGTTAGTTTCGACAAAAAGTAAATTGCCGCCGAGTCGCTACGCTTATCCAACAACAATGGCATCTAAACATATTATTCAGGAAATCATAATTGAAACGCAAGTTATTTTCAAACAAATAAGCTATGAAACACAAAATGAAGATTAGGATCTGGTGAACCAATTCTAGGCTTTACCAAGCTATATAAAAAACTTCCCTGAGGCGGTTCTCCGACAGTCAGCGGCAGAAGTCATACCAAGCTGTCCAAATGTTACTTGCGCCCATTCTAACTCTTAATATGCACAGGCCAGATACACATTGACTCCCTAACAGAAAAGGCCAGTACATGTATCAGTTTTATTGCTGTTTTTATCTCCCAATTGATGACTTATTTTCCATATCTCTGACTTAAGTTTCGAATATAATTTCAACTGATTCAATTAAATTAAATCAAAAGAAAACATTTTTAGTAATTACGTATGATATTTCATGGAGATTTCACAAAATCGAATAAGGGGGGGGGGATTTATGGACTTCAGTCCATAGACTGAACGGTCAACAGGGATTTTGCCTGGTTGCCCGCTGGCCCAATCCGCCATTGGGTATTGAAAAAAATGTTTTTTTCAAATAAGAATTAAATCATATACTTACCTCCCTCTCTCATTTCATATAAATCCTCGACTTGGCCAATTCATTTATGAATAATAATAATAATAATAATAATAATAATAATAATAATAATAATAATGTTGATATCGAGAAAAACATGAGAGTGAAAAAAATGATTTCACTAACAATGAAGAGGTAAAGGTGTGCCTTGTAGAGGCAAAACGGATGAATGACAGGCATGAGCTGGCCGAGTCGAGGATTTGTGATAGATAACTGATACGCAAAATTGGCTAGAAAGATAGTCCCTAATTATACCTTCATATATAATGAGTAAATGCACACGATACATACATATTGATAGATAGCTAGCCAGACCAACTTGAAAACCTTGAAGCAATCTATTGAAAATTTTATGAATCGATTTACTTATTCACTCATACAAAATTTTCACTGTTTCAAAAAATTACACGCCTCATCAAGTATTTAGAAATTACTCAAATTTCTAAAGCATAAACTATATCATATTAAGTGGCCGATTCTCGTCGGCTTGAACTTCGCTACTAAACTATAACAATGTTTCGATCAGCGTTCTTTTTGCTACTCATATCATTCATTACTAAAATGATAAATGAGTAGTTTGGAATGGGGTGGGGGCTACTTTCCCTATCTGGCTTACTGCCAGTTCTACATCGATAATTGTTTTGTTTGGAATTTTTTCGGTCCGTAAAAAATTTGCGATAAAAAAATCAGAACTGGGACACCTGATAAACCCTCATTTTGAAAATCTTCTAAAATTCAAATAATTATTGAAAAATAATGATATTTTCTGTAACCATCAGAACTACAACAATAGGCTTTGTTAATTACAAAAAAAATTAAGCAGAAACATGTTCAATGTAAATATCCCCGCTTTTGAAATTGAATAAAATGCAAAAAACAATGATATTTCTTGGTTGTAAACTTTTTAGCTTTTCTTTTTACTTTTTTTTTTTTTCACTCTGTACACTTTTCGTAAATAAATAATACTAAACTAAATAATTTTTTCAGTGATATTTCTACCAATGAAGTTGAATTTACAGATTTAAGGCTTTTGAAGGTCCATCTCTGAACGAATGATGATGAATCAATCAATTTTCCTTCCGAACGAAAAAAAATACATATAGAATACGGAAACATCCATCGTCGGATAGGTCAATGCTGAATCGACTTTCCCGAATAGACCGACCCATTTCGCAACAAGCTGCTTCACAAAGATATCAATTGTTAGCTAGCAAACAGAGGAAAGCAACAAACACAATTTTTCTTCAACTTATAAATTTTCAACAAAAAGCACATTCGAGCAAGAAAGTAAGAAAAATTTACATTAACGCAACAAAAAAGTTTTGAACAATTTCTTCATGAGAACTTTTCCATAATCCTCCTGTCTTTACTGACATTTTCATCGTTCACGAAGATTTAAGGAACATTTTGATTGACTCACATTAATCTATTTCATGAAAAGAAATTCAAACTATGAATTCGCACAATCATTTCATCAATTCTTTCCATTGATGTGAAAAATACAATTCCCCTTTGATGTTGCACTGCTCAGTCTAAACATGCCATTTCTTTACCCACTTCTTACTTCTTCTTCACTTCTTTTTTACCCACTTGACCCAGTGGGTTAAGAAGATAATTCTTACTTGCAGGAGCTAAAGTATAGTACCTTATAGCAATAACAATTTACGGGGTCACAAAACGTAGTGGATATTTACGTTCAAAGATGAAAATCTTACCACAACAATAGTGACCTTTCTAATAGATGATAACATTCAACCTTATGTTTCCTTTACAGTCTACAATCTCGTCCATTATCTCTTCATATAAAAATTTGTTCGCGTTTCGAGAACAGAGTTTACATCCCAAAAAGACAATGATAGCCGGAAAAAAAACTTTATACATTACATAGATCGATCGGCAATAATATTTTAGTCTTCCTTTGCCATCAGAAAATGACAGCAGTGATTAAGTAATTTTGCGATTGCATTGTCCTTTTAAAATATCAAAATGTTATTTTGCTCTGAATTTATTTGTTTGCGTTTAATACTTCTTTAAAGGTAAAATCAATCAAAAATACAACTTAACGACTTTAACGCAGCATAAGATTATATTAGGTTAGTCATCCAACGTCTCTGATGACGTAAGCGTGACAGAGTACAAAGACACATTGCCAATTATTATATGTATGAGTGTGAATTCCGGGGGCGGAATTAAGTGACCCGAAGAGCGTGTGGTTAAAGAGAGATAGACAGCTTTCTTTGTTAAGAACATTGTTATTTTTCTTCTTTCTTTTTTACGTCACTGAGTCATACCATTTTCAAATCAATTCACGACATAAATAATTACGGGAAAGTACGTAAAAGCAAGAAAAAAAAGAAAGAGAAGAAAGCATACGATACATTGTTTATAAACGATGTATCATAACTTTCTAAAAAAACAATTGTCGATATAAACAGATGCAAGAAAGTACAGGGAAGAAAAGAAAGAAGAAAGAAAGCAGACTATACAATGTTTATAATAAATATATATTTACTTCATACATATATTTTGAACTTTTTCATTTCACAATGACTTATATTGCAATTAAGACGATATTTTACGTTTTATTTCTGATGCAATGGTTAGTTATTTATTTTTATTTCGGACGTTTCAACGAGAATCAACTTGAAAACTCAATTGGAAAGAAATAGTTTTATTATGGAAACAAATCTTGATATCATCATCAGTCTTTTAATCGTCCGTCGTTGGACATAAACCTTCCCCAGGATTCGCCACATTTCTCTATCATGGGCGTCGCAGAGCCAGTATTTTCCGAATTTATCTAGTTCATCTCTCCATCTATTCTGCCGGCCTCGGTTTTGCATGTGATCTCTGGGGATCCATGTTGTGGGTCGTGATATCCATCGGTTGTCTGCCATTCTTGCAACATGACCTACCCATTGCCATTAAAGTTTTCTTATAGATTCTATGATATCTTTGACTCCCGTTTTCTTCCTGATATATTGTGCTGTCCTATGATCTCTCCATGTGAGGGAGCATCTCTTCATTAAATCTCCCACCAGAGCAAAATGCGACACAAGGTCAGGGCTTTATGTGGGGAAAAAGGAGCAACCCATCAAAAGAAGTTCCAGCCGACGCAACTTCGGTTGCTAAGCAACCGTGATTGCTAAAGCAACCGCTGTCACGAAAACGTCAGGACAATCCTGACCTGTCACTTTAAGCGCAATGGGACAGTGCTGCCCCGGGGCAATGGATCCCTTGCAGCTGGGCCGTGTTAGAGTGGGAGAGCCCACGGACAAGTCCAAAGGCTCCCAATGTGCATCCTCAGTATAACCTTATTGGCTGACACATTGCTCCGGCGTACTCGGTCTTTGATGCTCACCACAACACAATCTCCGGTTCATTCTGCAGGCAAGTGTCCGTACCAGCACTTTGGTCTCTACCGGGGAATAGATACTACACTTTAATCCATACCGAAAAGGCCAGAAAAATGTGAGGTCCAGCATGATTCTCTGATGCGCACGCTGCATGCTTCTCAGGTTTGTCTGTTGGTTAGGTTTCATGTTTCAGCTCCATAAGTGACTATTGGGAGGATGTATTGGTTGTATACTCTTCTTTTTAGGATAATTGGGATCGTCTGGTTTTTGAAGGTTGAGCTTGCTTTGCCGAAAGCTTGCCACCCCAAAGTGATTCTCCGCTTGATTTCTTCTTCTTTTGTGGATTTCATAGAGATTCGCTGTCCTAAGTAGATGTAGTAGTCTACTTTCCCCAGTTCTGCATCTTCGATTTTGACAGTTATGTCCTTATTCTTGATGTGATTGTTGCACAGGACTTTCGTTTTACTGAAGTTCATGTGTAAGCCGACTTTTTTGCTTTCTTCATTTAGTTCATCTGACATTAGTTGGAGGTCGTGTAGAATCTCTGTGAAAAGGACGATGTCGTTTGCAAATTTAAGGTCGCTCAGATATTCGCCGTCTATTTTGATTCCTCTATTCTCCCAGTCCAGGTTTCGGAAGATCACCTCGAGACAGACTGTGAAGAGTTTGGTTGAGCTGGTATCCCCTTTTCTTACTCCTTTTTGGAAATGGAAGGGTTCAGAGTCTTTATGTAACCTTATAAAGGAGTTGCTGTGATTGTATATATGTTGCAGTACTTTTACGTATACAGGGTCTATACCTTGTAGAGTGATGGTCTTCATGACCGTGGGAACTTCTAGAGAGTCGAATGCCTTTTTGAAGTCTATAAATGCTACAGTGAGCAGCATTTTGTATTCTGCTGCTTTCTCTTTCAGTTGATCTACTGAATGGAGATGGTCCATGGACGAATAGCCTCTTCTAAATCTAGCCTGTTACCGTGGTTGGTTTTCATCAAGTGTTTTAGTGATTCGGTTGATGATTTTTTAGAAAAGTTTATAGATGCAGTTGAGTAGGCTTATAGGCCTGTAGAGGTTTTGGGGTTTCATTTTTTATTTAGAAGCATTATGAGTTGTTGGAGGGATTGGAAGTTATCTAGATTATATATAAGGAACTTTCATTTTTCACTTCTAGGGGTCAAAATCGTAGATGTTTTTGTTTTTTGTTTTTTCAATTTCAGAGGTTAAAATCTAGAGGTAATTGATTCTTTTTCACTCTGAGGATCAAAATCACGGGGAATCTTTTTTTACTTCTAATGATCAAAATGGGAGGAAAAGATTAATTTTTCACTTTTAGGGGTCTGATTCTTGTAAAGGGGGTTCTCACTTTTAGAGGTCAATATCTAGGTGTAATTTTTTCTCCACTTTTAGGGGTCGAAATTCAAAAGAATTTTTTTCTTACTATCAAGGATCAAAATCAAGTGAGGAGAGTTTTTTTTCACTTTTAGGGGCAAAATTCGAGGGGAAGAATTTTCTCCACTTTTGGGAGCCAAAATCAAAGGGAAGATTTTTTTCCACTAGTAAGGTTCAAATCGAGGATAGGGATTTTCTTTCTCCGTTTTAGGGGCCAAAATCCGGAGGGAATGTTTATTTTCATTTTTAGGGATCAAAATTAAGTGGAATTCTTTTTTTGTTTTTCGTGGTCACTCAATTGGATCAAAATCGTGGGGGAATCTTTTTTCAAGTTTAGGGTTCGAAATTCAGAGGAATTTTTAATTTTAGGTGTCAAAATCTATTTTTTTGATTTCTAGAGGTTAAAATCGAAGAGATAGATCTTTTTCAATTTTGGGAGACAGTTTGGAAGAGAAACTTTCACTTTTCACTTTTCGGTGTCAACATCAAGATTTTTTTCCAGTTTTAGGGGGGTGAAATCGAGAGAAAGCTTTACTTTCATTTAGGGAGTCAAAATCAAGTGGGAATTATTTTTCCACTTTTAGTGGTAAAAATCGAAGAATAATTTCTTTTCGCTCTTATGGGTTAATATCTGGGTTTTTTTTAATTTCAATTTCAAGGGTCATGACCAAGGTTGAAATTTTCCCCCTTTTGAACATTAACCCACCCTCAACACCCCGTTTTTTACTATTCGCCCAATTTTTAATCTTATTCCCTCTTTCTCAACACCCCACCCTATTTTTAACATTATAAATCTTCTTTTAAACTTTTTCCCCTTTTTAACAGCAGCCTTACTTTTTTTTTACATTAGCTCCCCCCTAACCTTTTTGAAGATCAGTCCTACTTTTTCGTTCACATTAACGCCCCCAATTTTTTTCGTAACTATCGTCCCTTTTTTATATTAATCCCTTTTTATATTATCCCAACTCCCATTTTCACACAAGCCGAACAACCTTTTTTTACATCATAACCCTGTCTTTTTCAACATTAGACCTCCTTTTATTTAATAGTGTAAATAGTGGTACTAAATCAATTATAGGAACAAATTAAATTAATCTGATTCCATCCATCTTTCTATTTTTTGGTAGCGGCAGCCATCTACACCATCCGTCTGGGCGAGTATTTAGTATGGTAGAATTTAAATTATGTCCATCTTTATCAATTTGTGCTATATTGACACTTACAATAATTATATAATGAGAATATCTTTGTTTGAAATCTTACATCATCACTTTTCTCTCGCACACCACACGCTTACAATAATTCGGTATATGTGCGTGAGCTCTTTTTTTTTTGTCCGTGTGATGTCAGACAATTGTCTGTTCGCAACGAAAAGATTCCTACTTGAGAAATGTAAAAAGATGAAGAATCAATAGTTGTTTAGGATGATGGAATGAAGTATGTTCATTATTAAAAACATTTTTGTCCCCGATCAAAAAGATCGCAGCCTATCGTAAGCTAAAGCGTCTATCATCCTCGTTGTATCCTTCTTTTGCATCCATTTTTCTCGAATATCTTTCAATCAAATTTTGTACTTAGACTTGTGCAGAAATTTCACCTAAGGGTTGATAAGATATGGCCGACCCGATTGTTCCTTTACAATTCATAAAAAAACATTGTTTTTCTTTACAATCAGAATTTTTTCCCGGGTCGGTCCGGATTTTGCTGAAATTTGGCTGTAATGTTTTCAAAATCCCGGGAATTGAAAAATTGTTTGTTTATATTTTATGTGTAAATAAACATATGTCAACATGTGGAGAATATTGAACTTTGGAATTAATGAAGCGATTAGAATGAAGTTATAGAGTTTCTTGGGCACCTGATTTGAATTTTAAAAAGTCGGGTATCTCAGATTCAACGGTTCTAATAAACAGTGATTATCACTCTAGCTCCCTCTATTCCAACCGTTTTCTGTCGAGGACTTTTGTACCTTTAGGATCTTTTTGAAAAAATCAATATATTTGCGTGAGTTCAGAAAAAAAAAGAAGCTTTAGATTAGGCTTGAACTCGATTGAAGAAGAGAATTCGCAATCCAATTTGATAGCCGAACATAATCGTGGAAAAAATGTTATGAATAATAAGCAAAAATTCATTAGTAAAAAAAAGGGTGGAATCAAAAAAAGTATGTTGAAGATCTGACTTTGGTAATGCTGACAAATTTTGATTCATTATTTAAGAAAAATTAAGGAAACCTAAATTCTTTTGAGATGATGTCAACTAAGGACAACTATTTACATCCTCACGGGGGTAAATTCGACACAAGGTCAGGTTTGATATGGGACCTCACAAGGGTACGTGTGGGTAGAAATAAAAATTGCTTAGTTCCCACAGCCTTGCCTTTGGAATAGCATAGGCAACAAGGGATGTCCTGATCCTGCTTGTTTAAGTACAATGGTAAGATGCGACTTGGAATAGGTCTCCTGGAATGATAAACATGCACGTGCATACACATGTGTGTATCAATATGCGTAATATTGAACTTGGGTCGCACTTGCGCCAATTGGATTCCGTCAGATCGCCGATTCCTTGTCCAATCGGCGATGAATATATTGACGATAATTATCGACATAATTGTTCTCACGACCTTCATAGACGTCTATGGTGGTGTCTGCGATCCAATCGTAATGTTGAGAATGATTCAATTTCCTTTGATCAAGTCAGATGTCGTAGCCAATGAAAAAAGAGAGAAAGTATTTTACGTGTCTTCCTTTTCAACTAGAAATAAAAAATAAAATAAAAATGGCAACCTCTTTGTATCATCTCGAGAAACTTTTGATGATTAATAATGCCTATTTTCACAATGTTCTATAGTATTCATTAATATTCAGTTCTTTACTACACGAATATCAATTTCTCAATTTTACTTAATAAATCATAATTTGTTAATCTCACCCTGAGGTTACTAAATCAAGGGACATAATCCAGTACTAATTGTTATCTCCCTTGCTTTGGAATAAGGTAATGCTGTGTTATGCTTACTTTCAAGTTTCTGAATCAAGGGACATAATTTCAGAATTAATTGTTGCCTCCCTTGCACTGTACTATCATTATATCATTTTCCGAGGTTAGGGCACGCCTATTAGATTACTATGCTAAGATTTCAAAAATGAAGGAGAGGACATGTGGTTACTTGAACGAAAAGCGATAAAGATAACTTCTAACTGTGTTTTCTTTGTGGAGTTCCCATCCCGTCTTTTTAGATGTTTTTCACTCAAATTAGGTGTTTTCACTCTAATCTA
Source organism: Thysanoteuthis rhombus (assembly GCA_963457665.1). Taxonomy (NCBI): domain Eukaryota; kingdom Metazoa; phylum Mollusca; class Cephalopoda; order Oegopsida; family Thysanoteuthidae; genus Thysanoteuthis; species Thysanoteuthis major. Next base: position 17,890,798 of record OY735215.1, on the reverse strand, counting down.
GATGTTCTTGGTTGCATAACATCAGAAATCGCCAATCAGATGATTTTTGATAAAATCAGTAATATTTTTTAAATTGTTTATATTGATGAAATAAGTAATATTTTCATATAAAATATATGTTGAGGAATAAAGTCAAATCCAATTCATTAATTATATGTAATATACTGTTGATGTATATCTAGAACACGAAAATCTAGATAATTTGTGTTTCAAGATGTTTTTCACCCTATTTTCTTGCTCAATTCGTTTTGAGAATTTCACGAGTCCAAGCAGTTCATTCATTCTTTACTAAGCCAGCACTAATTTCAAAAAACTTTATAAATACTTCTGGAATAATTTTGTTCATTTTAGCTTCAATTTATTTTATAATAAAATTAAATCATCTTGATTTTTCATTGGTACAATGAATAATTAATTGCAAAAACAAAGATATGAAAATCAGACATATTTTTTTATTACTCCAATTTGTGCAGCGGAAATTTCTGTTGATAACTTGATATGCTCAAATAACAAACTATGCAATAAAACCAAAATTATGACGTCAAGGATAGGCACCTCCCAACCTTTGGGTGGAAAAACATTCAATACTTGTACAAGAACTATTTTAATTATTAGGAATATTTATCCCATTCGAAAGAAAAATGAATGGGGAATCATTTGATAAAAAATTTTTTTTATAATTAGAAATAGGGATTTTCATCTTTGAAAAAGTTGCTTTTACAACAGTGATACTTGGTATTAGCAAAAATACAGAGACTTCAATTTATAAACTGTATTATGATGCTTGAAATTATTGTTATTTTTCGTAATACTTAGTATCACCAAAAATAAGCAGAAACTTCAATTTGTAATCTGTACAATGTTGAATACACTTAGGTTTCAGTTCAATTTTTTAGTAATATTTAGAATTACAAAAAAGTTAGAAGAAACTTCAATTCGTAATCTATACTATGATGAATGAATTTTTCATTCATTTTTTTCAGGATAAAAATAAAAAGTTGAAGAAAGGGAATACAGTGTTCACACTTCATATATATTTATAACTTTTTCATTTTACAATGAATTATGTTGATTGGGGGCAAAATATTTTTCAAAATTTTTTATGTAATGACAATTCATTCTAACAGAAATAAACTTGAAGACCCAATTGGATAGAAATAGTTCTATAACTGAAACAAATGTTGATAAATGTTGTCAAATGCAACCAAAAATTGTACGTATAACGTCGCATTTTAATGAGTCTGTTTTTTTCTTTGTTTTTTTTCCAGTTTCAGTAATAATTTGTATAACTTGAAAATAAACAGGAACTTTATCATCTGTACTTTGATGAATAGCTCAAAGTTATGGTTATCTTTTAAGTAGTATCTAATATTACTAAAAAAATAAACAGAAACTGGTAAAATTTTTAAAAAATAGACATTAACTATAATTTGTAATCTGTACTATGGTAAGTACCTCAAAGTTATTGTTATTTTTTGGTTGACTCAGTATTACTGAAAATAAACAGAAACTGAGCTATCCATATATGGTAAAAATTACGAATTGCTGAAGAGGTGTAGCTAGAAATTTAGGGGTTTATGGGGCTTGTGGGGCTTTTTGAGGAAGCAATAATAGGTTCAGCATGATAGCACACCCTGTGACTATAATCACCACACGCGGTCAGAAAGCGTCCCCCATAAAAAGTACACACCCATGCCACTGATTTTTACTTTATTTTTCAGGAATACCTAGATGTTTTGTTTTTTTCATCATTTTTTGATGTAAAACCATGACGCATCAATGTCTTCAATTTTCGATAATGGAAGTTAAAATGAAAGTAAACATTGAATTAGAAAATTAGTAATTAATAGTTTTGTGTTAAAATAAATTGTTTGCTTTTGTAGTTTTGTCATAAATCAATAATGCATATAATATATCTAAAACATTGTTTGATGAATGGGTACGCGGGGAGGAGAAATTTTTATTGGTTTGATTTTAAAAATTGGTTCTACGAAGTGAGACGTAACTTACATAAAAAGTTTTTTCTCTTTTTATTTCAGAATTTTCAATTTTTTTAATCACGTTTTCGTAAAAAATTTGGTGTAGGTATCCTTGTTTTGAATATATTGAATTAGATAAAATTCTGGTAAAATTAGGGCTATCTTTTTACTTAAGCAGTTAGATTCAAGGGACATAATTCGAATAATCATCTTACTAGATTATCTCCTTTCTATAATAAAAATTGATAGAAAACTGTAATCACGTTAGAATTCTGAATTTTGTTTTAATCATGGAATGTGGTTGGTTTGAATTAATTTTCACATCTTTGTTTTAGTTTTTTCAACGACATTCCAGAACTCAACAGACATTCGAGGGAAACTGTAGAGTACATTGCCGAAACGTTGTGGGGAAAAAAGCGTAAAATATGTATGGGCAGAGGGTTATTTTTACACGCACGGATGTAAATTGGCTTCCCTGAATATCAACCAGAGTTACCTCCCCTGGTTCCTTGAAGAGGGCTGAACATGACTGGAAGTTGCTAAATTTTTCATTTTCAGACAAATTCATAGCCTGAAAAAGGCTGGATTATTTGTTGCTTTTCTCTTCTTGCTTCGTTCAGTAAATCATACGATTTCTCCTGAGATGTTCAGAAGTTTAAATTCAAAATCATACTTCAATAAGGCTCCTCCTTAGTCTGTCAATAACCTTGACATCAGATCAATTCAGGTAATTCTTGTGCTGATTAGAAATAAATGTAAAAAAGTAAATAAAACGAACTTTTTTCATTGTTATTTATTTTCATTATTGTGTCAACCAATGCTATGTATGCTCAAAAAACCATACAAAGGCTCTAATAATCGATAAATGTTTAAATTTTCAGTAGAAAGATATATTATTTAAAGATCATAGGAGGCTTTGTATGATTTTTTTTTCGAGTGTATTAATCAATCTGTACACTTGAAAAAATATACGAAGGCTGTATAATGTTCAATTTTTTCATTTTGAAAATATTTTTTTTTATTTCATAAAGATTTTAGGAGCCATTGTTGAAAAAATATACGAAGGCTGTATAATGTTCAATTTTTTCATTTTGAAAATATTTTTTTTTATTTCATAAAGATTTTAGGAGCCATTGTATGGTTTTGTGCGTACTTTATATTCCTGAAATGATATACTTATGAATATAAAAATCAAAGATCCGAAACGTTCAGCATGTCTTGAAAGATACAATGATGAATGAAGAATTCAAACATCCGAATATTTCAGCGTTCAGCGTTTCCGAGCGCGCTTGATATTTTTAGCAGTACGGTTAGCCGAAAATAGCTGGAAATGAAAAATAAAAAAATCTACCCGTTTTTAGTCACCATGGGTCGCGAAGGGAGGCTACTCTAATTAATATTTACGACGGACTGTGATTTTACATCCGTACTGGCAAGAAAACTCATGAAAACCGAGATTTTTTTAAGATCAAGCGAACAATCGGACATTAACATCAGATTTAATGGAAAAATAAACACAGAAATCGAACGAAGGCTTGTTTTGAAAAGTGTTATAATGCCTAATGAAATGCAAACTTTTCTGATTGACACAGCCTCTTAATTTTAAGATAGAATCAACAAAATATTACCCCTTTATATATTTTTTATTCAAACAAAATAGCACCTTTTGAAAAGCTGACAGAATAATCTCTACAATTTATTTCCTTTTTTGGAATGGGAATTATATAGAACTCATCATGGAGAGATTACAAACCTGGAGTCAGGGATATCATAAAATCTGTCAGAAAACTCTGATGGTAATGTGCAGATCATGTTGCAAGAATGTCAGACAATCGATGGACATTACGACTCACTATGTGGATCCCCAGTGATCATATGATCGACAAAATATAAGATGGCTTGACGAAAGTACTGGCTCCGCGATGCTCATGATAGAGAGGTCTGGTGAATTTTGGGAAAGGTCTATGTCTAACGACGGACGCTTAAAGACTGATGATTAGCAAAAATCTGGCGGTTTTAAGCTAGTAACTGTATGTAGCAAGATGCCCCTATTCCTTAAACAATTGATTCAAAAATAAACCCTCTCTTTTGCTTCCTTCTGCATACGATTAGTTCATCTCTCTCTCTCTCTCTCTCTCTCTCTCTCTCTCTCTCTCTCTCTCTCTCTCTCTCTCTCTCTCTCTCTCTCTCTCTCTCTCTAACCCCTTATCGGCCCAAAAGCTACATTTCTCTTCTGCCTCTTATCAAGTTTAATTATTTTGCGATATGAAATCTAAATACTTTGAGATGATTAATCACAAATTCATGAGTAAAAAGCCAGAAAAAAAACATAAAATTTACTTCGAATCAATAACATATAAATCAGTTTGTTTATTATTTCTTAAGCTTTTTGAATAGATAAAAAAGGCAAACTTAATCCTTTTTGGAGCGGTGTTCAGAATCAAGAAATGTAACGCTTTAACAAAGGTAGACAGTGCGCAAAACAGAAGGTAGTTTATTAACAGAGTAGAAAGATGAAGAGATGGAGAGAGGGTCACAGAAAAAACACAAAAAGAAAGCGAATTGGATCGTTATCTTAAGAGGGGAGTGTGGAAAATAAAGAGAAGCACTTTGATGATTATTTCTTTGTGTACATACAACGGACGGAGACAGTAGCATCTGTTGTGACGTACCATTCGGCTTATCTAATTATTTTCGCCATTTATCTTCCTTTCTCTCCCCTATTCCACGCTATTCCTTTTCTTTTTTCATCAAGACGATGGAAGATACGCTAGTCAAAGCAAGGTGACCATAGCTGTTACCAACGTACTCGATTGTCCATCAATCTAGAAAAAGTTAAATTTTACTTTTCATCCTTTGTTGCCGTTTTTTTTTTTTCTCAGAATATTAGAAACCGTAAACCCCCAATCTGCCAACATAAGTTTCTTCAGTGTTTATGCCTGATCTGCAATTTATGTATGTGGCACGTGCAAAGGGTGCATCAAAGGGGCTAGAGGGCTGAAAATTTCAACATTTACGCATTATGTCTAGAAAAAAACCTGCCATGATCAACACATGCATTGGTCTATCCAAGGCTTCCACTGCACTCTGAATTACGAATTCGCCCACCTTGGACTGAGTGTTGTTCATGTATAGAATGCGCTTAGCAATGGTATGGACCTGAAGGCGCCAAGGCATATCAATGACTACAAATATGGATTCAAAGCAATGGTGATTGGCTGAAAAATGCATCGTCCATCTTCCTGCGTGGGAACTGAATGTACACCACCATTGCTTGTACCAGACGAACATGTAGCCTGATCAGAACGGGCTGGTCTGTTAAGTGTACATTCACTGGATCTGTTCACTGTGGTATCTGTGTGGTGTGGTGAAAGTGACCCTGAAGGCCTTGATTGCATAGGTCTACGGGCAGTGGTTGTGACATTTTGCACAACTGGTTGCTGTAAAAGCAGGACCCCAAGAATTGGTTTGGGGGGTAGACATCTCAGCATGTCCTGGGGCATGAGAAACAATGGCTGCAGGTATGACAGGGGTTGTGGTATCCCTGCCATTCTCAACCGACTTGGCAGTAATTTCAACACTGACTTTGTTGAGCTGGACAGCACGTCATCATTTGAAGAAGCATTACCGACTGCTGTCTCCGATCAAACGATACCTTCATCAAAGACGTGGTGATTTGAAGGCCACCGGCCAGTCTTTCTGAAACCGTCCACAGCTGTTTCCACAGTTGCAGGCGACTTTTACAAGATATCTATCCACTAAAAGACTCACGAGATGCAGACCCACAGTTCTGTCTTGGCTTGATCTGAGAATTCTCAATTTCAATGGTGTACCAGCTATTCAAAAAAACAAAAATGCTACATCTAGTGGTTGCAGCCGATGGATTGGAAAATGAGAGAATGAACACGTGATTTTTATGGCATCCAGATTCTTCCAGGAGGAGCAAATGCTCATTTTATTCATTTGCGTTCAAGGATTGGTGTAACCACTGATTGAAAATGTTAGTGTCTATCCATCCAGATTATGCACATGCAAATACAGCCCTGTTCAGTGCATCTTCCTCCAAGCTGTCTCACATGCGTTTGAGTTTGAAGAAAGAGGGTATGAAATGTCCCGTTACTGAACGACAGTACTTACCATTTATGTTACTGCCACGCTCAGCGCTTGTTGCGGCTCCAAATTGTCTATTCCATTTAACAGAGGTTCCTATGAACGGTGCTTGAACGATTGTATACCCTATCTCGTCCATGTTGTGTATTTTGCCTGCAATGAAACCATGCTCTACAATTAGGTAGTAGTATTTGTCAAAAAATTGCTCCCACGTTTTGGCGATTGAATCCCATCATTCTTCCAATTAAAGTCGTTTCAGGAGAGCGAATTGAAAGCTCAGGATACCAAAGAAGAGTCCATCAAGCTGTTTTATATATTGAACCAGTGCATCTTCAACTTAAACTGGCCTTACTGCAGTCTGGTGATGTCCGTGGCATACTTATCCAAACCAAATCGATGGTAGCGTATAGTTGGTTGGTATACCAAACTCACTTAGAGCAGCATTGAATCCCATTCCACAATCAATTACTCACGCATATCCTCCGGTGTCCATTAAGAAGGTGGAGATTCATTTCTGGAAAGACATAGGGAAAATTTATATATATATATATATATATATATATATATATATATATATATATATATATATATATATATATATATATATATATATATATATATATAATTAAAAATGCTATTCTTTTATACACGTCTTTTTAGAGAAAACTCACTCTCATTCTCAGATTATTAGATATTGCATTTATTTTAATACCCAGTGATATTTTTTTAATTCTTATATTTTTATATTGTCAGAAATTCGAATGCTAGTTTATGTCATCTTAATGTTTGCAAATTACACTTTTCATGCTGTTGATATCCTAAAAAATTTCCATTTTTATAGACTTTTCTCACGAAGAGGTTACATCAGATTCTTTTCCAATTTTTATTCCTAATGATACAAGTTTAATTTTTTATCTCGAGTGATATGTTCCCAGTGAAAATCTTTGGCCATAAAACGATTAAAATGACACTTTTTTTTTTAACCTCAATAACAATAACTCGATTCATTCTGCATTTTCCAATATTTTTGCCGTTCACCAATTCTTATTTAGAACTTATCGTTATAATATAAAACTGAGTTTAGACATTCTGGTTCAAGACAAACTGCACATCGTTCTTATAACCTATCAATTTAATGATATTAATTTTGTGTTGGTAATAAGAATGAAGATTGTGGAAATTTTCCACAAAAAATTATAATTGAATTTTTAATTAGAATATAACATACACTTTCTGTTTTTACAAAAAAATATCGGCTGGAAAATTTTGTTTATACGGACTCTTGAAAATTTTCCGATTAATCATAAAATAATATCCCTGGATATTCAAAATATATGTATGTGCTTTTTGGCATATTTTTTTTAATAAATCCCACCCAGAATATCACAGGTGACATATATATATATATATATATATATATATATATATATATATATATATATATATGTGTGTGTGTGTGTGTGTGTGTGTGTGTGTGTGTGTGTGCGTGTGCGCGCGTGTGTAGTCTAAAAAGCTTTACAGCTTTAAACACTATGCATTAAAAAAAAGTTTTCTATAGATTTTTTTGTGTCACTTCAGTCTCCTATTTCCCAATACCAGTCAACGCAATTTATGTAATTTTCCTCCGTGTTTTTCTCCTATTTCTCCTCTACTTTGTTATTATAGTACAATGTATAAATTGTCTCTTGTTGGGATCATCAGTCGTTTACCATGTAATCGTTTCGGAGATTTTGAAAACAAAACAGTTATATTTACATAGCACCCTAGCAGTGTTGATCAAACAACACCTCCCTTTATTACATTGTTTATGTTACACATGCAGTTTGTCATTTTATATGTGGTTTTATGTGTATTGTATATTGATATTATTTTATACTGCACACCATTTATGTTTTGCAATGGGGCTAACTTACGTAGGTCACCTTAAAAATGTTTTTAACGATGAGGGATCAGTGAGTATAACAACAGACATGGCTCGCTCTTTATGTAATTTCTATTGAATGTTCAGCCATGTGAATATTAAATCTAGGATGTCAGTTCTAATTTCAGACTGCATGCAAACCAACGAATGATATCATTTTTTTAAGAATATATATATATATATATATATATATATATATATATATATATATATATATATATGCGTGTGTCTGTGTGTTTATGTTTGTTGTGGAACGTCGGTCATCTGAACATCGATTAACCGAATTTCGGATTATCAAGATCCAAACATTCAGTTTTACAACTTCGTCTCGGATACAAATCAGTTAAAAGTGATTGTTTCTGTGTCTATGAAGAGAACGCAGATGGTTGGCTTTATCTCAGTCGGGCACTTTGGACAGTGTTGAAATAATTTTAATGCATCAAAAGAATAACATGCTGAAGAATATGAAAGCATGACAAAATATGTAGTGGTGACCCCATTTACTCTATGACTTAGTCCTGAGCCTATTGGTGTTCCCATGTCTGTTACGAGAAAGCAGACACCATTGAAAATCGGACAGGAAAGCGAGGTTTCACAGCGTATGAATAGCGATGGAAAGACTGCAAAAGATTGCCTGAAATACAACGGAGGTATTCAAAAGTGCCCAACGTCAAGAAAGCAACACTGACAATTGAGAAATTTATTATCGAAAGTGACATTTCATTAAAAAAAAATCGATGAAGGCAATGGGATATGGACAACTCGACTAAGTCATATTATTCCACAACAGCATGGAACAGGGATTCTTGTCTCTGGCCTGGTGTTGCAAGAAAAAGAACAACTCCACACCGGTGAAGTAGAACAAGAGTCTGATTACAGTATGTTCTTGGATAGAAGTCTGTCGATGATAACATCGTGGAAGAATTCAGACAGAAACCATCATCCGTGAAAAAAATTATGAACTTGGGCAATTGTACAATGCTGATGAAAGTGGATTGTTTTGGCGTGTATTGTCGAACAAACCACTTGCATCCACTGGAGAAAAGCAGGCACTGGGACATAAAGGGCAGAAGGATCAAGTTACATTTTTTTCCCTTGCGCCAACGCTACTGGCGATTACCTCTTGTATGAGTCGGGCTTTGTGCTAATCCACGTTTCTTCAAGAACTATGACGAGAAAATATATCCATTTTTTCATCCTGATTCCTGCAAGAACTCGTACCTGCCGTCCGATTACATTTAGCAACTGTTGGACCTAAACAACGCAGGGTCTCAAAGTATAAAAGGCAGCTAATTAGAATCGCTAGATGGGCCTTTCAAGTGTATGTTTTCCAACTGAACACCAATTCTGAGCCACAGCCGCTCGATCAGAAAATCTCATCTTTCGTACCGTCGTCAGTGAAGACAGTGTAGCCAAAGCATTGTCGCGTATTATCAAGTCGTTCACAATGAAGGACCTCTTGTTCATGGTCGCTGATCCTTGGCTCAGCATCAAGCCACGAACAGTCACAAGGTGTTAGTACAGTGGTTTTGCGTGTTGTTAGCGCTGACAGTAAAGATGATGTAGTGGTAATACATATGATAAAAAAAAGAATTGAAATAAATTAACAAATCATGAATAAACCAGGAATCAAAAATATAAATAGAATACTCGTAGTTCATTGGTTAAAAAAAAGGCTCAGCCAATATGAGTTTCTAATGCAGTCACGTGATAAGCGCGAAGTTTGAGCTTCTCTCTCTCTCTCTCTCTCTCTCTCTCTCTCTCTCTCTCTCTCTCTCTCTCTCTCTCTCTCTCTCTCTCTGTTACCTTCTTGTCGTGGTCGACGACACACGCGCTGAATCGCTTCTCTCGGCAAATGGGAAGCAAATCTATCATCAAAAATTGTTAGTAATATCCCTGAACCTATTCAATCTACACACACTTGAGTATTATATGCGCAGTTCTCAAATATGTAAGTACGAACATTTCTAACAAAGAAATATTTTCTCGACATGCACATAAGCAGATATTCATTTTCTTATTCATTGGATGAATAAAGGTTCGTTTTTCTTGAGATTTGCCTTTTTCTTTTCCTTTTGTTGTTATCCTGTTTTTGCTTTCATTTCTTATCACGTGGCGTAAGTTGATATGTACAACAAATTAACATGTGCTCTATATTTTATACAATGGATAAGGCTAGAAAAACATGGGGTCAAACATAAGTATTTTCTCTTCCTTTAATTAGCTAAAACTTATGGTAGCCTTGTAGATAACTCATAAGAAAAGGATGTCCACCCAGAGGTATGCTGACAAAAAAATGTCATAGCGGCCTCTTTCCTACATCACTCTGGGGACGTCCGTCACCTCTCATCGACGAATACAAAGGCACTTGACTGCCATAAGAACACTCGTCCAGATCAAAGGTGGCCCCTGAAATCAATGAGAATTGCAGACAGCTGGTATTGGGAGACATTGCAAAGGTTGACATCGACGTTTGGATAAACTATGACAATAATATCAAAACAGAGACACTCGGTGATGATTGAATTATCAGTAAAATGGAAGAACTCCAGGAAAGTACAAACACTGCAGATGATTGATCAGATGCTGGCATCTCATGCCTTTTCTACAGACGATGTTTACAACTTTTCATGGAGTGGTATGGAGCACAAGAGGAATTCGATGCAGTCAACGATCGCATTTTCGTCAAATGCAAAAGTTGGCAAAAACAAAGAAACACAAGAACCACAAGCAACAGCTGACTGGATATTTTCCTCACAAAACAATGATCGATCACCACCTAAATTGATTTTATTTACATTAACTTAGCATCCTCAACAAACACAAGGCATTTCCTGTACGTAAATGTATTTTCATAATTATCTCATGTTTCCTTGATTTTTTTGCTCAATATTTTTGTTATGTAATCTACACATAACATGATTTCGTTCATAATGTAATACATCACAAATTTTAAGCAATATCCTAGACTCATTTTATTGATTGAATGAAAGCAAAACCTTTAAACAAATACGTTGATTTTTGTTTCATTTGACCACAGTGTGCTGTCCCAAAACATTGAATCATTATTCTCATTCTCCCGTGCAAACTCTATTGTGTTCATATATAATAGAAACATATTGGAGTTTGATGGTATCCAATCAGTTTAGTATTGTCCTGGATAAGAATACAGGGAAAAGTGTTATCAACTATAAGCATGGTGATGGGAACATCATGATCTGAGGTTGTATGAGGTCTAACAGCACTAGAGTGCAGCTTTTCATCAACAGGATCATGAATGCTAAAAACTACACCAATATATTGAGAGAAAACATGCTGTCTCTACTCAGACGCTGTGTATCAGTATGACAATGATCCAAAACACTCTAAAGAAAAAAGGGTAAAAGTGTTTAATTGGCAAACCACGTGGCCGGATTAAAATCAAATTCAGCTCTGGGATCTAACTAGTCAGTAGTGAAAGAATGCATGCTTCAGCGGGGAAAAACATTCCAGTGGCCGTTTGTGCAAATCTAGTGAAGTCAATGTGGTCAAGTTAAGTAATGGAAAATAAAAACTGTCACAGCTGATATTGATATTATTAAACTTTTTTCATATGGAGTATACTTATTTTTAGACTGCTATATATTCATATTTTTGGTTGCAGAATTTCAATGCTGTAGAGTTTGTTAATAGATAACACCTAATAATCAACATTTTCATTGTAATGCTCCACTCGAAATAATAATATCCTGGTAAGTTTGTTCGTGTCTACCAAACTCATCAGCGATATGTTTTGTCTTGTTTTTCATGAACTATAAATACAAATATGCATATATATATATATATATATATATATATATATATATATATATATATATATATATATATATATATATATATATATATATATAAGTACACATATACACACACTTTTATATATATATATATATATATATATATATATATATATATATATATATATATATATATATATATACACACACACTATAAAGCACTATGTAGATTAAGAAAAAAGTGTATCTGCTTTAAACAAAGCAAGGTGGAATCCAATTTTTTCTCTGGTATTATCTTGATATTTACTTAGCTTAGCTTACTACAGCACATGGTTAAATCTGAAGAATTGAGGGTAAGAAGATTGTATTTCTCCAATCCTTCAAGTAGGGAGGGTTTGCCTGGCAGTCTGCCTGCCTTGAAAATCAGCTTGTAAAATTATATCATTTTAAACATCAGCCTATTATATTAATGGGAAATGTGCAGCTACTTCAGTCATGACGCAGGCCATGCATGAGTGAAACTGAGTCTGAGTATTTTGATTCTCAACTTGTTCCCTTCGGATCTTTTTTGTTTATTGATTCATGGTATATATCTAAAAACCATTACTTTTTAATTTCCTTTTGTTTCCAAAGACGTTTTTGGTTCTAATTGAAATAAATAAAATGTATATAATCTTCAAAATTTGCTTCTTGGTCTTCAAATATGCAAGTTTTGCAGCATTCATTTACCATCAGTCTTGCAGACATTACTAAACTAAATCGTCCAGAAGTTTAAAATCATGTGATGTCACTTCCTCTTGCCTAAAAAAAACTATTCCATTTGTCATTCATCACTTCTGGTCTACCAAGCAGGACTGCTGTTTGCATGTGTGAAAACCATGCGTACCGTTTTTTACCGTGACTAACATTGCATTTGTCATGCCATTTAACTTTTCGGCATTGAGACTTCTTATACACTCTAGCCACGCGCTTTTAGCACGCATTCTTTGCAGTACTCTAAAACAAACTTCTAGTATATATATATATGTATGTGTGAATGGTATATTTAGCTGTGAGAGCACCTTTCATTTTTTTTTTCATTCTTTTACTGAATCATCCTTTTCGATAATATCTTGGTATTTAGACAACCATACCTACCAAAACATATTCAATTCAGTATACCTCCTTCTCTCTGTCAAAAAATGTAGCTATGTCTCTCCATAATGCTGGCAGGTGTTTCTTTTCTATAAAAATTTCTTTGAGCTAGTAGCTAGCAAATTATTGTCTGTCTCTTTTATGCTACCTTCATCTTAGTTACTTCATCAACCTTCTCTTTCAGCATATTCTGTGCTAGCCATACGACATTCATTTTTTATTAAAGGTTTGTTCAATATGTCCACAAGTTATTGGCATTTGTTTTCATTCCTATTTATGTGAACTTTCTTTCTTTGTTTAATTTCATTTCATCCATAATGTCTTGACATCATCTAAAATCCAAGATGGCTGATGATCTTTCTCCGTCATCTTCATTTCCATAATGTACCAGATTTTCAGCACCCTTGCTAGAAATTTAGTCCTCAACAGGGTCATCCTCACGGAATTTAAATAATTCCTGGAATACTCTGCACAACAATACCTCCATACAATATTGGACATTCAAGCATACCTATACATGTATTGTCCCATATAACCATGAATAAAAGTTGCCTGTGTGACGAACAGGTATGTACAATAGAATGTAGAGTCCTGGTCTCACAAGCCATTGTGAGCTATTCCTAAAATGCAGAAAGTAATGTTTCTAACATTTCACTTATTAGAATTAAAGGTTTGAGTCTGGTTAAAAAAAAACAATCCCAATGAGTGGCTGACAAGGTATGGCGAGTTATCATGAAAGTTTTTGAAAGTTTTTTTTTACAAATGTCATTATAAGATTCAATCATACATCCTAGATTATAAACTCGGGACCTTTTCACAAAATCTAATTATCAAGTTGAGAAACTTTTATGGTTTTATTTTACCTTCCCCAAAATAGGAAACTTGCTAGAATCCACGTTTATGATAATTAACAATGTATGTTTGACCCCTTTTATGGTAAGGGATGCAACTGACTAAGTAAAAATAGAGTTTTATGTTCTGATGACGTAATAAAAATGCTGAATTTAAAGAATAATTGAAGATAAAAGTATTAAAAAATTTTTTTTCCAAATTGGTTTGTGGTCAACAGAATAGTATTCTCCAAACTCACTGCAATGCAAATCTCTATTATCCACGTATATAAAATGCAATGTGTATTCATATATCATATATGCACAGGTGCAGCTGACGAGATGGGGGGGATTTTAAAATCGACCCCTCTCTCCAACACCGAGAGCTTTGTGAATAGTAGTTCTCTTACTGCATTTCTACTAACATTATACAATAAAAATGTCATGTAATCAATTTTGGGTAAACTGGTAATATAACAATCTTAGTTGAATTAAAACAGGTGTTCTTTACACATCATATTTGATCTATATGATTAATATTCATTGCTGAATTAAGTGCATTGACAAGAAATATTATTAATACAAATACAATAAGCATAGAAATACATGCAGTAAAAGTTTTAGCAACTTTTAATTATATTATATATTTCACATTTTTGCAGTTATTTTCATAATTAAACTATTTCTTTGAGCTAAAATTGCTCTGTTTATTCATTCTCATATCAAATATCAAATGCTATCATGCTGCAAGCATTTGTTTTGTAGCAAGCCATAAAAGAAGCAGCTTGCAACCTTTTCCTCTCTTTCATGCAGCCCAGTCTCCTGTACCTTCTATCATCCCAACCTCCGACAACTCAGCCTAACATACAATCATCACCATTTGGGGGGGGGGGTCTGGGAATGCTCAAATATTTTCCCCATATAAGTTAATTCAACAAGGCTCCAAAGAATTTGATATGTCATGTGTAAATAAAGTTTACTAATTAACATTGCCCTCATGAATAATAGTGATGGAAGATAAGACTAACTTCTTTTGGCAGCATGCCGTGTTGGGGGTGATTGATTGAAAAATTAAAAAAGGATGTGATCAATGAATTTATAACTACTCCCACCCTTTGTTGAGTGGGGTTCTTTTTGAAAAACAAGCGTGAATGCTGCTGGACACCAATTAAGTGCCCAGTTTAGCATTGACATGAATAGCTAATTGAACCTCCCACAAAAAATCTATTCAGAAGAATTTTTAAAAAACAAAAAAATGTTTTTTCTAGACATGATAAAGAATGAATTTTAAAATGTCTAGCCCTCTAGCCCTATTGGTGTGGCCTGGATACATGATACATACATACAACCAGCCAGCCCAACTTGAAAACTAAAGAAACCTATGTTGACTATTTTGGTTACAGTTTTACTTGACGGTTTCTAATAGGCATGTCCGTCAACATGTTAGAATGAATTAATGGCCAAAAGGAATCAATAAACTCTATCAGTATTAGATTGTTATATATCAAATGTTACTTTTGAATATTAAGATGTAGTATGGTATAAACAACAAAAATAGTAAATATTTAACCAAAATATGATCCATTTGAAGCAATAACCTTTCCAAACAATTCTCCAATGATAATATATTATCTCTTTGAAATTCTTTAGGTTTAGTGGTTGCAAATTCAGTCAAAGCATGAATTTTGGCTTCCCTTTTGGGGGGCCTTTAATTACAGTTATGAAGTTCAAAATGCTTAAAAAATGATAATCTGTATGAAAAATGTCAGAAGAATATGGAGATTGTTGCAAGATTTCATATCTTAATTTTCTGAGCTTAGACACAGCCAGCTGAGCTGTATAGGGTGAAGGTACTGTCATAGAGCTTTTTATCCAGTTCATGTGGGAACCTATTTTTCCTACTTTTTGACCTTTCCTATTGTCTTGAGATGCAGTGATATGGTCCCGGTTAGAGTCCCAAAGTCTCTAGAAAGTGTTAGAACTATTGTTCGCGGTTGGTTGGCCACTGATGTCAATAACAATTCATCATAAAGAAGACGTTTGGATCTCCTTCAAAGTTTGTTATTGGTATCCATATTTCTAGACCTAAACCTATTGAACCTATACTGAAGAGTTTGAACTGTGGTAGTGTTCACTGAAAATGCTTTGTTGGCATTATCAGCAGCTTGAGAACCATTATATCCTATTTGAAAATTAGTTTTAGTTCTTAGGTAGACACCATTGATGTTAAAGGGCTCAAAAACCTCCACTAATAATGAGTTGTATCTCTATATTGAATCTGCAAAAAAGGGCTATTACATTAGTAAATCTTTCACTATTTAACAGAATTATTCTCTATGATGTAAAAAAATGCCTAGCTCACAAGAGCAGAAGATATAATTTCTGCTCTCTAAATATTTAGAACAAATAACTGTGGTCAGAATAAGAGAAAAGAAGATAATTGATATAAAGAAATATTCATTGCTGTATAATTGTTACTTGCTCGCCATGTAAGCCACTGAGAGAGAGAGCTTGATTATCATTAAGTGCTTTTGAACTGGCCTTGTCCATCAAATATTTTAAAAATTCTGATTTTTGTATAGTAATGAATGGCTTAATCACCATGAGTCAAAACATTAGCTTTCAGTAATTTGGCTCCAGAGAAAAGCACAGAAACTAATTATTATTATAATATCCCAGGTTCCATCATATGTGATGTCATGCTTATATATGTTTACTCGGGAAAACAAAACAACAAACTGCGAAGTTGAGTACCAAAGTAGAGTACAAAAGAGAATACAAGTAATAGTACAAATACACATAAAAAGAGTACATAAGTACAATATTGTACAATAGTACAATAGCCATTCAAGAATGTATAAATGATATAAATAATGGTACAAGTAAAAAGTAGAGTATAATACATTCAAAAAAGTAACAGTGTCAATAGTGCAATAGATATTCAGAAATTTACAAACAGTGCAAATCATACAAATAATAGTACAAATTCTAAGTGGAGAACAAGTAATACTGCTCAATGGGTTGATCATCAAGAGTCAAAATACTTGCACTTACAAGTTGACTCAAAAGAAGAGCACAGAAACTAACTATAAAGTACTCAGAGAGTGCATACCTCTGCCAATAACATACATTAAAAACTGAATGAAATTTTCAAAAATCAAAAAAAGAACAGAGAACGTTAAGCATAGAAATATTGAGTAACTCCCCTTGGAATTCAAATCCATCTTTCTTATTAACTGTTTGTATTTAATCTCTTTCCTCACAGAATACTAAAAAATATCTCCCAATCAGAAATGAATTCCTACGTGTGCCCCATATTTTAATCAATTCTTCCATAACACATGGTTCATTCTTATACAAAATTTCAATGAAATTTACCCAGAACTTTTCTTGATATTGTGTAGACAGACAAACAGATACTAATATATGCCTCTTCAAACTTCATTCGCAAAGACAAAAAAATTTCCTTTGAATTTCCAAATTATCTCTTAATTCCAAATGAACTTTTCATAATTAGTTTGATTGCAAGTTAGTGAAACAAACTAAAGTATCTTCTATGTAATTTTTAAAAAAATTTTCACATTCCAATTCCGGAACCACATTTCCTCTCACAGTTTCTGAGTTATCAATAGCATTCCAACATTGAATAATGTGTCTCAATGCCATGTATTTACACTGTTTTCAAAAAAATTATTTGGGTGTGGGGATCTATTTACAATGTAACTTCAGTGCTAAACTGAACCCTTACTTTCGGTCCACATATCTCTAAAATTTCTGAATGGATTTCAATGCAATTTTGTTGAACCGTTGACAATGATTTAAGGAAGATGTGTTTACATTTTGCGGCAGATCCAGGAATTTCAGACAGTCACCTTCGCCACATCGTAGCTATATATACACAACACAACATCTCCAGATTGCAAATCAGAAAATTCTTTTTCAGCAATAGGGTTGTAGGACATGGATTAAACATGGATAGATTATTAGAATATGCAGAGCTCTCACCCAAAAATGCTCCATCATATCATGTCATTTCACACTCTTTGAATTAGCACTACAATCAAACTTGCATTTCCTTCAGGAAATGCACTCACCTAGTTTATTTTGGTTTTCCTTCTATTTCTTATTGAATATTCTCCTCCAGTTTCAAGAAGATGAATTAATTTCTATATCATTATTTTAAGCAATAATACCTTGATGAATTTATGTTGAAAATGAATACTTCTTTATATGCTGAAATTAGCCTCTATGTGGGTCATGTGCAATGGAAGATTTGATTAAATTTATGCGTGGATCGAGGAATTTGTTTCCGATTTTACCATTCTGCAGGAAAAGAGGTTAAAAACAAACATTTAATAAAAAGTGTGGATTTAAGTTTATAATTGAAAGTATTATGTATTGAGTAGGTAAATAGATACAAATAAATATACAGTTATCTGCTGCCATTCGCATAGGTTAGTAGCATCAGGGGAGCTGTTAATACAATAAATACACAAATAATTTTTACTGAACCCCTGCAACCCTTTCCCCAAAACCCATAAATCTTTTACCATAGAACTTTTGATAAATAAAAACTTTACCATTCCTAAATTGTAAACGGCCAAATAGATAGATGAATACAATAATGCTTACAGCAAAAATTTTAGATTTTAAAACTCAGATAACTGATCCATCAATGATGATGATTTTTTCACTCAGAAACTTAGATATGGCCTTAATTTGCTCAGAAATCCTTTCTGAGAAAAGTTACAATAAAAGGCAACAAAAATAATGTGAGGAAAGTAAATAGTAGCGTAAAAATGAAAATAATACTCATCTACAAAAAATACATGAATACATTTCAGTACAATGACCTGTGAAATGCCTAAAATACTGTTCAACGATCCAGTTTGCAAGTACAAATAAATAATTTTTAGTTGATAATTTTCAACTTTCTTCTTATTGATAACACAAAGATTGATATAATGCATCTAAGATTTCCTCAGCATTTTACATTTTGTCTATACTGCACAGCGTATATTCTGCGATATGGTTTTCTGCAGGAGGCCGCAAAACTCGCAAAAATATTCCCAATAAATTATTCAAGATTGAGCCATAAACTATCAAAACCTCAAATGGAAAACCTACAAACGGTGAGGGATAGATCTGTATATATGAGAGTAGTCACACTGTCTGTCTATCTGTTTGTCATTCTATTGAAAGTTGGGTTCAGCCAAACCAAATTTGGCATGCCCACTAAGAGCTAGACCAATGTATATGAGGGGATAGGGGGCACAGTGACATACAGAGCCTGTTGTCTTATATAACATTATAGCTACACTGTTAATAGAACAACCATCCCCCAAACACTGTAAAAAAATTTTTGTTGGGGGGAACCAAATCATCCAAGTTCTTCCCCTAGATCAATCAAGCATGCATACCAAATTTGATTGAGTGATATCAAAGCTGCACCAATGAACAGAAAGTAAGATTCGCATTTTAGTGATCAAAGGGAAAGGGAAAGGGAACTTTTTTCCTTTTAAGATGTAAAGAGGAACAGGAAACTTTTTTCTTCCTTTAAAGGGTCAAAAGTAAAGAGAAACTTTTCCCCTTCAAGAGATCAAAAATGTAGGGAAACTTTTCCCTTCTTTAAGGTGTCAAAAGAAAACTGAAACTTTCTACCTTCCAAGGGCTCAAAACTGAAGAGAAAGTTTTTCTCCTCTAAAGGACAAAACTTAAGGAAAACTTTTCCCCCTTGAAAGGATCAAAAATGGAGGGAAACTTTTTCCCTCTTCAAGTAGTCAGATGTGAAAGGAAACATTTTCCCCCCTGAGGTGTCAGAAGTGAAGGGAAACTTTCCCCTTTCTAATCCTTTTTAATCTTTTGACAAGTAGAGGTAAACTTCAATGAGTCAAAAGTGAAGGTAAACTTTATTTCATCTTTAAGGAATCAAAAGTGGGATGAGAATTGAGGGGAAACTTTTTTTTTCATCTTTAAGGGGTCAGAAGTAAAGGAGAACCCTTTTTTACCAGTCTGAAAACTGTTTTTTTTTTTTTTCACTTAGATATTTGACCTGGCATAGTCAGGTAATTCACCTGATAAATCATAATGTATTCAAAACAATGACACTTGAAATGTAGCAAAGAAACTGATTGTTTTGTTTATTTTAATTTTTCATTTCTCTTCTTTTCAATCACATTATCATTATCATTATTATTATTATTATTATTATTGTAATATTATCTCGAATTTCTGAGACGTAGAAAAAACTGTTTCTTACTTATCTGCTTTGAGAAAATTATTTCTTGTTTTGAATTGAATTTCAACCATTTTTGGTTGCTTTTTATCGCAAAGTTTATATTATTTTGTTTTTCGCTGATCTATTCTTTCATTAAAACTCGGAATGAATAAAGAAGTAGTCTCCGTCGGCGTTACTCGTAACTGTATCTTATTGGGAACTCGTCTTTCACGAACGACGCTTTACCTCGCTCAGATGAACAAAGTTATCGTGATAGACATGATTCTCATCAGTACTTTGAAACCACCGCCTTCTTGAAGTCTCGCCCAAAGATCATGTATTCGTTCATTCCAATTACAGTTTAATTTAACAGACAAAGAATAGACTGATATTGCAATAGGTGATTTTTTTATATTAAAAAGCAAATAGAAAACTGTTAAAAAAATCTGGTCAAAAGTAATGATGATCATGAATATACTTCAAATCGGACGGAATATTCCCAATAGACGAGAATTAGACATTGTTTGCTTTCCAAGAAAGAAGAAATTCGAATATTGTTTTTTTAAATGCGAATATCTTTATTTAACAAAAAACAAAAAAATGCAAGATATTTAGTGGCCCAAACACTACAACAGTGAACACTAAGACAACAGAACTTTTTTGAAAGAAAAAATTATTGTTTAGGGTAGAGTCATTTTGTTGAAAAATGAATAAACAAACGAAAATTATTTTTTTCATTCAAGAGAATAACATTTTCTAGTTTCAGTTTCGGAGAAAACAAATATAACATGTTCGGTTTCCTAACGGAAAATACGAAAAAAAAACTATGACTGCAAAATAAACTCTTGCATACACAGAACTTTAGTAGTGCAGTTATATCGCGAGTCGTAGAACACAGGCAAATATAGCAGGTCGGAAAATAGACGTTAATTTGGTTTTTTTAACTCCAATTAATTTTTCAACTACCAACTATTCGCAGAAGCTAGTCAAATATTAAAATAAGTAGTAATTTATGCACAATGTGGGGCCAGGTAAAAAGAATAAACAAAATAGTAGCAACAACAGGGGTTCCCAGGGTGTAAGGGACGGAATTACATCATCATAATAATCTTATCAAATTGCTGAGCAACCGAGGCAGAACTGTTGGTGTCTATGATCGAGCAATTCAAAACATTTTCTATAAGCTTAGAATAATAAAAATACGGAGAAGGAAGGGAAAATAAACGCCAATAATGGATTGGGTTGGGTCGGCTTTCTTTCCCCAGGTTCAAGCCCTACCCCTGGTTAAATTTTTGTTTACATATGAGTTGCATGTACTGATCTAAGTTGCTGTAACGATCAAGCTGCAGTGTAGCGATTCTATTTATACTAATACATTCAAAATGATAAATTATTATGAAGAAGCTAGTAAAAACTTATACTTTATTTGAGTTATTCACAGTGCGCGAATCGAAGGACAAGGCGCTTCAATAGACCGGATGTGATACTCTGCGCATGCTCGTTACTGCACATTCACATCCCAGTGGTAAGCGGGATTATTCTGAGCTCTGAATTATTCATGCTTTGTTCCATTCGCCAACAAACCCTTTGATGCATCCTTAAAACTTTCTTGCAATTTATCCACTGTGTGTTTGGAAGAAAGCCTAAAAAACGAAATCTAAGAAGAGCCCTCCCCAATTATCAAAAATGGCCAGCGTATCGTATCATATTGCAAATCTGCTGGAGAAGGTGAGAGACGCCCGGCATTTTCTTTTCTCTCTCTCTCTCTCTATTTTCCTTTATATTTTGCCCTCGTTTTTTCAATTTGAAAAAAAAATGCATCGTATTTACAATGGAAAACTTATTTTAAAAAATACCCTTGTAGCCTGTTATTTATCATTCGTCAGTGTTTTTTCTTTCCTTAATGTCCGCTCAGGTATTGGAAATTAAACGAATAAAAATCCACAATCTTTTTCGATTTATAACAAAAGAAAATTACAATTTTTATCCAAATTTTTTTTTTACGTTCTTCTTAAATTCGGTTCTATCGTATTTGCAGTGAACATTGCGTCCACATGTACAACATGACTATAAAAGTGAGGGATCATTTTATAGTGGTTATCGTCTTATAAACAGGTCATCCACTTTGTGCCCATTGTTTTTCCTTCTAATCTTTTTTTGTCACTTCTATGTCGTTGGATTATGGCATTATTTTCTTTTTTACCAAAATGACCACTTCACTGGTTTCGATTTTTTTATTAGCACTTGACGTTACGTATACAGTCCTTCATTTTCAAGAAGACATTTTAATTATACTTTCACGATTACTAGGCTCGTGAGCGAAATTCTCAACTTATATGCTGCAGTGCAGTTAGATCGCTACCTTTTTTTTCCTCTGATATCCTGACTTTTTACACACCCTTTATAGCCTGAAGATTAAAAATGACAGACTTAAACAACGGCACGGTCCTGACTGGATAGATGTAAATAAGTTTGTATCGTAGACTCATCGTATCAAAACACCAATTAACTTAATTTGCCTCTGTCGCGGTGTTATCTCCCACCGCAACCACCAGGTTATGCAAGCCGATTTGGAAAAAAGTGACGAATTAACCGGTTGTTGCTAGTTTTTCTGGCCCAAACTATTAGATTTTTTAAAATTCAAAATTTAAAAGAGAGTACACTTGAATGAGAGTAAGATCAAATAAGTTTTAATTCCATGTGATCTTGCTAAAAAAAAAATCGATGCATAAACGTGCACTCACTCATAGCGCTCATCCCTTGAAAAACTCTTATTGCCCCGTTATTTGACTTTTGGAAAGACACGTTATTAAGAAGATAATAAATAAAACTATTTTAGTTTTCATTAGTTCGAACTGAGTGACAGGCATTACGAGTAGTCTGCAAAATCTCTAAATAGTTCTAATTTTATGTATAGATCTTTTTGTATGTCTACCTATTAGCTGTGTTGTGTGTCTGAGATCCGAGATGTGTTCTGATACAATAGAAACTACTGCTGGGAACTGCAAAGTAGATTGTTAATAACATCCTCATATTTATTAAACTTGATCATTTTCGTTTTAAAAAAAATTGGCCATTTTTATAAAACAAAAGAACTTACTCCTTGTCAGGTGACAATGACGCATACTTCTGTTTGAAGTTTGAATACCAGACTGATTTTTCTATTAAGATTCTGCGTAAAGGTTATATATACAAGTCAAGCAGCTGCTTAAAATTGTTAGACTTGACAATGACAGTTGTATTATTACTTATTTTTGCTTTCTTAGTCGTTGCTTCCTTTAAAGTTTTTCTACCTAATTTCTCTTCAAAGTTAATGTGATATTTTCCTTTTCATTCCAACTTTTCTCAACAAAAAGGATGTATTTAGTGAAGATGAAAATGATCCACTCTTGTAAAATTAAATACACAGCAATAGTTGTGAACTAACACATTTATGTTGATGTAATCAGACTAATGTATCATCAGGTTCCCCAATTCAGTACATACATACATTTTAGGCCTGAAATTGAACTTTATGAAAAAAATTCACCTGTACAAACTCATATTTTTTAAAGATAATTCAAGTTTTGACACATTGCTAAAATTTTATAAGAGAAATTTTAAATATTCCCAAAATTTTAGTTCTAAAAATTTCATACATTGTGAATTTCTTTCTCTTACTTGTGTGTGTGCGCGCGCTTAAAAAGATGGTAAAATGTTTTGCAATGCTTGAAATGAGTAGTTTTAAAAAAATCTTGTCCATCCGACACTTGAGATTTAAGTAACTGATAAACATGCCTGTAGGTAAGCTATATTTTGATAGTTATTCATGACCCTGTTGATCAATTGAATTGCCCTTAAGCATGTTTTTTTTTTATTAGTTGTCTTGATCTTATGTATTTGTCGGAGTAAAATAAAATGAAATGATAGTATATTTTCTTGGGTATTCATTTATGCTTGGTTGTCAAGTAAATTGAAAACGTGCATTTTGTCAGTTATTTGTGCCATTTTTTTCTTGAATTGAAATAATCTACCACTGAAAGATTTTTCCAACCAAGACAAAGCGAAGGGAGGATAGTTATATGGTAAGACTTGAGGTTTGTAGTGTAGCCTCATCTTAGTTGTTGATAAGCATTCCATCACTTTGGTTAAATAGTTTTTTTTTTGTCTTTGTTTTACATTTGTTAGTTATTTAGTAAAAGGTTGGTAATGTTTTTGCTGTATATAATGCAAAGTGGTTATTTGGCGTGAACATCAATTATGAGTGACATTTATATTTCACTTGATGAAATTTGAATTTTGTTTGCAACACATGAATGTAGGTGGAAAAATCTTGTCCCTCAGACAAAATTCAATCACATTACTTAGGAAAAAGTTGGTAATGGTACTGTCTGTACATACTCCTTGTCTTACACACATGTGATCTAAGCAAATTACTTTCATTTTGTATAATGATTAGATATATCGAATTTTATGAAAAATCCGCATGAAAAATTATTTCCTTTGAAATTTTCCTCATTTAATGTAAATTATTTCAATTTGCATTCAAACTTTTTAGGAATTCTTAAATCCTTTGGTTTCTTGGATTTGTAAATTTCCATATTATGTGTGTGTGTGTGTGTGTGTGTGCATGTATTAGTCTGATGTTATTTGTTGGTTGATAAATTATATCCCAAGTTAGTATGTGAAATCTTTTTTTTTTGTACCTTTTCATTCTCAATTAAGTATATGATAAAGTTCTTAGTGCTGTTTCTGCTGATTTACCTTTTACACTAACTTAGTTGAAAATCAGTTTTGGTGCTTCTCAATTTTCATGTTAACTTTTTTCTTTTAAAACTCTTTGCATTTCATATTTGATAACATCTGTTGCCTGAGAAATCTTACATCACTTGTCTTCATTTTCTATGCATCAACACTTGATGTGAGTAGGACGAAACATAGATGTCAACTGCATAGAAACTACAAATTTCATTTAAAAAATGGTACAGATTCTGGTTCCTTTCTCTTTTATAACAACTTTATCTTCGCGTAAAATATATCCCATTCAATAAAGCTAGCGAGAAAACTTTGCATTCAATTGTTAATCATTTTAGAATGGCTGCTATTCAAAATTAACCTTATGCTCCAATGAGATTTTCATTATGTACAATACAAAATCATTTTTTTTAAAATTCAAGAACATTTACTTGTGATCTAGTTTTTCAACAGTTACTAATAGTTTTAATCAAATACTACAATTATCGTGGACTATGGTACTATCTATACTTACTCTCACCCCCCCCCACACACACACACTCACTCCTGAGCTTTTTTGAGCAATTTTTTTATAGATTTATTTATTTCATTATCGAAGATAGTTTGAACATTTTGCTTATGATTTTCAAATAAAGCAGTGAAGTATAACACTTCATCAACCAGCGAAATCACCTTCATTGATAATTTTTTCAAATTTTTATGATACTTTTTACGTAGATTACTTGTTTAACAAATGGAAATAATGTTTGACTCAGATTTGTTATGCAGGCGTTACAGTATTTTATAGACAACTTATCTTGAGTCAACTCCTGATCCATTTTCTCAAGAATAATTAGTTCTTTTTTTTTTTTTTTCTTTTCTCCTTTTAAACAGGTGAAACATAGATTTGACTGTAAAATTTTAACTTCAACTCCGTACTTATGAGTTATGAAAACATAGGCATAACTTATTATCAGTAAGATAGAGAAAAACTTCTTGAAGAAAAAATGAGAGGGGAATGACCATATAGATTTTAAGAATTACATTTTTAGGTGGTTGCTAAAATTTTCATGTACATGGCATATGAGAATAACTAATTCTAGCAAAGTTTAAAAGGAGGAGAATGGAGCTTCTGCTATCTCCTTTCCTTAATCTTTGTTGATTAAATTGCTTAATTCACATTTAATAAGAATTAAACATGGTGTAGAAAATAGTATAAATACAATATAAGCCAGAGGGATCAGTTCATTTGAGTTCTTAGTGCTTAATAAAATATTCTCCTTTACATTTCGTCTTCGTATAAGATCAGCATCCTGTATTCTATTCAAGTGAGTTTTTTTTTTTAACATTTTAGAAAGAACTGATTTTAACCTTGAATTCAAGACTAAAATATCTAGAATGAAAATAGCCATTAAAAAAAATGTTGCTATCACTTAAAAAATCCAATGAAAAATGTTCCAGTATGGACAATTGATACTACCCACCCAATTCTAAATTATATGTTTACTTAACTTCTTGAAGATATGAGAATTTTGTAGTATACATTATAGAAATACTGGTTTGGGTCATTTTTTCTGGTAACAAAAATGACATTTTGTCCAGGTTCCTAAATATTAAAAATGAATTCAATCAGCATCATTTATCCCATGTTTATCCTTGAAGCAAGTTGCCCTGTAGAGTAATTGGAGGGTCCAGCCATAAGACATGTACATAATCAATCATGCAAACAATTGGCAGCATTATATTAATTGATTTGCTGTTAATATTTTTGCCTGGTTTTACTCATCAAAGCTAGAACTTTCATATCCAGACTTTCTATAAGTTTGTTTTACTCATTTTCAATCCTTAGCATGAGAAATATCCATCAATGCAGTTCATTGCCATTTGGCTTATTTTAATTCCCAAGTTTATTTCCATGGAAGTAAACCTAATTCGACTTCTTTTTAATTTGGACAAAAGAGATGTTCAACAATAACATTCTGAAAACGGCCATAAGAATAGCAGATGAAGATTTGGAAGAGATTAATAGACACATTTACTTACACCAGTTGAAAAAGCTAGAGCAAGACCATGAAAGCATAACCATAAAGCATTCAGTAAACAGACATACTGAGGAGTTTTTAGCAAATACACTTAAAACATAATGTACAATGAATGTACAATACTATGATGTATGGATTTAGAACATGACAACTAACAAAATTACCTAAAAACAAAATTGGTTACACAAAGAGCAATATGTTTAAGCAATAGAAAAAAGATATACATGGATTCAAGAGAAGCCCAGGTAAGAGATATCATGATAGTGATTAATCAGCAAATATGGAGAGGGGCAGGACACAAAGCAAGAAGGAAGGGTAACAGATACTGCAAAAGGTTTGTCAATTCGGTGCCTAAAGGATTGTAAATGTAGAAGACCAGGCGTAAGATGGAGAGACAAGATAGAAAGATTTTCTAGTAAGACGTGGCAGAAGTTAGCATGGTCACAGTCTGCGTGGGAGGAGTTGGGAGAGTCTTTTCTTCAGCAGCTGATGGTGATTATTATATCCTTGGGAGTCAAATTCCAATTTTAAAACTTCCTGAAAATATAAGTATCTTCTAATTTTATGTATTATCAAATTTTCCCTCATATCAGTTCATCTTTTGTATACAACATTTTGGACATTGTACCCTACGATCTTCTTCAGGCAGTTGTCATGAATGGAGCTGGTTTTGAATACTGAGATGGTGGAGAAAGTGTGGGGTTAAAATATCTTCATTCCGCTCTCTATTTTGGGATGAAAAAAATCCTTAGGTCATTATGTTGTTGATCTTTTTTTTTTTTTTTTTTGTGTCTTGACCCGAAAAAAGGATGAGTTAACTTTCTCTTT
This sequence comes from Thysanoteuthis rhombus, assembly GCA_963457665.1. Classification (NCBI taxonomy): domain Eukaryota; kingdom Metazoa; phylum Mollusca; class Cephalopoda; order Oegopsida; family Thysanoteuthidae; genus Thysanoteuthis; species Thysanoteuthis major. The sequence goes on along the minus strand of OY735215.1, from coordinate 17,863,251 downwards.
TTCCCTTCCAAGATAATGAATCTTAAACGTAGCAGTTCTTTCGTAACCCTTCAGAAAAATATGTGTGGCACCTGATTTTTTAAAACTAAAATTTATACATGAGAGGTAATTGTTACCTTTTTTTTCTGGGACCAAGTGTGTGGCCATATTTAGGATAGTATAAATGAAAGTAAGTTATATCAATTATCCAAGCAGACTCATCATCATCATCAGTCTTTTAGCGTCCGTCGTTGGACATAGACCTTCCCCAGGATTTGCCACACTTCTCTATCATGGGCGTCACAGAGCCAGTACTTCCTGAACTTGTCTAGCTCGTCTCTCCATCTAACATTTTGCCGGCCTCGGTTGCGCATGTGGTCTCGGGGAATCCATGTTGTGAGTCGTGATGTCCATCGATTGTCTGCCATTCTTGCAACATGGCCTGCCCACCACCATTTGAGATTTTTTATGGATTCTATGATGTCTCTAACTCTTATCTTTTCCCGGATGTACTGTGCTGTTTTGTGGTCTCTCCATGTGAGGCCCAGCATTATTCTTTCATGTGCACGTTGCATGGTTCTCAGCTTACGGGTCTGTCTCTTGGTTAAGTTCCATGTTTCAGCTCCATAAGTGACTATTAGGAGGATGCATTGGTTATACACCCTTCTCTTTAGGATTAATGGGATCAGAATGTGTAACAAAAAGTTTAAATCATTAACCAAACACTGGAGTTGTTTAAAATGTTTTTTGTTCACATCAATATTAAACCCAATTTGATTCACTGCTGTCCATATTAAAGATAGACGCCATGACATCATCATATTCAGCATGGTAGATGTCTTGGTAATCTTCGATGCAATAGTCATCAGTTGTCTTGTCCTCATTCCTTAGATAGGATGTCATCTTTACTACCGTCCAGGGCATTTGTGGTGTATTTTTCAAAGGAATTCGTCATAATGGTTCCAGGGATGTTCTGACAGGTTTCCAGTATCCATGTAATGTTGATGTCCAGTGGTTTTAGAACATGGGTTATCCCACAAAGAATGATGTCAACATGGTCTTTCATTGATTTCAGTTGCCGATCCCATCGATTGATAGCATCTGAATGGTCAAGCAAAAGTAAGGATAGCGGTTTCAGCTGGCTGCTTGGATGTCTCCCCCGCTCTGTCATTTTTTTTTTCATCAAACCACCCCTTTTTATGGACACTAGCTTCTATTCATTTCGGTATTGGGCAAGGTTTCTCTCTTGAAGATAATGTATGCTGTCCACTTTTTCCATTTTTTTTTTTTTTATTGCCAGTGCTTGATATTGACTTTCTTGCCCTTGACATGTACTGTCTGCGCATAGGGGAGGTCAAAGGTCTAATCTGCATTTCCAATCTGTACTTCATGGCTTTCCATTGTCTCCTGTATCTTTTCTTTGAAATCTGCAGTGAAATTTTTTTTTTTTTTTCTTGTGTGAATCTGATGAACTGACTGTTCATGTCTCTTCATAAAGAGCTGACTCCCCCCACCACCACCACTGGCCGTGAAGTTGTCAGACATGGTTCGTGTCTACTTTGCCATTTCATGTCTGAAGACATTTTGAGTTCCAACATCTTCTCGATCAACTCATCTTCCAACTTCAGAAATGCTGCAGTTTTCCCTCTGCTGCCTTCAATTTCAGAATAGATTGAAGTTTTGACTTGATTTTGCACCTGTTAGATATTGCACTTGGAACATCTAAAGTTTTATCCAGCTGCTTGGTTCTTATTTTTTATAATACAAGACTGTCTTCAATTTTTCTGCGCTTTTGTAAAATGTTCACTTATACACCATAATCAAGAGCATGGACAGTCAAATAATGCCTGGCTGAGTTTACCTGAGGAAGCTATCAATGAAATGGTGTTTGGTGACTAACAAAAGTTCAATTTTGCCATGATGTTCAATTAATGCATTAGAATAAAAATGCCAAAATAGTTATATAAATTATACCTGAATCCAATTTCATCCATTGCCAATTCATCATTTCCTGATTAGGTCAAATTCTATTTTGATTGTTCCAATTCATATTGAAGTTGACTTCTTTTTTTTTTAGATTTGCTTGATTTTCATCTGGTTACATTCAAGTCATTTTGACAATAATATTTTTTAGCCATTGTTCAGCTGTCTGAGTTGTTGTTTTTCCTTTTGTAAAATCAAAATTTGAATCTAATAAGGTTCCGTCCATTCTCTCCCCTACCTTCTCCTTTAAGAGAACAGTTGCCCCAAATCAAAGAAAATAATTCACTGTATTAACTAATTACATGTTTTTTACAGTTATACCAATAGGTCTATAAGAACTAGTTTCAAGCTATTGAATATGCTTCAAGAGGTATTCACAAACTATTACTAACCTATTCTCTCTTGTCCAATATTTGTGCTATTATGACTAAGTTAATGTTTTTACCAAATTATCTCATGTACTAAACCTTTACTTCATGCATGATTCTTAATAGGGTATTGAATTGTTACAAGAATGATCCAGAACATCTGAAGATCTTGCTTTGTTTCAGTCTGGTCTCTATTCGCAGTTTTTTTTTCTAAAAAAATTGAGTTAACCTCTTGTCAGTGTTGCTAATTGCATGTCTGAAATTAGTATCTCAGAACAAGTTCATTCATTGAAATTCAAATTCCAAACTCTATTTTCAAACTTGTTTGTTAATGTTTTTACTCCCATCATTGTAATTTTGACTGGATTTTGTTAAAAATTCCTGAATGTAATAAACTTTATCCTATTGTCTGCCTAAAATATACATTTTACTAAGAGAATTTATTGCACTTTTCTGTTTTAATTTTTCAAAAATTTTTTGTACATTGTTTCCAGATGACCTCCAGTGATAAAGACTTTCGTTTTATGGCTACAAATGATTTAATGGGAGAATTACAGAAAGATTCTATAAAATTGGATGATGATAGTGAAAAAAAAGTAAGTTCCTTTCTTCACTCTGTCTCCAATCATTTTTCCTTCTTTTTCATTTTTTATAGTAATGATGTTTCCATGTAAAACATTCACTGCTGTCTTGGATTGTACAACTAATATAAGCATGTCCTCTGCTCAATGCTACAAGACAAAAACTGAATGCGTTGCCATAGCTATTTATATTGCATTGAGTAAAACTGTGAAATGGGTGCATATGTTTCAGAAGCCACATGCAGCATGCAACAAGATTCATGGCAGTGAAAATGTTAAGTGTAGGTTAGTCTGACACAAAGCCAAATTGGAGAGGGGTGCTAGAGGAAAAGATTGTTATACCAATTTCCAGGGTAAGGGATGTCTGCCTTATAAATATTCAAAATCCTTGTTTTTACCTGTGCTTGAACAATGATGTGATATGTATTCGGGTCATTCCAAGTCAAGTGGCCCTATGGCTTATGCTCGACTAATTATGAAGTCCTGTAAAATTTTAGCTCAATATCTTCACTCATTCAGTCAGTATGGATCCAAGAACGACAACTATGTTGTCTTGTGTGATGGTGGCCAAATTTTTTCCATTTTTGAAGACAACAATGAGCATGTCCGACAAACTGCATCATTTTTCTTTTTCAACAAAAACCAGATGAAGAATATGTTTAAAAATACTTGAGCCATTTTTTTTTTTTTTTTTTTTTTTTTTTTCCCCTAATAAGTGATAGAAATGGAGTTGGGCACAGAAATATGGCATGTACCTACTTCCAAATTTCCAGGTTCTTTGTGTGTCTACTACTGAGGTCCCAAAACCAATTTTCATCACTGGTTCTAATAGACCATTGAATTGTTTAATTAGATTGTGAATTGAGGATTTTATTCATTTGCAATCCTGCACGATCCAGGGTGTCTCATAAGCCACTGCCTCTTTCTTTCATTCATGTACATTATTTAAAACAAAAATGCATATTTAAACAATTTTGCGTCAGAAATGCTGAAATTAGGTTTATGGGTGAACCTTTCCGTAAGGATGGTCATCAGCAATGTAAAGTTGACCTCAGTTAATTCATGGATACCGTTAGTGATTTTTAGTTCAAATTCTAAAAATCTCAAGGCACAAAAAACAAGTGAGAAGAAATTTATCAAAGAATATATATTTTCTTGTTATATTTGACATTTTTTCCAACAGGGAATGCCAGGTATTCCTCTGTATGTGTGTGTGTGTATATATATATATATATATATATATAATCACACACATACTATCTGGGAAGAGAAAAGTAATCAATACTGAGTGGTTGTGTACTAAATTCTAACTTGAAGCTTCTCAGAGTAGAGGTTGTGATCCATCAGATGTTGTGAAAATGCCATAATTGACATGACCTTCAAAGAACCTTTAGAGGTCACTTAGGTCAGTGTCACCCATTCTATTTTCATCCCAGGGTCAAGTTACCCTGAGACACAAATTTAAAATGCTTAGGGTGCAGCCATCTCCCTTAGATTTGAAAATGTCAAAATTGACATAACCCTGAATGCCACCTATCTTATGTTCAACCTGGGGTCAAGTTACACTTATGCACAAATTTGCAGGTCAGTCCTATAAAATTTTAACTCAATATCTTGCTACGGCAATCAAATTATTTCTTCAATTTTCAACTAGCCACCATTCCAAAACTGGAGCTTCTACTTCACTGAAATTTTATTCTCAGCATCAACATTTTATGTAGAGTTTGAAAATGTCATTAACCTAGCTTCTTCCCCCCCCCCCAGCGCGAAAAAGATGTCAAATTAGACTCCCAATTTCACTTGTATTTCCTGGGAGCTATTTTCAAGTAATCATTACTTGGGACCTGGCCCTCTTCCTGAGCTGTGTCTGGTAAGAAATCTGGATCTTTCTAGCTTTCCTAGATCCTGAGATATAAAGTCTCAAAAATGGCCAGCTTTAATAATTGACATGAATGAACCAATTGGGTCATAGGTTTTGGAGAGTTTGAAATGAAGTCCTTAAAATTTTAGCTAGATATCTTTACTTGTTGACTGACCATGGATCCAAGATCAATGACTACTTTGTTTGGTATCACAATGGACAAATCATTTCTTCAACTAGCCCCCAGTCCATAAGAAGTTCTGATGTGCTGAAAATTTGTATTCAGGGTCAACTTTTCATGTAGATTAGATGTCAAATTAGGGCTCAAATCTTTCTTTTTTTTTTCCTCCCAGTATTTTTGGGAAACCATTTCTAAGTAATTATAACTCAGGACTTGACTCACTTTAGCTCTATCTGGAATGGAATAATAGTGTCTCACGAAATGTCACAATCTGGATCTTTTTAGCTTTTTTAGATCCTAAGATATAAGGTCTCAAAAAAATGATACTCGATAACAGGATTATTCCAACAAATTAGAATTTGTACCAAAACGTTCACCATCACTGGGTTAAGATTTGCTTATGTCAAATATTTGATAGAAATTTTGTAAGAAATTTTTTGTGCTTCCAATCCATTAGACCATTATCACCTGGAAATTCGTCAGCTTTTTGTTTTCGTGGGCATAATGTTCTGTAAGGCTATTTGGCACTCATTTTTAGTAGTTTGTATTTCTCAAAAAACTTGGATGGTAGTTTTTGCATTTATTTGCTTTTAATATTGGGGTGGTAGTTTTTATCATTATTATTGTTAGGTAGAGCTTGTTTGGATCTTGATTAATTTTAAAATTTGCTTCTACACTGTTTCTATTTCATTTTTTTTTTTTATGGGTATTCAATTTCTACAGACTAAATAATGGAGGCGGTTGACCAACAAAAAGCTTCATGAATAGTAGTTCACCTACTGCATTTCTAAAGTTTAGGGATGGGGTAGGATATTTAAATCACCCAGGCCCTCGGAAGCTTTATGAATATTAGTTCACCTTATAAATCTCACTAAATTTAGGGGGGGGGGGGCACAATGGCCAAGCCCTCTACCTGGATATTTAAAATCTCTAGTTACATCAATGCTTTTGAAAGGACAGCCTAATCAACAAGCTCATGGACCCCAGATTTTTCAAAGTTCTGCCCACAAACCACCAGTAATGCTCTTTTGGACCCTTTGGTTTGTGAACCACTAGATTAAATGTTGGAGGGAACCATCTAGGAGCCAAATCCCTCTGGCCCCCAAATCCTCTGCCAGAACCATTAGTAAGAACGCGGATACACTTCATTTGGAGCTTTTTCAGGTAGTGGCAGTGCTATTTGGTATGGATTTTTGCCAGCCAGTGGTAGAACTGAAAAGTCTATCAAACTTAACAAAAGCACAAAATGGTCATGATTAAAATACTGAATAAGGAAAGTAAATAAAAAGGCAGTCAAAAAGTCAAGGTAGTCTAGATCTAAAAATATTTCCACTACTGATTAGAACATGAAAGAATCAAGTGACCAAATTAAAAAATTAGTACCAAGTATTTTTAAACATGTTCTCTTCAGTGGCTGTTATGAAATAGCACTCTTTTTCCCTCAAATCATTTTTACCATTAAAAATGGTACATTACTGTCCTTTTTTAATTTGGGCCATTTCTAGACCTTATATCTTGGGATCTAGAAATGCTAGAGAGATCTAGATTGGGACATTTTGTGGTGCATTGACTCTTTATTCCATGCCAGATAGACAAAGAGGACCCAGTTTTGTGTTGGCTTCTCAGAAATTGTTGAAACTTGGAGCCCACTTTGACATCATTTTCTGAAAAAATATTTTGTAGACGAAGGTCAATAACATTTTCAAAATCTATGTTAGAAGTTGATGCTGACAACAAATTTTCAGCACACTTGAGGTTCTTGTTGTACAATGGTAGCTAGTTGAAAATGGGAAAAAAATTGGCTTTTGTTGTAACAAAAAAAGTTATCATTGTTCTTGGATCCATAGTCACTGGACGAGTAAAGATCTTGAGCTAAAATTTTGCAGGACTCTATTTTGGACCCAAAACAACCTGTGATCAATGTTACACCTGAATCAGCGAGGGTCCACATGATACGTAATGACCCAGAGGAACTTGTGATTTTTTTTTTCTTTTTCTTTTTTTCTATAAACTCTCTACCAAAAATTTATGAACTGGCACTTTAGATAAATAAGAATCAGTTGAATGTATTACACCATCTAGTCTCATAAAACATTGAAAATGTGTTCATTCCTCAGTGTGCTCTATGAATGTGGCTTTGTCTCAAAGTCAGTATAAGTCCTACAAATATCTAGAGATGATAGAAGCTATAGATATATATATCTCTACTCGGTTGAGAAAATGCATACCTACACAATGTGTTAATATAATTGTTAAAACTTAGAAAACGCTGAACAAGAACCGATTGCACCAATTCACATGTGTCTGACTGATAAAAACTTAACTCCTTACAAGCAAAAAAATTCCAGCCTGGCTAATGGTTTCAAATTATGATTAATATGTTCATACCACTAACGGAAAATTCCTCCCTAACTCCAACTACTCTTGTTCTAGAAAAAATGTCGCCTGTGTGGATTCAAACTACCAATCTTTTGGTTAACTGCTGAACACTTGAACCAACTGCACCACAAAGGCATTTGTCTGATGAGCAATTTTATATCTAATTATAAATCCTATGTAGCCTGACTTCATTAAAAAGACTCAAGTTGAAATTCTGTGAAATATTTTTTTTCCATGAGTACCAAAACAAATCAGAATGGGATTTAAAGGACATTGAATAGTTCGAACTACTGTTGATAGCTCAGTTGGAAGTCATTGACAAGTTACTCCAAAAATATCACATAAGCAGATGAATGCCAAAGTTATGTGTACTTAACAAATCAGCCAGAAGCAACAATTCACTTGAAGTGAGAATGTTGAAAATAGCTTTCACAGTATATACTGCTCATACATGTTGATGTACAAATTGTAGGGGTTAGTTTATTTTTCAGATAAGTTTATTCCTCAATCATACTCAGTGAACATGGCACCAAAATAAGCCAGCCAGCCAGAAGAGAGAGAGAGAGAAAAAAAGATGGGGACTATATTTCTGAATTATCATAATTGATAATACAATTTTCCTTGAATGCGTTTTAATGACCTAAAATTTGATACATGTACACATGAAGGCTTGCACATTGCAAATGTTTACTAGGAAAAGGTCTCTAAAAAAATATGGATAATTTTTTTGTAATAACAAGAGGCAGAAATTGATCAGATAATTACAATACAGTATTACCCCCTCCCTGCCTCCTTATCCATGAGGGATGAGTTCCAAGAACCCAAGTAGATAGTTGTTGGTTCGTTTCCCACTTGCAAGGATCAGGGAAGGCTGGTTTTTCTTTTCTTTTTTTTGAGACTTGAACCATATATAAGATGCTTTTCTTTCTCATACATACATATATTTTTCTAAGTTCATTTTTTAAATCAAGCACAGTAAGACAGTGGTTTTGAAACTGATCTTATGAATCTTGTGGCAGAGAAATATCATCAATCGCACAAGCTATCAATATTGTGATTATTGTACACAGACCTGTACCATATATTGGAATTTGAGTAATTTGTTTTTTAATAAATGTGATTGAGTACAGGTTGACTGAAACTGTGGTTATGGGGAGTGACCACTATAATACTAATTCTAAATTATTTTGTACCTGTATTTTGATATTTTGAAAAAACAATAGAACTATAAAGATTTCATTTTCTCTTCCAATGGTATTAATGAAAAATTACACATGATGAAAATTTCAGTAAAATAAAATATGTAATAGTTACTGTTCTGCATATCTATCTCGAAATCTGTATGTAATGAAATATTGCACTAAGAAACTGGGTCATTTGTTAGTTTTCTATTCTGTTTGAGATTAATGATTGAAATGCATTAGTGGGTTGGTAATATTGATAACCTTTTTTTTAGTTTTTAGATTAAAAAAAGTTAACTTTTCTATATATCTCCCAAATTTGTGTTTTCTAATTATTTTAAAAATATAGATTAAAACCCATTATGCAGTAAATTCTAAGAGTATATTGACATATATCATCTATATATTGCCTTCTTTTCAAATATCTTTTCATTTTGCTACGTATGAATGTTTATCAATTTAATTTCATTCAACTGATCATATCTTTATAGTGTAAATTTACCTTTTGAATTGAATTTAATGTAAGATTTATTTCCTTTTACTTTCATACTACTGAAATTTCTAGTTTTCATATTTACTGGCATTTGTAGGAATGCTCATTTGATAAATGCATTTTCAAATTTTAGTGTGTCAAAATAATATTAGATTTTAACAATGTTTCATTGCCATTAATCATTTTAGTTTATTGGATCGTTGATAAAGTACAAAATTTGTGCTGCTTAATTTTATGTAATCTCAAAAATGTTATTGCTTTTGAATTTAAGCAACCAACAAGCACCCCCCTCACTACTAGTAATAGTTGAGTACTTTAGTCAACTTTTCAGACATTATTCATTGTCTATAACTGTAAGAAGAGTCATTAACATTCCCACTTTTGTCTGGACAATCGATTCTCTCCTTCCCATCTTTGATGTCAACACAAAGTTTCTGCTGATCCATTCTTCAGCTCTCGTCAGGTGTATAATTCAAGAAAAGAGGCAAGCTTTGTTTATTTTATGTGTAAATTTTAATTTCAGATGTTGGTTTGAATTTATAATGTAGTGTTTTGAATAATCTTTTCCTCCAGGTTGTAAAAATGTTATTGAAGTTACTTGAGGACAAGAATGGGGAAGTTCAAAATTTAGCTGTGAAATGGTAGGTGCCCATCATATTTTGATATTTTCTTTTGTCTTGGTTTGTTCAAGTAATTATAATTGTTCAGCTGTATTTTTGTTCAACAGTTATTTCTCTTCAGTAAATATTCAAGAAACCTATCATTTGAGGTTTTAATAATTTTTTGTTTCACTGGATTCCGACTAGAGTTTCACAATATGTACTTAGTTTTAAAATTTTCATATTTTATCTATGTGTGTATGCATGCATGCATCCAAAAGTTTTGAGTCTGACTATGATCTATTCAACGATCAGCTGTGCAAGTGATACAAAAAGTTAATTGTAGTTAATGATGACTTAGCTGTATTCTCTTCCTGTTGTCCTGTTATCAAGTATGTTGGATTCAAAACTTTTGGAACGCCCCTCACATGTGCATATACATGTACCTTTCATAGAAAAATGTTCAGCCTATCTTGTATCCCTTTGCACATATACTTAGGTGGTTGAAAATTGGGGAAATTATTTATCAAGAAATAGACTGTTCAGTTTTGATAAGCTTTCAAGAATTTAAAAATCTTTTTTAAATTGATTAACTTTTTTTCTTCTAAAAAGGTTGCTTTGTATGATGATGATGAAGACTTTGTTTTAGCTCTTCTGCTCTTGCAGAAGCATTTATTTTAGCCTGTGTGGGGGGGGTGTTTTTTTTCAATCACATGTAAATTATGATGCTATATAGCAGAAAAAGAAGAATAAATTCTAAGTGATCTTACTGTTACATCAGATGTTTGTTTTTTTTTTGTCTTGTTCAAAGTTGATGTTTTGAAATTTTTCTCTTACTGGGGCAATGCCCATTCCAAAAGAGCACGTTTGGAAGGGGCTGGACTTTGAGGTGTGTGGAGCAGCCTACCATAATTGTCATGTAAAATAATTTCTTGTCCATGGTATGAAATTCTGGCTTCAAAGTATTTTGGTTACTTCACTTCATTGTTGCCAATTTAGATATTTTATGTCTAAATTTACATTATTTCTAAAGAGCTTATATTAAGGGAGATAATTTATAGGAACTATCTAGAAAGATCTAAAATTAATTTCTCAATTTATCAGAATTTTTGAGGAAAAAAAAAAGGCTGATCCTTACAACCTCAAATTCAACACTGCACTACCTTGTGTGCTGACTAATATATCTAGTGGTTGTCAACTTCATACATAGGCCATTTGTCAAGTAATCACAATGCACACACAGATTTTTTTCAGTGTTAGCAAGATTTGCAATTTTTTTCCCTTGGGTTACCTCACTTATGAAACCATATTAAGAACATCCCATTTTCTTTTAAATGTATTGTCTTGTTCATTTTATACTTGTGAGGTTCATGTGGAACTGGAATGAAATTTAGTTCCACAAATGTATTTTGTGTGTGTATTCAATTTATATACTAGCAGGGATACCTAATATTGGTAAGAAATAACTTCAAATGTGGAAAGTCATGTGGAGAGATCACAAGACAGCATATTATGTTAGAGAAAAAATGAGTTGGATATATCATAAAATCTATTACATTATCTTTCTCCGTAGAATCAAAAATTTATAGAGGTCCATCTTTTAGGGATATAAAGCATACTGAATATAAAAAATCAAACTGAATGAAGGCAAATAAGACTTCAGAGAAAAAAATCTGGAAACTTTTTATTTTTGAGAATTTTTATAAAACTTTGCTATTGTTTTGGTGGAATTTCCAGGAAGAAACAAATAATAATTTTCCCGAATAATTTTTCTACGTACAATCCATATTTCATCAAGTATTTCCTTGAAAGATTTCTCTTATTTTCCAAACATGGTACTTTTGTATATATTTTCTGATTATATCTGACATTTTTACGGAGAAAATTTTTAAAAAATTCATTTATTCTTTTTTTTTTTTTTTTTTTTTTTTTTTTGTGCTGCCTGAGCAGCCTTTTGTCTGACCATTATTGAAATTCATTGAAAAAATTTCTTTCAACCTTGAACAATGTTAGGCAATCCTTAGTTTTGTGTAGGCAAAAATTTCAACCTATGTTGAAAAGTATAAAAAGGCAAAAACAAAGTACCTAAAATAAGGATTAAATGAAGTATTAGAGATGGGGTTACATGATTTGTTTTTGTTTTGTTTTTTTATTACAACAAATGTGAAATTATAGAATTAAATTAATTATGAAAGCTGTTTAAATTAATCTCTAATACTCACAAAATTACTTTCACTAAATATGGTTATTTGAAAATACCTGTTCACATATAACTGATGACACCTTCCTGCTGTGATGAAACCGTATCAAAATTATCCATATAACCTGTGCACGGTTATTAAGTATGTCTCTGTGGTGTAATCAGTAGTGATTGACTGCCACCAGCCAGGACGCATGTTCAAACCCTAGTGCGGGCACTAAAAATTTAATCTTTCCATTTCAGTCATGTATGCACATATGATTACAAGCAACCAAATTTATCATGTGTGTATGTATAGAGTAAATATTTGTATAGAAATGATTTTTTTTTTTTTTTTTTTTTCTCTCTCTCTAAAAAGTCACATAATTTTTCTTGGAAAAAGATATTTTGTAATTTTTCTGCAAATCCCAATCTATACGTCGTCCTCCCCCAGGTGGGTACCCTAGTTTCAGACGCCTAGTTTACAATCAGCTGATAAATAGGTTGGGGGGGGGCTGTAAACATTAGATTCGGGCAGCTATAAGTTTTTCAGGGATAAGGGTTGGACATTGAATTCAGACGGCTGTATGTTGCTTTGATTTTTACTATTATTACTGTAAACTTTTTTTTCTCTATGGGATGAAAAAACCCTAAGGCCTGTATAAAAATTAATTTTATTGAGAGAAAGCTTTATGTTCCTTGTTAGAAGAATGATCAGGAATCACTCTGATATAAAAAAAAAATTATTTTTTTCATGTGTATAGGAGAAGCATAGTATTTATAGGGTTCAAGTCTCAAAAAGAAAAGAAAAGACAAACCAGCCTTCCCTGATCCTTGCAAGTGGGAAACGAACCAACAACTATCTACTTGGGTTCTTGGAACACATCCCTCATGGATAAGGAGGCAGGGAGGAGGTAATACTGTATTGTAATTATCTGATCAATTTCTGCCTCTTGTTATTACAAAAAAATTATCCATATTTTTTTAGAGACTTTTTCCTAGTAAACATTTGCAATGTGCAAGCCTTTATGTGTACATGTATCAAATTTTAGGTCATTAAAACGCATTCAAGGAAAATTGTATTATCAATTATGATAGTTCAGAAATATAGTCCCCATCTTTTCTTCTCTCTCTCTTCTGGCTGGCTTATTTTGGTGCCGTGTTCACTGAGTATAATTGAGGAATAAACTTATCTGAAAAATAAACTAACCCCTACAATTTGTACATCAACATGTATGAGCAGTATATACTATGAAAGCTATTTTCAACATTCTCACTTCAAGTGAATTGTTGCTTCTGGCTGATTTGTTAAGTACACATAACTTTGGCATTCATCTGCTTATGTGATATTTTTGGAGTAACTTGTCAATGACTTCCAACTGAGCTATCAACAGTAGTTCGAACTATTCAATGTCCTTTAAATCCCATTCTGATTTGTTTTGGCTCTCATGGAAAAAAAAAATTTCACAGAATTTCAACTTGAGTCTTTTTAATGAAGTCAGGCTACATAGGATTTATAATTAGATATAAAATTGCTCATCAGACAAATGCCTTTGTGGTGCAGTTGGTTCAAGTGTTCAGCAGTTAACCAAAAGATTGGTAGTTTGAATCCACACGGACGACATTTTTTCTAGAACAAGAGTAGTTGGAGTTAGGGAGGAATTTTCCGTTAGTGGTATGAACATATTAATCATAATTTGAAACCATTAACCAGGCTGGAATTTTTTTGCTTGTAAGGAGTTAAGTTTTTATCAGTCAGACACATGTGAATTGGTGCAATCGGTTCTTGTTCAGCGTTTTCTAAGTTTTAACAATTATATTAACACATTGTGTAGGTATGCATTTTCTCAACCGAGTAGATATATATATCTATAGCTTCTATCATCTCTAGATATTTGTAGGACTTATACTGACTTTGAGACAAAGCCATATTCATAGAGCACACTGAGGAATGAACACATTTTTGATTTTCTACGAGACCAACTTTGATCAGATTGTTTTTGGTCTGAAATGAATTCCAGTAAAATTTTAGCTCAATATCTTTATTCATTCAGTTGCTATGGAACCTGGAGGGAAGATTAATCTATAATGATAAAATCATTTCTTCCATTTTCAAGTAACCACCATTCCATTACCACAACTTCTATATCACTGAAAATCTTTTCTCAGGATCAATTTTCTTGTGTAGATTCTGAAAATGTTATCTGCTCAAGAAATATCATTTTTTCAGAAAAAGATGTCAAAGTGGGCTCCAAATTTCATTGGCATTTCTGGGAAATCATTTTCAAGTAGGCAAGATCCCGAATCTTGATTAATTCATCCACTCTGTCTTGCAAGGAAGCAAGTAGTGTTAATGCACTACAAAATGTTGCATTCACAATCTGGATCTTTCTAGCTTTTCTAGATGTTAGGTCTCAAGAATGAACATTTGGAACAAAGTGCAGTATTCTGATAAATAGCAGATGAAAAGAGCCTGTTTAAAATACTTCTTTTTTGGGAACTCTATTCCTTTATGTTCTACTCAATGGTGGAAATGGGTAGAGGTATAGTATATCTATATATCTCTGCAATTTTCAGGGGTTTTTGTACGTACCATGTCTATTAATGGAGACCTGACCGTACACATAGTCCCCAAAACCCAGTTTTACTGTATACTTAGTTGCTGAGAAGTCGGCTCCCCCATCACCTAGGGGCGATGCCTGTTGGCTGTGCGGTAACAGTTTAGTGTAGATGACCAGTAAGACTGTTTTTAAGTGTGCATAAATGTAATATATGCATCTTGTTCATAATAAACTTCATGAATATTTTCAATCCATCTTGGTTCCATAGTACAGGGTTTTCTGTTTTCTGTCGCCGGGGCACCATTTATGGGTACACTTTGGCGAGATAAGCCTGATGGAGCCCATCGTTTGTGAGGACTTTGGGTACTGACTCCTCGCAAAATTGAAATTTTGTGAATAACTTTTTTTCATTTAATTTTTTTAACCACTTCCCACTCCCCGCACACACTTTGCTGTATAGTTACAAAACTTGCTCACAATCAGACACTAACACGAAGTGATGATCATTTTTATACAGTCTATAATATTTATTGATTGGGGAAAAAAATCATCCAGGTTTTGCCAATAAACAGATGATTTGACAACCTTGCTCCTTGAATGCTGTGCCAAAAGTCTTATCTCTCTACCACCGTAGATTTTACTAACTCATCTAGCCAGACTCTTTGGGCAGTGATACAATGTTATATACATGGCTTGGCTAGGTCAATTGGAGTGGTCAATTTGGGGATGGTTGTTACCGAATAAATAAAAAAAAAAAAGGATGTATGTATTCTAGACAAAACAGGTTTGCCATAGCTCTTTTGGAGCTAGATCTAGCTAATTTTTGTACATTTAGCCTTTAAGCTTATATCTATCTCTGAGCTTCTTTTCAAACTTTTTTTTTTCTCAGTATATATTTGTATTTATGGAATAATGAATAAATTGATTTTAATTAAAATTGAAAATATTGATATATTCAACTTTTGTTACTTGCTCTCATTAATTTTCAGATTTTTTCATTTTTTTTTTTTTTATTTTTTTAACAGATGATCTAAATCATTTTAAGTTAGATCTTGCTATTTTTATGCATTTACCCCTTAAGTTTGTATCTAGCTCTTGGCTCCTTTTTCAATATATCAAACCTTTTTCTGAATTACACTGCAAGATATTTTATCTGTTTGTTTGAATCTCAATTTGCAAGTGTCTCCATCTCCTGTTAAGAGTACAACCAGATGGACTTGCCTGGGTTATGTTTTTCATTTCTCTTTGAAGAGTGGAAAGTCAAGATATATTAATAACAATATAGATTTTCCTAAAATATGTATGTGCCATGGTATCTTGAGTTATGTCTATTTCACCACACCATACATCTTTTCTTTCTATTCACCAAGGAGAAATTAACGGCTATCAACCATTGCATTTCTTTCAATAAGTTATTAACTCAACTTAATAAGGTGTCGTCTCTTTTACCTTCTCCTTCAAGGCCTGAAGAACTCAAAACAAACATGACTTATCATATTTGGTTTCATTTTTTTTCTTACCAATTGAAAGTTTTTCTTGAAAGCTTTTGAAGCATTACAATAATTTCAGCTGCAGTTTTCCCAAAAGAAAACAAAACACCACATTCATTATTATCAGCTATTGTAAAAATTGCCAAACATGTTTGCAAAAACAACAGAAGAATGACATGGCGGGGGGACAAATCTGTCAATTCTAGACCAGGCTACTTGGCTGACGGGCTTGGAATAGTGTTGTTGATCAACCCATATACAAAGCGACAATTTAATAAAGAAACAGTTTTAAGTTGTATAATTTAATTCCAGGATGTTCTGTAGTAGTGGCAATTTTTGATTGAATGGTTTAACTAAGACAAATTTTGTATTATTTCTAGCATGGGACCTTTGGTAAACAAAGTAAAGGAGTTCCAGGTTGAAACAATTGTTGATACATTATGCAGTAATATGTTATCTGAAAAAGAACAGCTGAGAGACATATCCAGCATAGGTAAGTAATTTAACTGAAACTCTTGACTGATAACTTGATGCATTAATACATGCTTACAATTTCTTGCATTCAAAATATTAACAGGATTTCCAATCATGAATCCAATTGTGTACTGCATTGAACATTGTTTTTTAATCATTATAATATTAGTCGTCTTATTCTATTAGTCACTTAGTTGTAATTACTTGCTTAAAACCACCCTTATCTGCTTTTTGCTTAACTAGCTCAGAGTATTTAATAATTTATGCAATGTTCTTTCTACAGGATTAAAAATAGTAATTAGTGAATTACCACCTTCGTCCACTTCACTGGCTGGTAGTATCTGTAAAAAGATAACAGGACGACTAACTAGTGCTATTTCAAAAGTAAGTATTGCTTTATCACTATATTTCTGATGTTAGCCTCAGTGTTTGCATATGATTAGCAATTATGAATTGTTTGAATGATTACATAATTTTTCCTGGATTTATGGATGATGTTTAAAATGATACATATAAAAACCAAAGTACTGAAAATTATGATAAGCCTGAAAATTAAACAATGACCCCTTCCCTTTCATAATATAGATTCACATTATTGATTCAATGTCACTAATTAGTTTTCCTTTTTTTTTTCTTTTTTTTGCAAGGTCATTCCTGAAGTGGTTTAAGAATACTGGTTAAGAATTATATTTATTGTTTCAAATATATTTAACTTTTCAAGGATGCGAAGATGTGGCACATTGTTTACAAATATTTTGAAACTGTATAATATATTTTCATTTTGTAGTGCATTATCTCATTGGTATGGAATAATTTTTATTTTAAATGGATTAATTGTAATTATATTATCTATTTTGTTAAAATAGTGTTTTTTAACTGGATTTCTCCCCAAACTGAAAGACATGAATTTGGGTTTGTGAGATATTTAGGAAAATATTATCAGTAGTTGAATACCTGAAAATTAAACAAATGTAAATCAAAATTTTATGGAAATGCAATAATTTTTTTAAAATTTGTACTTTTATTACATTGCAGGAAGATGTCTCTGTTCAGTTAGAAGCATTGGATATTCTTGGTGATCTACTTAGTAGATTTGGAGGTAAGTCTACAATTCCCATTTAACATTGTCACCAGATGATTTTTCTATACAAGAAAATTAGTATTAAATGTAGTAAACTTTCTTTGAAAAATTGAAACACATTGACTACCTAACTCTATTATCTTCAATTTTTGCAAATAATCTTTTTGGATTTCAACTGAAATTTCAGTCATGCTCTCTGCTGCTAGTTTTGAAATTGAAGAAGATCAATCTACATGTACACACTTGTTTTAGAACTATTATACAATAAGTGACAGCTTATACGCATTGGTTATCAATTTAGTACTTTCCTGAATATAATTTTGGCCATCTCCTTTCTTTTAGGCCTACTTATTAACTTCCATTCCACCATCCTTCAATCGCTGCTCCCACAATTGTCCAGTCCTCGTTTGGCTGTCAGGAAAAGAGCCATTGTTGCTATTGGTAAGCTTTTTTTTCTTCTTGCCTGTCATCTCTTTCTCCCTGCAACTTACATATATTCTATGATATTCTATTGTATTTTTTTTATTCATTTTTAGGCTACCTTGTAATGAGTTGTAACAATGAGTTATACCAAGAATTAATTAATTTCCTATTGGCTGAATTGGAGAGAAATGTGTCCACATCTACAACTCGAACTTACATCCAGGCTGTTGGTGCTATCAGGTAACAAATGTCATCTATTTGTGAAATAACTGATCCCCCCCTCTTCTCCTTTATTTAGTAAAGTACAGTAAACCTTAAGTTTAACACGGACCCCCATATATATACATATATATAAGAGATGATTATAAATCAAATCTAGATTATTCTGAATAATTCCATGAATTTTTTTATTTTTTGCAAACTGAAAATATTGCACTGAGATTTATTTTTTGCAGTTGGGACCTTCTTGTTAAGTGAATTGGTAGATAGATATATCCCATAGATATTTCATATTTTAGAAACACATGGGTGTATTGGCTGTTAAGATATAGTAAGATTGTATGGCACCAATATCCTTATCAAGTTATCAATGCCAACATTAGAAATTTTCTTCAAAATTATGGTTTTACCTTGGCTCAAAAACTGGAAACTTATTTGTGTTCATGGCATACTTATTTCATAACAAAATATTTCACATTTAACAGATTTTTACTTTTTAAAAAACACTTTTTGGAATAGATAATAATCTTGTATCAGTTTGAAATTTTTCCTTTTTTTTTTTTTTTTTTTTTTCAAACTTGCAGTTCTCGTTGGGGAATATATTTTTTCCCTTTGGTACTTCCAATTTCAACAGTAAAGTTTTTTTGAAGGTTTAACGAGGCAGGGTTCAATTTAACTATTATCTCCTGAAACCTCTGGATATTTTTTGCTTCAATTTTGGATTCTCTCTCTCTCTCTCTCTCTCATATATATAATGTTGCTACAACTCAACTTGGGCATCACTTGGCCATAATGCATAAAATAAATTATGATAGTTTTAGTTTAATCAAAATGTTGTTTTTTTTTTTAATTATTTTATTCAGAACAAGAACTATATCAAAACTTATTTTCACTGAAAAGTGGTTAAAGTTGAATATTTGAAAATTTTAGTACTTTTGATACTTTCAAATGCCTTATTTATCCACCATGTAAAACCAAATTTTTAACAAACTTTTTCTACATGTGTACCCATTTGTCAAACAGTATTTTACATACACTAGATACACAATTAATGACAAAAATACTAGGCAAACAAAAAATTATTCTGATACATAACTATTTATTTGCAATTTTTTCCAATTCAATGTTCACTTTTTTGTAAGACATCAATGTCATTTTTTTTTTTTTTTTTTTTTTTCATGCAAATAAGGCAAAAATTTTATAAAAACATCTTGAAAGGAAAAAAAAATGTATAAAATGATGTAAAAATGGGAAATGAACATTTATTAATGATTTTCGTTTTATTTAGTTGAAAAGGAAATGACGTTAAATTGAATTTGAAGAAAATTATTTTAAAAAAAGTCTTTTCCCTGGTAACCTCGGATTTAACGGACAACTATCTGCCTTATTAGACTGTTAAACCGAGGGTTTACTGTATGTAAATCACTAGACAATATTTTTGCTTTTTCAAATGGCTATTGCTATAAATTCACCTGAAGCTAATTAGGTTTTATAGAAACCACAGGATAAGATTCTTTTTTTTTTTTTTTTTTCCAACCTAGATATGTTCTTTCTCTAATGTCGGACATCATAAACTTTTTGTTCACTATCTCTTGAACTAGTTTTGTCTAACCAAATAAGTATGATTATCATCATCAGTCTTTTAACAACTGTCCAGGATCCACCACACTTCTCTATGGCGGGCATCGCGAAGCCAATACTTCTTGAATTTGTGTAGTTCATCTTTCCACTTAGTATTCTGCTGGCCCCAGTTGAGCATGTGATCTCTGGGGATATATTGTGCTATCTTGTAATCTTTCCATGGTAGGTAAAGCATAATTCTTTCATGTGCACGTTGCATGCTTCTAAGTTTGCGGGTCAGTCTCTTGGTAAGGTTCCATGTTACAGCTCCATAAGTGACTATTGAGAGGATACATTGGTTGTATACCTTTCTTTTTGCAATTAATAGGATCTTGTTTTTGAAGATTGAGCTTGCTTTGCTGAAGGCTTGCAATCTTTGAGTGATTCTTTGCTTGATTTCTTCTTCTTTTGAGGATTTCATGAAGATTTGTTGTCCTAGATAGATTAAGTGATCTACTTTGATTTTGATTGTTGTTCTTATTTCTGACGTGATTGTTGCATTTGATCTTTGTTTTGCTGAAGTTCATATGTTGGCCAACTGTCTTGCTTTCTTCATTTAGTTCATCTAGCATTAGTTAGAGGTTGTGTAGGTTTTCCGTGAAAGGGGTGATGTCATTTGCAAATCTGAGTTGCTCAGATACTAGCCGTCTACTTTGATTCCTATATTTTCTCAGTCGAGGTTTCTAAAAATCATCTAGACGCAGGCTGTGAAGAGTTTGGGTGAGATGGTATCACCTTATCTTACCCCTTTTCGGTACTGTAAGGGCTCAGTCTTTATGTAGCCTGATAAAGGAGCTGTCGTGACTGTATATGGTACAGTATTTCTTTATTTTTTTATATAAAAGCATGATGATTACTTCCAGGACTTCACTTTGTTTTAGGTACAAGTTGAATAGTACTCTTTGTATTGTTAATATTTAAAAAAGAATAAGATGAATTTTGTTCACTAATGCTGAAAATTGCTGGGAATTTTTTTTTCTTTCTATCTCTTCAATAGCCAAAGTAAACTTACCAAAATACTTTGTTGAAAGCACTGCATTCTTTCTTGAATATATTGTACATGTGATTAAACTTCAACAGTTTTTGATATTATGATCTGCTTACTAATAGTTCTAAATTTTTCTCTGATCTTCATTAAATTGCATACTCTTCCTCTAGCCGTCAGTCTGGTCACAGATTTGGTGAATACCTTGACAAAATGGTTCCTCTAGTGGTGGGTTTTTGCAATGAAGAAGATGATGAATTGCGTGAATATTGCCTGCAAGGTTTTGAGTCTTTTGTTCGTCGTTGTCCTAAAGAAATAACTCCATTTGTGGAGCAGGTATGTCATTTGCTTTTGAATTTGAATATAAACTACTTTAAATCTGACCCTGAAATGAAAAATCTTCATCAGATTTTAACTTTTAACTACAAAATTTTGAATTATTAGTTATTTGGAAAATATTAGATATCTTGAGTTTCCTTGTTTAATCATTATTTTGATTTCGTAAGCTTCTGGATTTCTGAAAATTGGTAGGCATCCTTTTCTGCATTTTTTCTTTTTCAGTTATACTCTAGTACTTAACAGTTGAAAAATACATGGTTTACATTACTTTTATTGTACAAACTAATGGTAATGTACATTTATGGAATAAAAAGATAACTGATTGTTTTGGGGGGGGATCTTTCTTTCCTAAAAACTATATATTCTGATAAATATTCCTTTTTATTCTA
Source organism: Thysanoteuthis rhombus (assembly GCA_963457665.1). Taxonomy (NCBI): domain Eukaryota; kingdom Metazoa; phylum Mollusca; class Cephalopoda; order Oegopsida; family Thysanoteuthidae; genus Thysanoteuthis; species Thysanoteuthis major. The sequence continues at coordinate 17,841,886 of OY735215.1, read as the reverse complement.
CTTTATATAAGCTGGAATTTATAAGTTTGCCTGTTCCCTTTATTTGGTTGTTTTAGATAACTCCTATCTGTCTGAACTACATCTGTTATGATCCTAATTACAACTATGATGATGACGATGAAGAATCTATGGACACAGGACTTGAAGAGGACGAGGATGAGTAAGTTTGTTTTCGTTGTTTTTTATTTTTTATTTTTCTATCTAACAAGTATGTTTTTAAAAACGTTGGATTTCATCTGATCTAAAGTTGACTAAGGACCATGATAAATTAGTTCCATTGAGTAATTTGAATTTCTGTATGCATGCTGTTAGTAATATTTTACGTAATTTGTCTTTTGCAATGTCAAGAACTCTGCATCACAGAACAGAAACGAAGGCTTGTCAGAAATCAGCAGGTCTCAAGATATCCACAGCACACCTTGAATTTTGCGCCAAAAAAAATATTGATTATGAATATCAATATTTTTCTCCATTGATGCTCAAAAAATTTTTTTTTTTTTCTGTTAAGAGGGTTAAATGCTTTTTCCTTTTTTTTCTTTTTCTTTTTTTAAATTCTTTTTGAGCAATAATTATCACATTCACTGTCATGGCGACTTAATAGCAGAATTGTGAGAGACTCAAAATAGAATCAGTGGACCAAGTTCAAACTCCAACAGAAAAAGTTTTTTTTTTTTCTCTTCAATTTTATATGCCTTCAAACTATTTGACTTTTAAACCTCACATATCCCAATTTTGCTACAATATACATATTACAGACAAATTTTATGAAAAATAGATTTTAGTCTGTGTTCGCACTTGCATATTGAAACTAATTGTTACGCTAAAGAAATCCATGAAAGCTATGATACACGAGTGTTCAGAAATGTGGTAAATATAATTAGCACCCATTGGAGAGAATTTTGACTTTCAGTTCCATGTGTTTTCAATTTATTTGACCATCAAATCTGCCAGAAATCTGTTAGTTTTGAGAAAAGAGATACTTAAAGGTTTTATAAAACAAGGTTTTATTTACAATGTAGGTATAATGCTAAACTGCACCTTTACTTTCTATCCGTCATTTCTCTTTCTATCATTGTTTATGCCAGTTTGGCAGAATCTTTTTTCAAGAATCTAACCCTAAACTGGCAATAAGATATTTTTCCCTGAACAAAAACACTAACCCTTATCCAAACCCAAACATAACGATGAAAGATACGTACAACTTGTATCCGATTGTTCACTTTGATGTGCCATCTACTAAAGCCAAAAGTGATCAAATGAATTGTCAGTTTTCAGAAAAAATAATGTTTTGGGGGTGCACACACCTGCCTTGAATTTTCATGAAATCTCTATAAAATATCATTAGCTTCAAAGTGCTGTTAGATTTATGGATCTTTTCTTCTCCTGGGCAATGTCGGCTACCTCAGCTAATGTATCCTCATTCTGCTATTGAGTTTTCAAGCAATCCTAGGCTGATATTAATGATTTGTTTGTAGTGGTTTTCAGAGCAATTTTCATGTCAATCTGATCAAAAAAGGGTTATTCACAATAAAGGTGTCTACAAGATGACACCAATTTTAAGATTTGTTGAGTTTTGCAAAAGTTATTACAAAATTAAAGTCATCAATTTGTGCAAAAACTCAACTGACTCATTATGGGCAGAAAGTGTTAAACATGCCTGCCCAAGTACCATAGCAGTTTGCTATCAGACCATCAATACTGAGGATTGAACCTACTAACAACTGCCAGCAAGATTAACTTGTTGATCATTGCTGTACAATGTGCACTCTGAATAAAAAAGTTTTCTTTTTTATCATACAATCTACTCGTTTGTTTCATTTTTTTTTTTACAAAAAAAAATAATTTTTCTATTGGTTCACTGGTAAGTGTGCATAGTACAAGCAAGAAAAGAGGTATTTTTTTAGGAAAAATTTTAGCCCGGTTTGGGAGAGTCTGGTGTTATGTACAGCAGACCAAGAAAAGCAGTGTGTTCATTATTAGAGTAGATGATTACAATTTGTGTAAGGGGGCAGGTTCATCAAAAATTTCAATTGCTTTACTTTTAAACCTTCTTTCCCATTCTGTCTTATTTGCTTTTGTAAATTTATTTTTAATCTCTTCATTTTAGGAATTTTTCATTGATTTACTTTAAACATGATTTTGTCATTTTAGAGACTCAGAAGAAGAGTACAGTGATGATGATGACATGAGTTGGAAAGTTCGCCGTGCTGCAGCCAAGTGCCTAGATGCTATTATTGGAAGCTGGCATGAGATGCTGCCAGATTTCTACAAGAATATTTCATCCGCTCTAATTGCAAGATTTAAAGGTATTTTGATTTATTTTTGCAATCAAATTTGTTAGATTATATCCAGATGCCATTCTTGGCCCAAATAAGTGTAATTTCCTGGACAATTCAAAACAGTTTAAATCCTCGATCATCATTAATTTTTAGAGATGAACACATTTAATAAGTAAATATGCCCTAGTTAAACTTGCTCAAGAAATTGTTTCATTAATCTGCTTAGATCGCCATGATATCCAAAATTGTTTAATGCTATAATTGTTGATTGTCTAATACTGTTTTCCTGTGAATGAAGCTTGCTTTACAAGTGCATTGAATTTCTTATTGGGAGATGAAATTTAGAAATTCATTGAAAGGTTTTCTATTCAAGAGAATTTATTAACAAAATCATTCTGCGAAGTTTACAATGTATCAATAAGTCTTGACAGTTTAATTGCTGTTACATTATTCATCTATATTTTTGATTAAACCTGATTATAAAATGTATTCCTTGGACGAAAAGAAGAAAAAAAAAACTGGTGTCATGAGTTACTTGATTTGGGGGGGGGTAGCGAAACCTAGTTATACAATTAATTCATAACTTTTTATAACTTTCATTTTTGATGTTTGAAAAATGAATATTTTTCCCTGTCAGTTATCTCAATTTTAAAATTATATAAAATTTTCATAAATGTCCTTTTAATTCAAGGTAGACAGTGACAACACAATTTTATTCATATGCTCATAGCTGCTGGGGGAATTACCATAGATAACCTTTTAACAGTTGACTGGTTTAAAAATGATCAATCTTGAACTTTCCTCTTCTTTCTTTGAAGTATCTTACCAAAGCCAGGCCTGATTTGAATTTATTGAATATTTACATTGTATTAGAATAAATTGAAGATATCTTGTAAACCTGTTATAGGAATTTCCATGTAATTTTTTGTTTTAGAATTAACTTTTTTGAACTTATATTTTCTACTTACCAATCCAACAGAGAGAGAAGAGAATGTGAAGGCCGACATTTTCCATGCTTATATCACTTTGCTTCGCCAAACTAAACCAGTTGTCTCCTCTGGACCTGATTCTATGGATCATGAAGAAGGGTAAGCAGTTTTTATTTCAGGTTACTGGTAGCTTAGGTGTTAACTATTTCATTGAATAGTGCTTTTAAATTAACATTTTAGTGGTCAGGATTTTTTTTCTAAAGCTTTGTAAATTTTTAACATGTCTGTATCTTAAATTCTGTCTAAAATATTATTTTTGCCAGTTTTAGATTGGATTTCTCCAGTAATATCCATCATTAAAAAGGCTGCATCTTATTTACTGAGCTTTTTCTTTTCTCTCTCTCTCACTTGCGATATCTGAAAATCAATTTCACTTAATTTTGATTTCTGTTGAAACAAAAACTTGAATGTTTCATGTCCAATTCAATGAATGTGTGAAAATTTTATTTTTTTTTATAGGCCAGTAGCAATGCTTCAAAACCAAGTTCCTAGTATAGTAAAAGCTATCCATAAACAGATGAAGGAGAAGAGTGTGAAAACTCGTCAAGGATGTATTGGCTTGTTGATGGAGTTGGTTCAAGTGCTGCCTGGAGCTTTAACTAACCATATGCCTGCCCTCATCCCTGGCATATTATATTCTTTTAGGTAAATAGTTTCTCATTTTCTTTTCAATTTCTTTTCTAACATCTGACTGTAATAATTTATTTGATCAGTTCCTAATTCTGCTTAATGTGTATTTGCCACTTTTTTTTCTTTTTTTTTTTTTCATCTGATGAAAGGTTAGATTTAAAAAAGCTCTATTGTTATGTATCACTCTAGAGCAGAGGTTCACAACCTTTTTGACATCACTGCCCTCTTTCACATGAAAAATTTTCTCACTGCCCGCCTGCATAGTAAATATTCAAATGGATACCAATAAATCTTGAAAAAAAATGTTTCTTCAATGAAAGTAGTGTAATGTAACATCAAATGTTTGGCACACAGCATTTTTAGATATCATCAATGTGAGACCACTGTCTGGTGAGATGCAGCTAGTGCAGACACATTGAGTTGACTTTATGTGCTATACCATAGTGCTGCTCGGTAAATGTTGCTGTTGACTCATGCTTTTATTGTCCATTGTAGACCTTAATAATCGAAATCCTATACCCAAATTTCTAAATGCCCACTGCTTTAGGGCAATAAAGGTCAAGGGAGAAAATTCAGTTTTGTCATTGAATATTGTCACATTTTTATGGTGACTTTGATTATTTAGATAATTTTTAATTTTTCTAATCCTTTCAAATGTTTTTCAGTGACAGAAGTTTCAGCTCTAATATGAAAATAGATACATTAGCATTCCTAAACTGTTTGATGGTGAACCACAGTCCAGTCGTGTTTCATCCTCATATTGAGGTTCTTGTGCCGGTAAGTATTTGCTGATATGGTTTAAAAATGTAATTTCTATCCACATAATAAAGAATTAATTTAGTGCAATTTGGTCCTTAGACTTCACAGATCCACAAATTAACATATATTAGGCTTTGATATTGCTATGTGTATTCTGCTCTGTGCTCATTATTTTTGCTTTTGCAATAGCAAAATTCAACACACATACACATGTTTGTAAAAAATATATATATATATATATATATATATATATATATATATATATATATATATATATGGTTATTTTGTTTTTGAGGGTTATTCATGTGCAAAGAGTGCTCAATATCAGGGAACCAGTATACGTAAATAGGTGTACATAGAAAATCCAGTTCCTCACAATGACTTCAAGTTTCATGCTGTTGATGCAATCTTAAGACCCTCTACTACTCCTATAAAGGTGCTCTAGCTCCTTTCCTGGAGTAGTAGACGGTGTGACAATTGCACCACCAGTATGAAACTCAAAAAACGTTATTCTCCCTGGTGTATGTTGTACGTCTATTTTTATATATATATATATATATATATATATATATATATATATATATATATACCCAAGAATTTTTGCAACCAGCTAGATTTTTTGTTGACAATTTTTCTCATATTCCTTGTGATTGCAAAAGATTTTCTTACTGTTTATTTTCAGCCAATCATTTCTGCTGTGAATGATCCCTTCTATAAGATTACATCAGAAGCTTTGTTGGTTATGCAACAACTTGTGAAGGTTATAAGGCCTTTAGGTTGGTATTTTTGTTTGTCTCTTGGTAAAATACTCGTATAATTTTCCAAAAATAAGAAATTAATTTGAAGTTATTTTAGAATTTCAAAATGTTCTGTAAATATTGAAATTATCATTTATTTTTTTTTAGATTAGGTAAACCACCTAGTGATAAGAATTTCTGAAAATCATCTCTTAGAAAAGGCTAATACTTTGTGTGATTATTGCATTGAATCAGTTTTAAAGTACATTATTGTCCATAAATACTAAATGACTTTTTGTATTTTTAAATTCTGAGTAATTGATGATAGCTACATGGATTCAAGAGAAATTTGGCTTGCATTTAGCATACTATTTTCTATATTTATTGATTATAAATTTTCTCTGTATTAACATTTGGGATGACTCAAAATATCGAGGTAAGCTAAGAATTACAGCTTTTTTAAGTTGTAAGATTTCTTTACAATACTAAGTTTCTTGCTACCTTTCAGAATTATAAAATTCAGTGATACTTCAGAGCATAAAATGAAGCCAAATATTCCAGTATGTATTGTTTGAGATGAAATTGAACTTCTATTTGTAATCACCAATGCTCCTAATTATAAAAAATTGAATGTACACCATCAACATCATTATTGCTTTTTTCCACAAAGACATTTCGTCGGTTTATACTTATAGGATTATTTTCTATTTCCAGATGCTCCATTTAATTTTGATTTTGAACCTTTTGTAAAAGATCTATATGGTTGTGTGTTGTGTCGGTTGAAAGCTGCAGATATTGATCAGGAGGTCAAAGAAAGAGCAATCACCTGCATGTGAGTGACATTAATTTCTTGCTGATCTGTAACTCTCATCCATTTGTTAGCAAAATAGTATCTGGCTACATTGTGTTAAAACTCATTTTAATATTCCTATTCATATTTGAATTGTTATAATTACGATTTCCTACGGATCTCAAGAGATGCAGTTGACTTTTAACATTTCATTGAAGAGCATTTTTGTTGGTCGTACCTATATTTTTTTTTTTTTTTTCTTGTATATTTAAAAGAAACTCATTTTTATTCTAATATATTGTTTTTTGCTAACATGAAATGCAATTAAATTTTCTTTTCATAGGGGACAAATCATTAGAAATCTTGGTGATAGCTTGAATGAAGAACTGAAGGTCTGTTTGCCCATACTTTTGGAACGCTTGAAAAATGAAATCACTCGCTTAACTGCTGTTAATGCTTTCAGCATGATTGCCGGGTAAGTTCTCTGTAGATGCTAGAATTTCTCTAAATCCCTTTCAATAACATTGATCTATATGCACTAATATTCTGAAGATATTAACTCCTTCAGGCCAAGAGCGCATATATGTGCACATCAAATTTTGTGAAACACATGAATGAAATACCTGATAATGAGGTTACATGACCAATGTATTTGTATGATTTTTGCCTTAATGGAAATCCACATCTTATAAACCTTCATGATGATACTCCTATCCTCTTATATCCTTGCTATGTACCCCTTGGAAAAAAACAGGCCTGGATGAGTTAAACTTACATGATCTTATCAGTAAATACTAGCAGTTACATCAAAAAGTATATAAGCTTGGCTTTTTTCTTTCTTTTTTTTTCTTAAATGGTTTAATTGCATTAATTGTTTAGGTCCCCGAATTAAAATGATTTTGCAAGATGAATACTTTTGTTAGGAAATCTCTGCATTCACTTGAACATTTGGAAGCAATTTTTACTTTTTAAGGCCTACATCAAAAAGAGCATCTTAATCTTTGGCAAATTGAATTCAAGCATCCGTTTAATTGACTGTGAAAATGACAAATTACTTACAAAAACTAGCCATTGAAATTCATTATTGGCATTCGGTTTCTATTCACTGATTTATATTGGTAGTTAAATTTTGCCTGTTTCCTTTTCAAATGATTATGAATCTAGTTTGTTTTATCCATTGAATGCCATGCACATTTCAGAACTAATCAAATGAATACACTGAATTTTGAAAGTTTACACCTAACTTTCATTTTCTTTATCAGTATATATATCTATTGTTTATTACGTCTGCTACTTTGAGGGACAATTTTTCATTTGCACAAGAAAAAATTACCTTTCATTACTCTTAGTTATGTCATCACATTCTAAAATATATTTTTATTTATTTATTTCATTTTTATTCTTTTTCAGTTCACCATTGAAGATTGATTTGAGGCCAGTTTTGGTAAGTTATCACTCAAGACTTTTAGAAAAGGCATAGGTTCTTTACAAGTGTAGAAACTAGACAAATTTGTTGCACTATTGACTGCAGTCATTCTTGTTTTGAAATTCAAAATATTTTGGTGGTGTAAATATATTCTGATGGAATATATCTTTTCAAATCTTAATTGATTATCTCATTTTATAATTGATGTGTGTGTGTGTGTGTGTATATATATATATATATATATATATATATATATATATCCTAAATTCTATGGCACAATAAGTCATTTGTCACTTAATTTTGCTTTTCTAATATGTAATTTATAATTGGTACTACTTGGGCAATGCATGTTGCATTATCGTGTGTTGAGCAGCCTGCCATAATTGTCATGTAAGATAATTTTCCATCCATCATATGATGCTAAAGCTTTCCAGTATTTCGGATACTTCTCTTTTGTGTTGACAATTTAGATATTTTATACCTAAATTCCGATCATTTTAGTGAGTGGAAGTCAAAGAACTGAAGCCCTCATATCCAAGTTTTGTTGTTAGGGACTTCCAGGTTTCCTCCTTTGCATTGGATAATCTGGTTTCCTTTGCTTTGTTTTGTTTTTTTGTTTTTTTTTGTTTTTTCTTTTTCAAGTTCCTTTGGAGAGGTTCCCAGGTGCTATTAATATTAATGCTAGATTGGCTTATTGGTTCAACTGAAGAAAGTGTGTGCTATTTTACTTTAGTTGTATTTGCTGATTGTTCTCCTAGTCAATAATTTATTTTTCATCCCATATGGGCCTGTACTTGCTGGCTGTGCCCTCTCTAAATGTGGTCTGCCATGCCAGATTTTATACGTGTCGCCACATGTTATAGCTTTCGTGGACTCCTCAGATCTTATTTTCACAGGCTGGCACATTTTGCCTGTAAAATGTCTACCATAGCTACATAGCTTTTTTTTTTTTTTTTTTTTTTTTTTTTTCAGTAAATGGTTTAGTTTTTGTGGGTGTGATGTGATCCCACTTTGGAACACCGTTCAGATGTTGAACTGGTGGCATAATATTTTGATTTTCTTGGAAACACCTTTGATGTATGGTGAAACTAGCAGTTTCTGTAATCCAATCATCCAGGTAATGGTGTCTGAGGAGGATGTCTCTTATATTGAACATCACTGTTTGTATGTATCTAGGTGAATGCATATGTATTTCGCCTGGTGTTATGGACATCTTAACAAACACAGAACACTGGATGGCACAACAAAACCAAAACCTAACTCCACAAATCCTCTCCTCGTAAGGGACTTCTTTGAAAAAATAAGATATGAAATAAAATTAAAGCAAAAACAGATTACCCTCTGCAGTGGAGGGAACTCTGAATTCACAAAACAAATTGATATAGAAAAAGCTGATACATGTTCAGTCCAACCAAGCATATGCTCTGAGTAATGATTCCACATTGTAGAACCAACAGTAGCTGGCAAGGCCTGGTGGGTTCGCAGCCGAAACATTGTGAAAAAAATGAACCTGTTGACAAGGAGAATAGTCCGACCCTATCATAAATGATGACTGTGTATCCTTAAGATAAGAATGAAAAATGGTTTAGGGGGCCTGATTAAATACTGCAGGCAGGAATACATTGCTATCACATCACGTGGACTTATACAAGCTCACAAGACTTCAAAACCATGGGAATCGGCGGTAGGATTATGTTATTTTACATTTCCATCAGAAATTCTTCTATGTTTATATTAGAGAAAATATAACTCATGCTATCATGTATCCCGCAAATCTGTGCAGAAACTGAAAAGGGGAGACATGAAGTCACTATGAGCTGACCAGCAAGGACTTGTGATATCGCATGTCTTACAGCCTATACAGCAGCGTGTCTTAGCAATTCAAATGAATGTTAAATTGGCCTGTGCTTTACTAAGGTTCATATGAATTCACATGAAGTGATAGCAATGTGTTCTTGCCTTTAACCCATTACTAGCTCAATATAATCCTTGGGAAATAACTTTGTCTTTTCACATATTATGACTGGACCTCTATGATAATACTACTTATTTTAACTGTCAAATTAAATTTTTTGTTCAAAATGAAATTTATTTCATACACTTTATATTTTCTTTATTTGCAGGAAGAGGCTATTCCTATCCTTTCAACTTTCCTCAGGAAAAATCATCGGGCTTTGAAGTTGAAAACTTTGGCATGTCTGGATGTTCTTGTAAAGAATTATGGTAAGATTTTTTGATGGAAAAAAAATGTATCTCAAATCTTATCAATTCACATTGAATTTTGAAACTAAATCTCTTTCAAGATGTTTTGAAAATGCTTGTAGGTTTCATCTTGAAAACTTTTCAATCCTTAGAATCGAGCATGATGATTATTTGAACACATGACTGATATTCCTTACTGATTTTCTGTAGTCAACAGGTGTGAAAATCTTTGGTTGTGCAATTTTTTTTCCTGGAACAAAAGTATGTGCACACTTTTGAATTTGGCAGGAAATCAATATCTTTCCAATAGAAACTCAATAACTCTACAGAATTCAATACTTGTTTGCACGTTATTTTCCTCTGTGTGCTGGTTGCAAAATGTGTGTGCACTTGCACACATGCTCAGCTTAGCAGGAACTATGTGCATAACCCTTAATTATTCTATTCATTAGAATGTTTTGTTACAGCTATATAGAAATATATTTTTATTATCAGTAATGTTATGCTGTTCTGTTTAGGTACTGCTCTTACTCCTGAAATGATTGGCAACATGATGGAGGAAATGCCTCCACTGATTAATGAGAACGATCTTCATGTGTCTCAGGTAAGGGGATTGAAACTAGCTAATTTTCAGTCTTGAAAACTGACATCAAATTGTGACTTATTACAGTTAAGACTGACTGATGAAAAATCTGTCTGGAATTTTGAAGAAATAAATTTGATTTTAAAGAGACTAAAGCAAAATGAGACTGCAGCGCTACAACATTCTTATTAGCTTCTGGCATTGAAGCAGGAAAGCAATTTTTAATTTGGGGGGAAAAAAAACATGCTCTTTCTTTTTATATATATATAAAGTTTTTTATATTTTCAGTTATATACTTTAACTGTGTGTAATATCTCTTTTCTTTCTCTGGCCATTTTTATTACAAAATTTTGGTTTGGGAATAAAAATATACTAATCATAACTAACATGGTTTACCAATTCCCTATATGATTTCATTACAATTGTAAAGACTTCAAAATTTTACATCTGTATTTTGCTTGAAAATAGATTCCAAAAGTAAATAACATACTTGCTTCTCCTGCCTAATTGAAGGTTTGAATATTCAATAGAAAAATTTCTCATTTTCTCTCTTTTATTGTCTAGATTATGGAAAAGGTTTTGTTTTAACAGGAGATATTAATGCTTCTGACACAGTTTATGATCATCATTTTTTGTCTTTAGTTAATCCAATCCAACCAAAATTTAGATTTAATTCATAATCCTTTATAACTGCTATCCAGCACATTTAGAAATATAGCCACTAATCAGAAATACTATTTCTTAATGACTAAAACAAACTGATGGATGTTTTTTGTATTTCAGCTCACTCTCAACCTGCTCACGTCCATCTCCCACATTCACCCTGCTTCTATGACAAATATTCAGCAGGAAATGCTGCCACAAATTTTGCTGTTAGTTCAATCTCCCTTATTGCAAGGAGGTGCACTTGATTCCATCCTAGAATTTTTCAAGGCGCTTGTTAGTGCTGATTGTTTGAAATTAAGTTCTAGAGATCTTCTCCAGGTATGTTTTATTATCTATGTTCATTAAATTTTGAAAATTATTGCACCACTGTAAAGAATATTTTATTTAAAAAATTTTGTTGAGTATTTACTATTTTCTATTGTTATAGTTATATTGGGTAAGAATATAAGATTTGGCCTTGATTTTTTTTTTGTGATGAGTCAACCTTGGTAAAAGATGTTTTATTGAAATGATTTCCATATCTTATAATTAAATGGTCATACTAATCCGTTAAATTAGAAATATGCAAAACAATAACCATTATTAATGGCAGATTAAGAATGTACAAATGATGAAAATGAAACCTTTTGTTCATTGGAAATATTCATGAATGATTAAAAGACTTGGTTTGTCTGAAGAATGGTTAAATTTCTTGGTTTTTCTGTTTTTTGTTGGGTTTTTTTAACATAAAAAATGAATTATTTTTTCAGTTAATTTTGATGGAATTTCTATGAAAATATTTTGAGTAATTAAGAACTCTCATCTCTGCTGATAGTGGACTGCTAAAGCTATGAAATTCTTGCTGGAAACACTATCTAGTATATATGCTACATAAATTTTGAAGGAGCATTATTTTTGTTCTCAAAAATTTGTAACCACTATTTGTCAAATGATTTTAAAGTTGAAAGGATCGAAACCTCAATTGTACTTATACTATTAACTCCAAAATTGATTTTAAATTTCAGATGCTCATTACACCTGTATATAACCCTCCAATAATACAATCCAATAATGCTGTCTTGGCTGTACATAAACAGGTTAGTTTTTCTCCCTCACACACAAATTGTATTTGCCTGCAGTCAGCTATACTAGCACATTTTGTCAATGGCTGAGAAGATTAGTTGGCTTTCTATACACTACAGAGTTATCTTCTTCCATCACATGAGCATATGATATATATATTACCACTAGTCTTTGTATACCAGTATCTTTTCACCTTATACAATATGAAGAGACATTTACGTTTTTCATTGTACAAAGTAATGTTTTGGGCAACATTTTTAAATTTGTTCTGACTTTCTTTATTGAATAACCTTTCCCGATTTTATGTAGAATTGTTTGAAATTTTTTACATGTAGTTTATGATGGATTGCCTACCTTTGTTAATACAGAAATTAGTATGAAAATAAGTAATATATCAAGATGAACAAACAATCTATAGCTTATTTTTTCATTATGGTTAACTTTACGAGTTCACTTCACTAATTCTTTAAAAATTTGTTTCGATGTTTCTTTAATTTACTATAAAACTTTAGAGCAATAACGAACTTGTAGTTTCCTATTTCTGCTACTCTGCATACATTCTTTTAACTGTTCATGCTTTATTGATCACTATTATTTTATTTCAGGCATTTCACTCTATTGCCAAGTGTGTAGCTGCAATAATAGGTCAAACAGAAGCTCCCAAAGTAATTAATCAATTTGTTACTGATATTAGGGTAAGTATGCAACTTTTTAGCCACTATTGAGAGAGAAAAAGCAGGTTTAAAAGATATACGTAATACAAAGATTTTGATATTTATGCAAAGTTGGATTGTCATCATACCAAATTCAATTTTTGTTTTCAAACACTTATTGTTGTATGCATACATACACACCACATTCTACAGTATTGTTGGATACATCTGCAGAAAAATATTTATTGTTAATTTTAAAATTTGGATTTCCCGTCTTTGAAAGCTCATATTTCTCCAAGCACTTGTGATTTTTGGAAAGCCAAGAAAAAGTAACTTTAATTTTTGTAGCATAAATATAGCTTTAAAAAAGCATATTATCCTTAGAAAGCACTTTATCAAATTACATTCTTATTGGTTTGTATCTTGAAACAAAGAAGTATCTAAACTCTGAGCATACTTGCTGATTTCATTTGTTGATAATGTGAAGACTGGGAATTAACTTTATAAATTCAAGTTAATGACTACACGGTGTGCATGGAGAAAATGTATGTGGATTAAATGAATATTATATAATTTGTCTCTGTGATCTTAGATTAATTTTCAATGGTATTGTCACTCATTTTGTTTTTATATTATAATTATTTTTCAGCATACTAAATCTTCAGATTCAGTAAAGCTATTCTCATTGTTAGCTTTGGGAGAAATAGGCAGACAGATGTAAGTATTGTTGCTACTTTTGAAACTGACATAAAATTGATACAGTTTCTTTTTTCACTTTAACCTGTGACCATAAAAAGAAAAATTTTGTACAAATCATGTGAGTTGAGAATTTCTCGGCTTCGAATTATGAAAAGGACTTAATCTAGACTTAATACAAACTGCAAATTTATGATGGTCAAAATATGAATTAGTTTCACTAAAAAAACATTTTCTAATCAGCATTATAAAGCTTGGGTAAGGCTTCAAACTCAGTATTAACTGCATTTTGCTTTTGAATTACAGACAAGAAATCAAAAACAAAAAATTTGAATGTTTTTGTTTTTTTTGTTTTTTTTTTAGTCTATGATGCTAAACTTAAGATTTGATATGGCATGAATTCACCTTCCTACCCCAAAATTAGTTTTTAAGCAATTTGGGTCCATATTCAAGCGTGTGTGTGAAGATGAAGTCTTGAGGGTTAAAAAAAGTTATTCAAACTCACTTGATTCTAAATGTTTTGTTTTTTCCTTTAATGGTTATGCTGTCTAAAGCTTTTGGTAGGTTTGGAAATATTAACTTATATTTTAAAAAGGTTAATACAATTTATTTATTACTTTACCCCTTGAGAATGTCCAAATAATGAATCAAGTAACTTTTTATTTTTATACTTATATTTCTATTTTAGGGATCTCAGTGGCTATGGCAAAATTGAAAATGTGATATTAGAATCATTTTCATCTCAGAATGAAGAAATTAAGGCAGCGGCATCATATGCTTTAGGTAAGCTGCTAATTTTTTTTTCTCTGTTTGATGAACATTGGAAAAAGATCAATGTAAGTGTCTTGAAGTGCTCATTTGGTTCAAATTTTATACTCTGACATAAAGTAACTTGAAATTGTTGTGAAAGCACCGAGTATTAAGTAGCATATTTTTCAAATTATATTGGTAATTTTAGATTTAAATACTTTTTCCAATGAGGCGCAAGCTCTACTAGCCTGTGTTTTAACATTATTTTTCCTTTGAGTGACTTACAAATAAACAAGTTTCATTTACCTACCATGAGACTTTGATTATTAGCTCCTGAACATTTCAGTAAATTCTTCATCTTTTTCTTCATTTTCGATAAACCAAAACCCTAATCAAATCCAATGAAAATGCTCCCTTCTTCACCTCTTATATTGTAGGTAATGTAAGTGTGGGCAATCTTCCATATTTCCTACCTTTTGTTCTTCATGAAATAAAGAATCAACCTAAAAGACAATATCTCTTGTTACATTCACTGAAAGAGGTAAGTCCTGTTACAATAATTCTAAAAACTTATTTTGGGGATTAAAATAACCATCCAATATTTTTTATCATGAAATCTCATTTTTTTTCTTTTTTTTTACAAGAAAGACATTGCTTTACCCTTGATAGCGTTTTTACAAAGTAGATTTAACAAACTGCTTTAAGAATTATTAACAATAAACCTCATTCAATAAGATATATATGCAAAAATTATTTTATCGTTGGTACACATTAATCTGTAAAATATGCTGCAGTTGATGAAATTTGATATTTTTAAAAACCCAGGTTGAATTGTCATGAATCACATTTGCTTGAAGATTTGGTTTGATGTTGAGTGAATTTTGCCCATTATTTCTACCAATGATCTAAATTCAGTCAGTATGAAGTCATTTATTGTACAAAATAAAATTCTATATTTATTTACTGATTTCTTTACCCTTTTTTTTTTCTCTTTCAAGATTATTAGTTGTCAGTCTGTCACTGAATTGGATGTAGATCATCTACAACCTTATGTGCAAGATATTTGGTAAGTATTATTGTTTGGAGTAATGGAAGGAATAAAAAATGAATTCTTTCAGATATACTCCTATTTTGTCTTGAATTTGCTTTTTCCAAAAATTAAAAGGGTGGGTAATATACTCTTTCTATACTATGCATCCCTTTTTTTTTTCCCTAGCATTATGCCCCTTTTTTGAGAGCCCCACTTTTTTTGAAGTGGTCATGAAGAAACTGTTAACAATCGTTTTACCAGTAAACTGTATTAAAAAATTCTATTTCTGAAATTTTTTGTGCCTTCAGTCAATAAGACCTCCATTATTTTTCAAAAGTGTTTTTTGGGGGAAGGGGCTGTTTGCAATATAAGTTTAATGCAGAACTGGACCCTTTTGAGAGCGCTAAAAATACAGTTTTTGGCTTCTACTGGCAAAACAAATAGAAAACAGCTAAAAGATTAAGATGACTGTGAAAAGTTGTCATATATTACAAATTATGGCTTACAATACTTAATCTAATAAAAAAAAAAATTTTAAAAAGCAGCTGGTCTCTGACCGAAAATGAGATTGGAAGTATAGAAAAAAATTGTTACTCTAATACTCTGAAGATGTCTTTGTGGCATAAAATAGATTACAGCTATTTTATGTGCAATTCGAGAGAAAACAAATGTGATCTAAAGTTTGAAATATTGTTAACTATCATAAGTCTGGGTGTATGTGTAATTACTTTCTAATTTATTTTCAGTAACAAAATTACCTGATTTTTATTGAGCCTACTTGTTACATTTACTAAAGGGAAGGAGAAATGTCAAAGGCTTTCATTGTGAAACATAAATAGTACTTTTACTACTATTACACTCAGATCTTAGTACCAATTATGAGAATGATAGTTGGAGAAAATTCTGACTTGGAAAAAAAAATTCCTAATGTTTAGGGCCAGAGAAATAACCTGTGGTGACCTCAGAGGTCAACTTTGCATAGCTTGGGTGAGAAGTACAGCCTGTACACACGACACATTCTTAGAAAATGCCATGATTTCTGCTGAATTCAAAATCTTGAAAAGTGAAAATCAAATTTTTTTAAATTTTTATTTCTTGTTTTTATTGAGGGCTCTGTGTGTGTGTGTACGAAAATTTCCAAGTTCTACTATGAACAGTTAGGGTTGATGAAAACTTTTTTTTTAGTTTTTTGGTCTGAACCTGAACATCCTTGTTAGATAAAGAAATTCAACTCAAATTGTAGGGATTTGACAAAAAAAAGATGAGGGGGAAAGTGTTATTGATTTATTGGAATATTTTTTTATATGCATCTTTTTAAGGAAATATTTTATTGCTTTCAGGACAATGTTGTTTGCTCATTGTGAATGTCCAGAAGAAGGAACTCGTAATGTAGTTTCTGAATGTCTTGGTAAACTTACCTTAATTGATCCTTCAACTTTGTTGAATAATCTCAAGAGCCACTTGGATTCACCTTCTGCATATACCAGGAGTACTGTAGTTACGGCAGTCAAGTTCACCATTTCAGATCAGGTAAGTGAACTTCAGATTGCCTAGATGTATAGTAATTAGACTAAATGACTATTTGAAACACTTACTTGGGTTAAGTTGTTGAAAAAAAATAAGTGTGAATCTGTTGAATAGATTCAAGATTTTGTCTGCTATATTGGTTGATATAGTGACTAATAAAGAATAGTTGGGGGGGTATATTGATTGGATGTGGATGATAATGTTTTCTTGAAGAAAACTCCTGCTGCTACTGCTCCACATGATTGCCGTCCATCTATCCGTCGCCCCCCCCTCCTCCTATTATACTAGATCACCACCCCTCCCACCTAACATTCAAGAGTCCATGGGAGTGGGTGGACAACTACAGACTTGTCAAACTTTTCTCATCAAATGACTTTTAAACGGTGCATTTTTATTTTATTTTTTTATCTTCAAAAGACTTCTCAATTCAATTTTTCTTTGGAATACTGTACGTTTTTACTTCCCATGTGCCTACCCCATCTTTACTATAAATCTTTCCTAAATGACTGTTCAGCTCCTACTAAATTGTGTTGGCAAACATAGTTCCTTATCTCCCCATGCATACACTCCATGCTCCAGATCTCTCCCTCCCCCCGCGCCTATTCTCATTCCCTTCAATTGAGCACCTTACTGTGGGTCAAATTATGAATCATTTGAATAGCCAGCCGGTTTTATAAAGTTGAAAAAAATTGAAAATCTAAAAAATATGTGGGTATCTGAATGTTTTTGCCTTGTAGAGTTTTGAGTGCAAAAACCATCTTAAACCTTCTGGCCTGCCAGATTCTTTTTCTTTTCATCACAACTGATGATCTACTATGTTGAAGTTATGGATAAATATATAAGAATTGATGTATGACAAAAACAACCTTAATTTGAATGCTGCATTGGGTGGTGATAGTTCAGTGATAATGAATACATTGAGTCTCTATTCACCTTGATGAAAATAATTTAACATTTGTTGGTTCTGCAATGCAATTCAAGAACTGTTCATGAAAATTTTAGATAAATGCAAATTTTGGGTTCTACACTTTGAGACATTGCCATACTCTTGAGTGGGGGTTGGGGGGTATGATGTGCACTACTTTTGATACTGTTTTACCAAAAAAAGTTTTCATGAAAGAAACTTCAACATTTTAAAGTTTTAATCCAACTTATACAGCTGTATCTTGTTAATTGGTAGAAATGTTATAGAATTATTTTCATTGACATTTTCCTCTTTTTTATTCTTGGCAGCCTCAGGGTATAGATTCTCTGCTGCGGTCATATATTGGAGATTTCTTGAAAACCCTTCAAGATCCTGATCTGAATGTGCGCCGGGTTGCTCTGATTACTTTCAACTCTGCTGCTCATAACAAGCCATCACTTATTCGAGAATTATTAGATTCTATTCTTCCACACCTCTATCATGAGACAAAAGTTCGGGTGAGTATTTTGAATTTCTTAAATTTGTTTTATAGATTTTGATTAAAGTTCAGTCTTATTTCAAGTTTTTAATGAGTGTTGTGTTCTTGGGAGCTCTGATGGTAAAATAACATTCGTTTCCAGAAAAATACCAAGTATGGTGAATTTTCAATAAAATTTTAGTATTGTTCATCCATTCAAGAAATAACCATAATCAGTTTATTGGTGCAAATCGGAAATATGTCTAATGGTTCTGTAATGTTTGTTTTATCTGAGGATTTTTAGCATTGATCATATTGCTTATGAACTTACTATTGAGTACCTGGTTGGTACTTATAGAGAATTAAGTCATTGTGTGACTTTTGATCTATGAAATAAATGCTTTTCTGATCTATTTTTAGTTGTGAAATGAGCTCTTTATCTGACTATAAATGTTTACATGTGTTCTTCAATCTGCTTACAGAAAGAACTAATTAGAGAAGTTGAGATGGGACCCTTTAAACATACTTTAGATGATGGACTTGATATCCGGAAGGTAAGTTTAAAATAGGTTTGATGTTTTTCCTAAGCAAATGAAAAATGTCAACTTGTTATTTTGAAGAATAAGAATGTACCTTTCAAAAATGGCTTTCTTAGTTTTTAGGAAGATAGTATGCAGATTTATTTTCAAAAAAGATTTTTATAGCTCAAGTTATCTCGTGGGATTTCCTTGTCCTGGAACACCCAACCAAGATATTTTGCTGATATGACATCCCGCGCAGTCGGCACTAACTACTATCTATGAAGATGGTGAATGTTTCTTTCCCCTAATTTGAATTTATGAAATATGATTTGCTCTCTTTGTTATATTTGAAGATTTGTGTGTTTGTGGAGGGGGGCACAGGAGGAAGGTGGATGTGAGCACCACTCCTCATAATTAATCTGTATTCATATGTATGCTCATGACTGTCCCTACAATATCTCTAAAAAGTTTTCTATGAATTTCTTCATTATTCTGTGGAGGGGTGGATAATAAGCTATTGAAGAACTAATTTAATTCTCGAGGAGATTCATACAATTACTTCCCCTGACAGCAATAATGGCAGAGGTATGCGCTCTCTGAGTGCTTTCTTTTATATTTGAAGTTTTGTTTTGTTTTTTGTTTGTTTTTTTCCCCCTAGTGCTGTACTAAAAATAGTGTAATTTAATTTTCTGCTTTAATGAACTCTGGTTCTACATGTTTTCACAAATTGGCAATGTTCATTCCTACCACTGGTGAATGTGATTTAAATAGCCCCTATTGACAAACATCTTGGAATTAAAACATGATGACACCCATGAAGAAACATAGTGCACATAATTCTGAAGAACATCACTATATTTTTGCAAGTTATCTTACTGTAGCAGTGAATCAGTAATTCAAGATAATTTGTAGACTTAGAAAGACAGTAACAGCAATGATTTCCCCTTAGAGTACAAACTTTGGAGAGTGGGAAAAGTAGCCTTTCTTTTCTTCTTTTTATCTCCTTTTTTTTTTTCTTTTTTTTTTTATTTCTCTTCTCCTTTTTTTATTTCTCTTCTCCTTTTTTTATTTCTCTTCTCCTTTTTTTTATTTCTCTTCTCCTTTTTTTTTTTTATTTCTCTTCTCCTTTTTTTTTTTATTTCTCTTCTCCTTTTTTTTTTTATTTCTCTTCTCCTTTTTTTTTTTATTTCTCTTCTCCTTTTTTTTTTTATTTCTCTTCTCCTTTTTTTTATTTCTCTTCTCCTTTTTTTATTTCTCTTCTCCTTTTTTTTATTTCTCTTCTCCTTTTTTTTTTTATTTCTCTTCTCCTTTTTTTTTTATTTCTCTTCTCCTTTTTTTTTTTATTTCTCTTCTCCTTTTTTTTTTTTATTTCTCTTCTCCTTTTTTTTTTATTTCTCTTCTCCTTTTTTTTTTTTATTTCTCTTCTCCTTTTTTTTTTATTTCTCTTCTCCTTTTTTTTTTATTTCTCTTCTCCTTTTTTTTTTTATTTCTCTTCTCCTTTTTTTTTTTATTTCTCTTCTCCTTTTTTTTTTTATTTCTCTTCTCCTTTTTTTTTTTATTTCTCTTCTTTTTTTTTTTATTTCTCTTCTCCTTTTTTTTTTATTTCTCTTCTCCTTTTTTTTTTTATTTCTCTTCTCCTTTTTTTTTTATTTCTCTTCTCCTTTTTTTTTTTTATTTCTCTTCTCCTTTTTTTTTTTATTTCTCTTCTCCTTTTTTTTTTATTTCTCTTTTTTTAATTCTTTTTTCATTTTCCAGGGGAAAATTTCAGTTTCAAGTGGTTGATCATTGATTTAATTTTTAATTTGTATTGTTTATAACTAGTTTAATTTTTTTTTTTTCTTCACGTGTCAGAAAAAAAAAGGTAAATTTTTTTATTATGAATTGGTTTTACTTAAAAAAAATTTTCATAAATATTTTGACTCATTTTTGAATCCAGTCTGCAGTTAGTTCCAATACAAAGCATGATGAAGATAAATAGTAGCAAAAATTAATGATGAATATTTGCTTGTATATTATCTGTTCATGAGCCTACAAGATAACTTATCCCACAAAGCCTATGTGTGATAAAATGTGAATATTAAAGGAGCAAGGAACTTTGGCTCCAGTTTCATAAAACATGAAATTTTTCTTATTAAAAAATATCATTTTAAAGAGGCCAAAATGCAGGAAAATGTTGAAAGGTCAATGTTTGTTAATACTCTATTATTTTCAACTTCCTGCTTTTTAAAAGTTTGTTTCACACCCTTTTGCTTTTTGCAAAAAAAATGCAAAGTGAAAAAAGAATTCAGCTTTTGCAGTGAGCTGTTATAGATGTAGCATGTACCTTCTTCCTCTCTTACACTCCTTATCTCTCCATTTATCTTTTCAAAGAAATTCAAAATAACTAAAACTGATTTTAAGTTGTACTTTGGATACAATTATGACTTTTTATATAGTTTTTATGTGTGATTATTCCTTATTTTGTATCTTAACTCTGATTTAATTTGCTTTCTTTCTTTTCTAGGCTGCATTTGAGTGTATGTATACTTTGCTTGATTCCTGCTTAGATCGATTGGATATATTTGAATTCCTCAACCATGTGGAAGATGGCCTCAAAGATCATTATGACATAAAAATGTTGACATATCTTATGCTTGTAAGGCTGGCACATTTGTGTCCCAATGCAGTTTTGCAGAGTGAGTATTTTTTTTTTCCTCTCATATCTAATTAGCTTATGATCAATAGATCATAAAATTGAAGAAAAATGATTAGTGGAATGATTTAATGAATGCAGTTTAATGGACCATAGAAGTGGCAAGTAGTTCTACATGTGGTGTGCATTTCCTTGTACTCTGAAAGCAGAATCAAGAAGTAGTCTAGAAAAAATTGAGAGTTCAGATATATTTGTAAAAATTCAAGGGTAGGGGTGAATTGAAATTATTTAAAGTCATTGTACATAGTGTATGTGATGTTAAATTTATTTTTTCTTGCCTGACTTTTACAAAGCTTGTGTGTGTATATTTTCTCATGTCCGCATATTTTTTTTTTATATGAAGATATCCTTATAGGGAGAGTTGAATGTGTGTAATATTTTTATATGATTGGTTTTCAAAATTATCAAATCACCTTTCCTATAAAATTCGGAGCAAGGATTAACATAAAATCAATTCTTTTGCAAGTTTTTATTCAGTATTTTAAAATCTCTATTGCTTATGCTTTGTACTTACTACTCTTTTTAAAATTTTGCTTTGTAGAATTAGATCGTCTGGTTGAACCATTAAGAACTACTTGTACTACTAAAGTGAAAGCTCATTCTGTAAAGCAGGAGTTTGAAAAACAAGATGAACTGAAACGGTCAGCTATGAGAGCTGTTGCTTCCTTACTTAGTATAACTGATTCTGGTAAGTTGAACATTAAATCGTGAATCACTTCCAACCTTTGGCAAAAATTCTTATTTCTCTCATTTTAATTAAAATCTCTGTTACTAATATGGTATATGATGTCAAGACTGTTTACTGAAAGAAAAGTGTCAAGCAAATATTTAGATATATTTTGATTTCTTTGCGGTAGATTTTGAAGGAATGGAACTTTAAATAATTGACAACGTAATTCAAATACATTAGATATGAATAAATCTGGATATATTCAACTGATAGCAAAAAATCTATTCTTTTTCTTCACGCTTTTTGTTTACACATGAATCTGAAACTATTTGTGTTAGTAATTTGCATATTGTTTCATTTTATACTTGAGATGTATTTTTTTCATGACTAAAAAAAATTATTTTTCAATTTCAGGCAAAAATCCAATTGTGAATGAATTTCTAGTACAAATCAAAGGCAATACTGAGCTGGCAGCTATGTTTGATGCAATACAGAAGGATGTGAATACAAGTGGCTCAGATTCCCTGATGGACACAAGCTGAACAACCTTTCTGTCCAGCCCTTTCTAGCCACACTTTTATGTCTTATCATCCTCTGTGCCTTTATTTACAGCTTCTCTTCATGTTCTCACCAATAAATAAAATCCCAAGAGGAAATAAGAATATAACAAAAACTTGAAAAAAAATTAAAGTCCCCTTCCCTTTTCAAGCAAAGATAGATTTTTTTTAATGAATTAAATAGAAAATAAATTCAAAGTTTCAATTAGATATTAAAATTAATGTCACCTAATTACCTAACACATTTTGGCTGAGTTTTTGTTGCTCCCATTTTTTTATTACCTCATCTTTCTATTCCCTTACTTATCTCATGATACAAGCTTATACACCCTTTAGTCTATATACTTCTGACCATCTCTTCTGCTCTCCTGTCAACACACTGTTTTATGCCCCTACTCCTTTCCTTTCTGTCCTAAACACTTTCCTCTCGCCAGCTGTGCTTCATGGCAGTATTTGTTAAAAATCATTCATACAAGTTGCATATCGTGCGGTTCTGCCCACACCTGGTGATGACAACAATGATGATATTGATGATGATGATGATGAGCATTAAAACCTTTGGTTTGAATTTTTCCAAACACAACCTTTCTCCTTCCACTTTGCCGACTATTCTTTCCTCTTTCTACTTCTGTGGATAGTGAGGAAGACAAGGAGAAATTTGTCCATTTCCTAGCCCCCAATATTAAACAAAAAAAAAAACAAAAAAAAACATTAAGGAATGACAAAACAAGTCTCACATGAACAGTTAAATCTTCAAGAAATAAGATTTACACACAAAGAAAACAATCCCCCAAGTCTTTCTTGGGATTGTTTATGTAAATTCAAAGATAACCAAAATACAGTGTTTCAAAGCGGCTTCATTATGGTGTTCTTGTTGATTATTATTATAATTTTTTTTCTTTTTTTCTTTTTCCCCAACCTTTTTTCAGTCTGCTCTATTTGTTGAAAAAATTTTCAATGAAATTTTATGAAAGAGTGGTTTATTGGCTAAGGAAGAATTGATTAAATTTTGGGGTGAATCCAGAAATTTTTTTTTTTTTTTTTTTTCTCCTATCATTGAGATGTTTTCATATTGAAACAAAAGTCTGAAATGTGAAAAATTGCAACTTAGTTACCTCACCTTCATCGTAGTTGTACAATAACTAATTTTTGTTCAGTTTTTCCTTAGTTTCTGGCATTAGAAATGGTATGTGCTCACTAAATACTTTTTAGCTTTACCGCTATGCCGGTCAGCCTCTGTACTTGCTGTACTAAGATTTCTTAAAATCAGTATTTCAGCCCCTCTGCGAAATTTGCTCATAGCCTGCCTTATATGGTAAGAGGTCCAGGAAAAGTTTACATGCTAAATATGAAGAACTGGTTAATCCCTGAAAAAATTCAATGATATACAAGTCTAGAATAAAATGAGACTTCAGAAGACCATGTGTACAAATAAGATTTCTTTTGTTTTGACATTTCACCAGTTCTTTCTTGGTGGGGAGTGATGATACAAGGTCTGTTATATAAAGTCCATTTCTGGTTTTCCAAGGACTTTAAGTGTCCTAAAAACAAGGGCTGGACTGTGTATAGGTCAACTGGAAAGGTATCCAATAATATCTTGGGTTGTATTAAATAGAGAGTGGATTTCTCAGTGTTTTTGGAAGTGTGGGGTAGTGATTTTTTCCCTTTGTGTCCTTGTGTGTATCAAGGTTACAAGTTACATTTTGGTGTATATGTGTATGAATTTAGCCCTGCCTAAGTATTTTTAGAACACTTAAAATCCACTTAGTTTATTTATTAATTACAACAGCAGACATGACCTCTATGTAACAAACTTGTATTTCTGTTATTTTATCTGAAGCCCAAATGAACTAAAGAAATTTCATTTATTCACATGGTCTTCTGAATTGTCATTTCACACTAATATTGTTGGATGAATTATAATTTACTGTTTATATACAGGTTTCCCCAAATGTCTGAGAAAGGTGTGTTCATATAAAAGCCTTTCAAAAGCAGAAATGGCAATCACCATTAATTTATATGGGAAATTTTGTGTGTCCAGACCCCAAAAATGGAATGTCAAGCTGAACTGTCAGAAGTTGTGGCGGTGGGAGGTACAGGAGACTTGGGTGTAGAAGAGAGGAAGGTGTACTCTGCATTTATAATGGCTTACTGCAGAATAGAAGCTGAGCATCACTTTTGCTTTTCACCTTTTTGTTAATTGGTGGAAGGCAAACTTTCAAAAAGCAGGGACCGTTTTGGTTTTTTGTTTTTTGTTGTTGTTTTTTTTAAATTTCAGAAACTCATCGCGGTGATAATTAAATGGTGTGGAGGAGACATCAGCAAAACTCATTTTCAAGTTGAAGAGTGCATGGTTATGGACAAAACTAAGAAAATTACTTTTCAATATATAGATGGGGAGGAGTGCAGATGGAACTTTTAGACTGAGTATACTGCTCACCAGCTATAATCTGCAAAAAAAATTCAGATCAAATTGGATGTATAATCAACAGTTTATATGCTACCAAAGTAGAAAAATCAGCTTAAGGAGGTCTATCAATTTTTAAAAATGATTATTTTAAATTTGAACCACACAGTATAGTATTCTTTTATCCGACTTCTTACTTCCAAATTAGTTTTCTGAGTTACTCTTCAAAGTGCTTCATTAGATGTATTTAAACAGGTCTAGTATTTGTTGAATTTTTATCTATAAGAATATTTCCACTCTTAATTAGGTGTCATTTTACGTACATTTGATGAAGAAACAGCACTATCCTTTTTTCTTTTTTTTTTTTTTTTTCTCCCCCTATTTATGAAAAATACAACACCACCCCCCACCCCCACCCCCGATGATATTTCATATCAGCCGGGTTTTTCTTTCCTAGTCTTCCTCTTCCACTGAACCGTAGTATAACTAAGATAAAGTTGCTTGTTCAAGTAAATGGGTGCATGATAATTCTTCATCTTGCAAAATCAGACAAAAATTGTAGCTCTTGTCTTGGATGATTTAAATCAACTATGTTTCTCCAGTCTGTAAGCTATTTATTTCAAGCTTTCATTGCTCCACATTGGAATGTCTATGGTTATATCCAGGTGCCAGATGCTTTAAATATTGAAATGATATCATTTAAAATTGTATCAGAATAGTTGATAAGTTGTGTGTTGTAGATCATTTTGTTTTGTTTTTCAACAGAAAAAAAGAAACCTAGGACAGTATGTGATCATAAATTTCAAAAATCGAGTGGGGAGAAAAAATTTGATTGCAATTCTGGTGCTCTATGAATACAGACAATTTTACAATACATATAACTCAACTTGAAGTGTAAAAATAAATATCTTTGAATTGAACTAAACTAATCAATATATAAGAAATTAGTCTTGGAATGTGGGCTGAAATCAAATCTGGTCATTAACCTTAGGGAACAGATACATCAGGAGAGGCTAAGAGCATTGAAGCTACCATAGTTAGTCTTATCAGAGATTGCATGATGGAGATGTTTTAGATAGTATCAGGGTTATACGATAGATCAGCCATCAACTTCATTTGTAAGAAGGAGTTGACAGACCGTTCAAGTTCCAGGTCACAATTTGAAAATCTTCCCAGTACTTGCACAGACTACAATGAGAAAAACGTGTTTTTTTTTTTTTTGATTTTTTTTTGTCTCATCTCCCAACACTGGAGACTCTGTGGCAGAACATGTTACACCAAAGACAATGAATACATTTAAAAACTGCCTAGATACATTTTGGGGAAAAAGGGATTTAGTATAACAATTTGAAATAACTACCAGGAGTCACAGAGGAAGGAGTTAGGGATCCATCAGGAATCTAATTGGAAAAGATCTTTAATCAATAGTGCTATGTTGACATAATTAGAAGCTTATTCTTTTCCAATTCCACTATCCTAATAATATATTATGTTTCCAAAAAGTTTGACTGTGGGTTTGAATAAACTTGCTAGCAAAAATTCTTTCAAATTCAACAAAATCTTTACGTCTAATTTCTTTCTCTTCATTCATTTTTCTGAAAGATACTTGCATATATTTGGTGTCAAAACAACGTGAATGCAATCGCTTGTTTTATTGCTATCAAATCACATCCTTGTTAAAGGTCTAGAAAACGATCATCTTGATGGTTCTTAGTCTCTTTAAAAAACCCATTTGTTTTCTCGTAGCCGTATGATACTGCTTAACATGGCCTTAACGCGCGGTGAACAAGTACCTTGGGACACTATCTTTTTCATCTCGGTGAAACAGTCTTCCATCTTTTTCTTGTCTTGTCGGTTACTGTTACGTTCCAGCTCCGTCCCCACGGTCTTCAGCAAAACGCACAAGCATTCGATTCTATCTTCAGTTCTGGATGAAAGTAAGCTGAACGCAAACTGGATAATAATGTTCTCTTTTAGGATGCGCAGTTTGAAAAACTCTCCGATTAACTTCATGTTCCCAAGGGTCCTCTTTTTCGAGGTGGACGTCAACTCGCCAAGTTTCTTTTGCAATTTTATAATTCTGGCTTCGTCATTTTCTGCGTTTCTTATAAACTGCTTCGTCTGGCTTATCGCCTCGTCTTCTTGCTTGATTTTCTCCAGTTCGATCTGGCATCGACGGTTCAATAGCTTATTGAAGTTGACAGTTTCGCCCTGCCTTGTGGCTGAAGGAACACGGATTAAGGAGAGAGAGCGGCAGAGGTAAGCGTAAGAAATTCCAAGAATTGGGTAGTGGGACGCCTTCTCGAACAGCAGATCAATTATAGCCTTTAACTGACTCTCCGTGTCGATTTGAATACAGCGTATCTCTGACAATAACGGTTTATATCTCTCTGCTGTCTTGCTGCAAAGTGTATCCGTCAAGCAGTTAACTTCTTTACCTTCGTCACTTCGACTTTTCTCGGCTGGTCTTCGATCTTTAAGGCCTTTGAAAAAAGGGTCACTACACGAAAGGTTGAACATTTTTGAGGGATACGGCATTTTTAGCAATTCTCTTGGCAAATCTGGTAGACATGGTGGCATTAGCAGAGAAGCTCTGGTGTGTCGCAGTTGCAACAGAAATTCTCTGTTATACTTCTTAACGCCTCCTGCATCTGGAAAATACGATTCTTTCCCTGATTCTTTATTTGACTTGATGTTCGTCGGCGATGACTCGGGCGAGAATCTCCATTCAGGCGATAAGCTGGGCATTGCAGCTTTGGTGGCAAAACTGGAAACATGTTCAAGTGAATTCGGTTGTTGCTGAAGCATTTTTTGTCAATTTTTTTTAGTTTATTTTTCGGTTCGTATTTGACTTCTCTAATTGAAGAGTTCACCTCAATACTTGTGGGTGTAGACTTTTATTCGTACCAGTAACAGTTATTCTATAGTTAAATAGCTGACCGACTTTTAGATTGGTAAGGTAGATTACTATCAGTTTGACAGACGCCATCGAAAATTATTTCAAATCGAACGCTTTTGAAACACGTAAAGAAATTAATTGCTCTTTCGAACGCTTTTGGATGTTGACGTTTTTACAACCCGTATGTTTGTTCTCGTATTCAGGTTCATTATCCATGACACTATATTATTTTGGTGGCAAATAATTATGGCAGAAGAAAGTATTTTCAAATAGCTGACTTATGATATTGTCTTATTTATTTACCCTGTCTTTAGATATATCTCTCTCTCAGGTATATGAAATACTTCCTCTTCGATCAGTGCTGGATTAACAAAAGAGCACATGCTATTGGACCCGCAATTACAAGGGCCCTACACTAAATACTGCAAACTATCGATTCCGAGTCCATGATTACGTCCTCATCTTTCATGAGCGACCTGGTAGTTATGGTTAGCGACTTCACCCAATAATCACCTTTTTAATGGGAGTGTGATATATTTTATGTAAGTGACACATGAATACAAAAGTATTTAAAAAGGCGTTTCGCTACACAAAGACAAACACAAGATTATTATCACTGAAATGACGGACATATCCGTTGTATTGCAAATGTAAACAATTACTCTCCAAGTAAAGCTGATGTTTCAATCTTTAAGTTTTTTCTTATTTAGGGATCCTTTCATAACATATGCTAAAGGTCCCAGACTAGCTTAATCCGACAGTTTCAAATCATCCCTTAGGAAAGTAGCATATTTAAAGATTACATTATGTCAAAACAAGAGTGGATGGCTAGTGCAAACAGTTTAAGAATTGAGGAACGAAGGCGACCCGTTTGACACATGACCAATATATAAGAGTCGATGGACCTTGAAATAACTTTCATTGTCGTGATTTTCCTTACTTTCTTTGAAAAGTAAAAGGGGACCGGATACTAGGAGAAAACGTTCAATTAAGTCTCCACAATTGTAAGAATTTTTGTCTAAAATAAATACACGAGGGGTTGCCCTAAAAAATAACTGGGATTATTTGTTTAATGTTTGATTTCGGACTTGTTCCAACAAAACGTGACGCATTCAAACGAGACACGAATTTTGCGGGGACGCGTTCCATTTTCGAATCTGTTAACATTTGCTGGTATCAACTTTTAAACAAACCGGTCGCCCCAGATATATCATCAATAGTCCGCCGACGATCTTTAGTGATTGGATGGCGAACATTTTAAAGATTTTCCTCATTCCGGTTTGGTCTTCAAGCGGCATTTCAACACGTTTGAAACACGAATACCCTGTTGGACACTTGTGATTTACTTAAAGCTTTTCAAAGCAATACAGCAGTTTCACTAGAAGTTTCCTCCAATAGAAAACAAAGTTTTGCGAGCACATTGTTCTCTTTTCTTTTCTTTTTTTTCTTTATGGGCAATCGCGAAAATTGTCTAACGTGCTTGCAAACACAGGGAACGAATCAGTCGTTCCAGGACTACGTGACAGACTGGTTTGGAATTGTGTCGACTCGTGAAACCTAGCGGTGAAATGTGCAGCTACGTCCAGTTCATGTACCGAATTCGAATTTCAGACAACATAGGTTCCTCCAGTTCCAATAGGTTCTTTCTGACTGGCTATCACGTGTACTAAAACGCGAAAATGGCGCAAGAGAACTTTAAAAAAATCAAACATTTACTCATAACTATGTCTAGAAAGATTGTTTTTTTGAAAATTTGGATTTTTTTAGAGAGTTTTTTTTTTTTTTTTATTCATTTATTTTTATCACGAAATTGCCAATATGCAATTATTGCCTTTTTTTTTTTTTTTTTTTTTTTTTTTTTTTTTTTAATTAGAAAAAAGTATGATAGTTCCCAATAGAAAACGATTAAGAGAGAGAGGTGGCAAGAAATTGTTCATCAGAATCCTAAATGTAGAGATATCCCATTTGGGGGAAACAAATCAAAACATAACATTCTTGAAAACGTCACATATTTTCAATAATTAGTTACCCAAGAATCTTTACCCAAATTTTCATTGTAATCGGTTCAGTGGTTCCTAAGTTAAATTTTTTTTTCACGTTGATGTATGGTTATTTACGTATAGAATGTACAACAACAATCGGATCGATCACAACTCACCGTTTTGAAATATTTGGCTTTTTTCAACATGACCGATTTTGCTGAAATTTATCCAAGAAATTTTCCCAATCATAAACAAAAATGTTTTTACTTTAACCCCCCCCCCCCCAAAAAACCCCCCACTCGAATCGGACATAATTATCCCCCACATAGGCAATTTCATAGAAATATACAGAGGAATAACGAAATTATCCAACTGAGAAAAAGACACGAAGATGACAACGACCGGAGACAAAAACTTGATCTCCATTCTACAAACCTAAGATGTGAGTGACGCTACATCTTCATTGATCACTATCTAAAATTGTATCCTCTCCAAAAAGTCTGAGTAACTGCATCTTTTTTTTTTTTTTGCAGTTGATCACTCCCAACAAGACATGCTGCCAAAAGACGGTGGCTACATGACAGCTTCTATTGAGTGGCTAATCCGACTTTTTGTTGTTGTTGTTTTGTCCTCCGAAAAAGTTTCAGAGATTCTAAAAATGGTTCTATCGAATGAAGCAAAGAAAAAAATATGGTATCATCGTGCCCTTCTTTCCAAAAATAAAATGCGTGGTTATTTCGTTCACAGCAGAAACGTCAGCGTCAAACGCGGCCAATTCTGACACAAAACTGCACTTGCAAAACGCCTATAGGGTAAGAAGCTTCCTAAAAGCCTCTGATGTGGGAGGTTATCACTCTGCGAAGTACGAGAAACAGCAAATTCAACAGTTTTCATTATTGAAATCCACAAATATTCAATAGAAATTCTAAAAATGTTGCTATTGACAGTTGTCAAGACACTGTTATTGGAATTGAATTCATTCAACAATGTAAGTTTCTACAGAATAAAGATGTTTGAACATGAAATACCAGCGTGATTCGCATGCGAAAGTCTCAACGAGAACTTACCGAAGATCTATGGTTAAAACATAGTAACAATTTTTCTTATTCATTCAGTATTCACTCGTGTCTGTTCTGTCTGAACTCGCAATTCGGAAAGTTCTCAATGAACTGAAAGGATAAGGGATGGGGTCGGGTAAAAATGGTTTAATTAAGGGCTGGATCCAGTATTTTTCCTGATTGAGATATTTTTCATTTTTTTTCCGTACATTATATACACTTGTATTCCCACATCTCCAAAAGTTCTAAATTAATTTCAATGATATTTCGTTTAAGGGTGGGCTATAGACTTGGGAAGAATTGATTGAATTTTGGGGTGGGACATCCCGGAATTTTTTTTTTACTGTTACCTCCCTGCATCTTAATGAATTGATTTTAATTCAGTTTCAAGTGACAATAGCGCTAGAAGAGGTCTGCACTCGCACTCTCTGTGCTTTCTAGTTAGCCAAATCTTTCCTTCATCACAGTTGAACACTGCAAATAGCACACTTTACAGCTTAGTTGAGTGCGTGTGTGTATGTGTTTGCATTTCCTCAAGCATGTCTGGAACTTTTCAACTGATCTATTGCTCTAAACCTTGAATCTTCTTTTCTCACACTATAATAAATGTTATAAATGTTCAAAACTTTGAATTACGTGACACGATATTTAAAAAAATTATAGTCAAGGGTAGTAAATATTGCATTTTACTGGGAATATTGTCTCCCTTCCCTTACAATAACTTTTATTTTTAAAATCTATAACTCTTTAACTTCACATACATCGATAGACATGCAGGGTGACATCGGAGACTTGACTCATGGGCCAATTCACTGGCGTTGTGAGTCCGATGTTCTAAATAAATTACGAAGTTCGAGAAAATAACCATTTACAGGTACATCTAATACTACTTGAGATGTAGACAGACTCAGAGAATTTTTGAAATCTTAGACCCCCTATTTTAAAACGTAATTAAAATTTAAAAAATACGTTTTTCTTTCTTTCTCGTTAAAACGAGAAAAGTCGAAATTATTGAAAAAAAAAGAAAGGAAAACAAATTTTCATTAATTACAACGTGGAATTTAACCTGTTTATTTTAAAACGATAAATCAATAATTTTGACGCCATTTTGTTGATATCTAAAAATTTGAAAAAATTGAAATTCTGATTTTTTTTTAAATATAGAGACAATATACACTTACAATTGTTATAATTTAATTTTTAAACATTTTCATCATTACTCAACTGAAATGTGGTTGGAAAAAATCGTCACATGCAGCATAAAAAGGGGAAATAGCTTTCCCAACAGTAGTGGTTGGTATTTTCGTTGTACATCTTTAGTGGATTGATCGGTTTACGGAGTAGGTAGCGCGAAGATGTGGGGAGACGAAGGATTTGGTCTCCTTATGGTATGATGTTGGGGGGTGACGTTACTGGAGATGTGGAAGAAGAAAGGAAATGTACGAAGAGGATGCGCAGCAAGTATGAACCTTGACGCAGAGATAAAACAAAGTAAAAATGAGCTCATACAAGTAATTTGGATGGACAAATAAGACTTACATTTAACACAGGGACATAAATGACGGATGAAAGTCAAGTACGTATAATCATAACATAAATCCGATCGATCACGTAAAGAGATGAGAAGAGATAGCGAAAGATAGGAGCTTTCTTGTCCTTGATAGTACTGACGTCGGACTCGAAGCGGATTTGTCTGAACTGCTTGTGAATCGTACCAAGGTTCTGTGTGCGAGCCATACTGCCAAGTTGTGTGCGTTAACTTGGGGGTTATTCTCTGACGCTGATAGACACTCTACAGAAAGACTATGAAAGACAGAGAACACAGAATTTTATCCAAGCGTGTTTCCTGAAGTAAAGAAAATTAGGAAAGATCGTTTCAACTATCGGATGGTAAAAAGCATTGCCATTTCATTCACGAGAGTGAGAGGTGTATACGCGTTTAGAGCACGTGGTGAGGACACGATGGCGTAGTTGCGTAGCTGAGTGTATGTGTGATGTCTCAACATCGGTGAAGAGAAATGGGCAAAGTTAGTACAGAGATAGGTCATGATGTACAAATGGTTACGATCGGATCGGACAAGAGGTCAGCGAAATTATAACGATCTTAGGGAGAAGGAAAGAGAAGGAAAGAGTAGCCGGCAACAAATGCCAGGGCTAGAAGCGTAACCAGCAAAGGGTGCCGGTGCCAATAAGCATTGGACAATGTGTGTGCAGGGCTTTTATAGGGGTCGTCGTCGGAAGTGACGTTTTCGATATCTAGCTAAAAGCAGGGTTTCGTATTTAATTCCCTAACTAAAAGTATAGGGGGCGCTACAGTATAATCCTACAACACTGATCGATCAGTTGATGACAGGTCACGTTAACACTATCAGATGACATCTATGGTAGTCCATGGGATAGGAGCCCAAGTGTAGGGTATTAGCACACTTGGTGATACTAAATTTAACAATGCATTTTGGTTTTGTACATGTTTTCGGGAATGAAAATAGTTGATGGACTTTTTGATCACCTAGCTGAAGCAAGTAATCAAAGTATAATAGTCCATGGGCCAAGAGCCAAAATTTCGTGTATTGTTAGATTTCGTCGATCGGGAAGTGGAAGTTATTCTTTTGGGGGTTAGAATATTGGCAACCAGGTTAAATCATATTCAAAAACCATTCAGATTGTGAAAAACATTATTGCCAGTTTTATGAACTTTAAAGAAGGCCATTTTGAAATTCTAAATGGACTACTGTGAAGGTACATTTCTTCTAATTCTGATCGAATACAGAAATGTGTAAAATATTGAAACATAAAAATATCTCACAATCAAAAACGAAATCCTGGACTCACACGGTTACTTTTTCCTTGCTCCATGTCTATCCTTCCCACAAAATGTCATTGAAATTAATTGAGAACTTTTGGAGGTATTGTATGGACAGCCAGGCGCTGATTCAGAAAGGTATTATTAAAAAAGACAAATGCATTATTGAAAAAACTCAAAAATATCTCCCAATCAAGAACATATTCCGTGATCCGTACCAAAATTACTTTTTGACACTTCCATAAAATCTCAACGAAATTCATTGAGAGCTTTAGGAGATACCATGTGGACAGACATGAGCAAATAGAGAATTGTATAAAATATTAAAATGAATAAATATCTCCTAATCAAAAATGAATTCCTGGATCCGCCCCAAAGTTCTTTACCCCGTTCTTACCTTTCTTCTTTACACCGTTGCTTACCTTTCCACAAAATTTAAGTGATATTCATTGAGAAATTTTGGAAATTTCGTGTAGACAGCCAGGAACGAATATAAAAAAAGAAACGGAATATCTCTTTCTGTTTTTTTTTTTTTTTGTTTTTTTCATAAATTTCTGGACTCACTCCTGACTTTCCACGTGATGTCTCTAAAAGTTCCCAATTAATTCAAATGAACGGGTAAGCCACACCGTATGGAAGAAGTGCTTAAATCTTTTGGTTGGTCCAGAAATGAGAAATAATGTTGAATTTTCTCTTGTGCATTTCTGTAATCGCTTCTCTCTGTCTATACGATATATCGAAAAGTCCTCAATTAGATTTTGTGGAAGCGTGGACAATGGGCTGCAGAAGAAATGATTCTATTTTGGGACGAATCCATGCATAATGATTCAGTCAGAATTTGGAAGAAATATACATTCACAGTTGTCCTTTTTTTAATTTCTTACACTATGTGATTACTCGCTTAATCTGGATATCTGGCATTTGCATCAAGCATTTTAGACATAGTTTTGGCACCTTGAAAGATTCATAACAATCATTTTTAGAAACACTTTTTGTACCAATGCTTTAGGTATTAAGCGTTGATTCACAAAAAATGATTGAATCGGTTTCTTTCTAATAAAACTTGATTAGCAAGACTTTTTCATTGAATTGAATTTTATTCATTATAAATGTAA
The DNA here is from genome assembly GCA_963457665.1 of Thysanoteuthis rhombus. Lineage (NCBI taxonomy): Eukaryota > Metazoa > Mollusca > Cephalopoda > Oegopsida > Thysanoteuthidae > Thysanoteuthis > Thysanoteuthis major. The sequence continues at coordinate 17,807,021 of OY735215.1, read as the reverse complement.
ATTATTTAAGTAGATTTTTTTAATTACAGTACTACAATTAAAAAAATTAAGACCTGTCAACAAAATGGTGCCAAAATTATCGTTTTATTGATTAAATTTTCACAATGTTTTGAACTTTTCGCTTTCTATCAAGAAAATTAACAAATTTGAGAATTTTTTCCTAATCTTAATCAAGTTTTAAAAGAGGGTGTCGAAGATTTCAAAAGTTGTGTGATTCATCGACAATAAACATGCAATTAATTGTCGAAAAATAATCGAGATCCGTGGCACTCCCTGTCAGTGCCTCTCCATTGCACTAATTAAATCAGGGGTACTCTCTGACGCCTGCGGCAATATGCCGGAGGGATTGGGCAATTTTTGTAGCCACCCACACGCAAATGTGTATTGCATGGGCTTCCAATAAAATATTGAGGAAACACCTAGATTAGCTCACAAAAACAACAGACTCAAAAGAAAAAGCCCAAGTTATAAAAATGTCAAGTTAGTAAAGGCACCACTTTTGCCGAGTAACTTTAGTGTGGGTACTATTTGAAGTAATGCGCCAGCAATTTTATAACACAACCCCCTAAGTATCCCCGCCGAAGATTGCCAAATGGACTTATAAAATATTTTTTTATACGTTTTTCTTGCAAAATACCCTTTTCATACCAAATTCTGAAATGAATGCTAAAAATTTCACTGGAATCGGATTATTTTTCGAACTTTGTGTTGAAAATGTCAAGTCTTTGAGATCTGGACCTTGAATATGTTAACGTACGTTACTTAACTATCGAATCGCCGATATCAACTTCTGAAAGTGTAAACAATAAAAATTGTCTGCTCGAACTTCCGAAGAGAAAAACAAACTAAAAAATCGATAAAATCATTAGAACTTATCTAATTTTTGATGGCAATACAAATTGGCTGCTCTACAAACTATGCAAAACTGGAAATGATGAAAAAATTGGCGAAGGAAGAAAAAAGCGTTATTTTTTCCTGTGTTATTTTAATACAATCTCGAACCATATGTAGACTATGACTTTGCCGATCTAATGTCATTTTTTTTTTTTTGTCAGGTGTGGATTCCCGAATACTTTGTTGCCTCACTCCCGTACAATGAGCAGAAAATAAAGGCCCAGTTTACGATAACAGCTAATCCAGCTGCTAAAACTTTTTTTAGAAAAATCAATTTCACAAGAAACTAACCAATTTCTGGAGGGTTCTAGAGTAATGGATTAAAAGCACAAATGATATTGGTGATTTTTTCTCTCCGAGTAGGTTGACGTGGAAAGTGAATTTAAAACATAATCAATGTTAAAACTAGAAAGTACATTTTTCAATTTCGATTAGAAAGTATTATGAATCAGCTGCCTTAATTCAATATCTTGAGTGTGAACTACAAAATAGTACGCTAAAAATAGAACATAATCTGACGTACAGACCGGAAGTTAATTCGTATAACAAGTTGACAACACGTGCTTTTTTCTCTCGTTCTAAATTAACTGAGAAACCAAGATCTATTTCTTCTTTTGTGTATACGTAAGTATTTTGATTTTACTCAATTAAATTTAGTAAGGGAACTTTTTTCTCTTCTTAATTCCCATAATCGTAGTGAGTTTTTAAAATTTATTTATTCTCCTTCCATTTTTCATCATTGTTAATTATTTCATTTCATTTTTTCCATTGTATTTATTTTACTGCTATATCATTTAAAATTCGATATATTCACTTAATTCTTTTTGGTCAGTAGGCGTATATGTTATATATAAATCGTGTTTGGGTGGGTTCATTGACTCTTTAAAAAAGTTTTAACGTCCGCTGTCGTAAATGAATGAGTACACAACACGTGCGTGTTTCCTAACTTTGATTTTTACTTCCTTTTCATTAGCACTAATTATGCATAAATATAGTTGTGTTGGTTTGTTTTCAATATTTGTCTTGCCCTCTTCGGTTGTTTTTGAACTAATTAAATTTTGATAGGGTCACTTTAATATCCTCCACGATCTTACTGTGGCTATTTATCATCTCTCCTGAGTTTTATCATTTGAATATCCTCCCCCATCAAACAGTAGGGGGTGATGCCAATATGTGAACCGTTATCTTTATTCGTGCAATAAAACACCTGTTGTCTTGTTTTTCTTCAGGTGAAGATAGGTTTTACGAGGATAACCTCGAAAATTGTATGAATTTTTACTCAATAAGACTATCGTTAGCTTTGGAAAAGTGTCAGTTTTGAAAAAAAAAACAACTTTTTTCTAGGTTCTAGTCTAAAGGAGTGTGGAGAGGGGGGTCTATTTACGATGTAGCTATAATGCTGAAGTAAGTTGAACTGGAACAAGTTACCAACACCCCATACTTTCCGCCGGTCGTTTTTATTTAATCTTTTGTTTTTTCCCTTGTTTGCATTATGATTTCAGGTTACTGCCTGTTAAAAACGGCATACAATCAAAAAGGAACAAGAGAATTAAAGAATAACTGAAGTTAATACATAAATTGAATTGTTTTTATTAGTTCGCCGTAAGATCGAGCAGTACATTATGCATGTTTTCATTTGTTACTCCTTCGTCATGATAAATGCCACACATTGTGAAGGTTTACATTGGGGTTGCCAGAAAATGGCCAAATGCGTATATTGTTTATAAAATCAATTATTTTATTTGACTTTTATTAGATGAAGTTTTATTAAGCCCATCGTAATTTTCCAGTTGCTTTTTATGTAATGGCTAAAAAAGCCAGATTAGTCAAATTTGGACACAAAGTTATCAAAATGGCAACCCTGGGTGGTGACCATGATTGCCAGGATAGTTGGAAAGATTTCTGATCAAAATCATGCCAAAAGATACGACTACAACAAAGTCAACTTGCCTCGATCAATCTTACATTTCGAAGTCCTAAAGCAGGGGTCTCCAAACTTTTTAGACTATTGACCCCTTTCATGCAATCCTTGATCCCTCAACCAAAACGTAGAAAAAAAAAATAATAATAATAATTAACAATAATCAAATAGACTTGTAGCTTTTGACGTGGTTTTGTTTCATCGCAGTGTGAGTTTGTTTCAATTTTAAAAAATTCAAAACAAGGGGAGATAAATATGGCCAAAAGCATCTCGAAAAGGCCAGACTTGTCAACATTGACCATAAAATGTCAAAAACAGCAACTATTTTCAGTAGTCATTTTCTGGGGATTCGGATGAACCGTGTTGATTATCCTCGAGTATGGAGGGGTGGGGAGGACAAAAACCCTCAAATGAAATTCTTCAAAGCCGTATTTTTGCACCACGGACGGAAAGTATGTGTTCAGTTCAGCATTATTGTAAATTAGAACCCCCACTTAAAAAATATATCTTTTTAAAAGTATTTTAATCATTATCATTTTTTTTTTTCAATCTATTTTTTAAAAATTATCTATTTATCCATTGATATATTTTATCATGGTTTTAGGCGATAATCCAAATTTTAAGTTTACTGACAAAAGGTAAAACTTTGCTCCAAATCTTGTTTTTCTTTCATTAATTCTCTTATTTCTTTTTATTCGTGCCCCATTTTCTTTTTTTGAGTGAGCGAGGGTGTGAAAGTTTACAATTAGGACCACCTTCTCGACATTGTGCTGAAAAGGTTATTATTACTGGCTGTTGCTTTTTTACGGACTCTAAAATATTTTTGCCTTTTTACACATCAGTAGTCAATTTTGACAATGGTTAAAGTTTTGAGGACACAAAACAAAAGAATGCCTGTATTATTTTTGTTGCACAATAAATGGAGAATCCTGGATTAAGTCATGAAAAGGCATTACCCTAAGCTACCTAGAAAAAAATTATTGGGAAGAAAACTTTGATTTCTTGGTAGGAAAAAAGCCTTAGAAAATTGATTTAATAAAATAAGTAATATTTCAATTATTTAAGTCACATATAGAAAAATGAAATCTCTTAAGGTAAATGTTGATGAATTACATTACACTGATTTACTTAATTTAGATAAAGAATTTTCTAATGCAAATCTCTCGGGGTTTATATTGCCTACACAAAAAAACTTGATATGAGAATTTTCAACAATCTTTCTTCTTACTAATAATGCAAAGATTATTACAATAAAACTGACATGTATTACAAGTTTTGGGTATTTTTCTATCTACATGTATCACTTTGTTGTCAAATCATCTCTACAATAGTCAAGTATGATCAAAAGGAACAAAAATATTCCATATGAAAACACCTGATTTTAAAAACGTTATAAAATTTTCAAAATTATATTCCTGATCTGCTAGAAAAATGTTTTTCCAGAAATAAATCATTTCATCTAAACAATAAAAAAATATATTTTCATTAATCATAACGTAGATTTTGACTGTTGTAAAGTCAATGTTTCCTATACTTGGCCAATGACACCATTATTGATGACAGAAAATTATTTTGAAATTCCAGATTCCGTAGTTCAAAATATACCTTATGACAATAAATTATCGTCAAATGGAGATGATTTCAGCAAAAATACTCGGTGTTATCATTGGTCTACCAAACTGCACTAAAAATGTCTTATATTTAGAAAAAAAAGACTAAAAAATGATTTTTTTCATTATCAATTAGAATGTTCCAAAAGAGTACTTGATGTTTATAATAGAGCATTGGCAGACAGGGTAATTCTTGCTGACTATGGAAGACCAAGGGGACATTACCAAAAATACAGTAGAATTTATGATATTCCAGTACACCATATCTTTGCTGTGCAAAAAAAAAAAAAAATGTGCATTGTCATCAGCATCAATTTGCAATATCAAATGATTTGAAATAGTGGTCAAGTGACATAAACAGAAAATGATATGAGAAATATACTAATGTTTCATCATCATTATGCTATATAATTCTTCTTTGTTATGATATTTATCTGTAAGTTTCAGTTGAAGTATGATGTAGAAAGAATAAAGAATATGAATTTTTGAATGTTCATTGAAAAAATGTTTTTTTTATCCCAGATCAAAGCTTAAACAATGATTATTCAAATAAACCTAAAAATTTGCCTAGAAGAAAAATATCTTACTTGATTTTTCTGTTGTTTTTAAATCCTAAGGTAAGTTCTGTTTAAGCAGTTCCTGGATATTTTCTAGAAAAATAAAAGTAAACATAATTCATATCTGGAGGGATATTTCTGTTAAATGTGCTCAAATCTTCAACACCTTGGTCAACTTTGATCAAGTAGTAGTATATGATTAGGTTGTACCAAGGTATTTTTTAATAACAGAAAAAACACTTCCCTGTTTATCTGTAGACATTTTGCTTTTTGAATTTGCATCACAGATATGATTACTTGCCTGTAAGTTGAAATGAACATTTCTATCTTAACTGGCTTGAAAGGATGAAATTCAATGTTTAGGAGGTTTGTGTGTGTGTTTGATGATCGAACAAATTTGAAATTCAGGAAGTTATTTGTACTTTGTGGATTTATTTAGTTGTAGTGTTATGTATCACTTTTATATTTGTAAAAATGAAAAAAAGGCATTGTAATAAGAAATTCCATTCATAATTCTCTGCACCTCCAACTTTTTCACTGTTTCAATGAAGATGCATTCCCTTATCATCTGCTCCTACTACTAAAATAAAGTTGTGTTACCAACAAGAGACCCAGTATACCTGCAACATTTCTTAGGGTTGGACCCAGTCCAGTGTGGTCCCCATGAAGAACTAAATGCTCAATTTTAACTGAAACCTGAATTTGTTGTTGCTTTCATTTCTTGTTTATTTCTTCTTGCAATTTTGTTTATTCTTTTCAAATCCACTGTTATAATAGCTAACTTAATAGGTTATGTCCCAAGCCATGTCTTTTATATGATTGCGATAAGAAGTAGAATTATGAGAAGTGAAATTCCTTGGTTTCACTTTCATAAGACTGCAATAACTTCATTGAACTATATTGCCATTTGTGGGTTATGCAGAAGCATTCACCAAACTGATCCAATTCCCGGATGACCAGAGTCTTTCTCTAATGATATGAAAAATGATGGTAGACTAGCCTTAGAAATCCCGAGAGAACATTATCTCTCAAAAGGAAAGCTGAGGGTTCTATCTCTCTACATAGAATTAACCTCCTTGAGGAAATCAATGAAGTCATCTTGGGCTGAATACAAGCTGGAAACAGCAGGTGATATGATCAGTGATAGCTTATGAATAGCTATGGTTTTAAAAGGACTCCCTTTAGGATTTAGACTATTCACTATGCCCATTACCGAAAAAGATGAAGCCCTGAGTTTTAATGAGATTAAGGTTGCCCTCAAAAGCTTTCAAGTGGCAAAAAAAAATACGCCGAAGGATATAAAAAGAAAAAATTCACCACTAAGAGGACAGTGTTATGGTAATGAATTCGAAATGGAAACCAGTTAAGGACTCAAAATCAAAAGACAGCAGGAATGAAAGAAGAGCAAGCAGTTATCTGCTTTACATTTGGAAAACTAGGTCACAAGGCTACAGATTGGTGATTCAAAAATAAGAAAAGAAGCTTGGTGTGAGGTATGCAAGAAACACACTCATAACATGGACTAGTGTAAGAAACAAAAAGACTCAATGAAAAATATTGTCAATTTTGAAGATGAATATTCTTGCTTATTTTCTGTAGGCTATGAAACTGATTTATTGGATACTACTATGCATTGCGTAAAAGATATATCAGTTGATTGTAGTGCGACTGAGCATGTTGTAACAGACAAATAAATCAAATTTGTGGGCAGTGTTGATGACACATTTTCTCTGTCCAAGCTGCTACTTATCGGGGTAATTCTATTAAATTTAAGAAGCGCTGATTTTAATACAGAGAAAAATATATATCTCAAATAGTATGATTTCTTTTAAAAGTGTATCTCATAATTTCAAGGATAGCATTGATGATAGTATGAAATACACGATGGATTATTATTAACATTATTATTATTATTCATTTAGCAGAAGAAAAAGAAAATCAAAACTGATTAAGGTAAAGGAACTATCCTTTGATATTGATATAAAGAAGACTAATGTAGTCATTCCATTCCAAAGGAGGGAAAAAGTTTGATAGACTTCTTGGTGAAGTTGCGGTTGAAAAAATCTTTGTCGAGGCCGATATATACTGTATGATTTGTCAAAATTTGCATTTTTCCATTATTTTTATGTATCATCGTTTCATATATTCAATGTTGAGATGAATGTCATTAATGATTCATTTGTTACTAATTCAACAGAAATTAGAGGTAGAATACCTATGTTGTAAGAACATGGTCAAAGAAAAAATCTGGATGACAACCCATCAAATTACTGAAATGATTTGCTAAATAATGTGAAAGTAATATTCTGAAATTATGTTGTTAATGACCACACCTAAAATAACATGATTTTACTAGTGACTGAGCCTGATTTTGGAAGAAAGAAGCTTATTGCAAATATTTTACATTCAATTGAATTCAATTGATAGAGAATTATATGAAGAATCTTGAAAGGAAACATTTTATTTGTAGAACTAATAGAGTTTTCTTTACATGCATTTGAGAGGGCACATTGATGTTGGAATCCAAGAATAACAGACTTTGTCCGAGGATATTACCCACTATATGTTTGAGTTGGGATATAGATATGTGATTGAAGAACAACCTAAAGGTTTTATACTTGGTGACAAAATGTACCTGACATATTCATCAAACCTGTGACTAAAACTAGACAGAAAAGTTTTTCAACATATGTACTCAATCTAAGTTGATTATTTAAGTAAATGATTCTTCACTATAAGTTCGAGTGGGAGTGTTAATGTAGAAACTTGTAGCTTGTCGTTTTATTCTGTTGAAATTCTATGTATCAGTTTTAGATTTGTATGTAAAAATTGCATTGTCTCTAACAATGAGAAATTCCATTTAGAATTCTCTGCCCTTTCATCATTTTCAGTTTCTATTATGGTGAGTTCCCTTATCAACTTCTATTACCGCTATATATGAATAAAGTAGTGTTACCTACAAAACACTGCCATATTTCTTAGGATCGCACCCAGTCCAGTGTAGTCCTATAAGAAGTCGATGCCCAATTTAAACTGAAACATGAATGTCTCATAGTTGTTTTGTTTAGTCTTCCCAAATCTGCTGCCGTAATTGCTCACTGAACAAGGAACTCTCCCAACTCAGTAGTTTTCAGATGGCATGATGGTCTCATGCAGTGGTTTAAAATCATTGAAGACTAGAGGACCCCTTCTATGAAGCAAATATTCTGATGGAACCCTATTTTTAGCATTTAGGTTTTACCCAGTAATTGATGAACTGCAATAATAAGCTGTGCAATGAATAGCAGTTTTGCAATGTATGTTCTTTACTGAAAATATTCTTATGCATAAAACAAAACAAATGATGTAGTCATTAATTTGATAGGGCTTCTCGGTATACAACATCAGTGCTTTTACCATTATTATTTCTTTTTTTTTTTTTTTTTTTTTAAATTTATTCCAGAGAGACTTTGTCAAAATGTTTTTGAAGGTTGCTCAATGTTTTACAAACCAAACAGAAAAAATGCTTTTTAGCCATTTGAGTTCTTTAGCTAAGGAAAAAAGCCAAAATTGACTCCTGGTGACCTCTAATAACCTTGGAGATCGGCACCACCTATGCTAACATATTTTTCTGCCGAAATAATCCCTACATACTAATTTACCTCCAAAAATGTAATTGTTTGGCTGTGATACAGATCATATACACCACAACTGCCCTACCATTTGTAAGGTCAAAAACATTACTGTATTTCAATGCAAACTCAATATTTCACTCCATTTTTCCTGAAAATTGCTTCCATTGGCTAGAAATAGTATGTCATGTGCTTTTATGACCTCTGAGATCAACCTCCCATAGTTTATGTCACAACTAGATGTCTTGTGAGTCTTCATGCCCAAAAGTAGGTCAGTGGGCCGTGTGGTTTTTGTGTGATGGTGGCATGGACATACAAACAGAAGCTTTCAATATCAGTATAGGTATATGATCTGCTCTGATTACTCACTATTGTAGACCGACAGTCCAAGTATTCATGATGAAAAATGACTAAAATTAAGATGAAAGCAATACTAATCAAAAATTGGTCATAGATGACAATGCTCTGTCTATTCAAAAATAAATTGGGATGTTATCATTACTACTGATACGACTAGTGTACATGAAAACTATGATAAATATTGAATGATCAGGGAAAAAATGAAGAATTAGTTCAAGGATTAGATTTCATTTTCTCCCAACAGTTAGGACTCTGATAGCTCAATTGGTAATGGAGTCGCTATACATATGCAGGCTTTCCGGGGTAAAGGGGATGTGAATTTGAGTTTCACTTATAGATTATCCTTCATTTTCAATCTGTTTACTCATTGCCATAGACTGATGGTTTGAGTATTAGTAAAATTACTAAAATGAAAAAAATACTAGTCAAAAAGTAATAATGATTGAATTTCAGACTGCCTTATCAGTGTATAAAAATGTATATTCAAGAAAATGATCTAAAAATGAAAACTCAAAAATGACAAGGACAAGAATTTTAAAGACCTTGAATCCTTAACCAAATGCTATGCTGATTGGGGCTTGATCATTCCTTGTACCTTGCCTAGATAGGCATTGAAACTAAAAGCTTGTGTGGATCTCATGTGTCCAGATAAGCCGAGAATGAAGATGGATGCAGAGATGGAGTTTCATATACTGATTACTCTCTTGAAAAAGATCATTTGTAACTGCGATGTATTAAACAGGGGCTTGAAGATCTTCTTAGACTGCTGCCTGGTGTTTGGATTTGTACTTCACTAGAAGAAATTGTCAATGGCATTTACCATTGAACACCTGGTGTACATCTACTCTTTTCCTTCTGAATGATAGACTTGGCAATGTCAAATACTGCATGAGGTCAGAGTAGGAGAGATCACTGATCTCTGACACCAGTCTGGTCATCTTGCACTCTACCCTCTCCAGAACCTGCTGATCTGTGACCTGAAACCTCTTTTGCTTTGGGTATTCAAGTAAAAGCATGAAATAGTACTCATGGCTGGTGGGATAAATTTTGTTTTAACTGAAGAAAATACTCACAAACCTTTCATATTAGTTTTTTTTTTTTTTTTTTTTTTTAGCAATTGCAGTGATATTTTTTTCTGAATTATATCTAAATATTAGTAGAATGCCCAGCATTGCTAAGGCTGAAAAGTAGTTTTAAATGGTTCAGAATTATTGGTTATGAAGGAAAAGTTCTCATTCATGTCAGAAATGGAATGGTTTTCCAGTATATCTATGCACTTCGCTGCAGAGATACACCTAATATAAATTGTATATTTACTAATTGTGTAAATGAACACTAGTTAATTAATGCATATTAGTTAACAATGCAGGATTCAGTGAAAGTGAAAAGTTTCAATTCTTTTAAAGTTTGTTGGGTTTTTTTTTTGTTTTGTTTTTTAAAAATATTTAATCATCTTGTAAATCTTGTGATCTTTTAAAATCTTTTTCAAAATGAGTGGAAACCAGAGTTTTGAGAGGTAAACCACCCATGGAAGTACGATCATTCTTTAAACAGATGGAAATTAGAGTTCTCAGTACCTGGAGTAATATCTGCAATAATACAGAAAATATATTGAGATAAAAAAACATGATTGATTTATATGATTTGTACTCACTTGGAATTATGTTGCAATGAGCCCCAGCTTATACAGTATTAGATCTATACCTAGCTGACCTTTTTGAACTCTGAACAGTCATGTTAGCACCTCATGATACAATGTTTTTGTTTTTTCTAGTTGGGGTATAAATGAAAAGATTTGTGGGATGTCCTTGAGCATACTATATGAAATTGTCTTTGAACAAAGCAAGATTTCTCAAGATGCAATCCAGCAACTGTAAATGTTTGCCTCTGTGATTTATTAGCACTAAGGCATACTGGAAACTGGAGTCTCCAAAATCAAAAAAGGCACATATGTTTGAGTGGAATTCAAGGTATAATTACATCCCCTCCTTTGGTGCACCTAGTCAGAATCGTAGCCTCAATGACATGTTGGATAAGCTTCTTGACCATCAATTTTGTGCCATTGCATTGCAGTGGCTGATCCATATAACACAGCAGCATTATTCGGAAACCTTCTTTTAGCTCCAATCTATGTGGCAAGAGACCTGAAGGTTCTAAAGAATTTGAAATTTCTGTAAGATAATGAACTACTTCTATATGATCTATTACAGTAGGATGGTGTACATGTTTGGCAAACTGATCTCCAAAACAATGGTCCCATTTTTGTATTCAGTTTGATGTTTGTAACATTGTTCCAAAGCAATGAGGAATTGAGTCAAGCATGAGTTTCATTTGCTTTTGGTCCTTTCAGGATCACTAGCGGGGTCAGATGTAAGTTATCTTATAACACCACTGCCACTTCTCCCATTTGAGTTCTATTGTCCTTACAATGTCTTTAGGGCCTCTAGAGTTCTCTTGAATACAATTGTGTATTAAACTCAGACAAACATCTGGTATCTCTTGAGAACTTTTCCAGTTTCCAAATTCTTGAAAATGTTGTGAACAGGTGCATCGTTTGTGCTGTTGAATGACTTTGGAAAGCAATAGACTTATCAAGAATGTCTTTCCAGTTCCACTGTGAGCATCAAGGAAGTGAATTCCACCTTATTGTTGCTGATCCCTAACTAAAATTGCAAAATACCTTGCTCTCTGATGTATACTGTCTCTCTCAAAATTTTTCTTGATAGATTGTTGACTAAAGTGTGGTTAGGATGAGGGAGGCCATGTTATTGAATTTTTTGTCCGTTCATGTTTTTGAACTTGTTCTCAATTCTGATGAGGGCTGCATTGGAGATTTCATCACCCTATTTCCATGTCAGGGTCCATCTGTTGAGCTTGAGGCTTGAAATCTTTGGCAAGGTCATCTCTTTTTGAAACAAAGCTGAAGCAGATTGGATGTTTATAGCATTTTAGAGGCATAGCAAAAATAACTCTAAGACTCTTGGCTTCTTGTGATATAGAAGTTTGTAATAATATTGCTTCCCACTGGACATCATTCTCCAGCAATCCAAGTCTAAAGTATAAATTTCTGTAGATTGTGCAAACTTAGCCTTTGACTTTTCAAAGGTCTTGACCTGGCACTTCATAGAAAAGCAGTCACAGACTGAAGCATTCATGTTGACTTGAATTGTACAGTATAGACTCTTCCAATGGCACCATCAAACCTTATGTCTAGTTGACCTTTAACAAAGACACTTAATTTCATCTTCATTGTTGCTCTATGTATAGTAGGATGGAACCTGATAGTAGAGGAATGTTTTGAAAAGAGATCATGCTGGCAATCCTCAAAAAAGACTATAAGTGCTGTTCTGCGGTTCATTAAATTTTTATTTACAATCCTGAAAGTTGGCCGATAGCGTTCTCTCCCTTGTACTTCCAGGCACATATAGAAGGAGTGGAAGGAAACTGGATGGTGGTGATTTTAGTGTCATTTTTCATAATGGCAGATTTGTACTGTGCCCTAGTCAGAGATATTTTCATCAAATATGGGCATATTGCATATTGTTTCAAAACTTTGTGACTCCTTTTGTAACCTATTGCCCACCCTTCCTCAAAATCTTGTTTGAATTCATTGGGAACTGCTGGAGATATTGTGAGGACAGTCAGACAGAAAGAAGAGAATCAAAGTTTCAGAGCGTTGTATTTAGTCCTGAGTGTGCATGAGTTCTTCCCCTATATAAAAGCTATTAGTTCACTTTTGCAATAAATGTTTGGCATTTGTTTGTAAATAGCTTGAAATGACTTGCTCTGGGGCATACACCAGCTGCATACACCAGTCTAGCTGTGAGAAAAGTTTTGTTGGAATTTTGAGAGCCAGAAATTTTGTTTGTTTTGACATTTTCTATTATCAATTGTAAATTTTTAAAAAATGATCACCTGGTCTGAGCAATGGCCATTTCTGAGAAATGTCCACGATCTTGAATTTCCTTGGAAATAATTTTTTTTCAAAATCAATATAATTGTAACATTAGAGTTTGTCATTTTCTGTGTTTTCCCCATTTTATTACCTCAGCCAATGAAGTTGGAGATGTATACACGTCTGTCTGTCTTTCCATCTTTCCTTGAGTATTTTGTTCTATCGCTCTGACCCTAGAATGCTTTCCACTGAAGTGTTCGCATGTCTGCATCAAACATTCGACTGACAGCCCCAAATTTCAATTACCTCCTCCATAGCCCTTCCACAAAGTTTGATTGAAATTCATTGAGAACTTTTGGAGATATCGTGTGGGCAGTCATAAGCATATACATGAATGTAAGAAAAGATTAATGATTCCTGGAACTGCCTTGAAGTTTAACCAAATCTTCCATACTCCAGTGCCTACCCTTCCACTAAATTTTATTGAAATTCAATGAGTGTTTTTGGAGTAGCTGGAAGGAAAGACAGACGGAATGACCTGATGCATAAACCTCTCCAACTTCGTTGGCAGAGGTAATAAAACAGCATTTTTTATGTTTCTGTTAAACTCAACATACAGGAAAACGTATGAAATGAAATGAAATGCCACATCCTAATATTATAACCCAATTTTTAAATTTCTAAATTTTGAAAAAAAGATTTTTCAGAAAATTCAAAATGGCGGTCATTTCTCGGAAATGACCTCTACTAAGACTACAGGACCATTAAAAAAAATTACTATTGATAGTAGAAACTGTATAAACAAATCCAGGCTCTCAAAATTCCAGCAGAATTTTTTACCACAATGTATTTGATAGAAAATCCCTTTTTGTCTAATGTAATGGTGTAACCGCCATTATGAAAAATGTGCCCCATTTTTTTTTTGTTTTTTTTTTGCAACTGATCTGGAATGTCAACCCAATTTATTTTGACTTGCCTACAGAACCCTATTACAGCATCTCTGTCGAGATTTAAACCAAGGATAAGTGATACAAATTCAAGTCTCGCCGGGGCGTATTCTTTCTTGATTAATACAACTAAAAAATTAATGGTACCCTAATCGTTATTAGTTTAAAAAAAAAAAAATTTCTTATTTTATTCATTCTTTTTTTTCTAATCAAAATTACTTGTTAAATTGGGGCGTACTCGGTGAGCATACCTCTACCAACGCCACTATCGGTGGGTAATTGTACATGGATCCGCTCCAAGAGTTAATCACTTCTTCTGTAGACTATTGTACACGCTTCCTCGGGATTTCGGTGAAATTCATTGTGAGCTTTTGGAGTTATCGTGGACAGACATGAACTTCTGGCGATATTATGTGGTATGGACATATAACTACGACGTAGGGGGGATATTTTGCATGGATCAGCCCAAAAAATTAATTACGTCTTCGTAGCGTATCGTCCACGCTTCCACAAAGTTTCATTGACATTAATTGAGAACTTTTGGAGATATCGTGTAGACAGATATGAGCGTATAAATCTATGAAAAAAACGGGAAAATATCTCTTAGTCAGGAGAAATTCCTGAATCCCCCTCCCCCCCAAATTTAACCAACTTTCCCTTGGTCTATTGCCACAAAATTTCGTTGAAATTCATTGAGTACTTTTAGAATCATCCTGTGGACAGACAGTTGAAAGACAGGGGAAGATGCAACCCAATACATATGTACCTCTCAGATTTAGTTGCCAGAGATAAAAAGAATTAATGTTCTACGACCTGAAAACTTTGTAATCAATGCTACCTTTTGCCGCTTGCCTAAGAACTGAAATTGGATAAGACAATCTATTTCATAAATTGGCGGAAAGTCTATGTCCCTTATTTCACTTTCTCATTTTTTATTTTATTTTGAGGTATGAGAAGAAAAGACCAGTAAAGTACACGGTTCATCGATGATTTCAATAAGCAATTCTGAAATTGCTCGTGCAAAAAAATCTTTGCTCAAACAACAAAATCAAAACAGTATGAATACTAGTTTAAACTTACTGAGGTAAGTAAGATATATTTTTTCAATATCAAAAAACTTTAATCAAAAATCGAAAATGTTTATACTTCAAATTACAAACATTTGTACCGGGTTAAGAAAAAGCAAAAAATATATTCTATAGAAAACATAATTCATTGGAAGTAGCATCTTCTATAAGTGGTGAATATACATTGGCACTGAAGAAATTTATTTGAAAAGTGCATGTTTAAAACTAAACTAATGCTGTTTTCATTCTCTCAAGTATTGAATGAATTTGATAATGGGATTCGTGCTCCGGTTAATTTAGAATTGCTGAGGAATATTTTGGGAGTAAGTTAAATTTAGCATAAGGGTTTACATTTCTCCATAGTTCTAATTTTTTCTTTTTAACATCTAAGGAAGATTTTGATTAGCGCTCTTTAAACTTTTCACTTCATCGTTCGAGCGCCAAGCGAATTTATATTTCTGCCTAGGCGCCTTTTCTCCTGTAGCGATGAATTTTTTAAAAATAAATTACGTGCTGGTTTAAAGATCCTAGATTAATAATCAAATTTGATTGTCTGATTTGAATATTCCTGTCTTTGTTTCAACCTCATCTTCATCTTTACTATTCAAATTTATGACATCTTCTAATTAGGAGATTATAGGCCTACCGCCAATCCAATAGAGATTGTGTCTGTCAATGACTGATAGTTATTGTTATTTTCAATAAATACGCTCGGTTTTGCACAGTTCTTCAGCGGAAATATGTTCCTTTGAAAAACTAAAAGAAAAAACAAACTAGTCCAATCTGAACGAAAAAGTTTGATCATTTGAACCTTACCAAATTCAATAATGAAAGGTTATTATTGACTCCCACCTATTACACTCTCTTTTGGTCTTTGCCTTGCAGTTATTTTTCCATTTTGGTACAACTTGGCAAAGGTTTCCCGAATGGACGCCTCGTGACCTCTCACCGATATGCGCTCTGTCTAAAATTTATGAAGTGAAGCAATAGCAATATAATTTATGTATTCTCTCATTTCTTTTTATTCGTGCATCATTTTCAACATCAGGTGTGCGCAGATCTTTACACTTACCCCCCCCCCCCGCTACGTGACATTAGTAGAATTTCAATCGGGACTATCTTAGCTAAATTGTGTCTTTACTTGAACTTCTTATTAACTTTAATTTTTACTCATATTTGTACTTTTACTCGTTATCATGATGCCTTTGCGTTTTTCGCACTTGAAGGTTCTTTTTCAATAAGACATATATGTTGTATATTGGTTGATGGCTACTTTTAGTGATCAGGATCACTAGTTGAACGTTCTTTACAGAAACTACTACGTAGTGCTATTTTATTGAGTAAGTACCAGAATAAAAAGATGCAGAAATCGTCACCGTTTGTGTTTTTTCACCTAGAACAGATTTTTTTAAAACAAACAAAATTACATATAAATTTCTTCATTCTGTGGTCCAAATGAGATCTGAACATTCTCATAGACGAGGGGAAATACGGTTATTCAATTCGCCTACTTTACACGTTCAAATATAAGTCGCTTTGGCAGGTATTAGTTCAATTCTCACTACTTGGTCAGAGAAATACTTCTATTATTCAAAAATTATCCGAAATTGATAGTAATATGTCAATAATTCAGAGATAACTATTTTGTTGTCTAAAATACGTTTAAGATGACTCAAATTGAGCTTTTTACAAAACTTTCTTGGCGATCAACTGTTTGGGCATTAACTGGCCGTTGATGTTTGAATAGTCTTTCAGTAACTTGACTCTCTTGCTTTAATCTGTCTAGTTTCCGAATCAGGATTTTTATCAGCCTCAAAATATATATTACCAACTTAAATTGGCATGATTTCTCTATCACAGCCCCCGAGTGGTTAACAAGGGAGATAACTCTCAAAATAATACCAAAGGCAGATAAATGCTCAATTTTCAAAAAGAGAGATGCTCACTTTTCATGAATTATTATAAAAATAATGAAAGAAAAATCGGAAATATTAATTATGAAAGTACAGATTGGAAGTTGCAATTTTGCCAAATAATAAAAGAAATTATTTCTTTCATACAACAAAAAAAAATGAAAGAAAAATTAGGTGGTAAATTTCAAAGAATTCACACAATAATCGGAAGTTCCGATTACTTAAAAAGATGAAAAATCATTTCACACCATAAAGAATGGAGAAATTGATTATCATAGTTAATATTTTGGCCGATTTTTCTTTCATTATTTTTTATTATAATTCACGAAAGTTAAGCATCTTCCGTTTTGAAAAGTGAGCATTCATCTCCTTGTCTTCCTTGTTAACAACTTGGGTGCGAAAGTGAAAAGGCGCCTTTTAATTTGTGTATACTGAGGATTCTGTTCAAGCTGAACGTTATGGAACCGCGTATTTTTATGCTTATAAATGGTGGTTGCTTTTAAACGGGTGTGCATAAAAAAATTCATAAATAAGGCTGATTTTATTCTTGCACAATTGGTCTTACTAAGAGGCTATTTCTTGTAGCCGATGTTCCATTTAACCAGAATCCGTAACATATGGTAAAAAGACCCTCAAGGGAAAAAAAGGAAAAGGGCCATGTTTGATATTTCTTGCTTCAAACTGCAGAAACATTGTGTGCACAGGCTTTTCATGGCGAGAATTTATTTCAATGTGATTATTGTAAAAGCAAAAACGAAAAACAAAAAACCGTCAAATTATCCTAATAGAAGGCTTTCTTTAAGGGAATCTTTGCCCTAATCCCATTAAGGTGGGCTCTTTATTGCAGCCGTTAGTGCAGTGGGGGTTCTTAGCGAAAAACAAATAAGATGTATCAAAATTGGAGACTTTTATGCAGATTTTGTAATCAGCCTTTTCCGAGTTGGCACACTGTATGGAAGGTGGTTACGATGGTAAAGTTTCACACTTTCGCTCTCTCGATCTTAAAAACGGTGCTCAAAAAATAATTTTAACATTCAATATTTCCGAAACGATAACAATATAGTAATCTATTTATTTGCTTTTGTTTTTCTTTCATTAATTCTCTAATTTCTTCGCCGTTTTTTTTTCTCCACATCGAGTGAGAGGTGTGGAAACTTCACAATTCACATTTGGAATCACCTTCCCTATTGTGCCTCCGAGTTTCCGAAAACAGTGAAGATTTTTAGGTGTCCATTAACTTGAACATAGCACTGAATACCACTTTTAAGGTCCTTACTTGGGCTCTATGTACGGAAAGTCTCAATTGAAAGTCAGCTGACGTCATGTAGATATACGATCTGATGGAAATCTATCAAGCTTGAAAAAACAATCTAATTTATTCAAAGCAAAGCAATATAATTTATGTATTTATTTCTGGGACTGAAAAAAACATTAGCTATAAAAAAAAAATGGTGGTCAAGATTCATTAAATCGAAAATAACGAGATCACTATAAAATCATTTTTTTTTATGCAGAATGAACTGCTCTAACAGAATATGACTTTACTTCGAGAAAAAAAATGAGATTTTTTTTTCTATAAGCTAGTGGGGTGGCCCAAAAGTGGACGATTGGTTTATTAAGTACTTTGATACAGAACTGAACGCTGACTTGGTGTCCCCCTTTGCGACACACACGTTCATTTTAACTGCAAAAAATCATCCGAACTGGACCCTCATTTTCTGGTCGCAAAAATGGCTGCCATTTTACATATCCGCTTTCGCAATTGAACACATACAGGTATACCTTGTGTGCTTATTTCGTTCCAAAATCTTTCCCTAAGTTCAAAACTGCACTGTTCAATATTTTTCGCTGCGGCAATTTTTCACTCCAGTCACGCAACTGAAGTACGTATTTTCTAAAGGTCAGATTTTTTTTGTGGGGTCGCTCGTGACCCCTCTTCCCCAAATATAAAATTGTGCCCACACTCAAACTTTTATAAATTTAACAAGTAGCGATCAGAAAGTCGGGGTTCAGTTTACTGGATATTTATATCGAATATTGAACGTCGAGTGTAGCAAATGAAGACACAAAGTCAAGGTCTAGTTTTACACGATGCATACGTGTTTTAAATCAATCATCCACCTTAGTACCAGTTCACCCGTTTTGCCTGAAAAAAAGTTAACCATTTCTCGTTGGATAACGAACGAAAAAAAAAACAACAATATAATTTATTTTAATTATAAATGAAATGAAATGAAATCCTTTTTATTCCTTCAAATTTATGATATTAATTGTGCTATTGAGGACATAATTATAAAATTTAATTCTAAATTTCGTACGAATCCAAGGTACCAAATTAAACGATAAAACGTTTATTCAATTGAATTTACAAAATAATGTACTAATTGAATAATACGAATTCTGTAAATATTCGTAACTAATGTTATCCGTTTGACTGTCTTCGAAACTTGCAGTAATCCGTGCTACACTGTTGTCCTTTTAACTTGATACCTTTTAACCGGCCACCGAAGGGGGCAACTTTTGTTGAAGTTGAACGGAATTAGCTTCATAGCTAATGTTTTCTCGGTCCTAGAAAAACAAAGAAAACATTGCTTGTTTTCCTTTCACGAATTCTCTTGTTTCTTTTAATTTGTGCACCGTTCTTAACATTGGGTGTGCGAAAGTGTGAAACTTTCACATTCAAAGGAGGTGTCCCGATTGGAATTCTATGTTGCACCCTTATTTATAAGTGGTTTAATCTTTAATTGTATAATGCGTCGGTATAGTGTTTAGTTTGGCACCTACAACAATAGGTGGACAATCCAGTGGCTGTAAAGTGGTAACGTTTCCTCTTTGAGCCGCCATCATTAGTAATCTTATGAAAATGATATTGTTGACAAGAGCTGAATAATGGATAGAGTTAAGAGTATTGCTAACAATTAGAATAAAAATGTCGGAAAGTTTTCATCTCCACAGAGATGTAAAGAAGCTCTGAGACTTGATAGGAAATCGACTGTCTCTTCGAAAGCATGTAGCTGAAAATGGCTAGATCTTTTTAGAAAGGCTATTTGAGAGATTTAATTGACAGTTTATTGTAGATTCAATTTCTTCTTTTATTAAAGTTAAATATGTATTTTAAAAGTGACTAATAAAATTATCAATGTGTCACATTTATAATGCCCATGTATGATTTCTTTCAACTTATTTGATTTCAACAACGGTAAGAAAAAATCTAGCCACTTTTAGCCCTTTAAAATTGTACATTATAAAAATGGTCCATGTCTAAATGGCTACATGATGCGTCTTTACAAAGGTAGCCTTCAAAAACTATCAAACATCTTTTTGGGATATTGGTTTCTTAAATTATACTCTATTTATCTGTGTCATAAATCTGTTCCGAAGTGTACGAAACATAGAGTTAGGGGCATGTTTTTATTTTCTAGCTTGAAACCCTATGTCTATTAGATGAAATCATTCTATTTTCTAAAAAGATGTAACCGATTACAAGTTTAGGTTTTTATTTTTCCTTTCTTTGTAGACTACGCTTATGCATATTTTGTATCATTTTTTTGATTCCTGCCCCCAAATTTGAATCCACAAAATATTCGGGGTTGCATGTTACCTTTGCACGGGTCACTAACTCTAGTCCACAAGGCCCTGTCGAGCAATTGCGCAATTCAAGAGATATCCATTTCAAAAATTGTACTTGGCGGTTAAAATGGCTCGTTCACCGCTCCAGTTAGGATGTGAATTTTGCGTAGGTAATTTCTCTAAAGGATTTATTCAAAAGTCAAAAATGGTAAGCGCACGGCATATTAGATTGGAAGAAAGAAATAAAAGAAAACCAACTACAATAAGGTAAGTTTCAGGGAGAATTTGAAAAACGGCGAAAGCGCGCTTTTGAAATGTCTTCGTTACTCGATGGAAAATGTTACTGTCACTTAAAGTTCAGTTTTATCTGTGCGTTTTCATTCAGAATTTGAGGAATAAATTCGTTTTCAAAATAGTTTTAAAAAAAAAGCATAATTAAAAGGAATCAAAACTAAGTTAATTAGGATGTTGCGAAAATTGCAGTAAATTAAGACAATACTTACTCATAGGAAGTATAGCAAGAAAATAAAATAGTCTTAAAGAAAAGTCATTGTATGCTAGAAACTATTTTATGAAATCGTTATATGAAAAGAAAACAAGGTTATCAATAATATGAAATTAAAGTTTTTTTTCGATTATGCAAGTCAGTCATGGCATGGATTCCAAAAGCAATTTTTATACCGACAAATTTTAAGTTTAAAGAATTTATCATGAATCATAAAAGCGATAATTACTAATGACACTTACTTTTATGGCAAAAAAAAAAGGTTAGGGTATAATTTTCAAGATTTTTTCATTGATGCGTTTTTTGGTCTGATGCACGAGTATGCATAAAATGGTAAACCGGCTCGGTGACTGACTTGAACAATCAAAAACTTTTAAAAGGTTTTTTAATTTAAAAATAAAAAAAATGCTTGCTTAGCCATGTCCTAAAACTGTTTTAACAAACGAAGATGTGTTATCTATTTTTTATAGAGTTCATATTTCCTCTGTGAGAGTAAGGTCTTATTTTCCCAAATTGTTTTTGGTCTATTCTCGGTGAAATTGAATCGAAAAAGATGTTTCTTGCCTTGTATGTTAACAATGTTTCTTCTCGTCATTGACTGATTTTTAATGATTAAAAAAAGAACTTCATCGAATTTTTGAACGATCGAGCAAATGGTTGAGTCATGCTCACTTCATTTATGCTCAAATTGGCTTTTATGTCAATAGCTAATTTGGTTAGGATTTGGACTTGTTAAGAGGTGTGTTTTTGTGGTAAAATGTATGTTTCTTATGAATTTATATTAAAACTGATATGACTTTCATATAGTGTGAAAAGGTGAAGTGTTAACTATTTAACTAAGTTGTGCATTTTGTAGGAAAATGTATTTTTCTTGTGTATGTTGAGGTTTTGAATGAATATGACCTTTTATTTATTTGGAGAATTCTTCATTTTTTAAAATTAAGTTTTAACGGTTTAGTGAAGTGCTCTTGTAGGAAAATGTATTTTTCTTGTGTATTTTGATGGAATATAACCTTAATTTCTTCGTTGTTTTCCCGCCAATTTTTATGACTTATTTTCATGTTGAATTAACTGTTAATTGTTTTCCCGCCAATTCGAAACATTACGTGCATGAAGTGTTCACTTTGTCGCTAATAAAATGCACAATGGGTGTCTCTCCAACCATTACCGCTCAAATTAACTACATCATCACCTAGTTCCCACATCTGTATTCTTTTGTCAGACCAAACTAAGCTTATTTCTATTGATATTCGGACCATCGGCCATTGCACTCAGTTATCGAACACCAAAAAACTGTGTATACTCAATACCGTGCAGTGGGCACGATTACACAGGTGAAACATGTCGCCCCTTGAAGGTTCGGGTGGATGAACACCGAAAAGCGGTGAGTAAAGGGGAAACCAACAAATCGGGTATAGCTGACCGTTTATGGAAAGAAAAGGGAGACCATCTACCCCCTCTGGAACAAGGTTGAGATAATTGATCAGGAAGAACATTGAAAAATTCGAAAATTGAAAGAGTCGGCCCATATGCTAGGCAAGCAAAACTGCCTCAATAATCCTAGCATTGAAATGGATACCATATGGGAACCTCTGAAAATAAAAGACAGAAAACAATAACATCAAAACTGTCACCTGAGGTTTAAGGCTCCTAAAAATTAGCACCTGTTGTCCACATGGACACATAGCAGTTACAGCATCAGACAAATTACTGTAAAGTAATCTGATGTTTCTAGGTTCGATCCTAGTGTGAGACAATATAACAATACTACTAATGCTAAGAGGGGAGTACGGGCGATATACTCCCGTCGGATAAATAAAGGGTTCGGTTCGTTACTTCCCCAAATCTACCAGATGATACCTAACGAAAGCCGTAGAGTGCAACGGCCGAAACGTTGTATGAAAAACAACCAAGATGAGGATGGTCCGAATATCAATAGAAATAATAATAATACCGAGATATACAAACTAAGCTTCGTAAATACTTATTAAAATACGCAATTTGAATGATTGTTATGCTGTCGTTTACACCGTTTTTATTTTATTTTAATAAAACTTTAGACATTCTTTTAGAATATGTCGCTAGCCGAACAAACATTGACGTAATCAAGTACGGAAGGGCGAAAATGTTTAAACGCGTCTTAATTTATAACGATGGGAAGCATACTAAAGAATTTTAAGCTAAATATCTGGGATGGGATTCATAAGCAAAAAAAAAAAAAAAAAAAACTGGCAGCAAGTTCTGGCGGTTACATTTTTTATGATTCAAATGTTGACGCAGTTTTTCTTTTATTTTCAACTTATTTTTTCCACAACTCTAACTAATTGACTGTTTTATGAAACTCGAGGAATCGCAGGTAGGATTCATCGAACAAATACTAAGATTAATTTTCATTATTACATATAGTGTTACAACAGATTCTAGCGGTAGGGAAAATGAAACAATCATTGATTTTGATTCGGACTGTATTCGAACTCTGTATTTGTAGGTGAGGTTTTAGCATTTTCTATCATTGCCCACTTGGTTTACTTCTGCTTTTCGTTCAAGTCTTTTCTACACTAACAAACTTAATATTCCTGAAAGAAGTGATTAATCAACACCGTTTTTTTCGTGTTTAAAAGAAAAATTGTTTTACTCAAAAATTTGTCAAGTTTTGCCATTCCGTTCGTACATCGTACATTTAAATATAGTGATTGTCAGCGATTAAGATTAATCTAAGCGTCTTTGGTACAATGGTGCTTATCCTTGGGTGGATCAATGTTCGTAACCTGACTCGTAGTTATTAGCTGATCTAGAATGCTCACTAATTTTCGATTTATGTGATTGCTATTCATCACTGAATTAAGTGCATTGGCAAAAAATGAGATTATGTTGAAAAAATCCTTGTGTAAAATAAATGCTTTTTTTTTCCATCATTATGTTGTGAATTGGTGAGAAAATATTTCAAGTGCTTTTTTCATCATTACGTGACTTGTTATTGTACTTACGTATTTGTATGATTTAACGGGTTTCTAGCAGAAGTGTCTTTCAATGAAACTTCCTCTGGAAAATCACATCTGATCATTCAGCTCATGATGAAGATAACAATTAAAATATTTGAATGTCTTACAATAGATGTAATGAAGTTTTTGATTGATTATCATTGACCAAAGTTTTTAACGAAAAAAAAAAAAAGTATATCGCTTTTAGCAGCATTCGCCATGTATATCATTTCAGGATATATGCAGTCTTAAATCCTTGATTGCTGCTTATATATTGTTTAGCTTATCTTTTCCTTCAAAAACTCAGAAACGATAGTCAATTGATGCGGAATTTCTCTGTATAAAGTGTTGCAAAATCTCTCACAAGGCCAAAGTTGTTTTGTAAGTGTGTGTGAATGACCCATAACCCGACTTCTCCGTGCACGTCTACTTGGTACCGACTTTTCCGCGCACGATCTCTTGGCGCAAGGATAACTGAGCAGACGATAACTGTTCGTCCCTGCACTAAAATGGGACCGACAAAAACAAACTGGAATTAATTGAAATACAAAAATTGAAGTTATTTTTGAGTTGAATCATTCTGTGAAATAATTTACTTCTATGTGGCACAATTCGATAATTTTTACTTCCCAAGAACAAACAAAACTATTTATTTACGGTGCTCGGGTGTGTTTTTCATCAACTTGGAAATCTTCAAAAGTTGGAATAGTAATTAATCTTCACAAAGTTATAGACAATTGATTTAACGAATTATTTATTTATTTATTATGTTCTCGTTTTTTTTTTTGTTTTTTTTTTTTGGTTAAACTTACGCTAACCTATGGCGGTGTTTAAGCAGTGTACGGAGGGCCAATAGTCACACGGAGGGTCCTATTTTTTCAGGTTTTATTAAAAAAAATATAATTAAATAATATAATCATTTGAAATTGAGGTAACAATGGAAAGCCTGTCTTTTGTTCTTTATTAAAACGTCAGTTTGGCGTGTCAGATGCACTGTTTCCATCGTACCTTGAATTTATGGTGTGTTATCTGATCATGAATAGAAGATATTTCATAAGCTAGAAAAAAAGCAAAGACATTTATGCAACAATGAAAAACGAGAAATTCATTTAACGCTCATAAGATTGTTGAATACTGTCTTGCATCCGGGTATGAACTTAAATATTAAGTATGTTTTTGTTTTTTGACATTTTTATTATAGATAAACTTCTTTGTAAATTTATTAACTTCATTAAAAAATTACATGATTTTTGTTCCGGTTCTTTTTTTGTCTATCAAAAAATGCAAAAAGAGGGTTGTAAACTGTGGATATTCAAAGGTCAGAATTATGTTAAACACCGTTTTGTGATCTCCTGTTTTCACTATGAGTCGAAATAAAGATTGGGTTTCATTCATTATTGCGTTAATTTTTTATGATCTTTTGTTCAATTATAACAAATTATGTTTTGACCCCGTGTCTGACTCTTTGGGGCTTTATAAGCTGTTCAAACACCACCAGGGTTTATGTATGTCAAACTGAAGATTACCAAACAAATAACTGAATGAATTATTCCAAATGACAACATGCAAAGAACACCCGAACATCGTAAATAAATATGTAGTTTTATAAATTTTCAAATCGAACAACACTGAAGTAAAATAATTCATTAAATAATTAAACGAAAAAAATAACTTTAATTTTTGTATATGAACAAATTGTTTCGAATTCCATAGTTTTGTTTTTGTCTGTCCTACTTGTGCTGAGATGCGCCCTGCGCTCGTGCGCGGAAAAGTCAGCGCTAAGAAGACGTGCGCTAAGTTGGTGAACTGGCCCCATCTTGTTAAAACTACATCCCTG
The DNA here is from genome assembly GCA_963457665.1 of Thysanoteuthis rhombus. Taxonomy (NCBI): domain Eukaryota; kingdom Metazoa; phylum Mollusca; class Cephalopoda; order Oegopsida; family Thysanoteuthidae; genus Thysanoteuthis; species Thysanoteuthis major. The sequence continues at coordinate 17,781,353 of OY735215.1, read as the reverse complement.
TTTTTTTCAGTTAAATAGCACTTTTTAGAAAAATTCAATTACTACTGCAAGAACTGGATTGATTTCCCCTGGAACTAGACATTCATTTTTTTTTCTGGTTTCTGAGCAAACAAACTGCGTAATTAAGGAGTCTTTGACTATTTATTATCTTCATATGCGAACAGGTATGCATCTAATTGGCAGCAAATGACGTACGTACGCATCCTACAAATTTGCTGCAACCCGCAATCATGAAAAAAAAAGAAAAAAAAGAGAAGTATTTCTACTGACATATTTTGAATTCAATGTCTTGAAATTAAAGCAAGAAATAGTTTGAATGAATAAGTTTTTCCGTGATAAAGTTATTTATTTTTTTTATAGTGGTCTGCGAAATATTTCATGTTATGCAGTGCGTCGTGTCAGTAGTTTCTTTTATTATGTACTCCTCAAGACTTAGTCAAAATTTTTTTTCTGGTAGGTCTTCAACTAAACCCTGCTGCTGAAGTCGCTCAACGGCTGTGGCTGTGCCCATGCTCAGACATTGTAATAATAGGGAAGCCAGACTGTCCTCTGTCTGCTGACATAAATTTGTCCTCCTTTTTGGGGAGTCTGACTAAAAAATTCATGTTGGCCCAGAAACCTCTATAAAAAAAAAAGGATAGAAAATGAAAACTATAACTGTCAACCCATTTTTATTCGGTAATTGCTACTGATGAGTTGCTGTGTACGAGTCACGTTGTCAACACGACCAATGTCTGTCTGTTATTTAGTCTACGGTGTCCTCCTTTTGGGGAAATGGCCATGCTATTTATTGTTGTCATTACGACAGGAATAGGCCCTTGGGGTTAACTTTATCAAGTGATAAAGTTTGAAATATGGTGGAGAGTATGACCCCACATTATAGTTACATTGTAAACAGAACCCTCTCCTTTTTAACCTTTTTAAACATTTTTTCGCAACTGAAATAATTCCCTTTTCTGGTTGAATATCTATCTTTAAACCATATGTCTTGTCTGAAACAGTATTAATTCTAAAAAATGAAAGATTTCTGAAAAAAAACTCACAACGGAAGTAATCAGATACTTCAGAGCCGTAGTTTCGTGCGACGAACAAAAAGTAAAGGTTCAATCTTGCATTAGCATTATATTTTGTCATGTCCGGTTAATAAAACCCAACTCTAAAACCTTTTTTCTTCTCTTTTTATAAACCGACACTTTTCCAAAGGTAACGGAAGTCTTATTAATTGATGGATTGCACATAAAAAAACTTGATAGTGTTTTTGACTTGGACTGAAATTACGAATTTCAACCAATTGTTTTGTATTTGTGTGCCGTTTTTAACATCGAGTGAACAACGGTGTTTTACTGAAATTCATGTGTAGGCCAACTTTTTGCTTTTTTCATTTAGTCCATCTAGCATTAGTTGGAGGTCGTGTAGGTTCTCAGCGAAATGGACGATGTCGTCTGCAAATCTGACGTCGCTCAGATATTCGCCGTCTATTTTGATTCCTCGGTCAGGGTTTCGGAAGATCACCTCGAGGCAGGTTGTGAAGAGTTTGGATGAGCTGGAATCACCTTGCCTTACTCCTTTTTGGAGTTGGAAGTGTTAGAATCTTCATGTAGCCTGATGAAGGAGTTGCCATGGTTGTATATATGTTGCAGTATTTTGACGTATACAGGGTTTACACCTTGTAGGATGATGGCCTTCATGACCATGGGAATTTCTAGAGAGTCAAATGCTTTCTTGAAGTCTATAAATGCTACAGCGAGTGGCATTTTGTATTCTGCTGCTTTTTCTTTCATCTGACTTATTGAATGGAGAATGGAGATTGTAACTTCTAAATCCAGCCTGTTCCTGTGGTTGGTTTTCATTTAGTGTTTTAGTGATCTGGTTGGTGATGATTTTTGTGAAAAGTTTGTATATGCAGTTGAGTAGGCTTATAGGTCTGTAGTTGTTGAGGTCTTTGGGGTTTCCTTTTTTATGTAGAAGCATTATGATTGCAGTGTTCCAGTCTTTCGGGACTCTACTCTGTTTTAGACATAAGTTAAATAGAATAGCTAGCTTTTTGTTGACGATCTTACCAGCTTTTTTTGAGTAGATCAATGGTGATGTTATCTGGTCCTGGGGCTTTTCCCTATTTTGTTTGTTTGATGGCTTGCTTTACCTCTCATTGTGTAATTTCTGGGAAGTCCTCGAATTGATTGTCAGCGTCTGGTATATTCTGGTTGTTGCTTTGAAGAGTAGAGTTCTTGGTAAAATTCTTGGGCGTGTTTGACAATTCTGTCTCTGTTGCTATGTTTCCGTTTTTTTTTTTTAGTATGATAGTTATTTATTTCTGTCCTATACTGAGAGCTTTGTTCATTGCTTTAAAGCCCTGACGTTTTTCGAGAGTAGTTTTGATGATGGCTGCCATAGACCTTCTTTTGTCTTCTCTTAGTTTCTTTCTTACATCGAGAATAAGAACATGAATGTCAAAATCGAAGATGCAAAACTGGGGAAAGTAGACCACTACATCTACCTAGGACTACGAATCTCCATGAGATCCTTAAAAGAAGAGGAAATCAAGCGAAGAATCACTTTGGGATGGCAAGTCTTTGGCAGATCAAGCTCAACTTTCAAAAACCAGATGATCCCAATAATCCTAAAAAGAAGAATATACAACCAATGCATCCTCCCGATAGTCAGTTATGGAGTTGAAACATGGAACCTAACCTAGAGACAGACCTGCAAACTGAGAAGCATGCAACGATCATGCTCAACATTACATAGAAAATCACAAGACAGTATAGTATATCAGAAAGAAAATGGGAGTCTGAGACATCATAAAATCTATTGAAAAAATTAAATGGCAATGGGCAGGCTATGTTGCAAGAACGGCAGACAACCAATGGACATCACGGCTCACAACATAGATCCCCAGAAATCAAATGCGAAACCGAGGCTGGCAGAATACAAAATTGAGAGATGAACTTGACAAATTCAGAAAATACTGGCTCCGCAACATCCATGATAGAGAATTGTGACGGATCCTGGGGAAGGTCTATGTCCAACGACAGACAATAAAAGACTGATGATGATGATGAACAAGGGTGTGAAAGCTTACAATAGGGACTACCTTCCTTACATTTGGCCTTAACCCTAGAAAAATAAAAATTACTGAATTCATTCTATCTTATTTTCGGGCCCCCGTCAATAAGTGATTAACAGGTCACATCTACATCATCAGATGAGTATCAGCATGGATGATGATCTAAAATTTCAGAATGAGATCTCAAGTTAGCAGTACCTCGGTGATAATGACGGAAAGTTTGTTCATTTACCATTATAGATTTAAGGCGAATAGAATTTTCCCTTGTAAGATCTTGAAAATATATTTCTAAAAACCAATTTATGGATGGTTTTATGGTCTAAACGGATTGAAAACATCAAAAATTTGAAGAAAAAAAATTTTCTTTTTAGTGCTGTGAAAAAAATGGATCAATACCAAAATAAGTTTCAACAGCAGACTCACGAACTTGAAATGAATCTAGGATGTATTGGTTGCAGACAAATTGACATGGAAAGTTTAACATGGACAAGCCGTCTATGAATTTTCTATCCCGGACAATTTGTCTAGGTTTTGTTTTAAAAGGCGAAAATTGAGAAGTAGATGAGATTTGAAATGATGATCTGCTGCTGTTGTTGTTGAAGTAATAATAAGTTAATTCATGTCCATTTAGTTTTACAAATCTTTGTTTCAACTTTTTATAGCTAATTTTGGTTCATTTTCTCAAGTATTAAGACCTTTGCTTTGCTTACTGAAATTTGTGTTTTCCTATGCCTGTTATTTAAGTTTTTTTCATGTTACTTGTACCAATTAAAATAATTTGTGTTTAGGATCTCTTTGAGTGAAATATTTGATGAAAAATTGAAAAGTTTCAATTGGGGTGCACCACTGTCTTCTTGACAATAATAAACTACTTGTGTAAGTGGGAACTGACCATGAACCAAATTGAAAAAAGCTTAAATAACAGGCATAGGAAAACTCACGAATTTCCCTAAGTGAAGGTCTTAAAATTTGAGAATAGTTGTTTTGGGCAATCCTTGGATTTTCTTAGATTTCTTGAATGATTATTTTGAATAGCTAAAAGTTGCTAGATTCAAGAAATGGGAAGTTATTAGTACTCTACATAATTAACAAAAATGTGATTTAAAAAGAAAAAAAGGTATCTTGAACAATGTTATAGTTGCTGAAGTACCTGTCTATGCTGGATAAAATATTTAACCCGGGAGATTTGGTTCCTTTAGGGGCCTCTCACAATTAGTGAAAGTATTTATTGTATAATATCAGTAGAGATGCAGTTGGTGAAATACTATATATAAAGCATATGAGGAGCCTCGACACATACCCTTCCCTCCATTCCACCTCTGCCTTCACTTTTGACTCTTTATTGGGAGCGGAAAAGTTTTCCTATACTTTTGACCCTTTAAGAGGGATGTTCCCATCACTTTATTTCCCTTGAAAATGTACATATATGAAGGTATTGATATTAGACGGAAGTAAGATTCCAATTTATAGTTACATTGTAAATGCCCCCCCCCCAACTCCTTTAAAAATTTTGTACAGGTAGCTGAAGTACCTGTTGTCTATGTCGGTTAAAATATTTCAGGTGGAACAAAAAATACTAAAACTCTCGTATGCAGGCAAACGTTTCCCTTCACTTTTAACCTCTTAATATTGAGGGAAAAGGCCTTCTATTCACTTGTCCACTAAAGGTTACCTTTACTTTTGACCCCTGTAAAGCTAAAAGAAAAGTTCACTTTCAGTTTTGACCCCTTGAGAGGAAAAAAGCTCCCTCTCACTTTTGACCCTTTAAGGGGGGGATCTTCAATTAATATTGACCCCTTAAAGGGAGGAAGGATTCCCTACTCTTTGACCACTTGAGAGGAGCAAAATCTCCCTTCATTTTTGACACTTTAAAAAAGCAAAAACTTTAACCCCCCCCCCTTTTCTTTTCCCTCAGGAACTTCTGTTTTTTGAAGATGTATGACAAATTTGGTTGGGTTGCGCATATGTTTAGATTTATTTTATAGCATGATAGACAGACAAACAATTATATACTTAAGATTAAGATATGAAATACATAGAGAGAGTGAGAAGAGCTTAAAAGAGCAAAAAAAAAAAAAAAATCTACCGTTACTTTGGACCCCTTTGCAGGGAGGAAAAGTTATCCATTCACCTTTGAATCCTGAAAGGGGGTAGTTTCCCTTCATTATAAACCCATTAATGTATAAACATAAAGAATAAAAAAAATATGTATATGGATGAAAAGTGCTCCCATTTTGGTATCATAATTACATAGTAAATAGAAAAAAAAGTTTCTATTTAATTTCAAGGTCCCCAGGTCCATTGAATATGCATGCCCAATTTGGTTGGACTACATCCATGTTTAGGTACCTTTTATAGCGTGACAGACTAACACATTTATTTGAGATATTGAACGGAAAGTAAAAGTTCAGTCTTGCATTATTGTTACATTATGAATAGAGCCTGTCCTGCTTAAACGTTTCAAAATGGTTTTTGTTCTCCAAATTTAAATTCAAATTTAGGAAAGTTGGATTCACATTTTGACCACTTGAAAGAGCCCTTTTCTTATAACCCTCATAAAGAATGATGTATAAACAAATAGTTAAAATTTGGTATTATAGTTGCATTTTAAATAGAACTCCCTCTCTAAAACGTAATGTTCGTATAGAGGTAGGTGAGGTAGCCATCTATGCCGGTTGGAATATTCAAGTAGTGAAACAAAAAAAAAGTGTTATTAAAGTTTACCTTCACTTGATTCCTATTGTGCAAAATAGCTTTCCTTCACTTTAGAACTCTTTAAGGCTGAAAATAAGTTCATCTTTACTATTGACCTTTAAAAAGTAGAAAAGCCCCCTGTCACTGTCGACACCTTAAAGAAAGGAAAACGTCCTTTTGTTCACTTTTGGGTTTAAAGAGTTAATTTCCCTTCACTTTACGCCCTTTGAAGTATTATATATGAACATATAAAATAAGATACGTACATGGACAAAGGTAGGTTCCATTTTGGCATTATGGTTACGTTGTAAATAGAACCCTCATAAAAATAAAAATAAAAATTCTCGAAACTCATTTTAAAACCCCCGCCCCACTAGGTCCATTCGTTGGGCGGCACCCATCTTTAGGTACTTTTCACTAAATAGATACAATTCCTCTCGTCAAATCCTCTCCGCACGACAAATCGCAACATAATGTCGATGAAATCCACGAAAGTCTACAAGAAGTTACTCAGAAGAAAATACATCTAAAAAGGTGTAATTTGAATCCCGAAACTGCATATGTGACTCCCAACTGTTCAGAATATATTATTTATCAACACTCCGCAACATCACTCTTTTCTGTTCTTTTTGGGCCCGAGATAGGTTTGACTGGTGTGTTCAGAGCAGCCTCGGGAATTGATACCGAAGCATTACTTATGATTTAAAACACTGAAAAATAAAGTAAAAAATAGTATTAGAAAGTTTTATTTTGCTAACTTGTATTTTTATGGCTATTATTTAAAAAAAAAAAAAAATATTAACATGAGAATTATTTTTATGGAAATCAGTTATTTGAAATTAAGTCATTTTTTTCACTTTCAGGTGAGGATCGAGATTTGTCATTTTAAGGAAAAAATGAAATTTTAAATTGTTTTTTTAGTTGTCAATATTTTTTTGCGGATGGCCAATCTCAAGACCTGTCAACATCATTGATTAATCGATTAAAAGTAAAAAATCAACTTTTAAAATTAATGTTATTTTTTAATTAATGAAAATTCTTTTGGGGGATAATAATTTGGAATTCTTTTTCAAACAAGAAAAAAAAAACTTGAACAAAAAATAATTGCGTTTTAGGGTGTCGAAGAATTCTGGAGTTCGATGAGTCAGGATATTTCCAATTTTCTTGTTTAAGATGATTTCAGAATAATTGAGGGGTTAATTACATACTTTGTTTTGCAATTTTGTTAGCATTTATCAGCGAGTTAGAAAGTTTAGTAGCTTTCAAGTCTAAGTCTTCAAAACCTTTTTCAAAGAATATTCTGGGATAAGAAGTACGAGCGTAGGTCGCTTAAAAACTTGAAAAGAATCGAGATCATCTACAGTCTTACTTCTGTTTACAATGACACTTAAAAATTAAGCTCGAAAAAAGAACGTAAATAATCCTAAGTAAGACTTATTTTATGAAGAGCATGGTTATGACAATCTTGACTAATACTTAATGATTGCAAAATGTGACCCTCAACTTCTCAACCTTTTAGTTGATGTATATTTGAATTTCCGCTTCTGCTGAAGAGCATCTAAGGGAGATAACTAGCTTATTCATTCTGGGGGTGATACACTTGAATCTGGTAAGTCCTACTACGCACCTTCAAAATTTATAACTTTAAATATTCATGTTTTCTGTCTTTTTTTCCTTGAATGTTATTCATTAAATACAGTTGTAGTAGAAATCTACATATTATCCCGTAGATGCAATAATTTTTCTTTTTGGTATATCCAAAACTTGTTGCCTGGCCACCGAACGTGTGGGAAAGCTTGAAAGGCGAAATTTCAATTCCCGCTTAAATACTTCTCAAATAAAGAAACATTAGAGATGTTTTAATCACCGATTGGAAGTTCTTGAGTTAGTATGTGCTCCACGGACCGATGCAATTATCTTTTGATTTTTTTTTTCCAAAAAGCGGTTTACTGAGAATTTTTTTTTTTCTTTTCGTTCATTTCTTAAAATTTTCTCAACAAGTTCACCACCGTCTAATAATGATAATAATTATTATTATTATAATTATTAGTGGATAAAAATTTTTATTTATTAAAAAGAAATATTGCGTGATATCTATTGTTCATTCTGTAAGATCGAGTTGATTAAATTACATTTTATTGAGGAAGAATGGAGCAAGCCTCTGCGTGTTAAATATAGATATTCTTTCCCACATACTCATCTCGGTTGACCTCAACTCTTAGACCCTTTTTTTACCTACAACTATCCACCGACTGTGATTGTTGTTGGAGAAAATCGTTGTACTCTATACCCTTTCATACAAAAATCCTGCACCAACTTCACATTTTTCCATAGCTCTTGGTTTCGTATTTTTTCCATGTTTTGTAGGTAGAAACCCAGTTCTATTTTAATGTCTGTTGATTTTGTGGGACTGCGTATGCGTGGTTTGAATTTTGTGGTCAAGGAACCCTGGACACCGGTTCCTGGAGTTTCTTTTGTCACCTTTCATTTTAGTTCTTATACATATATTGCACTAGATCTATGAACTGTCTAGTATGCATGAGTATGTGATTTTGAATTTCGAATGGTTATTTTTGCAACCATCCTGAATGAGTTTTTGACGTGATTTAAAAAAATCCAATTCAAAGCTATGAAGTGTACTCGAAACACGTTTAAGACACGAATGCTATTGATTTCAAATTGGATCGTCCATTTCCAATATTCTTCAGACACGGTATCAATTGAAAGTGAGCGGTTTTACAACTTTTCTATTAAATGAGAAATCACAAATTTCAATATTGGTTCTCGCCTAAATTGATGTTACCTTCTGAAATCATGAAGACACTTGATTTAAGAATGTGCATTGACTTAAGGGGCGCCACGTGGTGTCCTAATCTTGAGTTAACTCGTATCTCATTAATGTTTTTTTGTTTGTTTTTTTTCCCTCCAAATTTTAATCTTCACCTAATTTGGAGTAATTTACTCGTCTTTACCGACTAAGAGTTAGTATTAGGGATAGAATAACTCCACTGAATACTCTACGTTAAGGTTTGCTAACGTTCCGTAAATTTAATTACGTTAATGTTGGTTTATGCGTCTGCTACTAACGTACTAATTGAAAATTTAACAGTATTTTATTCAATTTAGGTATAAATTTTCTCTAAAATTCAAAGGACATTGGTTGGTACATGGCAAAAAATTCAAATTGGATCATTTTAGTGAAACTTGGTATCCCCTGAAATATATTGCGATTTCACGCATCACTATTTTGGATAATTAAGACACGTATGAAACAATAGAGCAGCATCTTTGTGACGAAACGGTGCTTTGTAGTTGAGAAAGAAATGTTTGCTATGTTCAATGGTAGTTTTACCATTACCAACTGACTGTGATGTCTACTATTTTTCCTCTATAAATATTAACATCATGGCATGTGCCACTTCCTTGCAATTATAACCATTATTAAACCTCCTAAGAGGATATTTGTTGCAATACTTTTTTAGAAAGACCAATATAAAGAATTTTGTGGCGATTTTTTTCTACTTATGATTTTACTTTTTTTCTTATATATATAATGATGGGTTGTTAGTAACAAACATTTTTCTTTTATTATAAAGAAAAAATATATACACTGGCAACTATCGATAGGAAACAATTGTATAATTATCTATGACAATGACACTATTCCTCCAAATGAATTCATATAAATAGCTGGAAAAAAGGTCTTCCACTGCCAAATTGTCGCCGTAATTTTTGTTTTGCGCACATATTTTTGATTGGAAATTAGGCATTGCCAGAAAAATCCTACTAGTAATTTTCTCGAGAAAGCTTGGCTTGTTTCTTTGTCATTTTTCAATTTTATTTATTTTCTTTATATTTCTGCTGCAATTCTGTACAGTTTGTAAGTATAGGACAGTCTGATTAAACCGAATAGAAGATTTTGGTAGGTTTTAGTCATTATTGATTTGAAGAAAAGTCAATTTTAAAAAATTTTTCATATTCATTTAGCCCAAGTATAGTAACCTGTGAAGTTTATTGTAATAATCTTTGTCTTATTGAGAAGAGTATAGAAAATTTAAGTTATTTATTTATTTTTTTATAGCTAAATGAATAAATTAGAATGAAACAACTTTATGGTACTGTTACTTTTTTGAAAATAAAGTAAAATATTGCTTTTTCTTAATTTTTATATATCTGCTCAGGTTATATTTTCATTAAAAGAAAAAAAAATGATTAGCCCCCTCCTCAAATATTTTGATTTCGTGGATCTTCATTTAAATTCTTTTCACTTAGTTGATAATGACAAGTTGCAAATCTATAGACTTTGAATGTATATTAATGATATAATTTGGAAAGTCCTTTGCCTAGATCAGAGGTCAATCGATTATTTCAAGATAGTTTGATGATAAACCTGGTAAAGGAAGTAGACCTGGAATGAACACCAATGCTCATGAAATCGTTTATTTGTTTCTTGGCTATTTTATAATTTCATGTTTCCATTTATCTATTCATTGAAATGGCTGAAATTTTCACCACTATTTTTCCTCAAATATACCAAATACAGGCTAGTTTTGACTACCAAATTAGATTGATTCACATCTATTTCTCTTCTTTCTAAAATTCTAAGATACATTTGTAGTTGGCTCTCTAGAAATTGATTGGTAGTGAAGTGTGCAACTTTAAATCAATCACTTAGCATAACTATAGAAATATGTACACCTTTGGAAAGTGGATACTTGTGTAATTATTGCTGTTCTGCCAGATATGTTGAAGGTTTTCATGGTCATCAGGATCTTATAGTGCTGTACATACATGGGTATTGATTGAACAAAATCTTCAGAAAGATACATACTAGAGTTATAAATTTCTTAAAAACAAAACATCAACTTAAAATCCAAAAGACTGAAGTTGTCTCCCTCTGATATTGTGTCAGACATACTTGCTCAGTTGGTAATACAGCTTCAAATCATTTTTGATACATCTCTAAGATTAAATCTGGAGCATTTTCAGCCTTACTTTTCTAATAAGCCTGTAGTTTCTCTCCATACATTTTTATTACTTGAATTAATGTGTATTTAAATGTAAATTGTTTAGAAGCATTTTTATCAAATATTTTCCATCTTTTTCAGTTATTTTTTCAAGAAAGGAAAAAATATGAGCCCATCAAAAAAGAAACATGCATCTGTGTCCCAAGATGATGAATGTAAGTATTTGAAAAACTTTCAGTCTAACATTTTACTTACTTAATAATCAAGATTTTAAGTTGATTTTATTTTCAAAGTACAAAATGGAATGATTATGATGTTACAAATTCTGATCCCAAAATCACAAAACTTAAACCAGCATTATGACAGAAAGTTTTGTCAATGCAGTTCTATGGCTAACTCAATAAAATTTCCATTTTTTTGGTAATTGTTGACCTCTCAGTTGTATCCGTGAAACAGGGCCTTCATCTTGGAATGGATTATCTTGCACTGGACAAAGGCTTGTATCCTACAGTGGATAATTATCACTCTTCACCTTCTACAGTTAATGGGTTATTGACCAAATCCTTGAGCAGACCGTAAATGTACTAACTACTGCTATCAGTTATTATTTTTAAGCCACACATGAATCCATAGAAAATAACTACTCTTGTATAATACCTGAAATGTTTATCTAATTAATTTCATTTCACTCAAATATGTTTTTAGTGGAAGTGTGTGTAAACTCTTCTGTCAAATTTAGTAACATATAAAAGAAATTCTACACTCGAGTATAGCATTAATTTTTGCCTGGATTTGGGTACAAAATCATCCATGTTATTCACAAAGAAACCATACCGTAATTTACACAATTGAAAGATGTTGAAATGTGCTATCATCTAATAAATATGATCTGATATACTTGGACTTATGTTCTCATCCTGTTTGTTACAGTCACAATGTTTCAATGATTGTACCCTCCAGTCTTGTTCAGGTGTCTGTAGTTGACAATTGCTTGAATTGAACCCTTAATCTGATCCAGTTGGGCAAATTGTTCTCATTCCACTACATTTTTCATTTGATACAAAAATATTAACTGCAAAATTCAATTGATGATTCACAGGCAACTGACTGATTTAAATGAAATTCTACTGCTGTAAAGGTTTGTTCTGTTTTTCAACAAGACCAAATTCATGATTATTACACTATGAAAATTACTTTTTTTGAGATATAGTTATGTGCAGTAGGGAAGGTATGCAAAATATAGAACTTATAGTAACAGATTTGATAGTGTGGTATCAGCCACTACAATTGTGATAATGGTGTATAACTAGATATATCAGTGGTGGAATGCACAATATTTAGGTGTAAGGTTGTATTTGGACTAATATGATTTTGTGTTACCTGAAATTTATGACTTGTGTCTTGAGACTTTTTACTATTTCGATATAGTTTGTTAACTTATGTTTTCTGCTTTCATTTTACAAATTTCTAAATTTTTTCTTGTTGCTAATGAACCTCATGAATATCAAATATACTGAAAAGGTTAAAATGATTTGATTAATTTTCTTTCACAGCGTACTTATCGCCACAAAAGAAAAGGATGTTGAAATCAGAAGCAGAAGAAATGGACACTTCTGAGATTCAAGGCTCTCAGGCTTCTACTGTGCTATTTGAACTTGAAGGAAACAATTTGAATTGTAAGTTTTTCAGGTTTTTTTTTTTTTTTTTTTTTTCCCCCCTCCAACTCTTGGTTCTCTCCTGCTCTATAACTTCAACATGTCTGAAGGGGCTTTTTACTTCTTTTTTTTTACAAACTGTCATTGGATGAAAAACTGCTGACGCTCCTGGTTGTTGTTGTTGTTGTGCAACAAAAGTCTGGTGGTACATACCTAGTTGCTGGGATATGTCTTCTGCAATGGATGTTGTGTTCGCTGATAAATTTTCTAGTCACTTGATGGAACTGGTATGGCTGAAAAGAGTTTTGTGGAAGCAAACTGAACTGCAGATGTAACCCTATCTTTTACCCCATTCTGGAATAGCAATTTGAACAGGATATGTTGAAAAGATACCACACCTCTCATTTATTGAGTGTGTCAACTGAGAGACCCTTTACTTGAAAAAAAAGGAACAATACTGGGATTACTTATCTAACTTCCTGTTGGATGCCTTGACAAGTTTCCAGACATATTTTGTAACATTCTGCTCACACAGGAAAAGATCTTGTAACATTTAATGTATATCTTCCTCTTCCTCTTTCTCCAATGCACATATCTAGGTGGTCATAGAACAGAATGCTCTCTGAGACGCCTTTGCAAAAAAGATTGAGTATCGAGATTTCTCCTATATACTATAAACACTGCATTTACATTATTATAATATATGAGAATTTTATTGCTTTTTAAAGTCATTAGATTACTTGGAATCTTCTGGTACAAGTGATAGTGTAACTTCCTTACTAATAAAGAAAAAAAAATCTAACGTGTCAGACCAGCCATCAAGTGAATCACTATAGTATGTCCTATCACGCTGTTATTGGTATTTTTACGATCTAATATGAGTTTAGTCAAAAAATGTACATTGTTGAAACTTATTGTTAACAAATGGTTTATAATGCAGAGACAATACTTCATTTGTCACTGGTGTTCCTACTTAATTCCTTTTTGTTTTCAGTTGTTAATGCTAATTTTAGTACACTTCTTCCCTAACATGTATTTTCATCCTGTTATGTTTAATTTTATGGCTGTTTCTACCCTAATTATGTCAAACGCAACATTTATTGCCACCTTTTGCTCTGTATCTTTCTCATTTCACTGTGTTTATCTACCAAACGACTTTGCCAGTTGTTAGTGGTAACGAGTAATTCAGTTTGTTGTATTGAAAGTAGAAATTTTCTGATAGATTTATAGTTTGTATTAATAATGTTAAACTTGATAAGGGATGAACTTTTGGAGATGAATATTCTATGGCTATGAGTTGTTGAGAAGAACGTTCTGTAATCCAAGGCTATGAATGTTACGTAACTTTAAAAACTTAGTGGAGATTAGAGGTTAGCTTTAAAGGTTGAAGCTAATCTGGATGGATTGTCATCTCAGAAGAAAATACGGAACAGAAATGTTTTTGTTCTTCTATTGACTCTGTATTGAATACTTGAAAAAAAAAAAGAAAAATGCCAATAAGGCAGAAATGGGGGGAGCTTTCTTCTTTTCTTGTAAATGGCAAAGGTGAAAGATGTAAAAATGAGCTTGCATGAAAGACCCCCTCTGTTGTATTTGCAGCAACCAACAATCATGGAAACACAAATGAAATGAAAGTGGAAAGAAATCAACATGAAGAGAATCATATTTCTAATAACGATGCAGAAGCAAATGACGTTAATTGTAAAGCCTCTAATAAAGATGCAGAAGAAAATGAGGTTGATAGTAAAGTCCCACTTAGTATCCTCAGTGATTTGAATGATACTACAATTAATGAAGGTAAATGCTTTTGTTGGCTTAAATGATGAACATCTCTCCAAGTGATGGTAAGGGAAACAGTTTTTATTTTAAATTTTATTCTAAAGCCCTGATGAGTAGACTACTTATTTTTCCAAATATTAGTGTGGCTCATGTCTTCTTCACTTGAGCAGTTGATTGCTTTTTTATTTTTAATTCTGATTCCCTTCACATCTGTATGGAAATTCTTTCATTTATTTGATTTATTATAACAAGTTGGTATTTTCTAACAAAATTTTTTTCTTTTCTCATTTTCGAATATTTTCAGTTCTTGGGTATGAATATATAATCTACCCTACATCATTTAACTTCTAAATTTGCATAGGCACCTAAGGCACTATTCCACAGTTAGTATTGCATTATTTGGACCCACTTAGGTTTCTAGTTGCTAGTAGAGCAGGCTGTGATCCTTGAAGGTCCGAGATATCATTTCTAGTTCCAAACCTTTAACATTCCATGACTGATTTCCTTTAAAAAAAAAAAAGTTTTTGCTTCTCTGGGTAAATGCTTGTTCAGGAATGCTTGCATTGGATGATGGAAATTTTGACTCTGCGAATTGTGTAAAACTTGGCTTTTCAGTTGTCTCTGCTTCTTTGTCAACATGCTTTTTCTAGTCATTTTGTAGATTATAAAGTTTGATATTTCAACGTTTGAATTTATTTTCTTTTTTTCTTTGTGCTCCTCAGATACACCTTCAAAAAAGAAAAAGAAGAAAAAGAAAAAGCATAGAGAATTAGATGATACTGTTTTGGAGAATGCTTCAGAACATATAACCGAAGACGCTTTGACAGAGAATGATGGAGAAAATGCAGTTGAACAGGAAAATTCAACTGAAGGTGAATATTTTATTTAATTTTTTTTTTTTTTTTTTTTTTTTTTTTTTGTACTGTTTGTCCGATTATGGAGAAAAAATTGATTCCATAAACAACCTAATTTGGGAATGTAAAATTATTTTCTTTGCAATAAAGCATTTGGCTGATCTTAACAATATAACTAAAAAATGATCTTATGTACTTCTGGAAAATCTAACCGCCATTATTCAAATATTAGGCATTTTTATAGGATTGGTAATTATGGATTAGAATGAGTTGTGAGTCTCAATTTAGTGTCTGTTTTTTGTCGTATGTTGGTTAAAAAAGATTTTTGAATTAGAAAATGATCTGTTAACATTAACAGGATAATGAGATATGTATTGTTTTATTTTTGTTTTTGTTTTTTTTTTTCATGTCTAAATTTTTTTATTTTTTTATATCCAATAAGCAGCTAAGAAGAAAAAGAAGAAGAAAAAGCGCAAAGGAGACACCTCAGCTGAAGCACTTTTAGATGGTAAATTGATATTTTTAGTCGGCCCGTCTTGGGTTCCTAATTTAAGTGTCATATCAATCCATTATATACTCTGTATCATTTCATATCTTTTATTTCTATCCCCTTTGACTTCAGAATGAAATTAAGAGGAGTCTGATGCTGTTAAATTAACCGTTGTCTCTTAGATGGTGTCAAATTTTGAATTACACCCCTATCCCTTTATTTAAAGTATAAAGCTTCTCTTGCCTTTCACAGTTCCAACACACTCGTTGGCAAATCTTAGAACAGCTTCTGGTGTTAAGCCTTTAATATGTGATAGAGGATTAATCTTCTTTTCAAAGATGGGGACCATTTTATATGTGTTGATGTGCCATAAATCTTCATTCATTCAGCCTGTCAAATATTAAGATTAATCTGTTGATCTGCTCAAGTTTCTCGTCTATCATTAAATGATTTGTCTGAAATTGGTATTTTGATTGGTTTTTTCTAATTCTCATTAGAGAGCTACATAACGAAGTTATAAATATACTGTTTGATATGGAGATTTGTAGAATTTACATGCATGGAAATATTATTGGTGGAAATTATTTGACAAAGTTATAGATAATTGTTCAAATCTAAATTGTTTCATTTAATCTTGTAAATGTTTGAGACTGTTTAGTCTCTTGCCTCAAATAACTATTGTAGCTTTCTTGTTTTAGCTTACTTTTGCAAATTCATTATGCCACAGTTTGTTTTTCCTTGTGCTGACTCTTGCTAACCATTAAAAGGATGCCTTCTATACACATGCTTTACAATATGCCAATTTGTCAAGTATTGACCTTGATGCATTAAATAAATGTCTTTATTTTACTTTTAACTGAGGTTGTCAATTCTAAAAGTATTTTTGTTAAACTCTAGTCCAAACATGGAGTTTACTTTGTCTTTCTACCATAACAAGAATGACTAGAATAACCTTCACCAAATTCAGAGGAGTAAAATTTAACATTCCCCTAGTGTGATTTGAAATCACAATCAACTATTTGGTAGTCATGGTTCTTACTGACTGAACTAAATTAACAAGTTTTACATATCTACCAAAATTTATGTATTGCGTTTAATAAATAAGTACACCTATGTAATTAACACTTCTCTATGATTTGAAATCACAACCAAGTGAGTGGTAGCCAACTTTCTTATCAACTTTGTCGAACTGACAAGTCTTACCTATCTATATTTATTTTACAGATATGCAAATCTTGTTATATTCTAATAAGTGAATACATCTGTACAAAAAATATATATTTTGATATTTTTTTATTTTTTTTTCATTCATTAATTATACAATGCAAAAGTAGCAGTAATGATCCTCAGTCAGAATAGAAGTAGGAGAGGAGTTTGACCCTGCAGCAGCCAGGCTCGTCCTCATGATTTTATTTATTCTAAACTTTTCTATTGGCTTCTAAGTCCAGATGCTGATGTAGTAAATAATTAGCTGATGAGATTTATTGTGTTTTTTTTTTTTTTAGATGATCACCTGAATAATGAGACGGGGATCGAAGATGAAGAGGAAATTGGTAAGGTTTTTTTTTTCTAATTTTCTTCATTTCTAAGAAAATATCTATTTGAAAATATTTCATGTTATATGAAATCACGTAGTATTAGAACCTGATTTTTAAAAAAATTTTTTTTGTTCTTATAAAAAAAAAATCAATTTTATCTAACGTTAGGTGTACCTGTATATTTTTTGTTACTTGATTGTTGCAAAAATTTCCAAAATATATATTCTAAATATAACTTCATTAATGATAGTGAACTTTTGATTTTGATAAAAGCCATTATCGTAGCTTCATTATTTACCCATACTTCCCTGGATTTCTTTATTTAAAAAAAAAATTTGTTTAAATAGCTACCTATACAAGGGTCGCTGTTTAATCTTAAGAGTATCTGTTTCTGCTGAGAATGAGATGATATATCCCAGGAAATAAGTATGGTCTGTTCGGATAGTATCCTGCCTTTTGATATTATCAACAAAGAAAAATGGCCCATCTTGAGCGATGGCATCTTAATCCAATTCAAAGTCTTTCCTTTGGGGATCTCACTCACTTATCCCAGTCTCCCTCCCTCTTTTCAAATTAGTCTATATCGTGCCTCATTGGGTTCTCCCATGGTCCCAAATCTCTTTGCTTTCTCTTTGGGAAATCTGGACTGTAGAGGGACTGAAATCTGGGCAATGCAACGTTGTGCCAAAAAAGACTACATGAAGAATGGATGGGTGCATTGTCATTGCAAATGTAGTGATCACTTTATATACAAGCTCACTCAATAGTGTCTCACTGCTGGTTTAGTTAAGCAATTGGAGAGTATCTATGCATGTGCGATAAGGTCCCCTCTGATTGTTTATCAACTTACATCGAAGCTGTGCAACCAGTACTTTAGATAATCTTGGTTTTATAAGTCTGGTAAAAGAGCAGTGTCATCAGAATGAAAGTCTGCTTTTACGAGAATAGAATATTATGATAATAATGATAACAATTGTATTCTAGGATAAGGCCTTAGAGATGGCCTCTTGTACCAGGTTTTGACATTTGTTGATTGTTTTGTATCTTGTTTGGTGGGCAGATCTTATTACTTGAAAATCTACATAAGGGTCATAGATAATTCCTTTTTGCTCCCATCATCTGTCCAGGCAATTTTTGAATGCATTCAGGCTTGGTGCCTCCACTATTATCTGTGGAAGATTGTTCCACTGGTCAGTGACTCAGCACTTGAAAGAGAATCTTCTGATATCTTGCATACATTGAACTTGTTGCTTCTAAATCTGTGATCATGCAATTGACTAGATAAAAAATAAGGAGTTTTGCACTGCTTCTTTGTCGTAAAAAAAAAAAGTGATAACTTTTTTTTTTTTTTTTTTTTTTTTTTTCCCCTCTAGATATTGAGATGTCATTTGAAGACACAAAACGAATGTTTGAAGACATACAGAAGAAGCTTATGTCTAACAAAAATATCGTCTCTAAAACTTTTTGGGACGAATACAGGCTCCATCCTTACAGTTCAAAAAATTGCAAGATGGCATTTGAGAAAATTATGTCCAAGGTGAGTAAACTAATGGCATCAATTTAAAAAAAAATTTTTTTATTTTTATAAATACTTGATTATTCTTGTGTGGAAAAGCTGTTTTCAAAAACTTTTGATAGCAATATGGATACTTGAACGTATTGATTTTTTGAGCCATGTGTAGATTTTCTTCTATTACAAAAAAACTTAAATGATGAAAAATCGTAAGGCAAATTATTTGCTATAAATGTGACCACACTTGGCATTTCAAGATATCAAATATCTAGTAATGTTTTCTTCTTACATTCATGGCCACTAAGAGTCTCTGAATGTACTTACAGCAGAACACTATGAGTCAAATAATGTTATTTTTCAACTTGACGTTGTGGAAGAGGAACACCCTACAGCTATCAAAAACATAATTAATGTACTCAGTCCTGTACCATATATTAGAATTCAAATTAATTCATTTTAAGTAGATATGATTTTTAAAGATTAAATTTTCCTCTATTGAAGGAATCCTCAAGTTTTCAAAGTTTCAGAATCACTGCCTTAAATGAAAGAAAGTAATGGTGCATAAAGTTGTTCCAGTGAATATTTTTGTCTTTGAAAGCAAAAAACAAACAATGCATAAGTAAATCAGAAGTTTCGAGGTGGGGGGGGGGGGTATTGAATAAATGTCAAACAAATTTTGACTCTTTGTAAGAGAAAACAAGTTGAAAATCTATATCTTTTATTGAAAATGAAGTACATATTTGCTATTAATAATGAACAGTGGATCGATAGTAATGAAGCTGGTTACTAGGGAAAAAAGCATTAAATGCACAAAAATGATTATTTAATGAAATTCTATGGATATTTTCACAAATTGACTAAAATTAGGTAACAAATGAAGATTGCCAAGTGATTGTATATTAAACAACTAGTGATGTTTTACTCAACATTTGCTAGAAGATTTTCAGAAACATCCCAGATATTGAACATAGCAGATAGGTTAATGATAAAAATTATCTCCTAATAATAAACATTTCAATGCATTTTTGAGTAAAAAAAAGAAAAGGTTATCTCGTGTCATTATTAAATGATGTATGGTTTGAAGAAAAAGTTTTGACCTTTCATAATTCTTTCCAACTTCAGGTTCAAAAGAGAAGAACTATGCTTGAACTTGTTAGTGCAGCTGGTAAAATGATGGAGGTAAGTGTGTATGGATAGAAATAACTTCAAATGCTGGAGTCTGAAAATAACAAACTTCCTTAGAATCTTTATGAAATGTTGGACCCCAACCAGGTCTCATAAACAGACTTATGAAATTATTAAATTCTTTAATTGTAGCTCAAACACATTGTATACCAGTCTCTGCTTTGAAAAAGATTAAAAAGTGGACTTACTAAAGAGTTCTTCTATTAACATTTGAATGAGAGTATCAAATACATAATTTAGAGCTAATATTCAGAGAAAACATGCACAAAAATAGTGTTATAGTCTCCAAATTATATTCATTTTAGTTCGATGTTATATTTAGTAGTCGTAAAGCATCTTTAGCAGATCAGTTAACATTGTAAAATGTGTATAACTTGATATAAGATCTGATGTGCATTCACTTATTAACTACATTGTAAAGTTCTCATGCTTTCATTCTTCAACATTTCAAGAGTCAGTTTTCAAGAGATTTTTGAGCCTAAAGAATAGTTATAAACAGATTTACATTATTTGACTGCAAGCTAATTCTTTTTTTTTTAATCTTTAAGAACATGGTTGAATAAATGTGCAAATGAGAAAAAAATTTGAAACAAATCAAAACTTCTCAGAAATGGAGAAAAATTTTTTTATCATTTAGTTAATTACTTCCACGAATGTTGAAATGGAGACACTAAAAGTAAGAAGAAAAAAAATTGACAAAATCAAATACATTCTTGGAAACTTTGTAAGTGTTTTAATGAAAGTCATTGAAAGTTCCAGGTGTTGCAAGTAATAAATATATGTAATTTAGTTCTGAAGAACAATTGGTTCCATTTGTACAAAATGGCTTGCATTCTCAAAGAGCATATTTTTTGAGTGAGGGTTTGGTTAAAGTATATTGGAGAAGGTTACATTTTTCCCTGCTGTCCATTTGTTATAGAAATTTTTTAAAAATATGAAAGTTTGCTTCAATTTTCTAAACATTTTCAATTGGTATACATTTGATATTTATTTTCAAAAAGTTATTGCAATTTATTCTTCTAGTAATCTTTGTGATCCCTTTGATCGAATTTCATATTAACCTTTCTCAGCCTCCTGAGACATATATCCCAAGTTTTTTATAACTGCTGGGATATGTATATGTCCTGTATATCTATTTTAGAAGTCAACAGATTTGAGATTTTTCCAACTGCAGGCAATAACTCCCATCATGATATAAAACTATCCGCAGAAATTATTTAGCATTATATGACTGAACTTGTAGATGTGCAGGTGAAGTGATCTAATTCTGTATTTTTCATCAGTTTTGCATGAATGTCTAATGGAACAAATGTATTCCATCATGATTTCAGTTCTTCATGATGTAAAAAAATTAGGGTTAAATAATTTCCAAAAACTAGTCTATATGAAGAATGCATTACATCTTGTTAGAAATTTAAATAAAAATGATTTGATCTATCATTACCCTTTCTGTGAAATGATCCCAATTTCTCTTTCTTTTCATTGCAGGAATCACCCTCAATGTAAGTATAAAGTACTTATCAACACTATTTATGTTACTTGTTTTTTTACAGTTGCACTTTTTATTATGCTACATATTTCCTTGGGACCACCAATGAGATAAGAAATTGGGTCATATAGTTGGACCAGGAAAGTATTGGAAATAACAAATAGTTATCCCTCGCCATTTGTGGCATTTAAAGGCATTGGGAGGCCACAAACAGGCTAAATCAGCAAGTAATTTTCACTGCATAAATTTGCTGTTTAAAAGAAACAGTATACATCACTTTTGATATCTTTCAAACAATTTTGTTTTGTTTTTGATTTTTGTTTTCGAAATTGAATAAGCTTGCTGACTTTTCATTCCTCAATTGAATTTTAATTTATCTTCCATTTTAGAATATGCATACACGAACAACTGCAATTGTAAACTTTCACCGTCCTTCAACTTGGAAAATTTGTGGAATGATGTAAGTTTACAATTGTTGTAAAAAGAAAAAAAATGTATTTCTCTGTATATTCTGTTGAATGTGGTTTATTCAATTTCAAAATCATTAAGTAAATTGAGATTTTTTTTTGGTGTTTAGATTTATCAAAAATATCTAAAAACAGAAAGTGCGAATATCATGCCACACCCTTCTAACTTTAATAAAATAAGGATTGTGTAATGAAATAAATTTTTACAGGTTAAGACAGAATAAGTTATCTTTGGTATGCTTAGAATCTAGGTCCTCCAAAACGATTTAGTGTCAAATGAATAAATTTTGTTTACATTGCAGTTTATTGTAAAAAAAAAAAAAAAAAAAAAAAAAAAATTTGATGTTGGAAATACCATTTGACTAAGTGGTTTGTGAATGTTAAACAAATTTAAGTATTCAACCTTGAAAGGTTTTTGTTCAGGCTTATCTTGTCTACATGAATAATTTTCTACAATCAGTCTTTTTCATAATAACAAAGATTATATCAATGCATTTATGATTTCCCAAACTTTCCATGTTTTGCTTGTACTGTGCAGCATATTTTCCATGGTGTGGTTTTTCAAAGTATGCTACATAGCTCCCTAGAATATTCTTATTAAATTATTCAAGACTGAACCGCGAATGGCAAAGGATAACTGTAATGCTTGAAAACAAAAGATCTTCAAAGAAAGCTAATGTGTTAGAAATTTCAAGTAAGCCAAACTTTATTCCTTTTAATGATAATTACACAGGAATATTTTTGCCAACTGCGGGTGCATTTCTGTAAAATGTTTGAATTTGTTAGGCAAGTTATGTGATTAGATGTTTTATGGAGTTCTATTTCTGAATCAATTTAATTTTATGAATTAAATCGTATTCATCATTATAATGAATCTTTATATGCAGCAATAGCCTTTGGTCTTGTTTGATTTAGAGTGAATAACTTTGAAAATCTGATGCTCAAAAAGACCATGAGGTTGTGTATATATATATATATATATATATATATATATATATTTTTTGTTTGATGATTTTTTTCATGGCTTTTGGATAGTATTTCTTTCCAGAGTGTTACTAAAGATTTGATCAATGAGTGAGTTTCCAAATGAATGATTTTGACAGTGCTACCTTCCCATGACTGTAGTTGCTTTCTGAAAAATGTTTTTTGTTTTTTTAGGTTTTGTGAAAAAAATTTCAAGCTTCTAAAGCCAGTTACACCTTTCAAATTATTCTCTCAGAATCATTACAAAAAGGTTTCAGAAAAACACCCAGAGGTAAGGTTTATTTTATTTAATTTATTTATTTTTTAGTAGAAAAAAAAAATCTAGTTATGGATTATGTATTTTGAATGGATCAATAGCAGTGCGTATGAGATGTGATGGATCCAGGGAAGAATTGCATTATGTACAAAATGAGGATTTAAACACAAACGCAACAAAAGATGACAAGAACTTTTGAAGTGGCTTCTCTTGAAACTTGAAAGCACTCAGAGATCATACCTTTACCAATGCCATACTCTGAATAAAAAAAAGTTCTTGTGTAGCTACAGTACAGGGGAAGTAATTGTAATTTTAAAAATTTTTTTTATTTTTTAATTTTCTTTATCTTTGGACTATTCTTATGAAAAAAATCTCTCAATTGTGGAAAAAAGTACTTAGGACCATCTCAAAATTTGATCAATTCTCCCTTAGCCCTTGGACCCTTCCAGAAAATGTCAATAAAATTTTAGAACTTCTGGAAATATTGTGTGGAGAAACGGATGGATATGAGTTAATACATATAGTTCTTCCAACTTGGTAGGCAGAAGTAAATAATTGCTTATGAGACCAATATTTTTTTATTGTGCTTTCATGCATTTTTACGTAATTTAGATTGCAAGTTGAATTTTTTTTCTTTCTTTTTTTTTTTGTACAAGTGCTTATTGTGCAAACAAGCCCAAGAAAAGCTGAGTCAAAAAGTATCTTATATATTTAAAAAAAACACACCACTATGCATCAAAAGAAATGTCATGGTATGCTTATATTACCTCCTGTAATTTTAGAACTAAGCCATACACTGGAAGAATTTCAAAAGGTAATGAGGACAAAAAGTTGAAAATATTTCAAATGAATGAAAAAAAAAGTTGAAAAAATTCAGATAATAAAAAAAGTCCCCTTTGAAGGCAGAAATATCAACAATTTCAAGACAAATTGGAATTGAAAGCAGAAAAGCACCCAGAGGGTACATACCTCTACCAGAGCAATTGTCACTAAAAATCAAAAAAAAATTCTGGATCTGCCCCCAAATTTAATGGATTGTACCTTGGCCCAGAGCCTGTACTAGAGCAAAATTTGTCATTGTGATTAATACAGAACATTTGTTGGTATTGTGTGGATAAACAAACTGGGTTGAATATGTACCCTCTATCCAACTTCTCATATTCTGCTTTACATGCTGCTTGATAATTCATATCAGTCAATTCATCTTAATTTACTTGTTCGTGTGTATCACTGAAAAGGAGCTGGCATTTAAAGGCCAGGAGGTACAAAAGTCCGAAACATGGTGACTATAACATCTGAGATGAGGACAATAGTCCAAATAGATCAGTGTATCAAAGTAATTCCTCATCTCAGAAATTCAGACATGTTCAGGAGTCTGTTTGCTTTATTTCATTTCTCGTGCTGAAATAATGATATTGGTCTATGTTTTATTTTTGTTTGTTTTTTATTCTTCCATGGTTTTATGTTAAAATTTATTACAGTATTTATTTAAGAGGAATTTTTTGAAAAATTATTTGAGAAGGAAATCGACCTCTATTACACCATTTTTGTCTTGGTTATTTCAATTAATACTCAGTTTGATCCAACTTTCAAATCTTCTCTTTTCAGTATAAAGCAATTCAGGTCTTGAACAAGTTAACAAAAAAGTGGGGAAAGTTATCTGATCAGAAAAGACTTAAATACATTGATCTTGCTCTTTCCAAGAAACATGAATATATGGTAAAGTATCATTTGAATTTTTCTATGCACTTATTGTCTTTGATAGTAAATTATTGTTTCATTCTATTTGGCCATCTCAAAAGGATTATCTAAATTTAGAGTCAGAAAAAATATTGATCCATGCTTTATTAGAATTTATTCATTAACATAGGTTCCATCATTATCAATAACCCACTTTCAACAATTCACAAAATTCATATCTTTTTGTAAGTCTTTTGATTTGGAGGGAAAGAATATACTGAGGGTAGTTTTCAACTCTTCATGTCTTCAAGATGGTTCAGTAAACTTCAGTGTAGATGGTAATCAAATTTAGGAGAATGAAGAAGGTGTTGTAAGCTTCACAGCCTATGTCTTCAATCTTTAATTGAAGGCTATGCATTTTCATGATGGAACACCACACTTACAATTGATTAAACTTTACATCTTTTCCCTCAAAGCAATGTTTTAATACTCAAGCTGCTGACAATAGATGTCTGCTGTAATCGTAACAATGACTGGTAACAACTTGAAGTAGACTCTATCACTGCAATCCCACAAAACACTTCACATTACTTTCTTTGGATGGAGGTCTATTTTGGATTGATTATGCTATAGTCTGTTAACCTCTACTAAGCCATTGTCTGCACAGCTTTGTATTGTAACAATATCCTCAAGATTTTATATTATCTTTGTATATAATTCTTTTCTCTTTTTCTTTCTCAGGAGGATGTGAAAGATTATCAAAAGATTGATTCTTCCTTTGTTGCCAAACCCATTCTCAGCAGAGCTGAGTGGCAAATAAAAGACAGATGTGCTGGATTACCTGATGTGCCACCAAGGTATAGTGAAAACTTACCTAAGATTTGCCTTAGATAAAATAGTTATTAAGATCATTATCAAAAAATGAATAGAGATGATAATAGTCTGAAAAATCTATACATGATTCCTCAACTGTTTGGCATTTCATGGTTTATAGTTTCAATTCGTCAAATACTGCCTTTATATCACTTTTCTACTGTTCAGTTCAAAATTATGAATGTTTCCGCCAATCATGAAGATCAGTATAAGATAAGGGGACGTTTGATCTGACACTGCCTTTTCCTATTTAATCCAGCTGTTGAGGGTCATGGTTAAGACCAGAGGAGAAATCTAACCTGTGGAAATCTTGAAACCTGGTGGGCATGAGCTTTGTGGCTAAGGAGTGGAATCTGTGATGAAACACATCCTCTCTGATACCCTTATAGCAGAGAACTGGAAGAATTCTCAGCTTTGATGCAAACAAGGAAGTGCTCTTCAAGTTCTTAGCTTTGAAAAATTCAGGCAGGATATGAAAACACGCATGATGGACTGTTCTACTCTGACCAACAAGAAGCCAACATCGGGTTGATTTCTGACCTTGATCATTATGAAAAGGAAGGACACAAAAGGGCCCTAATAATAAGTTGACACATTCATTTATCCTCGTTGGGACTTTTTTTTTTTTGAAAGATAGAAGTTGGGAGAGTTATGATAGCTTTTGGGGTCAAAAACTACAGATACATCCCTGTCCAGAATATCTTTATTAAACCTGGTTGTCTAAAACGTAAAAGCCTTTTGATATTCTATGCATTATCAGTCTGATTTTGTGTTAGATGGAAGAGGGAAAAATTAGCCCAATAAGCCTGGGAGGTATGTGTTCCAGTTAGCACTCTCTAAAATGCAAAATGATGTAAGTGAGGCTTTGCTGCATAAAAACATTTATTGTTGTCTTATCTGATAAAACATGTTCCTTGAGTAGACTTGATAGAGCTACAAAAAAGCTATTTAGCCATGGATGGTGTGTCAGTGAAAATATTCCACCTATTTGAGCAGCACTTTTATCACATTAAATGTACTGTGTATCAGGTTGGATATGTATGGTGCCAAAGTCTTATTGCCAGCCTCTCCTCCCTGAAGCATTTAAGTCCTGCAACTATTTGATTTGATTTGGCTGTGAAGTTGTATGCAGAAGCTGCTGTAAATGCAAGGATGCTCAGTTCCTTTCCTTTCCTTTCTTCCTTTCTTCCTTTCTTCCTTTCCTTTCTTCCTTTCTTCCTTTCCTTTCTTCCTTTCCTTTCTTCCTTTCTTCCTTTCCTTTCTTCCTTTCTTCCTTTCCTCCTTTCCTTTCTTCCTTTCCTCCTTTCCTTTCTTCCTTTCCTCCTTTCCTTTCTTCCTTTCCTCCTTTCCTTTCTTCCTTTCCTCCTTTCCTCCTTTCCTCCTTTCCTTTCCTCCTTTCCTTTCCTCCTTTCCTTTCCTCCTTTCCTTTCTTCCTTTCCTCCTTTCCTTTCTTCCTTTCCTCCTTTCCTTTCTTCCTTTCCTCCTTTCCTTTCTTCCTTTCCTCCTTTCCTCCTTTCCTTTCTTCCTTTCCTCCTTTCCTCCTTTCCTTTCTTCCTTTCCTCCTTTCCTTTCTTCCTTTCCTCCTTTCCTTTCTTCCTTTCCTCCTTTCCTTTCTTCCTTTCCTCCTTTCCTTTCTTCCTTTCCTCCTTTCCTTTCTTCCTTTCCTCCTTTCCTTTCTTCCTTTCCTCCTTTCCTTTCTTCCTTTCCTCCTTTCCTTTCTTCCTTTCCTCCTTTCCTTTCTTCCTTTCCTCCTTTCCTTTCTTCCTTTCCTCCTTTCCTTTCTTCCTTTCCTCCTTTCCTTTCTTCCTTTCCTCCTTTCCTTTCTTCCTTTCCTCCTTTCCTTTCTTCCTTTCTTCCTTTCCTCCTTTCCTTTCTTCCTTTCTTCCTTTCCTTTCTTCCTTTCTTCCTTTCCTCCTTTCCTTTCTTCCTTTCCTCCTTTCCTTTCTTCCTTTCCTCCTTTCCTTTCTTCCTTTCCTCCTTTCCTTTCTTCCTTACCTCCTTTCCTCCTTTCCTTCCTTTCCTTCCTTCATTTCTTTCCTCCTTCCTTCCTTTCTTTCCTCCTTCCTTCATTCCTTTCTTCTTTCCTTTCTTCCTTTCTTCTTTCCTTTCTTCCTTTCTTCTTTCCTTTCTTCCTTTCCTTTCTTCTTTCCTTTCCTTTCCTCTTTCCTTCCTTTCCTTTCTTCTTTCCTTTCCCTTCCTTCCTTCCTTTGTTGCTATGAGAAAGGGGAAGAGAAAAGGCATCCTGCTGAATTATTCAGGTCAATGCAGGTGGAGAGTTTTCACTGGTTCGGGGGTAAAAAAAAACAAAAAAAAAAGTAACCTCAGATCTTATTTTCTGTTTAAACCAAATTTCTTGTAAAAATTTAACCTACTTTTAACTTAAATCTGCAGGAATGGTTTTTATCTATTCATCCATAAGTCCAGTGAGCTTTATTCCAATTTGTCACATAAGGAAAGGTCCAAGAAACTGTCTGCTGATTTCAAATTGCTGCCCGCTGAAGTAAAAGAAAAATATAACTCGCAAGTCAAGGAGGTGAGTCTTTTCATTAGATTGATTTTTGTCTGTCCTTTCACCAGTTTTTGATGGCCACCAGTTTCTTTTGAATTTGAAAATTGCAAAGTTTCAGTCAGCATTGTCTTGTGAGGAGTATGGATCTATTCATAGCTATGAAAAAGAATGTAACAAAAGTCTTAAGTTTTTTTCATTAGGGTGTCTTGGTATGGAGAAATGGTTGAGCTAGTCTTGCTGACCATTGCTATTGCTGTACAAGTTCAATCCTCACAGTGTGCCTTCGTAAAGGCTCTCATAATGAAACTATTTTTTTGTACCTGAATGTCTTACTCTAAAAGGGGCAGGTCTGCAACTACTGACAATGTGCTTGTGGTCTTCTCAGATATTTCTGACATTTTCGTCACAAACTTTGTACAAACAAACACAAAATTTATCTGGCCTCAATCCTGTTCAGAAGCTTTGCACCATAATGAAGGCGTATGCTGGAAATATCCTCTCAGACTTGCCTAAAGAATAACAAATACTCTTGAGAGCATTGGATGCTGGTGATTGGTAAATTGGGGGGGGGGGGCTAGAAGGTGAACTCTAAGTTTGGATTTCATGAAATTTTCTGGTGGGAAATCAGTTGAAAATATTGATTTGGTGTTACTTGCAAATAAAGTCAATTTTATTAGGAGACAAAGATAGACCTATCACATAATCCGGGCTAAGTAAGGGGTGTTTAAATTTGTTTTAAAAGATTTTCCCTATTGTTTGAATAGATAGTGGTACTCTCATTGCCTCTTGTTTTGAAAAATTACAATATCTTTCGATGAACTTTTTTTATTCCAGGAAAAAAAAAATTATGATATGCTTTTGAAGACATATCTTGATTCTCTTTCTGCAAGTGACCTCGAAGACAGAAATCTTTCAAATAAAGCAAAAAAGACAAAAACTCATGAGGTGAGTACTTTTGTAGATATATTTTATTGTGAAAGACTGACCAACCATCAGACATTTAAACCATTTGATTAAACAAGGAATAATTCTAATACAGAAGGGTTTTTGTACAGTACAGTATAGAGGCAGATGAATGGAGTAGTAGTAAGCAACTCCCACGAAAGAGCCCATTCTCCATTTAAACTCCAGGGGGACAAGTTATTGTCAATGAAGAGATTAGGTGTAAACCAGTAAGATCAGAATTACTTGATTTTTAAAAAAGAAAAAAAAATGTTGACAGATATGAACAAAATTAAAATATTGCTAATCAGTTATAATTTTCATCATGGAAATGTTTGGACATGGGGGGGGGGCATAATTTAAAAAAATTTTTTTTTCCTGCAAAAATGGTAATAGAACATTATAGGAGCAGAAATGCATAAATATCCAAACAAAACCTCACTGACCACAATACCTATACACAGGAACAGAGAACAAAACCATAGGACATGCAAACAGAAAAAACATTTGTCTGTTGATTGCCATGCCTGCGGGAAACTGAGCAGTTACAAAAAAATTATATATATTTATCTAGACTCTATTTTAAAATATAGCTGAAACAACCCCTAAAAGCTGTAAAAAAATTTTGTGTATGTGTAACCCTTTTCAATGAGTGCCCAGATACTGCACTTTGATCCTAAGCAGATATGCAGATCCATACGTAAATATACCCCTCATATTTAATGGGTACTCTAACATGGTCTTCTAGCGTTTGAACCTTGTCTAAGTAATCAACAACAGCACAAAATACTGGAAAGATAGTAATGAGTAATGCCGCACCAAAAAGCATAATAGTGACATCTGTGGCTGTAATCAGAATTTAAATTTACTTGTAATTGTAATTTGGGGAATTACTATGACCTTTTATGAAGTTTAATGTGTAGATAGTAAAGTATAAATATTGAAATGTTTTGCAGAGAACATAGATCTTCAATACGGTCAAAGCAGTTGGCCAGTCATTTAATGTTTATAAATTCATATGATTTCAAGAATACTGTTTCCTGACTGCTGTATAAATTTGAATTCAATTTAAATGTCTATAAGAAGAAATGAAAGATCATTAAAATGAATTTGATTCGTTGCTCAAAGGATAAGTTATTCCTCTAACCTTTTGTTTAGTAGTAATCAGTAAGAATGTCTGAATTTTCAACAAAAAAAAATTAAGGTGTATCCTTTTATAAATCTTCTGGAAGTTTGAACTTAAAATCACGAGATATTCTTTATTTATGATGCCGTTGAATGTAGCAATTGAAACAATTTTTAAAATGCTAATTCCTCATTTTACTACAATTTGATTAAATCTTATTCTATCAAAATATTCAACAGAAAAAACCCTGATTCTCTCTATACGTTTCAATGCCCAGCAAACATTTTAAATCTATAAAATTGCGCTTATGAAATATATTCAAACAGAAAACTAAATCCATTTCTAATTGAATTTTTATTGTAAATTGAGCCCCCCCTCCCTCACATTGAGAACCCTGAATCCAAATGATTAAAAAATTGACAATGACTGGTGCGTGGACCAACACATCTGGTGAATATCAGATTCATATTATGGCCAATTGTCAAATTATCTCCGTGTATCCGCACAGATATGTCAAATTCAAGGATTAAGCAGATTGATTAAATGAATACTGAAGCTTATTAAACCTATCCAGGTTGTGTCACATTATCTGTTGAGTGGATTAATTTTTGATAAATCTTTTGGGTAAAATTCTTGTTTACTCTCTCTAAAATCAGATGATAATTTAGGGTAAACATTTTAACCAAGTTCTATTGAAATTAGTGTGAAGATTTTTTCACAAATCAATTAGTTGGTTTTGTGCATTAGATGTTGGTCATCCTTCTGTATTATTTCCCTGTTTTTGTTCATGCTAAACACTGTATCACACTGAAAGATACAACTACTAATGGTATTTATTTTTTGATGGTAGATTTTTTGTATTGATGTGTGAAATTCAGAATTTTTATTTTATTCTTTTTTTTTTTTTTTTTCAGTCTCATGAAAAACCCATATCAAATTTCCTGTAAGTTGGAATTTCATTTTTGTTTGCTTTGCAATCAACTAAGTATATATATAATTTTTATTGTTAAATCGTACACATGCGAGAGGGGTCCAATGACCAAAATAAAAATGGACGATTTTGAAGAAAAATTTTGACGCTGTTCATACATGAAAATAATCCTTTACGAAATTTGAATTTTTAAATCTTTCTCTTGATATCTGGAAGATGCCCATGAAAACTTTATGGTATGTATTGCGGAAATGTACCCTATACCTTAATGTTAGTTTTGTTTTAAAAATAGAATTAGAAAAATCATAACTATTATTCCTGTAACTGAGTGACATAACTGGGTGTCTAACGAAAGCTAATGTTTTTATTCTTGGAAAATATTTCAATTTTCATTTTAAAACAAACATAAAATTTCTATTCGTGTCTTCAATGAAATCCATGGAGGGAACTTGAGTTTAATTTTTATTCAGGCTGGTTAAAAAATAAAATAAAAGAAGCAGCTGAAAAGATTAAGTTGAAAGTAAAAAAATCAGTCGTAAGAATTAATTGATATATGATACTTCATCAAATAACTTTGAATGAATATCCTTTATTTGACCCCAAGTTATGTTGCTCAGACCCAGAAATAATAATAGTTGTGTGTGTGAATGTTTTGTTTTTTTTTCCCCCCACCCAGTTCTAAACTAAAACTAAACACTAAAACTATACACACTCACTCCCAAGGTGTTGGGTACTTTTCTGCAATATGTGCCATTATGTTTTCATGGGCATCTTCCCTGTATCGAGAGAGATTTCACGATGAAAATTTCGTGATGGATTCGTGTATTGAACAAATTGAACAAATTTCTGAAAATCACTCAAGGGGAATAACTTTATTTGTCTTAGTCGTTACTTCCCTCTCTTATACAAGTACCAAACTGGCTTGCAGGCTTTGTTTTTTATCAGGCAAGGACCAAGCATATTGTATTCTTTTTATTTTGTTGTAAGATTTTATATCTTGAAGCCTCAATTTTGAAAAAATCTGAATATTCAATAGCGATAAGTTTTTCAGAACTTGCGATGTAAGAATTGAAACACAATTTTGGTTTGTTTTTTCATGATTGACCTATGTTAAAGTCTTGGTCGATTCAAATTTCTGAAATGAGTTCAGCTGGAAAAATGAGTTTGAATTTACATGATCAGGAAAAATGAGTTCTAGCTTTATATTAGGTTTAGTCAAGTAGATGGTCTTATTTAATTTCATAATTGTATTATCTAATGTAATCTCTCATCCTAGACGTTAATCCTTACCATGGACCTCCACTGTGCAAGATGTTCTGAAAGTTGTTATTGGAGTTTTGAAGAAGAAAAACACATTTATTTCTCTTGACAACTCTATCCAAATTGACAAATTTTCTCCTGCATTATACACAAGTAAATATGGTATATCTTGTAATGTCCCTAAAAGGCAGGAACCAGTTCAAAATAGAAATTCTTAAATTTACTAGTTTATAACTGGTTATAGCAATGTTTCACAGAGGAAGCTGCTTATGATCACTTTAGGATAACGTTTTATGATGATAATAACCAGCTGTAACACAGTAAGCAAATGGTATAAGAATTTGAACTATTCATTCATTGCTATGTTTTATGTTTTTGATTTCATTTTTGATTTTTCATAATATAGAATTGTTTATATGAAATTTGATTTTTTTAGAAATTTTAGATTAAGTGTTTGAGGCAATATCCACGATTATGATAGACAGCTTCCTCTGTATAACTGACTTGGTCAAATTATGTGTGTTCTCTTCAACAGTTCAATAATGTTAATTTGTATGAGTGATAAAACTGCTTAATTTCTTTAACTAGACAATATGGCCATTTGAATTCTCGCCTTTCTACTTGTTTTTCTCCCATTTACTTCAGTGGAATATTTGAAACTGTTTGAAACCGTATTTCATCATCAGATTGTACTTTTTAAAAATGTTTTAAATTTTCAATTACAACAAAACCAACACATGATTATGAACTCATCTTTCCCTTTTTTATTTTACAGAGTAAACAAGCCTCCAATGTAAGTACAGCATCAGTCTTGAAGAATTAGTATCATAGTCTGGATTTTTATTTTTTAAAAAGTCAAAAGTAAAATTACAGCATAGAATTTGAAAGCCAATTTGTATGGTACCTTTCAAGAACCTAATCATTTGTCACCTCAAAGAAAAATCACATGACCTTGTCAAAGTTCACTCGGTTGCTCAGTAGATGGCTTTATCGACCAATATCACTGCTGCCGAGTGGGTAAGAAGTTAGGAAGCTAACAATGTTTATCTTGCTTATCATCGACAGACATGTTCTACACAAAAATATTCTTTAATTGTCCATAGATGAAATCGATCGGAAATATTCATTCAGAAAATATTGAGAAAAATTAGGATTTATATGAATGCATCGAATATGTTTCCTCATTGTTTGAATTATTGTAAAATATAACTTTAAAATCATGTCAAAATGCGAATTGATTTTTCAATATTTGTGGGTGGGGGGATTGCATGGCTTTTCTTATAATAAGTTATTATTTTATTTTATTTTATTTTTTTTTTTTTCATAATGATCTGCTTTCTAAGAGGAGGATGGATTTTTGATGTTCATATTGATTTTTATAATTAAAAAATATTTATTCACAACATTCTTAGTGAGTTTTTGCTTCTCTCCAGGTCCGGCTACATGTTGTTCTTCAGAGAGCTCAAGGAAGAACTAAAAGGGGTCCCTGTAATTCAGAGACATGTAATGGTCAGTGAAAGATGGAAGGCCCTCTCAGAAGAGGATCGCAGTAAATACAATAAAAGGCGACTGATTCTACATGATGAGTGGCTTAAAGACCTGAAGTCCAAAGTTAGTATCTCGATTTCTCAAATTTGTGTGTCAAATGTGATGAGGCCAACAAAGTTATGTGTTGCCTGGGTTCTAATCATATCCAAGAACAGTTGGATATTTTGCTTGAAGAGACTAGAGAAGTGGAAGTCCCCCATTCTGCTCTTGCAAAGCACAATTAAAAAAATTTAAAATGACTATACGAAGGATTTTAATTCATGAAAATAAGTCATCATAAATTAACCTTGTTTAAAAAAAAATTTACTCTTTTGTTCCTTCTCAAGATTTCATCTGTCTTATTCTTCATAATCTTTTTCTTCATAATCTTTTCCTTATTGGTTCTGTGTTAAATTTCTTTAATGATTTTTTCAAATTCCTTCTTATCAATTCTAGTGCTAAAGAGCAATG
Organism: Thysanoteuthis rhombus; assembly: GCA_963457665.1. NCBI lineage: Eukaryota > Metazoa > Mollusca > Cephalopoda > Oegopsida > Thysanoteuthidae > Thysanoteuthis > Thysanoteuthis major. The sequence continues at coordinate 17,747,096 of OY735215.1, read as the reverse complement.
AGTCAAATGTAAGTGAAAAATGCTGGATCACATACTTTCTTGCTTTTGATATTTCAAATTTGCTTTTTTTTTCACATTTGTTAAAATGATTTTATTTTTTCCCATTTGTTAAAATGATTTTATTTTTTGTGTTCAGAAACCCTGAATTCAGCGGTCACAAATTTAGTAAAAGCACCAATTATGTCTTCCCTATTATTTAACCTTTTATTATGGATATGGGGTTCAAAACCCTTGAAAAGACATATCGAGTGAATATGGAGGATGCTGCTAGACTTCATCTTCCAATTCTCTAAGATTAAACGCAATGTGTGAGCCTATATTTCCAACTAAATTCTCCAGAAAATGCTTGAAACATAGTTAGTAGGTTGTTGGCCATTAGGTAATTTTTCATTAAGAACTGGTTTGGGTCTCCCTCAAGGTTTATTATTGATATCCATATTTCCAGACTGAAACATTGAACTAACACTGAACAGTTCACACTGTAGTAGTGTCATTATGTTCTTATTGGAAATTATACTTGAAATTAGTGTAACTTCCTGGGTCGACACAATTGCTTGTCAAGGGCTTAGAAACCTCTCATAGCTTGTAATGGATTGATATCTCTGGTGATTTAAAATAAGACGTTTACCGAACCACACATTTTTTTTCCTAATCAGTTAAAACACACACGAATATATTGTCAGGTACAACACCAAAGAATTACAGTCGGGTAAGAAAATGTTCCATTAGGAGATAACACATATTACTGGAACATACAAGTCAGATATTCTTAAACTTGTTCTAAAAATAGCCTCACCCAAGACACTGTTTAGAAAAGGGCAACTTTTTTTAGTTAGTGTTGAGATTTTCATACAGACCATCATAAGAAACAATGAATTTTAAATCTCCTGCTTCTACCTTTAACTTTTTCTATGAGACCATTCTATCTTTGTCCAGTTTTCATTCTGCGCTTAACAGAATGTAGACTGTTCCAACAACTTTGTGCAATAACCATTTCACTTGTGTACGTATGCATTCATATGCATATGACCATTCTTGACTAACTCTGCAAGAATATTATGCACTTATATCTACGTTTAACCAGCATTATTTCTACAAGTAGTAAAAAAGACAAAAAACTGTATAAGTACATTCTCTGACTTATGATTTGATTGTAATTCTCATTAGATTTTATACACATTTCAATCAATACTTTTTTTATTTTGAATCTTTATTATTCGTCTCCAGTCATTCCTTGCTCCTTTGATCTGCATCCCTCTCAATGCATTATTACTTGCATTTACTATTCCGACTTGACATCACTGACCGGCCAGCTCTTTTTATGAATGATCTAGTAGCATTAGCCACAGCCAACTTTGTTGAATTATCTTTTCGGTGGTAGATACTATTACTAATTTTTTCACTTCCTATGCCGATTACAATTCAATAGTAGTTGGTTAAATAGTTAGATATCTAATTCTCCATGATGCAAAAAACATTTAGTATGTAATGATTCATTCTTAGTTCTAACATATTGGATTATCATCTAAACAGAATATATGAACAGTTTCAACTAATTATACTTGAAAAAAATTAACATTAATTGCAACTGTAGCATTAACAGTATTTATGCTTTTACTCATGTTCATTGATTCAGTTTGCTTATCTTTTTAATTTGCTTGTCTTGTATTTCAATTTGTTTGCATTTTTCAATTAGTTTACCTTTTTAATTTTCGGGGGTGGGGGGGTGGGGATATGTATATGGATATTTTCAATCTTAATTTTATGACCATAGCCTCTTTTTTTTTTTTTTTTTTTTTTTTTTCATGACAATTCTATTATAATTTTAATCAAACCTGCAAGCTTTTATCATCCAGAAATTGTATTATAATTCACCATGTCTGTTAGTTCATCTGTCTGTATGTGACAGCCTACTGCAAAAATTATATGAACATGTTGAGCAAATTAGTTTTTGAAAATAATACCTCCAAAAATGTTTTTTTATATATATATATAAAGTTTGGCAATACATTATTGATTTTATGAATAGAGAAATGCTGGCTATTTTTCAATGAGCAGATTATCAAACGATCCAATTTTGACAGCCCTAATGTTGAACCTAGCTTTGTCCTTAATACTATAGCCCCCACCAGTGTTGTTTGTTTTTTTTTTTTTTTTTTTTTTTTTAACCAAGTGTGTGTAAAGTATCTAAGTTATCAACCCAGCCCTAAAACTGATTTCTCTGAAAAGGCATGTCTCTAGATAGACAGCAGTGGGTAGGTACTTCAATATTGTTCATAGAAAGGGGCTGAGGGTAAAAAGAAGAATTTTCTGTGATGTGTACATAAGTGATATTTGTAATGTTAAAAAAAACATCGAACACTGATTTCCATCCATTTATCTTATAGTCAAACTCCAGAGTTGACTTTATTTACCTAACCTAATGGCAATTTCAGACTTCTGGTTAAGACTAAAATGTGAAAAGTTCCAAATGAATGATTGAGAGGGACAGATTCTATTCCCTCCGTGTTGCCAAACAGATTTACCTTTTCTTTCTTCTGTACTTACAACCCTAATCATCCAAATTAGAGACTTGAAATCTTGTACACACTTTCCCCTCAATCAGTTAGGGAAAACTTTTTTCTATTTATTTTGACTTGGCTGAATAATCAATTTCAGTGTGGAATTTGACCCTAAAGCAGTCAGTCTTCTGGCTCTTCTTTTCTGAAAGTAATCCAATTCGCCTATTAGGATGAGTATTCAGCTAGTAATTTGTGGTCTTGCAAATATAGTTTCCAAAATTCCATGTTGATTCAATGAAATATTAGTTCATTTTTATGGAATTTCTTTATGAGGAGTCAACTCAGCAATGAGAAAATGCCATTGAAAAAAAATATTATTCATTAAGGATTTTGCTCCTACTGGTGATGGGTTTGACCCCAGAATAATTGGTTATTGTTACTCCAAGTGTCAATAATAGCATTTCTATATCCTCTTAACAAAGGGGGTATAGAAGTAAAGGAAAATACTAGTGAGCATTGTGCATGTAAATATCTATTTCATGTTCATCTATTTTTGGTGTCATCTTTTTACTCGTTTGATCCTGATATTGACCATTAAAGATGAATTTTGAGTGAAATCACTCTTAAATGGATCGCACATCTTTATAGAATTGTTCTTTGATGTAGAATTTAATGCTACTTTTGTATATTTCAGATTAATGAAGAAACCACAGAGAGCACTAGCAATGATGGTTGAAATCTAATGGACACAGAATTAGAGAAGCCATGCTATTCTTATGTACATAACACTACAATTAAACATTAAAAATACACACACAAAAGAAAGCAACTACATTCCTATTTCTTTTTTTTTTAAAAATAGCAAGGGTTGTGCTTCCTTGGATTCCCATTTTATAAATTCATGTATATTTGCTAAAAAAAAAGTTGAAAAAGAAATCGTGCAAATGGGAAATTTCCAAAAATTCTGTATGAGAGTGAAGAGTGAAATAAAGTTGCTGTGTATTTTTTTAAATTTTAATCCTGTATTATTCTGTAAAAAGTGAAACTTTTATTTACATTATCCCCCCTTTGATAAACTGCCTGCATATGTGCACTGATAAAAGTCCATGAAAAGTAATATTTGATTGGTATTAAGAGAGGGCTTGTGGAACGTTCATTGTATGAAACTTGTTCTCCCAGCTTGTATCCAAGAGGTTTTCATGTATATAGCCATGCATTGGTTTGTGTTCTGGAAGTAAGGACACAACCCCACTGTCCCCAAACCAGATTGTTTCTTCATTTTATCATCTATTGTTAGTAGCATGACACCATTAAAATGTTGGAAATAATTAAGTCAGTGTAGACACTGACCTAGTTTCCTCTGATATATTGTGCCTATGGTCCCACATGCTGCCTCCGATTACATTCATTTTTTTTTTTTTTTTTGTTGCTCTGATCAAATAACTTTTCAGGATTGTTCAAAACCAATTAGCATGATCTGTAAAGCTCCAGTAAATGGATGGTGATTAATTCAATAGTTAACTAATCAGTCTATGACAATGAATTGAATATCTTCGGGTTGTGTACAAGCTGAGATTTTATAAAATGTAGGATTAAATGGAGGGGGGCACACTGCACTTCAGAGTCACATCCTTGGTCTTTTGGTCAGGGTTACCAGATAGTTGCAACCGCTTCTAGGTAAAATACTCAAGTTGTACATATTTCATTCATTGACCTCATCAATATGCAGGCAAGTATAAAAAAAAACAAAACAATTACTTCAAAGGCAGTTTTAGTCCTGGTTTTGTTTCAAAGTAACAGAATAAATGAATAAGGCAAACCCAAAAATTTCATGCACATGCTTTTTTTTAAAAAAACGTGTCAAATACAGCAATCCTGGTGTTGAACTGAGGTAGCCACCTTACTACCACAGTGGAAAGTATTCTTTCTTGGTTTTCAACAATTCTATGAAAGTGTTAGAGGCATACTGATTTGACTGACTTGCTGCACTTCCATATCTTTTCCTTTAAATTCAAGGATTTTCTTCAGTGCCCCACTGTATTAAAAAAAAAAACCCACCACTGATTGGGGTGGGGGTGCATCTAGTCTTCAAATGTATTTTCTTCATAAATCTTATCACTAAACATAACTAGCAGTAACATGATTCATATGCTTGTCTATATTCCATTTATTCCAATTGTGTACAGACATACAATCTAGCCATTTACTGACAAATTGTAAGTACAAAAAAACCTTAAATTTTTTTCAATAAAATTAGCTATTTTTTTATGCTATGAATTTAATTTGTTTAAGAAATCCACATACCTCTTTAAAAACAAAAAGCAGTGCAATGAAATCTACAGTAACAATTGCTTCATTCAATCTATGCCCTTTTGGCAAGTGGAACTTTGTATCATTCAAATCTTCATTTAGTCTTTTACTTCTGTAAATTCTTTATTCATGCCTAGTATATGGGATATTTTGAATTGTGTTCAAAATTTTACAAGATCTCCATAAATTATAAAATGGCGTCTCAAACCCTTTGCACTAGTCATAGAAAGTGTGTGGTACATGTATTCGCAGAATTGATATGGACACATTTCATCATATTAGCTCAGTCTTACAAATGTAAACAAATACAATTTGTTTTTCTTACATATGAATATGAAGAATGCTAAGATTACCCCCCCTCTTCGGGGGGGGGGGGTCGAGTTGGTTGGTACCTGTATGGGCTTGACAATTCAAATTTAAGTCAACTAAAAACAATAAAACATGAACTATTAAATTCTTATACAATTTAGAGGTATGTTCATTCTATTTCTTGGTGCTAAACTTGAATACCTACAAAATATACATGACCAATGTGTAAAGAAAAAAATCTTGCAACAAACTGAACTTTTCCCCCACCCCCTCAATCATGTGAACCTTCAAATAAGGCAGTTATAAATTTTCATGGCTTTGACTTGTAATAAGCCTGAAACTTGCTATTTATTTTCCATTACTATACTATATTGATTAATGATCAGTTCCTAGACAACTGAGTTCAGCACTTGGAAATTGCCTTTTTATTCAAACAACATTGAAGATGTTAGAAACAAACCACTTTTCATTTGGGGGAGAATGTTATTAAATTATGTTTAAATTTTTACGAATATGAATTTTATTCAAGAACACTAGTCAGGAGTAAATGATGGATTTCAAGCCTTCAGTCCAATGAATAGGTATTGAATTTTGTTAATCTACCAAAAAATTAATTGAATTTCAAAGTTTTCATCTAAAAACTTACTAAAATACTAATTTTATAATTTTCTTTTGAGTTCTAGAAACCCTTCCACAATCATTAAATGATTTATTCTGAAATTGGTTCACATTCTTCAGAAAGACCTTTTGTTTTTAAATAAGCCAGTTGAACATTTAAATCCTCACATATTAAAAAGGTTTTTTACCTAAAAATAAGATAATGAAAAACAATTTCAAGTCGTGAAATAAATAGAAATAAATCGTGCATTACAAGTTAATTTTTCTTTATTGAAGTCATTGAAAAATATTCAATTCTCCATGTGATACAGTCTCAGATTTTTTGGAAAGCAGCAATATCCATGCTCTGAATCTGAAAAAAATACAACACTTCGAATTAGTTTTTTCCACAGGAAAAATCCAGCCATTTTCAGTACATGCAATCCATGGGTTACAAATGAGTTCTGTACCTAGATCAGCTCATAAGTTGGAACAGTTATGTACAATGCACATGTAGTTTCAAGTAATTGAAAAAAATAAAATCAACGTAAATATAACAATTCAAACCTAAATTCATTCAATTTTCTAGAATTAAAAAGCCCAGTTGTCTGTTGAAGAGTTTCATGGGACATTTCAATGTCAAGACATCAATATGTGTGGCCTGTAGTTGATAGTTATACAATTTTCATTTGCAAATCAGTTAATCCTTTTCTTTTTCCTCATGAAGTAACCAAAGATGTTCATGGACAAAAAAAAAGAAAAACCCGCTAACAAACTTGCATTTAATTTGAAATCAAAGGGAAACAAGTTCAAATTTTAATATGTATTCATAAGATGAAAATTAGTCTAAACAGTATGAACTTGGTGAGAATTTGCATTAGAAAATTTTTTTAATTTTTCCTCTGGAGATGGGCAATGTTTTGATTATGAACCACTCTTAGTCCATTCATAAGTAATGATTAATTATTTTGGGACTGCCTGTAGTCACAAATATACTTTAGAGAAATAAATCATTTTTGTAAGTTACTGAATGAGTTTAGTTGAAGATTCATTTTTTTTCCTCCAAGAGATTCTAATTAATTGCAAAATATCAAGAGTCAGAACTCATGTCTAATTCATCACCCTATCAAAATTTTCAGTTAACACTAGAAAGAATATTTTTGGGTCCCACTAGTTTTATGAGTGCAGAAATTCAATGTGAAGAGTTGTAAGCTAGACTGGTGAAAGCACCTTGTTTGAGTACTTTGCAAAAATACTTACATGATCTTCGAAGGCCACAATTTTCTCTTCCAAGTCTTCAAGACTAACTTTATCATCTTCTATTACACAAATAATGGACAGCTTCTTGATACCGAAAGCAAGAGGAACAAGTTTTGCTGAAAAATAAGGATGTAGAAAAGTAATTACAAGTCATGAAATATTTCTTCATTGCAAAAATGGAGAAGCAACGTACAATTGGGTAAGACAAGAATGAATCAATTTTCTATTTAGGTTTTACTTATTGTCACTTACAATCTCACAAGTATCTTCGAACATTTGCATTCAAGGAGAAAAATTAACTTAATAGTGATTTTAACCAGGTTGGAAGAATCAGTGTATAGTAGTAATAACTACACGTCTCAAATTCTCAATTGAGTAAAAGCGCCCAATTGACAATCTTCACATTTTCCGATTGTTGGGTACTCCCACAATGGTAACATCACCTACCACTTAGCCTCATACATATTAATGCTGTGAGAGACTAAGGCCATATTGTAAACAGAAATAAAAACAAATCCATAGTGTAATAGAATTAAGTGAGTTATGGTTCAAGTAATCAGATGTTACTTTATAGACTTGAGTGACCAGATACAAAGACAAGTACAAGAATTAACCAGTTAGGATTACTCTGATACATGAAGCAGACTCAGAAAAACCATTAGGTTGAGGGAGGGGGAAAAAAAAAAGTACTGATAAATATTTACTTACAAGCTCCCCATAGTAAACCATCCATTACTATGCTGCGAACACATTCCTCAAGTTTTTTCATGTCAGTTTCATCATCCCATGGTTTTACATCAAGTGTTACAGAAGATTTAGCTATCACAGCAGGTTCTGTGGGGAGATAGGAAAAAGAAAAGTCTTAGATGCACATCATACCAAATATTCATTTCAATGCTTTAATCCAAAATTATTTTGGTTTTGAAAATAACTGGAAGGAGGGGGAAGAGAGAGAGAGAGAGGAAAACCTCCCAACCTTTTTCAGGAATCACTAACTAGTCTTATCCTTCAGTTATAGCTAGTTGGGTTATCAAAAATTACAATTGGAAGGGGGGGGGGCGGAGGCTCCTAATCCTAGTAATGGGAAATGCAAATGAAAGATGAACTAAACACTTGATTAGCCAAGGAACTGTATCAACATTCAATCACTGCATTTTGTTGCAGTGGTTGTCCGTAATGAATTAACCCATTTAGTTTTGTAAAGCACTTTCAAAATAGTATTGCCACAAAATAAATCAAGAACACCAAGAGTAGATGACAACATTCAGTTTTCACTGTATTTGGTCAATATTACAGTAGTACAAACATCTAATTCACAAATACAGCAAAAACAAATTGTAGATCATTCCATGTTAGTATAAATAGTAATTTTGCACCATGAAAGTGCATTAAGGATAATAATCAAATTTAATGACAATTTATAAAATGCATAGCAGGATTTAACTACATTTCATTTTAAAACAATTAGGAACATGCAATAGGAATATTTTTTCTTTCCCCGCTAACAAGGAAAACTTACACAGCTCATTATATAAGTAGATTTCAGAAACCAGTTTTGTGTACAAACAAATGATCATGACTAAAAAGGACATGGTAGCAAACAAAATCAAGGGAGATGAAGACATACATACTTTTTGCTTTTTTCTCAGCATACGCCTGTAATCGTTCTTGTCTAAGTTTTTCTGCTTCTTCATCCTGTAATAAGGAATAAGCCAGTAGTAACAGCATTAACAAAACATTTATTGCAGACTGTCCATTAATTACCCTTCAAAAACTAAAACATTCTTCCCTCATGTAGAATACAGAGATTAAAGCATTTTACCCAAAGGATAGCAACAGGATTGAGAACCAAGTATAACTTAACTTATGGCCAAGTCAAAATTCAAATTAGTGATAAAGAAAATAATCACCTAAATGTGTATCAGTATATGCCAGACTTCCAGTGGAATCGTTTACAAAGGTATTGAGAGGACTACTCACTGCAAATCATCCAAGCCCCAAAACTGTCCATATCAAGCTTGGTGAGGAACCCATAATAAAAATTGGGGAAAGGGGGAATATCCCTGATAGAGAACCTCGAAATTAAAGTTAAATTTTATAAAATGTAGATTTTTGCTATGTATTAAGAAAAATTCTTTTGACAAATATTTCATCTTAATTTCAATTGCTTTTTATCACAATTCTCAGACTTATTCTACAGTTTTCAGAATGCAATGCAGTAGGACTTATCCTTAGGAAGCCCGTCTTATATCCTATCAATTAAGCCTTGCAGAACTTCAGCTGCAGTCAACTGAATCTAGCCATAGTTAGATCTCCCTCTCCCCACTACACGTACGCCATCTTTTCATTTACCCTGAAATTATTTTTCAATTTCTCAAGCATTGTAATAATTTTAATTATTTATATCTCTCACACTGCTGACAACTGTGAAATGAGTTGATAAAAAGCAATTGAAATTGAGAAATACTAGTTGAAAAATTGGCAATGCTTCATCTAAATAGTAATGATAAGAAAAACCATTACTACAAATAATTAGGCAATAGAAAAGAAAGTAACTTTCAGGTGGGATCTGCTAATGAAAATTTAATATTATACAATAAAATTTGAGTCTATGATATGGCAGATTTTAAAAGTATTATTACCAGTTCCTGTGAATAGCAGATGAATTCAGATGCCAGCTTGAACTAAAGACAGTTGGCTCAACCAGATTAACTATGTGCAACTCAAGTTTATTATTGTTAAATATTGTCAATGTCTGCTTAAGAAAAATAAATATTAAGCATTTTATACAGTGATTCTCATTGTTCCCCTACTGCACCTAGACATCCTCAAAAGACATCAGTAAGATTTATGCCAGTATTATGTCACCTTTCAAACAAATATCTATTAGAACATAGGACAATAAAGGCACTTACTTCTTCGTCATCAAAAAGATCTATATCGTCATCGTCATCATCATCTGCTGGTTTTTTTTCAGGTTCACTGTCCACTTCCATGATCTCATTTTCTTTGACACTTTTAGAAATTTTCAACTGGGTGTTAAGAGAACTGATCATTTTCCTTAGGTCCTCTACAGCTGGAAGAGGGAAAAATTTGTAGAATTAAAATTCAGAAGCTTCAAGTGAAGAAGGTGTGAATACCTACTTGAAGAGACAGAAATATACTAAATTGGACAATAGAAAAGCACACTGATATGGCAGTCAAAATACAATCAGAACGTAGGATGTTACCATTTTGAATCAAATAGACAGAATTAGGAATATTTAGTTCTAGGTAATGCAGAACAAACTTTTTGGCCAACCTGATAGTATAATTAGAGAGAATGTTTCAATTGTTCAAACACCTATGAAGGCCAGTTTCCATTTATCATTATAATGGCAGGACTGACACAATTCCAAGAATTAACAGTGAATGAGTACAAGTACAAAAAAGTAACTCTGCTAATAGACACTGAATGAGGGGGGGGGGCTGAGCTTACACAAATGATGAAGCAAGTATTCACCAAGTCAATTCAGTTTTGTTAGAATTTAATGATATATACTTTGCTTAATATGGTTACCCCAATATTCACCATGCACTATATTGCAATAACTATTTTAGCCATGTGGGTAAAGACCAAACGTTAAGATTCTCAAAAGGTTAGATATCTGGGGTTGAATATCTTTGAGAAAGAAATTAGGAGTATGTGTACAACAGAATGTTTTATACATAAATGTAAGAATGTGTCTTGTCTTGGGGGGAGAAGAAAAAAAAAAAAAAAAAAAAAAAAAAAGCTGAAAAGTTACTAGGTTGGCACCAAGCACAAGATAAGAGTTCTCATTCATTGCAATGAATAGGTTGTGTGAGAGAGAGAAATTAGTGTATGGGAGAGTACTGTCTTGAATATTTACTTTGCTTTAATTCTTTGTTTTCCTGTTCAAGACGATCGATCCTTTGCTCAAGAGCACTTCCAGTATCACCGTTTGGCACCTGAGAAAGACAAGATAGATTATCTGAGAAATTTTAAAACAAACACGTTCTTTCCCCATTACATTCAAGAAATGCAAGAAAACTGCTAAAAGATGAATGCCTAGACTTGACAAAAATTGAGACCTCGGGATTTAAATATTTGAAGTAAATGTGGATTTACTACTGCTAATATTACTGGCTAAATAAATGAAAAAGCCAAGAGGAACCTTATTTTCTTTGGAAAATTTACAGAAAAATTTGAGGTCATCATTTAGATGATACTATAATTTGTTTAAGTAGAAATCATAATTGCACTGATTGATTAAGGTTATTATATTTGATTTGAAGAAAAAAAAAAAAAATATCACTTAAGGTTTTGACAATCATGACAACTTCAAGCACATTCATTAAGAATCACTAGAATGACCATAAGCAAAAGCAGCAACAGCAAAAGTCAAGTTTATTTAAATAAGCTCAGTCTTGTAGTATTTGAATAACTGCTATCAATGTTTAAGAAACTTTTCAATTACAGTTCAAAAAAGCAAAAAGTGCATCAGTTGAATTTGTTAAGTGAAATATTGCAAAGTTTTTGTTTTTTTTTAATGCACTATATATTCACATACTTTCCAATGCCTGATCGTCTAATACTATAATTTTTAGAGGACTATTTAGAAGAATGCAACAAGTGCAATAAAGTTAAACTTGGGGGGTGGGGAGACACTAAAATTTTAGATTTCAACAGGTATAACTTAACAGATATCCAACTCATAATGCAAGTTGAGAAATATGTACAAAAATCATTAGTGATTTTCCACGTAATAAACTATGAAATAAAGTTTATCAAAACTTAAAGAACTAAAAAATAAATGTTTTTTTTCAAACTACACTACCTGAAAACAAGACAAGTATAAAGACATTGAAAAGTAATCCACAAAAACAAAAGCTGACATAAAAGCTTAGTATCAAAGAGATGTGGGTGTGCTTACAGAGTAACATCAAATGGCAAGGCATTTCAATTGAGCAGAATTGAGCTTTTTAGCAAAAAAAGCACCAAAGAGGCTCCTTTTTAGAGGTAAGGAAATTTCTAAAATAAATTTACAAAATACTCCATCTCACTTCTGCATTTTTTTTTTTAACATTCACTTTTATGGCAGTAAAATTTGCTTTCTAACTTTTACAAACATGGAATTACCAATGTAAAGTTACCTTTTTCCATGATAGCTGAGAAGTAAAGGAAATACATTTTTATAATCTGAACTCAATTTATATCACTGAAGTTACAGGGGGACACATACAGAAGTGAATAACTTTCATGGAAAATTAGTTCAGTTTATTTTAATAACTGACACTGATAAAAACAAGAAAAGCTCTGAGCACATACCTCTGCCAACACCATTGTCAAGGGAGAAGAAATCATTGTGCATTAGTTGGCCCTTAAATTTAATTACTTTCCATCACCTATTACCCACCATTCCACTGAAAACTTTGGTATATTGTAGTGGACAGACATGAATGTATACATAAAATGTAGAGAAAAAATTTTTTAAAATCTTAGGATTCTACCCTTATCCTCAAATTTGAATTCCTTATCTCATGGCCCACCCTTCCACAAGATGTCAAAATTGAAGTAATTTTTGGACTGATACATGGACACAAATACATATATGAATCCAACTATGTTGGCAGAGGTAATGATTGCCGTTAGATTTATTAATTTTCATGCTGTACAACAGTGCTAAAACATGCAATGAAAAGAAAGTCAAATTTGGATTAAGCCTGAAACCAATAAAATCAGACGCAAAAATGTGCAGAATAGGTGTAACCTCCACCCCAAAAAGTGAAATGAACAGAAAATTTTTTGTACTAGACAAGCAAAAAAGATTTGACACCTACTGATCAAAGGATTAACTGCATTTTGTGAATACTGTCTATTGACTAACTTTCAATAGCAACTGGACAATTAAATATTCCACAGAAAAGGATTTCTAAAATATATGGTATGAAGATGACAAGAATATTAACAATGGAGGAATAATTTTCCACATTGAATAGTCATTACTGAGATTGAAATTGTTTTTTCTATAAGCTATCTTTAACATCTGAGACCATGCAATAATGAACATTTGACACTTATAGACTTTATTCTTTAAATGGAGTGAGAGGGGGAGAAAAATAAATATTTACAAATTAAACTTAAAATAACTTTGAAACTTGGGAGCATAGTGGCTTGAAATAAAGATCTCAAGTGTCTAGAAATATGAAAGTGCTGATCAAAAAAAATCTTTGAATCACATGCAGTTTTGACGATGCCAATGTGGGTAAAAAGACTTCCATATAATTTGGCCCACATTCAAAAGGAAAATAGATTTTAAAAGGCAAATTCTTTGTTGTACATATCAAAACAAAAAAAAAACATGCATATTTAGCAACCATGCCAAGAAAAGAGAAAAAACAAAAACGGAACATCAAAAATGTATTGGATTCTGAGAAGGTCTGGAATAGAGGAATTATGACTTGTAATTAGCAAAAACATTGATTATTAATAAAATAATCCCAGTAGCAGCAGCAGCTCTAGGTGTTTGAAGTCATTGTTTTCTTAGCTGGAGACTTAAGCCATGTGCAATTTTCTTCTCCAAAACTAGAAGCAGGGGGATTATTCCAATTATTCAAAACCAACTGAAAATCTAACTAATTGAGCTGCTCAACTAGTTTTGAAAAAATAAATGAATGGAAAAAAAAGGGGGGAGCATTGAAGCTACAAAAGTAGGAGCAAGAGTAAGCCTTGAACGTTTCAATTAAATTGGCTGACTAAACATTGACATAAAACCTTTCGCTTTTGCAAACAGCAGCATGATTTACAATAATTACCTACCTGGATTGCAGGTAAGGGAACTCTCAGCATATCTTGTTGGGATTTGAGACCGAAAACGTTTGCACAAGATAAACAGAAATGATCTTCAAGTGTAGGTGTATAGTGAGGTGTTGAGTATGTTGGGATAAATGCAGGAGATATGGACTGACAAGTGCTTAAAGCACACAGGAAGTAAACTGTCTTTTAACCAGAAACAAAGGCATAAAAGGTTCTGGCAAGAAATGTGGGGTTTTTTGTGGCAAAAAATTCTCAATATGCACATTTGGGTTCCCATCTATGTCAACAATTTTTTTTAACAAAAATTTTATCAAGTGGATAATAAACCAGTTTTGAAAGTCTTTCATCTTTTCCTTACTAAGAAGAATCTCATCAAGTTTCAAATCAAAAGTAAAAAGTGAAAAATAATTCAGAGATTATTCATTGACTTTAATACTAAAGTTAGAAATACAACACAAATCTTCTGAAACAACTGTACAAAAAGCTTCTACATCAAATAACCATTAAGAGGGTAAATTATTTTTATTACTCTTAAAAAAAAAAACTACTTAGTACATTGTATCCTTGAAATATCTAATACCTTATTTATACAAACAGTAAAATGTTTGACATGGTGATCAATTTTTAAAAGCATCACTATAAATAATTGCTTAATGTAAAATATTGTAAGATTAGTGATAAAAATTATTCAAGGCAATTGCTTTAAATCTTCATTTTCAAAAACAGTAAAGAAAGAATCACAATTAAGATGAAATCGAACAGCCCAACATTATCAGCAACATTAACCCTTTCAAGGTTCCATGAATGTATCTGGAGCTTTCCATGACAGCTGGGACATGCAAGTCTTGTATATCTAAGAAATGTGAGACATTTCAATTCAAACATTAAGTACCTCAGGTTAGTCTTAAAAGGGCTAAAAAGAGGAATAAGTCTCTACAGAGATGCATATTTGCAAATGTTTTTGTCACAATATATAAAAACACCACTTTTATTCAGAACAACAAAAAAAAAAATTAAAACAATGGAAAGAAAAAGAAAGCCATGGAAAGGAGGATAGACTAAAAAATTGCAGAGATTTGCTGCAAGGCACAGTAAAAATTAAATGGACTACAACAATGAGGACCAATTGAAGAAGTTCTCACACTCACTGTGTTGTTCATAGCAGTTTGGATATGTTGCCGTATCTGTAGTATGTCCTTAACTAATGTACTGGAGCCTTTGTCTTCCTACAAAAATAAACCACTTTATTTAGAGCTAGTGCAACATTTGTCATGTGGGCATAAAGAATTTTTTTAGATATCTTTCTCTTCCTCTGTCTTTTATCTAGAACAAAAGAGAACTGTAGAAAATGGTGGAGCTCATACCAATCACTTATAAAAGATACATAGAAAAAATAGAACAGCACTGTATTGGTCCTTTTTAAGCACCCCTTTTGCTATTATTTAAATGTATCAATAGTGAGTGAGCATAGAATGAATTAGAATACTGATGAGGAAATCATTAAAATAAATTGATATTTCATTATGTCAACTCCTACACTTGTATACACGTAGGAAATGCTTTGAGAGGTGCTTAATTGGAGTAATACAGCAATATAAAATCATTTAAAAAGCAACAATTTTTAAATTGAATTTAAGAAAAATCAAGCCTACTAATAGTTAAATTTGATATTTTTTAAAATTCTAAATTAGTCAATTCAGATATCCTATATGAATATTTTCATTTTTTCTTCATGTCAAGATGAAAATGAATGAATTTGGTAACAATGGAATCTATATTTTTTTTCAAAGAGACTACCATGTATACCTGACTAGGAGACAGATGGTTTATAAAGGTTTTGAGAGGACTACTGCTCACAGCAATGCATTAAAGCCCCATAACTGAACATATCCAGCTTCAGTAGCAAGTTCTAGTCATATCAGCAGACTATGATATATAAATTCTTTTTCAAATTAAATATTAGTCCTGTATACCAGCATATGGTAACTGGTTAAACCAATTCTAATCTATTGAGACATGAGAAATCATTTTGATCAATTTTCAGAGTATTAATAATAAAAACATTAAATACCCCATTGTAATTGGTCTAATTTCATTGAGGGAATTATGCCAATTTGGAGCTTAACTACATTGGTAATTTGATAGTTCAGTTTCACCCCACCCCCCAAAAATGAGAAAGAATCTTTGGAAATTCTTGTTGGGTGGAGGTAGATGTTCATTTGTAAGAAAGCAATTCAATAATATATATATATATATATATTATATATATATATATATATATATATATATATGTGTGTTTTCCATTGTTTTGAACTGAAGATTAACTTCAAATCATTTGAACAGAATGCTGGACAATGACATGGCTTGAGTAAAGATATTCAATAAGTGAAAAAAAAAAAATATTTGGTCACAAGGTTTGGATTCATACAGAGATGAGAATATTGGGGCATATATAAAATCAAATAGCCCCATCATTGTGCCATTAATAAATAAGTGATTTCTTTTCAGTAACCATCTCATATCCACTACCACCATTTCTGACTATTACTTAGCTTGTAATGTCTTATTTGTCTAGTGGCATATATATATATAAGAAACCTAACTACAAAAAAAAAAAAAAAAAAAAAAAGAAAAAAAAGGGTAAAAGCCAAACTTGAGTAAGTCCATCTCTTTAAAAAGATTTTCTTGAAAACCAGAATATACAGAAAAGTTAAATTTTGGCCAAGCAAAAGGATAGAATACAAATTGAGAATGGCAGAACACTTAACCACATGGCAATCTTAGTTACATATTTTTCCACTAGTGCTGGAGCCCTGGACCCCAAAACAGTTCAAACAATTTTATTGGCAGGAAGACCTCTACCAGGGCCAGGCTAACTTATTAGAAATCATTAACCAACATGGTGAACATGGATTTCCTAAGTTTTCACACTGGGCTGGCTGTAGACAAGTATCATACAAGCAAACATGCCACATCAATGGAACTAAAAGAATGAAAATCTAAACATTTACTCCCAATTATGTCAAAGAAAAGTTTTCCTTTACCCCCCCCCCCCAGGTTTTTAGGGAGGGGGTCAAATTGCAATGCAAGTTGATGCTCCTTCCTTTGGGTCTGCATTTTCAAAATTAGTGAATATTGCAGACTTTATTTAGAGATCACTGCCGAAGGAGATTATTCATCGATCCCTTTTTTTTTCTAATTTTTCATTTGATCACTGCAACACAATATCCTGCCAAAAGACAGTCAGATGACAAATTTTTATTGAGTAACCACTTTTTTCTTAGGAAATGAAATCTAATTGTATTATACAGAGAAAGATGAAGCAGAAATTCTCAAATGAGAAGCACTTAGCTTCCAGAGGAGGAGTGTATAATGATAAAGAAATTCATCATCATCATCATCATCAGTCTTTTAGCGTCCGTCGCTGGACATAGACCTTCCCCAGGATTTGCCACACTTCTCTATCATGGGCGTCACGGAGCCAGTACTTCCTGAACTTATCTAGCTCGTCTCTCCATCTAACATTTTGCCGGCCTCGGTTGCGCATGTGGTCTCGGGGAATCCATGTTGTGAGTCGTGATGTCCATCGATTGTCAGCCATTCTTGCGACATGGCCAGCCCACCGCCATTTGAGATTTTTTATGGATTCTATGATGTCTCTAACTCTTGTCTTTTCCCGGATGTGTTGTGCTGTTTTGTGGTCTCTCCATGTGAGGCCCAGCATTATTCTTTCATGTGCACGTTGCATGGTTCTCAGCTTACGGGTCTGTTTCTTGGTTAAGTTCCATGTTTCAGCTCCATAAGTGACTATTGGGAGGATGCATTGGTTATACACCCTTCTCTTTAGGATTAATGGGATCTTATTATTCTTGAAGGTTGAGCTAGCTCTGCCAAAGGCTTGCCATCCTAGTGTGATTCTTCGCTTGATTTCTTCTTCTTTTGAGGGTCTCATGGAGATTCGTTGCCCTAGGTAGATGTAGTGGTCTACTCTCTCGAGTTCTGTGTCCTCGATTTCGATAAAGAAATTACTAGATGACAATTAAGGAGGAGGAAGAGGAGATATAGAGGGATCTGACCTGGAGTCATGAGGGGAGGGATCTGACCTGGGACACAGAGAACCGATGGGACAAAGAAATAAATTTACAAAGAACCAAAAACAGGTTCATCTAATCAGGAACAAAAGATGATCCAAACTGCTCATGCAACACTCTGGAGACGAATGGAAAGATGAAAAAAAAAAAATGTCAGATTTTTTAGTAAGATTAAAATCCTGGAGAGAGCGAGAGAGAGAGCGAGAGAAAGAGAGAGAGCGAGAGAGAGAGAGAGAGCACAAGCAAGAGCAGAATAGGAAAAAGGAATAATCCAAAAGCATTTAAAATTTAGAAAAGTTTTTGACCAAGTTCCTTTCCTCTCATAAGCTGTAGATGAAAAATAAAATAAACTCTTTAAAATGTTCTGAAATTGTAATAAATTTCATATCAAGCTATGATCAGAAAGCACAAATACACGATTTCAGCAATAGAGTAGAGAAGGGAGGGAGGAGTGACATTAATGACCTGAAGGGTCTTTCCAATTGCATTTTGGAAGATTAATTATACGTATATCTTGCCATCTGACTAGAATTTATTTTCAGTAGAAGAAAATGTTACAATAACACTGAATTGGTTACCGTACAGAACTGATTAAGAAATACTTATTAATGTCAAAGTTGATAGTGAAGTTTGAAGACTTCAGTTATAACAAATGACTTCAGGTATCAAACTCAAATGTTTTAATACATTTCAAATTATTATGATGTATAACGAATCATTTCAATTCATATGACTACTTTTCCTTTTAAAAATTTTATTTTAACTAGTAAATTAGGATGAAGGTAAAGAGCAGTCATGAAATTTTAAAAAAGTAATGTTCTGCGAGCAGGCAAGAGGAATAGAAAGATGTCAAAGTGCTATTCACAAACCCAGAGACAAGATTCTCACCTCAATCCTGAGGAATAATGTTAATGAGAAACAAGATTTTTTTTCCTCTTGAATCAAATACTACTAATCTATCTTTATAAAGAACAGGAAAAATTTCTGTTGGAACAGTGGATTCCTACACTTCAAGTAACAACTTGCCTCTTTCTTGGGGGGGGGGGTCTATACACCATCTGAAACAATGGACACTACTTAAATGAGTTCAGTCACTTTTTGATAAAACCAGATGGAATTGATTAGATATTAACATTTACACTATTAATAGCTTTGAAGTGGTGAACTATCCAGTTTTTTAGTACAAGTATGAAATGAAACCTCAACCCCACAAAAACATGAGTAAGAATTTTTAAATGCATTATGGTCTCCAGGGTGCAATATGATTTTATTTAGTTTCCTAAAAAAACACAATCTCTTAGAGAATCAAATATAGGTAATAACTAGTATATAGTGAAATTATTTCAACAAATCAATTTTGAACCTGCAAATAAAATATTAAACACTATTTTTCAGTCAAACCCATATCTACTTCCAAGCTATTTTATTGGTTATGTTGTACTGACAATCAAACTATAGTAAGACAGTTTTTAGTTCACTGAACAGGAACAAGTCTGTCAAACAACACACCCAGTGAGTGACAGCAGATTTACTAAAAATTTTTTTACAGTGGACATTGTTCGCAATAAAGAAAAAAAAATGTAAATTAATACATAGTCAAAATTGTGCTACAAAACTTCAAGATACATTAAACACACACACACAAAAAAAACTGCCAAGTAAAATATTTATGGGACAGGATAAAAGGGTATACAATTCTATCAAGCAGCTGCAAGATGATTATATTTCTCATACACTCACAGTGCAATATTATTTTACATTAAGAAATATTGTAAATCAATAAAAATCATGAAAGATAGGAACATTCAAGTATACCTAGTTCCTTTGACAAATCATGTGATCCTTAGTATTTAATAAAGGAGTAAATATTGAGCATAATACTTTGGAAACAAGTTAAACTTTTTGCCATTTATGAATGAAAAAAAGTCAACATTTATATCAGTGAGGCCTAATGTTAAAACTCAAGCAAATCATGAAGTGGGGGAATTACTTCAAGTCATAAGTGGTAGGAAAAAAAAGAAGCATATTAAGGAAAGTTTTCTTTCTAATCCATTGTGGATAAATCAATCAAAACAGCTGAAGAACTTTAGATGAATCATGAAAAGGCTGAAACATGTATCCATGTATCTGTTGAAAGGTGATAAAAGCAAAAATACTAGCAGACATATTCGAGAAAAGAATTAGCAAGTAAGGCTTGAACTCTAAAGCAACCTGGGGTTTTTTGTACAAATTGTTAAATCAAGCTATAGTCACCCAAATGTAACGGCAACAAGAATAACTAGATTTTCTAATTGAAGAGAGAAAATTTCACTTTCAACATTCTATAATGATTGCTAACATCTATACAAAATTAATGTAGGTCAATTTTAAATCCTGAAAGTAATGAACACAACACTATTTCACAAATGTTTACTAGGATGTTGATGTTCAGGTGCAGGATATACATTTAAAGCTGAATTGCATTACTCATAATTTTATCTATACAAAGTATGGATTTTTTTTACAATAGAAAAAAGTTCAGAAATGGGAAAAGGCTTTGAATACAAGGACCATATTTGTTAGAATATCAATAATCCACAGCTAAACTTTCAACAAAGTAAATCAAAGCTGTGAAGAGTGTTTAATATATTTTAGAAAAACCATTTCAAAATGGATGCAGCTCACTCAAAGCTTGTCATTTACAGTCAAACTTTGAAAGAAAAAAAAAAAAAAAAAAAAATGAAATATTGAAAGAATTTAGCAAGCAGAATAGATAAACAGCCAATATGAAGATGGGGAGCGGTCCAAATGAAAATTTAAAAAGAGGGAGAGGAAGAAGGAGGGAAAGAAAAAAAAAAAAAAAAAAAATTGTCATACATGAAGATCTAAATGAAGATCTAAATGAACTTGAAACATTTCCAAATGTTAGATTGAATTGAATTTTCCATTAGTCAACTTTATCCATGTGTTTATTGTGCAAAATCCCATAAGCTGTTAGAAATTATAAGCAATAATCTTAAATATACATCACATAAATCTTAGATTAGTTTACTTATGCACTGAAAAATTGAAAAGCCTTGAATCCATTTATAATTTTTGCTGAAGAACAAAAGACATTCACATTCAAGAGAGAAAATGCAAGAAGAGGAAGCTGCATTAAAATGACTGATGATTACTCACATTATGATCAGGGACTTTGCCATGGATGAGGTAATGTTGGAAGGCAGATTCTGCTTCTTCAAATCTAGGTTGCTGTAGCCAGACAGTATCTTGGACAAGAGGGTTAGTCATTCTGAAACAAAGCAACTTCAAAGATGAAAATAGTATCACTAGGTCAAAATCAACAAGGAAAAAAGTATCTTTTCTAAACATAAAGTAAGAGTTGATTTCTTTTATTTGGTTGGGGGTACAAGCAAAACTTTTACAGGGTTGATTTTAATTTATTGATTATGGATAGGTGCCTATCATCAAATGAAGCTCGAGGCTTACAATCTTCTGAAACTTGTAAGATTGTTTCTATAGATATAGTTTCTTAGTGGATGAGAACAATTTTACTATATTTTTCCTAAATGCTGATCCATTTCTAAAATAAGTTAAGACTTCACTGAATTTATAACCTAACTAAAACATTGCATAGAAGAGGAAGATGCCAACTATATTTTCTAGGTGTAGAAAAAAAATTGGGGAAAGCAAATTCAAGTTGAACATTTGTATTCTTTCCACATTTGCTAATAAAATTTCTCAGAGCCAAGATATGTCCCAGGTTTATGTTATTACTGGACCTTGAAGATATCTCCATGATCCTTTTCCTAGTAAAGGTTGGTGGCAGTGAAAATGTATTCGCTCAGAACAATCTACTGGTCTGCAAAGCCAAGTATGACTCGGAAGCAGTGAGGGAGGAAGAAAGAAAGTAATGATATAGCTAATTTTTCTATCCACTAATAAATCTTATAATTGGGGTGAGAGAGAAGGGAAAACCCTGTGACGATCATTTACACTACGACTAGAAAAGTAGCAGCAGCAGCTGCATAAGTTACTTTCCAGGTAAACCTACCATTTCAGTAAGAAGGGAGGGGGGGGGGAATACAATCAGTTAAATAGGCTTGGTTAATGGTATACATTTCTGCAAAGGAGAGAGAAATTAGACATTGAACCAACAAATCTAGGGAAAGTTTAGAAAATCATTTTCAAAAATGTTGACAAAATGAAAACGTTGACATTTGTAAAAACAAAGGAGTACTAGTAAATTAAGCCAATTAATTTCCCCTTCACTTCATTTAGATGCATAAATGTAATATATGCCATACCACATCCATTTCCACCACAGGTTAGAACATCAAGCCCCCACCAAAAAACTAGCCACAAGTATGTCACATGTTCATTCTTATTTTTTAAAAAGTTATATTCGTCTTCATATTTTTTAATTTTTCCCCATTCAGGTCATTTGAGAGCTTATATCTCCGGATCTAGAGAGATCCAAATGGAGACATTTATGCAATACATAGAAATCACTTCCTTGCCAGATAGACCACTTCATGAGCTCTAGGTCTTGAGTTATGATTACATAATGGCTTCCCAGGGATACCAATGATATTTGGCACCCACTTAGACATCTTTTTCTGAAGAAATGTTAGAGCTAAGCTGGTTACCTTCAAAATCTGGAGAAAAATTTTACACTGAGAACGAATTTTCAGTGCAGAAGTTACTGCTATGAAATGGTGGCTAATTGAAAAGGACAGAAATAATTTGGTCAGTCACACCAAACGAAGTCATTCTTGGGTCCATCATGACTAAGTTAGTAAGGATAATGAGCTTAAATTTCAGACCAAAAATAACTGAAAAGTTAGAGTAAAATAAGAGATGG
Source organism: Thysanoteuthis rhombus (assembly GCA_963457665.1). Lineage (NCBI taxonomy): Eukaryota > Metazoa > Mollusca > Cephalopoda > Oegopsida > Thysanoteuthidae > Thysanoteuthis > Thysanoteuthis major. Next base: position 17,724,368 of record OY735215.1, on the reverse strand, counting down.
TAAAAGTGGGGACCATTGCTCCATTTGACATGGAATGACCCATGATTTTTTTTCTTCAATTAAATGGATATTTTTCTCTACAGACCTGTTCTGAACAAGCATGATATTCAGGCAAATGTACTTTTGTTTCATTTTCAAAATTATTCTTAGTTTGATTTTTCTCCAATCATTTTGACTTGAGAGTTCATAATTTTCAACTTTTTCTTTAGACATTTAAGTTATTTTCATGCTGTAAATTTTTTAAATAAACCTTTATTCTTATGCAGCCATTTTGAAATAAAGTTAGACCTTTTGTTCAAAAGCTCTGTAGTTTCAGGAAAATTGAGTTTCTCATATCGAACAAAGGATGTATTTCTTTTAGAAGCATTTTAATATGTTGCTGCAGGTATTCTCCAGGATTGTTTGTTTCAAATCATTCTAACTTCATGATAGATATTTCTCATTGACATTCTGCTGGAATATTTACTTTCTAGCCTAGTCTTTTCTTGGAGACAAGGATGAACCATGCTGGCAAGAAGGTGTATGTTCCCCCCCCCCACTTTTGTTATGGCCAGGAGCCGTGTCAAATTTCTCAGATAATCCTATCCAATTAAATACTTCAGCAATGTTGCACATGTCATTTTATATTATCCAGGGCTTCAACTATTGGTTGTAGTTGAGAAAGGAATTCTTCTGCATGAGATACCATGCTTCAAGAAATAATATTTTGGCCGCCATTATCTACAAATTTGAAAGAATTGGACAGTTGTTAATTTATATTAACGGACAGTCTGACATGGTTTTTCATTGAATGTCCTGGTGCATGGCAATATGTTGACCACCATGGTACGTTGCCTAGGCATAATGATTGTTCCTCTCACAACAAATCACATGCTCTTTTACTATAGAAACTTCCTAATCATGAATCAGCAGATTTAAAATATATGCTGAACATTTGCAATCCTTAGTTTTCTCATCCTGCTAACATTGGATGCATTGTTATCAAGATGACGCCAAAATCTTGGTCTTTTGAAGGAATTTCCTGAAGGCATTTTACAGAGTGAGGTTTGTCAGAATGATATACTATACCCCCCCCATTATCAGGCTAAGAGGGGTCTATCAAAGCCAATGGTCCAGTATTACCTAAATGTTTGAATAAAAATACTTCAAATGCATACAGTACAGAGATAATTGACAGGCTATTTCTGTTCATGAGTAATGAGAAAATTAGGAATAAATGTTCAAGTATCCATTGTTTCTTCTCTAGCTTGAAATAGTGAACCAAAAATAATTATTCAAATTAACTTTTGAGGTGTATCCTTACCTTCTGTAGTTATTTTTTCCTTACATAAAATTGAATTGCATTATTTCTGTTTTGAAAATAAAATTTCTACATAGTCTTTCGTTTCATGCTTGTCTGACACCATTCCTTTACGATGTATTTGTTGCACATTCGCAACACTGATACATTAGTCTCTCACTTCTTTATCAGCTCTTGTTTCTGAGAAACTGATAATAGCACACGTCTCTTAGGGATTCTACTTTTACTGTGTTAGGCAAGCACTATAAATCCAGGGGTCATAAGGGTAGGGTTGTAAAACCCTGCTTTTGATGAAAGGTTTGAATCTGAAGTAGCAATTTGGGGTGGGGGGGGAACAAAAAACAAAAAACAAAAAAAACAAGAAACTAATGTACAAGTTATATTGAAACTTATTTGAAATGATTTGTCATTATACAGTGAATGTATCATTTAGCCAAGACAACATAAATAGAACATAGAAAATAGAGCTGCTGCAGGAATCAAACCTACAACTGATAGGGTAGCTGCTTCAGTGTAGTATTCATCAGATAAACGCTTTTAGAAATATAACCGAGTCACTTATAATCGACTTGTTCTACTTGTGATCAGCCAAATCTACCACTAGAATATTGTCAATATTAAACCTATCTGCAGAGAAAAAAAAATGGTTGGTTGGGTCCACATAGTTTTGCTAAACTAGCTTGAAAAAAAAAAAAAAAAAAAAAAAAAAAAAAAAAAAAAAAAAATAAATTTTGATTTTAGAAATTGTCTTAGAACAAGTTATAAGATGGGAATAGAATTAAATGAATTATTAGCTTGTAGTGTTTAAGCATGAGGAGAAAAAAAAAAAAAAATAAAAAAAAAAATAAAAAAAAAAAAAAGAAAGAAAAGTTTCTGACATGGTAGCACAGGTCATAATTTACCAGCAGGGTAATATACAAGAAAGGTGGAGAAACTGTCAAAACAGACAAGTGATCAGGGTTGTTAAGTAGAAAAGAAAGCAGCTATTTTATCCTCACTAAACAATTCCATTAATTGAAGATTACACAAGTGAATTGTTTGGGGCTTCAAGGCAGACGGTCAACAACAGAATGGAGAAATAACCATTACATCCTCACTAGCTGGATCTGTAGAAATTTCGCGGGTATGGACAGACAAGATATAACTACCTTCATGTATATTTCTGCAATTAAGGTACAAGTAATTCATAACCTATGGAATGTATCTATATTAACATAGAAAGGCAAATGAAACTGATATTGGTTACTTTCGTTATCTGTCTATATTCCTGCAGTCTGCTACAACCATAACTCAATTTTCATGGTCACATATAATCCTCAATTTATGTAATTCTAACATCAGGTAATAGTTGACCTTCCATTTGCCACTTCAGTTGGTAATCAAAAAAGCATAATGAATTTTATAATTTGATTTAGCCTGCATTATTTCAAATGTTGGATGTTATAATCACGTAACACTGTTCAACATCTACCTTGGCCGTCATGTTGCTATGATTTTTTGCAATCCAAAGGAAATTTTGGGTATGAAAAAAAAACAAAAAAACATGGCTGCTTCCATACACAGTGAAGTTGAGTCCTGAAAATGTTCTACCCCCCCCCCACTTTTGCATTCAATCAATCCATCTTCTATGGAGAGGCAAAAAGAAAAAGGCTGTACATGAGCTATGTACTATTCTATGGTGCATTTAATAACTTTAATAGAATGATAAGCTTCTAGCGCCCATGAAATCTAGGAGTATAATACTCAGATTTTAATGTGGCAGGCTACAACTAAAACTGATCTTTCTGTATACATCTTCATTTTTAATCATCTTAACAGTTTAAGAGTGAAGATTTTGAAAGCAAACATCAAACATGCATATGATACACAAAGCCTTAAACTGAAATAATCAAAAAAGCCAAAGTAGGTTTAACAGTTATAACTAGTGTAGTGTACAATTTCATAAAAATACTGATAGAATTTCAATGCTTCACTGAAGTTGTTTTCAGCATCTATCTATATAAACAGTGACTGTTTCTTTGTCAGTATCTCTTCCACTTGAAGATAATTTTGCTAATAGTAAAATCAGCAAACCATTTGAAACAATGGATTCCTGCATTTAAAAGAGTTTGGTCATTCATCAAAGCCTTGGATGAAATTGATAACTTATTTACACTATTAATAACTCTAGAAGTGAACTAAAGTTAGAGAATGAAGAAACCACTAATTCCAGAGGCACAGGTTGATATTTTTACTAAATGCAATGAATAAAATTATTTCAATATTTTTGAAATGATAACCTACCCCTCAAATTAATGTTCTGAACAAACCATTTGTGATGTATTTTTCTTGGTAATTAAGGATTTTATATCAAAATACATCACACATGTAAATTCAAGCATCAGAAGTATAGATATTTTTGAAGTGTACAAATACTTTTTCCCCAATGAACATTGAATTCTGAGCCCCCCCCCCCTATATAAAAAGTTTGTGCAATCAGTTCAAATTGTCACTCCTTTTAAATCTTGTTCATAGTAAATTTTTCAGATAACAGGTCACGGTCAGAAAACATATTTTTCCTCATTTTCTATCCACTGACAGTTTTAATGAATTCTATCAAAAGATTAAAAGTAGGAAAAATATAAAGCGGGGGGGGGGGGGGGGGAATTGGTACACTTTCTTTGGGTCACAAAACCTATCATAGTATTGGATTACCATGATATTCCACACAAAAATTGGTCCAAACCAATAGCGATATATTTGATCAAAAATATTTTTCAGCTCTGCCTTTCCTTGGAGAGAGAGAGGCAGAGAAAAAAAAAAAAAGTAAATAATGGTTGCAGATGAAAAGATACCATATAAATTACAGAAGTAATTGTATTATATACAATGATTACTCGTCTATGTCTTCATTTTTGGTTAGGGTCACATTTGTGCCCCCATTTGTGGCAGGTGAAGCAAAACAAGTACTTTAGATCCTAATAGAACAAAAAAAACATTATTATATGTACAGGGAAAATAACTGTTACACTGGTATCTAATTCTAGATAGGAATTAGAAGATACTTATTACCCCAGGTAACAAAAAACAAAAAAAAAAAAACAATTAATATTAGCAAAAAGCTTATTAACAATTGATCAAAGAGATATGGACTTGAAACAAGCAGAATTGTTCATATTCCCAACAGGTCAGCTTCAACAAGGTTTTATAAACAAGTTGTTTAGAATCACAGCACAGATACTTAACACCTCTGGTTGCAAAGGTATGCCTTGGCCATCTGCCAAGACTACCAACATACTACTTATTAAGCAAGATAATGTTACTAACAATGACTTCAGCATTACAGAACATTGTATTGAGGCAAAAATGAAATATTTAACTGTAAATAAGGATTATAAATCTCAATTATACAATTAAAAATCAGAGGCTTATTTTTCAGATGGTATCCCACATTATGTGCTGTCACTTATTTGCATTCTACCAATCATTAGATTAAAACCATTTCAATAGGTTGCATTAGCCAAATAGACTATATGATCTTAATTTGGTGCAAGTAGCAGCCTTTACAAAAGGAAGGAATTCAAAATGGATCTAGACTAACACTAATTGTTTGATAAGATCCAAGAGTTTCTTTTTTTTTTTAATACACATTGGTGCATTGAGAGATTCCAACTTGTTTCATACAGATGGGATTTCATAGATAAAAATCAAATAACAATTTATAGTAAAAAGGGTAATATTTAGATCTCACAAATAAGGCTGTTACTAGTTAAAGTTAACATGCACTAAGAGATATGATCAAAACAAGTACATTCTATAAATGCAGAAACTAATTAAATTAACCAGATCTGTATCTCATTTTGAATGGAGAATCTGACCTTCTGGCTGAAAGCCAAAGCAGGGGATTGAATAAACTAAGCCATGATAAAGCCTTGCTACTATGCCCTCATCTAATCAGCTGTTGCTCTACATGTTAAAGGAATGTTCAAGAGATCAGATTTAAATATACTGCATAAACTAACCTTTGTATGCACAGTATCTTAATGCTAACTTTACTTTTTTGATGCAACATGTCACTTGAATGTAGTAGTGATTTGCACTGGGGGTGGGGATATGAATGACTAGTAATTGCTCCTTCATAACTGAAGAGGGTCAGATATTTGAAATAAAATGAATATTTAATTCATTCTCAATACTGACATACTGAATACTAAGCAAGGAAGTTTGGATTTTTCTAAATTGATGAAGTCACTTTCAAACACTGTGCAGAGTTTGTAAACCAGCTCTAAACATTTTTATAGAAAAAAAAAAAAAAAAAAAACCTTTCTGGGAAGCATAACGGAGTCATTGTATTTCTGCCTTTACATGTTCAGGATTTTTCTAGCAAGTCTACAGGAATGTAAAGCCAACGAAGCCTGATAACATACTAGTTTGTACTAGTACATTAAACTGACCAGTATCATAGTTGAATTGCCAAGTCAAAACTTGAATTCATATATTTATATAGTCTCAAAATTCATCTCACTTAGAAACCATTACTGCACTAATTAGAATTACATTATGGAATTTATTCAATAGCAAAGGGGGGTGTGTGATGATTCTAAAGAGACATGAAATGTTTTTAAGAACTAAACTGGAAAAAAAAAAAGAAAAAAAAAGAGAAATGTGCAATTAATACTAAATTTTAATTACACGATGAAATATCTGAAGTTAGTTTTTCTTCCAGTATTTCAGCTTGTGTACTCCCAAGTGTATTGTGCTACTTTTTATCTCAGCCATCAACAGCCAGAAATCAACTGAAGAATATGCAAGAGGACAAGGGCCATTTGATAGAACAGTCAGAAGCACAATAAAAGGAATGGATGGTCAAACATCGGTAGGCACATGTGTACACATGATTCTTACCCTTAATTTTGTTAGTTGTATTTGTTCAATCCCCTTGTTATTTTGAGATATAGGATAACCTCTAGCAGAGGGCTTCATTCTTCGGGGGGGGGGGGGGATTTTTGTCAGTGACAATAATTCAAATCTTACATGCTTAAACAGTTTCTACGAAACTTTTTGGTCTTATTTGATCAACTAAATATTTAAGGAATTGGGATAGCTAATCCTGGATGATAATTGTGAGTATGTGCGGGAAGAGATTTGACCTCACATTCCTTTTATGGGACATCTGATGAAAAGTAGTTCCCACCACGAGTATATGTCACGTTCAGGGAACTGACCAGAAATCCTAAATCCACCTAAGGAAGAGGTTCTTTCTGATGATTTTCATCCCTTAGAAATGTGAAAAAATACCCACTGGAATAAGATAAAAGCGACTCCATTCAAAAGTTCATTTAAGATTACTCAATGCAACATAGACTAGAAAGTACAAACTGAAATGCTATAAAAAGAAAAAAATTAAGATGTTCAGACAATTCTTTTGTGTTCAGTTCTTAGCACAAAATAACATTCCCTAATAATGTCTTTTGAGCCAAGTTCTACATTAGGATCATTTTTCAAAGTGAAGTTTGAAGCAGTCTATTGCAGTAAACATTTTTTCAAGTTTTTGTCTGGGAAAATCTTTCGAAGTCTACATCAAGGACCCATAGAATGCATATGAATACTTTGTTGAACAATAGCTTTAACCAACTTTTTTATTCCATGAATCATTTGCACTAAGTTCCAAATAGTATCTATGCAACACATTGTTTTTGCTCACTTCTAGCCAGACTTCATTGAAGTTTTTAATTGCATTTGAGAAAATTACGAGACTTACATAGATTTAAATATTAGGATACTACACTTACCTTAAGGTTTCAAAGATTCTATATATTTTTCTAATGAGTCAAAAGATCTGATTAAAATAGATTGCGACTAAATAGAGTTCTTTGATTACTAATTATGCTTTCTGGGTCCTCCAGCCTCATCACAATTCCTTTTTCCATTCATTCAGGTACAGTTAACCTTCAATAATCCGGCACCATTGGGACCAGAGCAGGTTGGATTTATGGAAATTATCAATCAAAGGATTACCTGTAAATAGCTATCAGTCACCTCATTTCGAAATTATGTAAATCAGAACAAGTTATAAGATGGGAATAGAATTAAATGAATTATTTTTGCTATTTTATCATAGTCGTCAGACAATTCAACACCACTTACAAAGCTCGACCACTTCATCTGGCAAAACCTTTTCACAGATAAACCAATGTACAACCTTATCTTTGATCGATAATGTGCAGTGTTTTTGCTTTACCTCACTGGATGCAGTTCCTTTATTCACTAGAGCCATAATCGAGGTCAAATAAGAGAAAATTATATTTAACGCCAAAAATCTAAGAGGAATCGCTTGCCCAAGTTTATAATGGTATGATGGTGCAACCAGAAGAATCTTTAGCAAGTTGGTGCAATACCTTTGGGGAAAATTCAAACTAGTTAAGGAACAGGAATACAGGTAGCCGGATCACTGGAGGTCTACAAAAATAGCATTCATAAAAGCCCTACTATGAAGAAAAAAGTAAGGTGCACAGAATCAAAGATACAATGAAGTTAAAGTGCAGAAGGTTCGGACAGTACGTAAAACAACTTTACATACCAAATCAAATAAATGCTTAAAAGCCAGAGACTTTGGAAAAAATGAGACCCAATTGCAGGCTGTAATCTATCAAGTGTAGAATATTTATTATTTACACAGTATTTTTTAAAGCTATCTCATAGGAGAAATAAACATTGAATCGATTCTTGGAAATGCAAATTATAAACTGAACTACACAAAAGTGAATTCTAAATGAAGACACTAAAGCAAGTATCCGAATGAAGTGTGACAACATTAAGCAGAAGAAAAAAAAATCTAGCACGCACGGATATAAATATCAAAAGGTTGCCTCCCTTTGTGGCTAAAAAGGGCAAGATTTTCTCGTTCCCAGCTGTAAATGTTCCAGATCGAAACCTTTCTATGTTTGAATTATATTTTCATAAACATATTTAAAATATTTCAATAAAGCGGCAATTTATTTTCATAATTACATGAATTTATAATCAAGTTAAAGTACGCTAAAAAGGGGAAAAAAATCATAGGAAGACTTGTTAAAATTTTATTTAAAATACTAGAATAAAATTAAGACATCGAAGATCTCAGGAGCCATCGCATGTTTTCCAGCGTACAACATTTTTAGCTACAAAGTCAGCTGGAAATGAAAAATCTAGCCATTTTAGCAATCACAGGAGGAAACATGATAATTTACGGCGGCCAAGTTTTTCCCTAAAAACTGAACTCAGAACAAGAAAATCTTTGAGTTTGGGAGGAATTGCGCCATATTTCATCACAGAATTCAGAAGGCCGAAAGAAAAATGTGATAAGGTAACTTTCCGAAATACTCTAAGTTAAAAATAGAATAACCTATTTTGATCGAATGAAGAGACCGACTGCTACAAATAAGGAGTAATCATAATGTCAAGGTCCCAGCCGAATAAGGCTAGTTCGTTACTTGTGAGTTTCATTTTTCGAACTTGAGCAAAGAAAGTAATAAAAATTAATCATGAAGTTCGGAGCATCACCCCCTACCCCCAAAAAATAAATTTCTGAAAACTTTCACCCCTTTTACTTACTACTAATGTTACTTCTACAACACGGTTTAGGGCAAGGCAATCAAGCGCGTTGCATTTATTGGCATTCAAGACAAACTTCAGACCTATTACAGATGGACCTTGATTAGTGCTGCTAATTAGTTCCAAAATTCCCCGTGCTGGCAACACCCGCGCTATTCGGGGTTTTACTGTAATTCAATGTTTTGTTCTTCAGGTTTTGTAAAAAAAATAAAATACTACATCGAAACCTCACGGATTCTGTTTTGATGTTCACAATCAGAGATGAAAGAAAAAGGTGTATGCTAAGAGAGTAGACAATGACCCAAGACATATCTAGGAATAATGTGATGTCTACGTGTCTTTGTTGCCAAGTGAAGCGAAACATTTTTAGAAAAAAAAAAAAAAAAAAAAAAAAATTCTGAAAAACAATTCTTAAAATGGACACATATGGAAGAAAGATTATCGACAATTTTCATAACTGACGAGGCAGAAAATAAATTTCATTAAACTTGTCACTAAAAAACAAAAAAAACCCCAACGTATTAAGCTGAAACAGCAAAAGGGATGAAAAAAAAAAAAAAAAAAAAATATAAACAAAACAATCGACCATCAAAGTACAGAGGACGCCACTTTTAATCACAGAATGTTATCAAAGAATTATCGTTAGGATAACTAGTCAGTCCCAAACACCATTTTCAAAAAGTGATCAGAAAAAGCGGCATCAATATCCCTCGCTCCATGTTTTCAGTCGGTTATATAAAAAAAACCCCTGTCCCCAAATGATCATAATAAGCGGGCCTCTCAGAGCTATCCACATGTAACCATGGGAAAACGGTCAGGATTGGAAAAGCACAAATAATACTCAATTAAACAGTTCTTATTATTGATAGAAAATATTTCAAAAGTAATGACGTAGACTTGAAACGTGAAAGAATCAATAAAAAAAAAATTATATTTATAAGAGAGAAATAAATAAAATGAAAAATGCTTTGTTTTGTCGATGAAAAATTCGTTTATTACAAGATGAACATGGTGACGCCGGCAAAAAAGAAAAAAGAAGCTGTAAGTAAAGGTAGAGAGAAATAACTTTGGGGGAGAACTCGTGCTTTTCAAGTTTACCGCAAAAAAAGTTTGTAGAAATATAAAAAAAGTACAATAAAGAGAGAGAAGTTGTAATAAAGTTTATTTCTAATTCAAATGTAAATGATTAGGACTTTCTTTTCTCCTCTTCTTGGAGAATCTGCTGTATCTACATCCACAGATGTGAAACAAAGTCTGCTAAAAAATCTTTTCGGAGAAAAAGTAGCAGCGTGTTAACTTTTCTTAAGGAGTACTTGCGAGCCTTTTTTTTAGAGTTTCCGAAAACACATAAAAAGTCATTTTTAAGGGTCAATTAATGGATGGAAACCGATAGGAATATAATCTGATGTAATTGACTGATGTTACGATATTAGAATTACATGAGAGTATAGCAGCAGAAGTAATTACAAACTTCGTGAATATTACTTACTTGAGATTTGACCGTAGGACAACGACGGCAACAGCGTGAAAAGGAAACGATACGGTATGACATAATATAAGCAAAAAAAAATAGACGACGTTTTTATTGGCTGATACACAACACCAAAATCACCACGAATAAAAATATTTGGGGCTGAAATTTGGGAACTAAAAAAATCTTTGATGAAGATTAATTTTTCTACTTCAGCAAAATTAAATTGTTTCATTTAAATTTACATTTCATTTATTTTTCGCTTTATAGGTGTTACTTCCGGCCAGGAGTTATAAGTTATCCACGGAAGCGTTGCTATAGTTATTACCGAAGCCGGACATGAAGTTAGGAAGATTGAGTTTCGCCAATGTGCCAAATAGGAAAAACCCACCCTGAATATAGACTACTAGCGGATGGAATATCATACTAGAAGTGATAATCACTTAGTTGATATTTGAACCTAAAACATTATGAATTCAAAATAATGAAAGATAAGCTCTCATTCCTTGATCCGATCGAGTGAAGTTCTCGGTTCTGATGTTTGTCCTCCTGGTTATTCATGACCGAGGCCGGAATAAAATCAATATCCAATATCCAGTGGACCTTTCCTGTGGGGGGTTGGGTCAGGGCCAATTGTGAGGCATGCCGAGGGATATGACTATTTTTGTCCCTAACACACCTGTATGCTTGTCAAGTCCCGTCACATTCTGCCTTCGTTGAGATAAATACTACAAATAATGCTATTATGGCTTCGAAACGTTTGTTACTTAACATTTTTTCCAAACTTGAAAGTTATTGGAAATTTCACAAGTACAGCGGCTTTGGATAGGCTCCGGAAATCACGGAGTTGATCCATATTCTCAACGTTGACCGGTCAAAAGGGCATGGCATCAGGCTTAATGCAGCTATTGTCAATGTTGATCTGTGAAAAGGCATCAGTCGAGAATGTCAACTCTCTGTGAATATTTCAACTGAATTTGTACTTATAAGTTTTTTTTTCCTTTTTAAACTTGAATGAATAAAGGTTTTGATTTCATTTTATTTTGTACCATATGTCCCTGGAGAAAGAATATAATTTCTCATTTTTATTTATAGTTATAAAACGAGTAATACTATTGAAGTGGGATAAGTTATATTTTAGGACAATATTTACTACTAAAATAAGTAATAATATCCATTAAACTTTGCTTTATTGTGTCTCCTAAAGTCATAATCTCTAAAAAGTATAATTAAAGGGTATAGATTACAACACAGTCATCAGAAATTAATGCAATAATGAAATTAAAACCTTGTCTTCAAGTAAGTTATTAAACAAATCCAGCCATTATGTACTTTAATGTAAAGTTTAGAAGTTTTGGATAATATTTGATTAATCGAACTTTTAAATGAAATTTAATCAGGGTAGGTTTATGGTTAAGCTTATATAAGTCAAGTCAGTTACAGGACAAATGAAAGCAGCAAATTTGTCATTATCACGATGATAGATTCGCCACTCAAAAGATAGTTTACATCGTCCATATGTTTTGTATTTAAAGTGGAAAAGGTAACAATCACCTAATTGTTATTTTAATTTTTAAATGTTAAAATTATTTTTTAAATAAGAATTTACACCAAATATTTTCTGTGACCTCAACTCCGGGATGTCCCTGGAAACTTGTGCAAGAATCAATTGAAAAACAGTCACTCAGTAAGTTTTTCTTCCTTTTCGAAGTGACTATTGATTTCTTTCTTTAAAAAAAAAAAGATTATTTGTGCACATCCAGTTTTTACACCAGTTATAGCTGGCAACTTTCACTGGAAATCATATGACAACAAGTCTCCTCAATATCCGAGGACCCTCCTCTGTATTCTAGCTCATTTCAATAGTGCTGTTGTCTGAATGTTCTCTGTTCTTCTCCGGATTTCCTGTTCCTTCAACTTGGAAATAATAAACCAGTAAATCATCATCATCATCATCGTCATCGTCATCGTCATCGTCATCGTCGTCATTTTTTATGTGCTGGAGGAAGTTTCCACTCATTGTTTGTACTCACTAATGGTTTGCAGTAAATAATCTTAATGATTTTTTTCTAATTATGTATCGAAAAGATTAATTCCATAAACAATTAACTGTATTATAAGCTGTATTTTTTTATATAATTTTTAACTTACAGGGTTTTGTACCAAAGTAGAAATCGAGTTTTTACAATTTATTTACTAAATTTCAAGCCCTTGAATGTGAAACTTGACTTCACATTTTAAACTTTATATGGTAATTATCAACTTGGTATAATTTTTATAATTGTAAAGTGGATCTCAGTAAAGCCTTGAGGCAGCTTATATTTTTTTTCTGTGCCAAGCTATGATTAGTCAGAATGGTAGTGCACTATTATCCCCTTGATGTAATAAAACTCATTAGTGATCGTCACTTAGTCTCAGTCCTACATAGTGAAGAGTTCGCTACAATTCCCAATGTAAATAAGTACAGGTACACAATCTACAATATGAAACCATTGAGATCAGATATTCTTTGAATTGTGGAATCATAGTGTGTGCCATAGATTAAGTCCATGAGTGTTAGTTCTAAAGATAAAAATCAATTCTAATTAGTTGATTTTTGTAGAATAGTTGCAATATGATACCAGAAACATTATACTAAAAATTCCCAGGAATTGCCATCGAGCTTCCCTATAAATTCAACATAACATCCAAGATGTCTGCTGTATTTAGTCAAAATATTGAAATAGTCATAAAATTGCAACCGGATCTGATATGAGTATAGTTTTTGGGTCTATTTCTGTTTTAGAGGTTGGAAAATTGATTTAAAAAAATCACCCTGATGTGATAATTTCACAGGATAGTTGATTTTGGAGAAAATTCTTATGTTTCAATGGTTGAGCAATCAATTTCATCCCATTATGCTGGGGTCATATTAATGATTAGTTTCCCAACCCAAATACAGCTCCTGAAATATATATATATATATATATATATATATATATATATATATATATATATGTGTGTAATTGATGGTGGTCGATTACTTCACATAGTAACATAGGCAACTGATGCAACATGACCAGATGACCAGCAGCATCGGACCATGGAATCATTTGAGAAATACAGTTTAGGTACAGCTTCCAATGACCAGTTCATGTTCAATGTAAATCAGCTTTTCAGCAACCCCAAGATTTCAGACAACTTGTCTATTATCTCATGGGGATCATCAGAGATTTTTTATTATGTTATTCAATACACCATTCATTATCATTGACTAAAAAATCAGAATTTCAGAACTAACTTTAATGTTTGGACCTAATGCTTCTGTCTTTTCCCTTATACTTTAAGTAGGTATCAATTAAATTATTACACACGAATGGTCAACTTGTTTCATCTATTCATTTAATTTGATCTTCACATATTTTGAAAATACACATGAATGTCAAAAGGAAACATAGCTGAAGATATATTGCGAATTTCAGTTGTCCACCAAAGTGAAATTTTTTAGATTTCTCTGATGAGCGCTGAGAAATTCAGGAGTAGATATAGAAATTAAATGAGTTTGAACTCTTTACTACTTATAATCAAAGTTTTCTTTACTTTTTAATGATATTCTGGCTAATCAGAACTTAGCACAGAAAAACCTGTTGTAGAACAATTTAAAAAAAAACACTTTTAGAATTTTGTGGTACTTTGACTTGCTGTTGGACATTCATATTAATTGTGCATGTCAATATTTCTTACTTGTGCATTGGAATCTTGTTGACAAGTATAATTAAACTTTTAATGACAATATTATTAGGTGTGTAAGTGGAGATTGGAGAGGAGACTTGGTACCTCAACATTTACTGAGATTTTTTATTGCTTAACCTGAGTTGAAATGCAATGGATGAACTAATGTTTATAAAGATTTTTTGGGCTGATCTAAAATTGCCTCCACTCCTGGTGGCCATTTCAGGGGCTGTATTTGGGTTTGGAGACTAATCATGAATATGGTCCAATCAACTTTCGATCTGTTCTGGTTGCAAAGTTATAGCTTTTCCTGCTATCTATTATTCAAATATGTTCGTGGATATTGTACACTGATTAATTCAGACTGATATCATCATCCTAATTATAGTAATAATGTTTTGATGGTTGTAGCATTCTTCAGGTGTCTATTTTATTCACTAACTTTCTTGGAATTTCAAACAGAACCCTTTATTTGATCCATGGGGGTAGACTGTTTTCAATCTGATGTCAGATTCTGATATCTCATGTTTTTCCATTTTTCTTGGTTTATCCACCCTTGTGATGCCTCTTCTAATTCTACTGAACCAGTGCATATGCAAGTTATTAGCACATCCAGGAAGATCAGTTTATTGTTGATTTCCTTTTCCATTGTGTGAACTGTATTGAGGGTCTTAATGAGTTCATATAGTCCAGCAGTACTTGCACATCTTCCTGGTGAGGTCAGAAGATGAAGGTGTCATCTACTTATCTTGATCAGTATTGGTGTCATTCTCAAAACCATTTCCTTGGAATATTCTATGTATGTATTGGCCATCACTGAAAACAATTGTGATCATATAACCATTCTTCTTTCTGCTGACATATTTGAAGTTTGTTTTTTAGTCACAGAATGTCAACATCTCCATTAGATTGTCTATTGGTATACTGGTACTTTTTTCCAAGGAAGGATTAGATTCCATTTTATCATGAAGCACTGATAAAGCCTCATCTGTCTGAACTTTAGTAAACAGGTTCATAATGTCTAAAGATCTTTAAGCATCTTTGAGTGTTTCCACAAAGTGGGCAGAGTTCTTGACTTAATACAAAGAGTTGCCTGCTAATGGGTTGACTATATGTAACTGGAATCTACTCAATGGGTGACTTACTGAGCCCTGATAACTGGCTATTGGCCTTAATGGGATGCCATTTTTGTGAATTTTGAGGAGACCTTATGTGGCAGCTTACTGTATCATTGATTCAAATGTTTGTATTCTGTAAAAGTGAAGCAATCCCTGTTCTTGCTTAGGATCTGTAACAGCTTCCTTTCGGATTTCTAAGTCGGATCTTTCTTTAGCTTGCAGTAAATACCATCCCAACTGGCTTTGCAAATTTTTCTCAATAATCTGTCGCTATTGTTGCATTCCCTTTGTCTGCTGGTTCTGTGCTAGGTTGGTATGTCACTTATCTTTTTATGGGTCTCTATTTGTTTGTAGGTGTTGAAGAACTGGCATTCTGTAGAAGGTAGTAATAGTAGTAGAGGTTGTAGGGTTGAATTTACTATTCTCTGAAGACTGAATCGAGTTCATCAGGTTTGGTTGAGTTAGGATAATCAAATTGTATACTTTGGTCATCAGGCAAGTCTAGCAAGATACTGGCCTGATCAACTGGTTCTTAGCTTTGGATGTGAGAGTGCTCATTTGGAATAGCTCTGTAGGTGAAATTGGGTAAATTTAGTAACATTGAGCTTGTGGAAAAAAAGAAATGAAAATATGAACCATGCAGTAATAATCATAACGAAAGATTACTTATTGTACATTGTGCTGAAATGAAGAAGAGTACCATAATGAAAAGGTTTGAACTTTTAAATAGAAACTCACACCTATTATATTGGAGGAAAATAGAATGGAAAGCTACTTGAAAGTGAAATCAACTGTGAAGGGGAAAAAAAGAGAAAGAGATAAGTACATATATGTGTATCATTTGTTGGAGTTTAGATGCATGTTCATTGTACAGACAAGTTGAGTTGATCCAAGGTTCCATTAACCCTGCAACTTGAAGTGCAGAGTAGGACCCCAACCACACCCACATGATAAAATGAAATTTTTATACAATTTTTAATTAAGGGAAAGTGTTCACCTGGCATCATATTCTAGTCACAGATTTTTAAGGCATCATCATTTACACATCCAAAAAATAAAGAATTAATTTTTGTAAAAATAATGATAATGATAATAATAATGACACCTTTTGTTTTGTTTCATATCTAATGAAATACCTTCTTTTTGAAAATTTCATTTATTTGTCAGTTTTTATTTTACAAATTCTAAGCCTTATTGGTCATCAAGGTTTTTAAAAGTTTGCAGTCAAGTGTAAGAGGGGGGCATAAATGCAAAATAAGCTAGTGAAATGTAAGGAATGTCTTTTGAGGATGACCAGATTGTTGTCTTACTGTCTCTTCTCAGTTCTTATGCTTTCATCTAGGGGCCTTGATAAAATATTCCATCACTTCCAAAGATTCTTTATATAAAAATTATAGAGATTCTAATAAATGAATTGATTTAGCTGCACAATTTGAAGGTGCCGATTTATTAACTGGAGGGGATATAAGATGATATTGTTCTTGTCAAGTTTACACCTGTCTTATAATTTTCAGCCCAAATTCTACTGGGTACACACACATCAGATATTATTGAATGACACAGTATTTGATATCACATCATATTCAATATAATTCTACAATGTGTATCAATATTTTGCATTATATTAGGAGCACAACTTTTGGATACTTGTCACATACTGTCATCCTCTTTGTATGTTTCAAAGTTTTGAAGAAAAAGTTATTTAAAGTTTTTAAGCTTTAGGATATACTATGACGAGTTACTCTGAGCAGGTCTCCACCCCCTTCGCCGGTCAATTAGTGCGATGCTGGTCAGGCCATAGTCGACTGGTCACTGTATCTTCGCTTCAAGTTGCCCCTACCTCACTCACGTTGAGTCCAGATCTGAGGGGGTTCAGCTGTTGGCTAGAAAACTCTATAGCACTGGAACAAAGACCCCGCAGGCATCACAAATTGAAAAGGAACAATAGACACTGGGTGTTAATATGCAATAAGGTTTATGTCAGTATTATTACTGGATGACTGATCAAATATATGCTGATACGGGTGAGGACACTATGGAATAACTATCAGTCTGTCTTTTGGGTTATCTACTTGATATCTGTTAGTATGTCTGTTGGTAAAGCTTCAACGAAATCCTCGAGTCAAAATTATAAGTTGTTTGGGGAATCCACTTGATCTCTTCGTATATCTATTGGTATAGCTTCAACAAAGATATAATCTCCTGGAGGTCAGGATATTATGGTGACAGGGAACATGAATTTCTGTGTAGTTTCCAGCGGATTCTCTGCACCCTCTCTTTGTACTCAAAAATAGCTACTTGTATAACAGTTGGCTCCTCTTGTGGTTGAGGCCTATGGCTGAAGAATTAATGATTGATTTCTTCCCTTCTCAGTTGGTAAATATTGAAATCATGCTAGCCTAAGCAATCTTCATTCTGATCTCTCCAAATCAGAGAGTCCATGATTTCCCTATGGAAATATGCATAGGCAATAGGCTGTGCCAAATCCTCTGGCAATCAATTTACCCTTACAAAGGTGATTAATAATCATACACCTGTAATCTGTCCAGGCCTTGCTTGCCTAATACTATAGTTCAAAAGTATTTTCCCAACTCAAGGATTTTTAAAGCTCTCAAACAAAGGTGATTAATCATACATCTGGGTTCCCTCGAAAACTCCCATAGGTAACCATTCTGATTTGTAAGTACACTCAACCTGATAAGGTTATTTCATTTCCATTTTCAGATTTTTCCAATTAACCCTTCATTTTCATTGTGTCATTGTTTTAATTAACCCTTCAATTCCATAGTGTCACTATACAATATTTGTGAAAGTTAATTTAAAATACTGATGGCAGTGCCATTTCAGAAAATGTTTGAGGAGAATTTTCTCTAATTAGAATCATCTTATAAATCTATATCTAGAGGACACAGCCAAAAATTACAAATTCAGACTTCCACTGGTGTTTAAAAAAATTTCTTCTCAGCAAGACTGGCAAATGAATGGATTAGTCTGAGTGAAAAGACAGTCACATCTGAGAACATCAATATTTTGAAAAATAACCATTATTCTGATATTGGTCCTACCTAATTCAAGTATCAGTTTTCTTGTTGGTTTAATTTCACCCCAATTAAACTGAAGTTGGCTTAATGATGCAATTAACTGCTGTAAAAAAACAAAAACAAAACTATTTCAAGTACATTCAGGTATATTTTATATTATTCTGCTTGTCACAGTATATATGTTACATTTGTATACGCTGTTTGACTTAGAATTGACCAATCAGGAGAGAGAGAGAATTTTTGAAAGTGGATTTTTGAACGGGGATAGGTAGTAACCAAGTAATGTGCTTACATGTGCTAAAATGTTGTTAACAATAATTTGAAAGATTAATTCAGAGAGAAATATTTGGACATAGAATTAGAAAGAAGATAAAAAGACTAGTAGAAAATAACACCAACAAATTTACTTAATGAGCAGCTTGTTGTTAGCTGAGTTCAAAGTTTGAACATCTTTTTGTAGTGTAATTTTATTGAAAATACGCCAAATTCTCATTCACAGAAACTACACAGGAAATATGTAGCAAAATGTTTAGTTTCTGGTTGTCAGAAAGAGAATTAGGTAGTTTAAGAAGACTGTGGGGAGGGGGCATCTAGATAGTTCACTGGCGGGGTAGGAAGTGAGAGACGGAATAAAAGAAAGTAAAGAAGTTAGATGAGGGTAGGAAGAGATAGGGGAAAAAAAAGGAAAGCTATGTTGTTTTAAAAGAGGATAGGAAGGTAGTTTTCAGAAGGACTAGTGAGATTTTCGCATATGAAATTGAGAAAACATCTGCAAAAAGTCAAGAGAAGAGCAGAGGCATGGGGTATTATATAAATTTAGTTGTCAGCATCCGCGTAATTTCCACTGGTAGAGATAGTTCATATGAACAGAATCAAAAAAGAAATATTTGATCCATAATGTAAGCTTTATCGAGTGGAAGTAATGTATTCAATTCATTTTTCCAAGATTTGCGAAATAGCAACTTTAAAAACTTGAGTAAAAAAAAAATGAGTGAAGTAGTACATGTAGTGAGTCAGTACACTTGCATACAAAAAATAATTTTATCTTTCTTGATCGATGGGAAATATAGCCGAGAAAAGGAAACGGTAATAAATATTCTGTCTGCAGTCTCTAAAAAACAATTTCCCTGATTTGTCTTCATTCAGATATTAGCGCGCTTCATGACACTTCCGGTTATTCAGTGCGGGATCAGTGCATCATGGCTGACAAAAACAGTTTATGTGCTTTGCCGCTTTCTCGCGTGAAAACTATTATGAAAAGTTCTCCGGATGTTTCCAGTATAAGTCAGGAAGCTTTGTTTCTTACTGGAAAAGCTACAGTGAGTATATAAGCCATTATTCTTTTGTAGTATCATCTTATTTCCTTTGATTTAAGAATTTCTTTCTTGTGTGTTTCATGCAGGTTGGTTTTTTTGTTGCTTGCTTGAACTGCGAAACAAATTTTGAGGGTGAGAAAAGGAGTTTATTTTATTCTCCTTCCTGGGTCAAAAAAATTATGCATTAAAAAAATTCTTCCTTAGTATTTTGTTCAAGCTTTACAAAAAATACACTTTTTAGTTTTAATAAACCTGAACTTTTCAGAATCGTCAGTTGGGGTATTGACAAGTTAAAAAAAATGAATGAAATGAGCTCTTGAACCTGAATTTATATTTAAGGTTCGTAAAATCCTATTTAACTCCTCCTAAAATTACTGAATTTTGCATAACCTTGTGTTCTTGATTGTATATGTCTACTGACTGCTATGTCAATGTAGAAACGAATAAAAAAACCGAAAATAATCAATCATAGATGATGGATCCTCATCCGGAGTCAATTGCAAAAATAACACTGGAAGTAACAAAAACTATGAAATCAGACTTCTAAACATTTTTGGCCATTAAAATATCGGATTCTATTTTCAATATAGTAAATAACTAAAAAAAAAAAAAATGCGTCAAATGTCGAAAAGTGTTTCTTGATGCCTTTGGAGCTGACTGGAAAATTCAGTAATTAATTATAATTTTTAATTTAAACCCAGGAACTTCCTATCATAACGAACTTCAAGCTGAGTTCTGCATAAGTGTATAAAACGGGTTTTATCGAAAAAGTTCACTAAAAAATTGAAGAAGTTGTTAAAAAAAACTACATAAAAAAAAACGAACTTGGAGACAAGGAAGTTTACCTGGTACTGTTCTACTAGTCCAGAACTCAGTTTTTTTTTTCTCCGATTATACTTTTCCATGCTGATTATTGTTTTGTACCGCGTAGTATCACTACGGTTTAGGCACAAATAATATTGTCTCTAACCAATAATGTGTTTTCCCCAGCAATGGAGCTGAAACGTGGAACTTGACCAAAAGATTGCCTCTCAAACTAAGAACTATGCAACATGCATTGGAGAAGATCACGCTTGGCACCTCATGGAGGTATCACAAGACTGCACATTTATTATATTGGAGGAAAAACAGGTGTCTGATGTATCATAGAATTCATTAGAAAACTTGAATGGCAATGGGTAGGTCATGTAGCAAGAATATCAGATAGTCGCTGGACATCAAAACTCACAATATGGATCCCCAAAAATCATATGCAAAATTTTTTGGCTGACAGAAAATAAGATGGTGTGAAGATTTAGGCAGGTTCAGAAGATATTGGTTGCGATAGATCTGGCGAATCTTGGGGGTGGTCTATGTCCGATGTCGGACATTGAAAGGTTGATGATGATTGGGTTAAGGGAAAAAAATGGTGAAGAGACTCTTCTGGGAGATATAGCCTGAGAAACTACATAAAGAAATGTCATTGTATACTGGAAATTGTTTCGAGACATTGCTGGGTGGGGAAAAAAATGATCAAAATTAAGACCTGGAAGTTTTCGTTTGTGCAAGTCTGTTATTGAGCTGTCCTGCTGTTTTTATTGTGGGTTATGAGAGACAGATTTTGTGCACTTGATCAAAGATGCATCAATGAGAAAAAAAAAAATCAAACACTCTAAACTTTGCTTTTAACTCAAGTTTTTCTTTTTCCCTTATAAAAATATTTGAATTTTGTCAATATCTGTGTCTCAAAAATACCATTGGCTCCTTAGTAACTGACTTGCACAATAAAAAACTTTCATGTTTCATCTATGGTAAATAATCGTTTTATTTTTTTCTCTTGGCAATCTTTTAAAACAGTTCCTGGCTCTCAATGACATCCTTTTTATGTATCATTATCTCTGGCTGTATTTCAAATGTAAAAATGAGAAAAAAACAAACTAGGGAAATGCTCATTCCAAAAGCGCTTGTTTGGAAGGGACCAGACTTTATAGTGTGCAGAGTAGCTTGCCTTTCCATTGTATGAAAATACAGCTTCAAAGTATTTCAGTTACTTCTCTTTGTTGTTGCCGATCTAAATATTTTGTATTTTGATGTATAATTTTTGATTGAAGATCTATAATCTGTGATGTTTTATTCATTCTTATTAGATTTTTCGATTGCAGATCCAAACAACTTCAAACTTGACACTGCAATGCTGGATGTGCTGACTGATATATATATATATATGGCACATATCAACTTTGTACACTGGCCAGTTGTCCAGTTATCTTGGTGCATACACAACCACTGAAATTTCTCATATTATAGTTAGATAGTGCTAGGTGTTGCTTGCATAAGTTGCTATTAAACAGAAGCAGATTCTTATTGAATTAATCCGGATAAGAGTAACATCTATACTGTCTATTGCTAAGTAACATGCAACAAAAGTTTTGTTTACTTGAAGATAATTGCCATATGAACCATATGTAAAGTGTGGTTCCATGAAAAATGCTCACATGATAAAAGCCCAAACATGCAAAAATTCCCCAAAGAAAGAAGCCTACAATTATGAATGTACATTTGGAAGAAGCCCTCATGGAAAAATAATCACAATAGTGTAAGGGTTTTATTGTGTGAGCATTTTTTCATGGAACCTAATCCTGTGCATGGTTAATTTAATCAAGAACTTCATTGTAAATTCTCTGCAAAATTGAATTTGGAAAGGTCAATTCAAAAAACTTAGGAAAATTATGCAAGAACTCAAACCATGTTTTTACATACTGTTGATTAAACAACACTAAGGGTGTTTAGTAAAAGAAGTTGACATTAATTGTTCTCTTGGAAATCATAGTTGGGGGAAATAATTAACTTTCAGAAATGTTACCAAAAGGCTCCATGATATATTTTGAGAAGATTTTTGCAAAATAATCAGGCTTGGAAGACTCCCTTTTTGTAACATTCATTTATGGACTTATCTGAATTGTAAATACATTTTAATTTCAGACTGGAGTGACAAAAATGGCAAAAAAGAATTGCTAAGAATAATTATAAGAGTAAAATCTCATTTTACTATTTATTTCTGCTAAAAATATTCAACAAGAAAGACAGAAGAAAGTTTTATTCTATTTTGTAACTTATGCAAATGAGTTGAATCAATGCACAAAAGTAAATCTTAGAATCAAAAGATGCTGATGTTCTTTTTCTTGAATATCTTTGTGATTTTTGTTTAAAATCTTTTTCCTTGTCTAAGCCACAATGTGTGAGATTTTGAAAATAAGTTTATTAGTTCTTAGTTCAACATGCCCCATTATACATTATTCGCATACCCTCTTATATCTCAAAAAACACTCAACCAGACTGTAAAATAATATTTTATTTTTATTTTTTCCAAACTAAATTAACAAAAAAAAACATTGGAAGAAAAATCAAAACAACTGCAACAAAAAAGCAAGGACTTTTACTCTAGTCAGAAGACTGTATTTTCAGCACCAAACACTTGATTGATTGAAGGTAAAAATGAATTGTTCAATCATCATAATTTGCACGTTTTTTTACCTTTTCTTTTTTTGCTTAAAAATTTTCAATATTTAATGAATGATGAATTATTTACTATTATTACGTTTGAAAATTAAAAATAATTGAATGTTAGTGTTTTTTTAAAATGAAAACTTGAATAAATTGAAGACTGGGAGAACTAATTTTTTGTGGGGGCTTCTGTGTGAGCATTTTTCTGGCTACCATAAAGTACTATTCCATTTTGTATAGTATACATATTCCTTCTCTTTTAGTATTGCAATCAATATTTCACTTAATTTTCTTACATTTGAGTTAATTTCCTTATTGCAGGAGTTCTTTGTACAGAACCTTGCCAGAGTCTCCTTGACAAATGGCCGAGACAGAAAACAGCTACAATATGGAGATCTGGCAGAAGTGGTTAATACAGAAGAAACTTTGCAGTTTTTACAAGGTAAATTGATAGTAAGCTTTTTGTGCATTTGACAGTCATTTGTCATTTTTAGGAATTATGGTTTGTGTGTCAATTAGATTATGATTGATAGTTGTTGACAAGTCAGTTATATCTATCTATTTATTGTAAAAATTCAAAGTCAGTGTGCAATCATTTTGCACAACAAATATTCATTTTTCAACATGATCTTCTTTGTCAAATGACGTGTAGGCTTATTTTTAACATATCCAATAGATAATCTGAATTCAATTTTTGTGTTGCTTGATTGACAACTTGGGTGAAGGAATAATAAAGAAGCTCTTTCAGAACTCCAGAAAGCATCTCAACTTCTTTTGGAGAAATCCTTTAAAAGTAATCAGTTGCCACACGTAACAATTAAGTTCAACTTTTATATTTTATGAAGTATATTTGCGAAACTTTAAATTAGAAATAAAGTATGAAGAAGCTTTTTGAAAATATGAGCTATTGTTTGAAATAGTAAATGAATAAATTTTACTTTCCTAGTTTCAAACATGAAATTTAAATTTAATCGATCAACTTTGACATGTAAACTGATACTTAGGATTTTCAAAAGAAATTCAGGCTTTTTCACAAAATTTGATTCCAAGTTTAATGAACTGAAACTCCTATGAATTATTTAAATTAAGAGAAATCCATTTCATTCAACTTCACTCATGTTGATGGCAAATTATAAAATGAGGTGGGAGTTATGAGAAGTTGCTGTACTTCATAACTGAACGGGAAAGAATGCAGGAGTATGCAAAGAGTAGGAGTATGTATCTTCTGTTTTTTCTTTTCTTTAATGTTTGCTCAACCATCGAGCAGATGCTTTTAGCACTGCCTTCAATGAGTAAGTTGAGTTTTCATACGAATCGACAACTTCAATTTTGTAATAACTTTTGTGAAACTCAACCAATATAAATGAAATTCATTTTATCTTGTTGAGACCTTTATGGTGAGTAACTTTCTTAATTACAGACTCATGAAAAATGCTAGATATAAATTTTTACAATAGATTTGATATTACACAATGCATGCCTAAACGAATAAATGAATTACGCCAAGCTTTCCAAATACCCTTAATTTGACCCTGCAAGTTTTTTTTTCTTTTTTTCTAAAAACAAGAAGGATTCCCTAATTTGTAAATATGTAATGGGTTCTAGTGTTGGAAATGAAAGATTTTGAAAGTCAGGCGTAAATGATTTATATTCAAAAATAATTAATTCTAGTACATGTGTTCATGGCACAGTTGGTTAGTATATTCATTTTGTAAAAGAGAGATAGGTGGTTCAAATCCATCCAGGAATTTGAACAATCTTATTTTACAAAGCTTAGTTACATATGGCTACATGCCACTATAAATACCTATTAGGTGCCATTGCATTAATGTTTTTTGTCTATTTTATGCTGTTCAGTTTTTGAGTTTTACTATTATATTAACATATTGTGACCATTAAATCCTCTTACGTTCTTCAGGTGTTTGTTGTGGTTGGTAACCTTCTGGTAATTTCCAACCAAAGCTTTCATTTAATTGTCAGAGATAAGTAGTTCTTTCCCTGCTGTCTATGCTATGGTACACATGACTTGGTAGATAAAAATGTGGCTTGAGTGTATCTAGTAATCTGCCTGGCAGTCTTGAGTTTGATCCTTGGCTCGAGTAGTGCAAGAAAGTAATATACTCTGGCTTGGTGGAAGAGGCAGACAAATAATGTTGCACGAGTGAATCAAGTTTGAAGAATCAACTGATACAAGATCTGTTCTAGCATTGACAGTGAAATGAGAGCAGTCTACCCCTGAAGATTGAATGAAGAGCTCGGTTCGAAATTCCCAGAAGGTTACAGGATACAACACTCCTCATCTTAGAAATTCTGACAAAATGCAACCATCCATAATATTGGGTGGGGGTTGGAACTAAAACATCTATCAACTTTTATTTTGTTTCTCTTTTACAGATATCATTCCCAGAAAAATTAAAGCTAGTGACTACCTGGAAATTTCAAAAGAATTGGAAGAAGATGCAGATGACTAATAAGGTATTAGTTGAGAGAGAAGAGACTTTATGTCCTGCTGCCAATCAGCTAGCCTGTCCACACCAGCAGCAACAGACCATCATCCAGCTCTTTCTGTTTTATGATTATCACCACTGTCCCCACTTCCATCATCATAATTTCCTCACCACCATCATTCACTCTGCAGCATTTCTGCCATATTTCATCAGTTCTAGGGCTGCTCTAAGTTTATGCTCTAAGCTTCTTTCATTTTCATGATATTAGGTTGCTCATCTTATTTTATTGCATGATTTTTTTTCTTTTGTTTTTCAAAACATCTTTTGCTATTAAATGATTTTTATTACAATCTTATATTTTTATTTATTTTCATTTTGGTTGGAAACAATTTTTTTTTCTTTTTGATTTTCTTTTTTCATAATTCTAAAATTCTGTGTACTTAATGAAAATGAAATCCTCACTCAAATAGTTTACCAAATCTCACAAAATACTGGTCAAGGTTTTAAAGTTGAGGATAAACTTCAAAGATTGTTTAGTTCATTTAAAAAAAAATGACATTGAAGGAATAAATTGATGTTGACGTTTTGAAAATATTAGATTTTGGATCTGTTTATATTGATGGGTGTCTTGACTCATCTGGTAAAGATGTTTGTTCTTCAAACTACTTAAAATGGAGTTCAGTATCTTTTTTTCATAACACCTGTAGTTCATTCAATTTGTGAATTTTACAGTATTGAAAGACATTGACTACCATGTCAAATCCTTGTTACTGTAAGTATATTTTCACTATGTTTATAAAATCTGGAGCCATATAGGTTAAATGGAAGTGATTATAAAATGTGTAATGAAATTTTCTACCACAGCAGATCATTCATGTACCAATTATAATGATTATAGACGGCTAATATAGGCTTCACACAGTTCTTTTAATTCAAATTTCTCAGGCTAAATATTTCTTTACTAGAAAGAATATATCGAGTAATTATGAAAAATCACTTTTTGCTTTCATAATTATCCTTTATCACAAATTAATGATTATGACTCTTTAAAAATGTGAATCCCAAGAAAGAATTAGAATAGACCATTTTTTGCTATAATTTCTCCATGTGTGTATCTAATTATGATGAAAGGTTTAAAGTACATGCCACTCGAAAGCAGTGGAGCTGAATTAAATGCTAGTGCTTGACTTGAATTTGTACCACTTACCCAAATCTTCCACTTCTAACTATTATATAAATCTGTTTCAACAAATCGATTGGAATAAAAAAAAAACCATGCTTTGTAGTTATGGTAAGAGTGAAAGTGAGACCAAAACCATACAAAGAATGATTGACCTAAAATAGTAACACTAAATCAGTTTACATTTAAAAAGCTTCATTAAAGAATATTTGTATATACCTGGTATTCTCAAGTTGAAGAAATCAAAACTGAAATATTTGAAATAATGATTATTTTTAAAAAACATAAAAGAAAGTGAAAACTATTGCTTCCATTGTAAACTTGTCTTTATCTTTCAAGTATTTTCTTTTTTGAGGCAAAATATAACCTGCCCAATTTACTGTCTTCTGATACTGGAACTATCAGAATATTTTTAGGTTGGGGGTAAGGAGGCAGGGGTAGGTTTTATTTTCAAACACAATACTCAATTGTGCTAGCTTAACTGAAGAACAGGACTTGGATGATAGAATTTTTGACTTTTGATGCTCAGTGTGTGTTCTGATATTTTCATTGTGAAATGATAAGCAAATATCTATTAATTTCAGTCACTTTGAAGATTGAACTCATAATTTATTTGGGCAATTTTATTCCATTTCAACCATTTGAATTGCCATTACACTTGAAGTCTACAATGTGAAGCATATGGCCCATTTTTTAAGACTGATGTTGACATTGTAATAAGTGATATTGGGCCATTTCAAAGCAGCTCCAAGGTTTAAAATACAAACTTGACTACAGTGACTTGCATCTGCTTTCTTACG
Organism: Thysanoteuthis rhombus; assembly: GCA_963457665.1. Lineage (NCBI taxonomy): Eukaryota > Metazoa > Mollusca > Cephalopoda > Oegopsida > Thysanoteuthidae > Thysanoteuthis > Thysanoteuthis major. The sequence continues at coordinate 17,696,929 of OY735215.1, read as the reverse complement.
GAGAATTACTGCCTGTTAGCCATGAGAAAAAATCTTTCCTTGTTTGAAACTCATTGCTTTTCATTGAAAAATTAACCTGTGAAAAAAAAATGATTTAATATTGCTCAAGAATGTAAGAATATCTTGTTAGGAACACTAAACAAATAAAAAGTAGAGTGTTATGGACTTTTCTATGTAAAGTTGGTTGGTGATATGAAAGTTGAACAACTTAAATATCATCAGAAAATCATGACTGTCATTTAATGCTTAGGTCATACAAGTACTTGAAGTTAAAAATTGCTTATGAATTTCTTCAAACATCGAAATAATCACTTGACCTGCTCACAAAAGAAAAAAAATTATTCAGTCATGTTAGTATTGGTAATATGTCTTTATCTCAGTGGTAAAACTCTTGATTGAAATAGCTGAAGCTCAATAAAAAATTCAATAGACTGATTTTAACATCAAAATCTCTAAGTTATTGTCATGAGTGCATTGTAGTACATAATGCATTGATAAAAATCAATTTTATTTTGGGTTTTTTATTACACTCCTGGAATGACAGCATATTGGTCATTCAACCCACATTTAACTAAGGGGAACTCGTCTTATACAGTTCCTTTTGTTTCCTTTTCCTTCAAGAATCACTGTCCAGAAGAAAATGGCTCTAATATCTTTTTGAGATTGTTGCAGGATTGGGCTCAAAATGGAGCCCAGGTGATATAATATTAGTGATATTTTGTGGAATTTGATCAAATGAATTACATTTTGGTTAATTGACATTTTACCTTTTCTTTGAAATTTCCACTTAATCCAAATAATCAAAAATCCATCCAACCTTGAGGAACTACAGTTTGCACAGATCTGTGGTCTGGCAACTCCCAATGGCTGGCGTGTTTTGAATCTGCCTCTAATAGTTTGTTTAAGTGTGGTTTGATCTGTAATTTGCCGGTTTATAAACCGACTCATTAAAACCAAGTGTGTTAAGAAAAAGAAGAAAGCTGGCTGCAGTTTGAAAACGAACTTTATTATAGCTTAAAATTAGTTGTGTTTATTCATATATGTGATAATTCTTCCTTTTTTTTCTTTTTTGTTTTCTCTCTTATAAATTATTTTCAATAGGACCAATTAAAAAGCATAAGCCAAAATTATTTTGATTTATTATATGAATTGAAATTGTATCAGCCCGTTTCCCCACATCATTAGGGATAATTATCAAAAAATTCATAAACTGCTAAAAATTCATTGCGTAGTAGTATGAAAAAAAATGTTTCCGTTATCTGGCATCTTCTGTGGGCTTGCAATGGCCAGGTCCCAAACCTACTGGATTAAAGAGGTACAACTGTATTGAAGTGCACTGGTTAGTGAGCTGATCTCATAAACTATTGGTGATGATTTAGATCTTTAATGAATACTATATGAAAACTTGTAAGAGTTTTGCTTTCTGTTCAAATGAATACTTATATTTAAAGTTTATAATTGATGGAAATCTTATCAAAGTATGAATCGTGCTCTTGGATATTTTCTAACTTTCAAAAAAATTAGCTTTCATTCTATTTACTTTTTGGATTTAGGATCAAATATATTTGTAAGAGGCATCAATAGATGTATCTACTTCATAAATCTAAAATCATTGAAATAGTTGGATTGCTACAAAAGATTTGATTTGTCCACATTATTACTAATAGTCAATATGAAGAGAATATTTCCAAAGTATATTTTGTCTGTATCAATTAGGTTGTTTATAGTATATTTGAAAAACAAATTTAAATTTCTGTTTGGATAACTTGTGTAATTAAAAAATTTTTTTGTTTTAACTCCTTATGAATATCGTAGATTGAGAAGAGCTGTAAAATAGAAATACAAATTTTAATGCATTTGATCGTTTCCATGCTTGTGCATTCATAGTTTCATTAAAGTAGCATTAGGTGGCTTCAACTCATAAATATGCCAAATATATATGGTCTTGAAGTGGTGTGAGTCTGGAGTATGCCAATAGTGGACTGACCAGTGGTACTCCTTGTTCAAAGGTGATGGGTCTCTGCATTAAACTGAATATTCCACCTATCTATATATCTCATTGCCATCATCAGCCTTTTAGTGTCTGTTGTTGGACATAGACCTTTCCTGAGATTAGCTAGACCTCTCTATCATTGTCACAATCTTTTTATAACACCCAAAAAGCCAGTGGATCAGATAGGAGGCTGTATATGCTCATGTACAGAAGAGTTAAAGCCAACCCAATCTCTTCTGAAGTTCATAAAAAAGCAAAAGAAATTAATCCAACCCAGTGATAACGTTCAAATCAGGATAGAATCCACTATTTTAGCCACTTGTCCATTTATAACTTAGATTTGAGTGAACATGGCACAGAGGCTTTTGAGATTTGGTTTTGACTGCTGCTGTAGTTGGGTATCCCCCCTTAGTTCTGTGGTTTGAGTATGTAGGCAGAATCTGAATGTTAATTGTAAGACCTAGTTCAGATCTTGGTCAATCAAGTATGTTGGAAGAGTGGGATATGTGTATTTTATTAAACTGCCGTAAATTTAAACGATACATTAGTGTATGGGGAAATTTATTATTTTCTTGTTTTTTTTCTTAGTCTGAAAGAAGACTCACTAGTCTTCTTCGTAGCTAGATGAATCACTTTTTTTTCTTTTTTTTTTTTTGTATAGAGTATTTAAGGAATCAGTTGGTTTCTATCTCTTGGGAAGAGTCTCTATATCATTAGTCACTTGCAAAGCGGTTTTTCACTTGATAAAATAAATTAATGAAACCAAACAAATCTATTGGTGAATCTTTATCTTTGCAGCTCCAGACCTGATGAATTTGTTTATTTCTTTAAAAATTCATTCTGAACTGGTTGCCTACCCCAACCTAGCCAAAAGAAAAAAAATTGAAATAGAAATTAAGATTATTACATTTTTGTGTGTATTTGGTCAGTTATGACCTTAAAAATTAAGGTCATCATCAAATACAAAATTTGTACACCCCCACAAAATGCAGTATTCTGAACTTGGTGCTTTGTGTTTATATGCATTAGAGTTGTGCTTCTCTTTATTATAAAATAAATATCTTGCTTTTACTTCATGAGATCTTCGCTGTTAACTTTTTATATAGTCAATTTATTTTCTGAATTTTTTTATTGATTGTAGTGATGTTAGTATAGAAATAAAATTATTTTACAGCATGATTATTTTAATGTCTACATTCACAAAATTCCTTAATAGATGCAGGGCCACTTTCTATATTTGATTATTAAAATTCATAGCAAAAATATCTCAAAGTATAATTTACTCACTTTTGGTTTAACACTGGAAAGAAATCTGTCATATTTATTGGATTTATGAGTGTATGAAATACACCAGTAAGTTAAATGTCTTTGCTTTATACAGTTCCAGTTTTCCTTAGGAAAGGTGGAGTACCTGTCCTCCTCCCACCGACATACTAGGGGGTTAGAACTATTTAAATTCAAAATTTGTGGCATCTAGACTAATTGTTTTCGAGGACAAACAGTAAAAGATGCAACTTTAACAAAAATGTACCATGCAAAACGAAAGGGAATGTATTCTTAACAAGCAAAAAAATCACATGTACAAAGTTTGAAATATATATAAAACAAGAAAAAAGGTGTATCAATGTTCTGATAGATATAAAATGATTCATTTATCTCAAGAAAATAGCCTTAGTAATGGCAGATTGACTTTTATTTGGCTGAGCAACATCGAATTTTCATTAAGGCTACATGTTACAGAAGCAAGTTTCAAATAAGACAATTGCAATTTAATATTTTTATAGCATGCATGTGTTTTAGCACATGAATGCTTCTGGATTGAAGTCTGGCAGAGTAGCTGGTAGAAAGTTTAGAATTAGGACCTGGCCGTTGCTGCTTTTGATGTATTTTTTTTTTTTTTGCATAGTCTCTTCTCACAATCTCAACAGTTAATGTTTGCATGTATAATACTGATCCACATTTATTTCTACTTCTGATTGTATCATGCACATAAAAGTAGATATATGGCATAGTTTAGAGCAAGAGAAGAAGTGACTAATCATTGAGCTCTTTATAAATATATAGTATCAGACCATTTATCTGTCAAGCTTAGGACTAGAGATTTCTGGATTTGCTATTTTTTGAGATCACAAATTTCAAAAACAGATAACTCCATTTTTATGCAATGGAGAAAAATTATTTTTATAACAGATTTTTCTCCAATGCTTCTTGTAAATGATATAAATTTTTTGAAGATTGATTTAACCGTGATTGAATTAGTTTTGTCAATGAGTAACAATTTTACGATAAGTCATTAGTCCAATTTTAGTAGCTGAGTGATGAACTACAACGAAGCCTGCCAAATTAAAAAATTACGAATTTGAAAAATGGCTGTTTTTTCTGGAAGCTCTATAAATGGTCTGATATCTGTCTCTGATTAAGTTCTTTGTTGATTGAAGTTGTGTGGGTCTATCATTGGTCAATGAATCAGCAAGTGATTCTTCAATAAATCTGATCAATTTGTATCATTTTTTTCTATTTGGTAGCATGGCTGCTTTACTTACTTCAGGTTTATATTTCAGAGTGATTAATCAGGTGTTTTGAGTAACAAGATGGATTTAGTGGCTTGCATTCATTTTGTTTTTAAAACTCAACACTCGTATAAGAATCGGTTGAATTATATGTTTTTTTAATCAATTTTAATGGAAGCTTTGCAGCTAATAAAGTTTACAGAAAACTTGGCTTAGTTTCAATACTAAATTGAAAAAAAAAAAAAAAACTGCTCCTGTGTACAACGTATATATTGCATAAATATCTATCTGCACGTTATAGTGTGAAAGCTTTGAGTGAAATTTTGTGGTTATGGAATAATCACAGGTGAATAAATTTCTCATTAATTGATATTAGTGAATATTCAAGCATAGGATCTTTGAAAATTTTTTAAAATTTCAATCAAATGATTGAAAAGTTAATTCTCAAGTTTTTGATTTTATTGTTATTCTGATTATTCTTATTATTTCACTCTTTCCTAATGACTTCAAATTGACTTGTGGTTGCCTTTTAATGAAAAAATATGAACAGAAAGCTACAACTGAAATGTTGTTTCTTACTATATACATCATAGATTAGATTACAGTTAGTATATTAAGGTAGAACGGTATGCAATGATGAAAGCTGCAATATCCATAGAGACACTAACATATCCTTCAGTACATACTGCAGGTATTATAGCAAAAAGTATAGATCTTTGAGAATTTTTTTTTTCAATGGAATGTGAGTTAATTTTCCCCAACTTCTTGATTTTATTATTTTGACAATGATGTTAATAAATGTCATTCTCTCCAAATGTCTTATTTATTTTTTATTCTGATCAGTTGATGTTTGTATAATTATTTCATACAGGGTTCTTGCCTGTCAGGGAAAGGATAAATTTCTCATGGCCAGGGAATTGTCAGTGAATTTTACAAATTGTCAGGATTATTTTGAGATTTCCAAAAGTAGTTCTGAATGTTGGGGAATTTTGTGTAATGTTAGGGAAAAATCAGCTCTCCTTTTAAAAAAGCGTATTGTAGCTTTGATGTTTTATTTAAGCATATTTTGCAGAATTACAGGTTGATGACTTATTTTTGATGTGTTGTTTTTTTATGTATTTGAATAAAAATGTGGCTAGGGGTAACTGAATTGGAGGTAGGAGACCATCAATTGTCCTTATGTTGAGTTACCTATTGTCTGTGAAATTTGAAAAATGTTAGGGAAAGGTCAGGCAATTTTGAACTGGCAATTTGGTGAAAACCTTATCACAGTAACTTGATCTATTGTCTGTTCATGGACCTACATTAAATTTTATAGACAAATGCCAAAAAAGGATTCAGTGAATTTTGGATCAAAGATTAGTGATTATTAAGGCACTGAGTCATCAAATTGATAAAGTCTTAGATAAATAGATATAATCTGGCCTTTATATATTGAGTGTGTGCAAAACTAAAGACTGAATACAGCTTGGACCAAAACTGTCAACACTCTTTGTGTCCAGATAAGTACATGTTTACTACATCATTATCTCACAAACTCCTTGTACAGACATGTTTGGTGGACTGTGTATGGTTTCATGATGCTATTCTTCTATCATAAAAACCTTTTTGAAGGTATTGAAAATTTTTTTTTTTCTGCTGGAAACTTTTGCACACATCTAATATTATTTTTGGTCAATATCTTTCTCACTTCATCTTGACTACTTTGAAATGCCAGTATTGATATCATTGAAAAAAAGAATACAATAAAACCGAACTTGGTATTTCCTACGCTAAAGGTTAAAAGATGATAATATTTGATTTTAAAACTTCCATTTTCTTCATGTCATGCCGGAATATGAACATAAAAAAAGACAAGTAGGTATTGTATCCTATTCATTGCTAAATGAAAAAAAAATCATGATAGAAGGTGCAATGCTGATTGAGTGCTGCTCTGGCACCTCTGAAAAAAAAAAAGATGAAATGCATTTCTAAATCTCCTAAGTTGTTGCTGTTCTTCCATATTAACATTGCTAGTTATATCCCTATTGTGTCAGTAATATTTGCCTTAATTCTTGATCCCTACACTTCCATTTTTGCCTAATGTTCAATACACAGCATACAGGTTGAACACTGAAACTTATCAAAAGTCAACAGGCAGCATTAAGGAAAGCCAACTGAGTTCAAATGCCGTCAGCATTAAAATACACCTCTAGTTTTTCTTCAAATCTTTTTCTCTCTACGACCCGAATTAGCTATTTTTTTATATTTACGTTTTTTCATGTGGAATCATTACAGTGGAAAGCATTTTAAACATTTGTTCAATAAATCCTACCTGTGGTATAACAGGTTAAGCAATTTCAAAATGTGGAAGTTATTTTCAATATTAGAAAGTTTTAATGCTTATTTGTCTTTATCTTTGGAATATTTGAATAAAAGTGACCAATTCCATTTTATAATGGAAAGTTGGATAAATAAGGAAAATAATGTATCAGGTACAGTGAGAAAAATTAATAAATTCAGAAATGTTGAGCCCAATTCGATGACATTTGATAAGAATAATATTTTCAGATCAAAGGGACATGGGAAATGTAATGAACAGTGGATCCTAATAAGGTCCGGGGAGTCGGAAAAATGATACACAGGAGAGAGGAGACGTTCATTTTGCACCGAGTGCATATTTGTATTGAAAAATAATCTTGCAGAGCTCATGAGTTAAAGGGACGTAACTCGTAATTCGAAGTACTCGAGTTACCTCCCTTGCATTGTCAGATTTACCATATAAGAGAAGGGTGGGGAAAAAAGGCTGTAAAAAATAAATAAAATAGATAAATAATTAGATAAAAATCTGATAGTCTTTAATTTGATTTGCTTTGAAAAAGTGATATTTTTTATGTCTATAATTTTTTTCTACGATCTCAGGAAGAACATCTCTTTTAAAAGGGGGCACAAAATGAGTCCGATCTGGCATGAACTTGCATTGTAGATCGCCCCCCTCACCGACATTTTTTTTTGGGGGGGGGTCATAGGAAGAGAAATGATTTTGAAATATAAATTTGCTAAAAACGTTGGATTTGATTCACTTAAGATGTTTTCTGTTTTATGGGAATGAGGCTTCGAAGTATCTTGTTACGTCTCTTGATATTTTGATGACGATTTTGTTGTCCTTTTATTATTGCGGAAGGGGGCACGCGGAACTGCCGTAGGGTGCACGTCATTGATATATCAAAGAAGTCTCACAAGGGAAGAAACCAACACACTTCGAAATCTCCTTTCTATACTTGAAGACCCTAGGGTACCTCCGTTCAGGAGTTTATAAGACATACACGCCAGATACAAAACAAAACAAAAAAACAAGCAAACTTTCGCCAGTTTTATGATATAAAGATACGCAAAAGGATGAATCAATGAGGCTGTAGCACGAAACAGTTATTAACTGAATTTCGATCTGAAATTTCCACTGTATAATGTTCAATCTATGTGATTAATAGTGGAACGCTGGACCAAGTGCACAGATAAGTAGACTGTGCTGAAGAAGAAATATGCGTTGAGTAAAATGAATGTTTTTTTTATCATTAGGCTGAGTGATATATCTACGTGTAGTCCATATATATGTGTGTATACACGTATGTGTGTTAAATGATATTGGGAATTTAAAAAAAAGAAGCTTTTTTCCTAAAATTTATAAACCAAACGAATTTTCAGGGTTAGCCAATATACTGAGTCCATTATTCGTTGTTTATTTGCGCATTTTCGAGAATTGAGTTCCAATAGTGTTCACCCACGAACAGGAAGACCACGTTCAGTCCGAAATGCCAAAAATGGTATACTTATGATGAAGAGCAGATATCGGCAATGGTATGGAGAGTGTTATTGATAGAGCCAGAATTTGTCAAGTTGAAAATGGCGGGCATTTGAAACAAACAATTCTCCGTACATAGCTCAATTAATTTCCTCTTGTTTATGTATTTGATTTGTTAGAAACTATTTTAAAAAAATAATCAAAACTGCAAAGATATGAATGTTCAAAACCCTCCACAACTTTTTACATCCTGTATATAAAACCATGCTATACAGTTGCATGACTGTCCACCTCGATTAAAGTTTTACAATTTCTATTTGAAATCCAAATTACCTTAAAAAATCTCTTAGGATAGAACCTCACACTTTTAAACCGAGAATATCCATTTCTACCACTGAGGTAGAATTACAACGGCTGTTCCTGACAAAATAATGAGATGCAAAAATACTTTATAGTGGAAGGGCTTGTTTCTAATCTGACTGACACATTTCATTCCTTAAAAAAAGACTAAGGGAACACAATAATGCATTAAAGCCACCCTAAATGCCACTAGAGAGAAAGAACATAGCTGAGCGTGATATGTCAGAGGGTCATCTCTTTCTCTTTCTCGAAAAAAAAAAAAAACTCCCAAAATGAAACACTAGTCACTCAAAATGTCATCCTTTGACACAGAAATGACAATGAACGATCGGAATTAAGGCGAAATATTTGTGTTTTCTGTACCACCCTGTACATAAAACCATGCTTTGCGTGACTGTCCACTTGGATTAAAGTTTGACAATTTCTATTTGAAATCCAAATGATCTTCACACTCTTCAACCAAAAATGTCCATTTCTACCACGAAACTAATTAAATACATATAACAAAATACGAAAATACTAAAAGTGGCCCACATCTATTGACGTCACTTTCTTTTAACCTCTAGCTATAACTTCTGCATTCATATATTCATATTTCCTAACTCGACGTAATATATATCTATAGGAGTCAATAGAAAAAGAGTAACCATATATATATATATATATATATATATATATATATATATATATATATATATATATATATATATATATATATATATATATATATATATATATATATATATATATATATATATATATATACTAATACTAGCGTAGAAGAGTGATGCCTCGCTTCCATTTAGCTAAAAACAGAACGATCGGATGCAGAGTGGTTCATCATCAGTCTACGAAACTCCACGTCAGATGTTCGAGTCGCGGTCGCAGCAGTGTTTTCTCAATTTTATGTACCGGTTTGGGATAGCGTAACTCTGTAATTTATATAGCAGAAAAAAAGAACAAATCCGGCATTATCTCAATAACGATCGTTCTCCCGTGGTATTCCACAGAGAGAAAAAAAATCTCAGATCTTAGTCCTTCCAATGCTTGAGCCTTTACTTGTTCCTAATGACTAAGATAAGCTGGTTATCGACTCGAAAATAGTCGGTAACAGAATAACTAATTACTTTGCGACATCAAACACCTAGTCTAAAGGCATCAAATCACTAGCACAGCTACTCGATCAACACGTCTCAACTCACAGACCAAGTCCCACAAGGTAAAACACAGAACAGAGAGTGTTTCTCTTGATTAAATATTCATGTGCAAATTCCGTTCCATATCGGACGAAACTCAAACCATACGCCCCCACTCCTGAGCTCACATCACCTTACTGTTCAGTCACAGGGAGCTGACACTAATAAGGAAAAAAATTCGTTACTTTTATTTACAACTGTATACAACGCTACCCAACCCTAACGCAGTCACAGGTTCTCCCAAGCGAATGTTTCTCCCTTTGAGACCTTCTCGAAGCTTGGACCCGTTCTTCGTTATCTCGTCTGTCATCAGCAGCTTCATCGGCTGACGAGATGATCATCTAGCGAACGTCCAGGATATGGTGCAGCATACCATCAACTGAATGGTTCTTCGCAGATTGCACAACCGTTATTTACCCCCCCTCCTCATTGGGATGTACACCGTGCGCCGCGTTTGGGAGGGGGTACACCACACTTCCTCCCCAATCCGATCTAATGCAGGTCTCTCTCCTTTCCCAACTAACACTGGGACCGCTCTTGGATGACTCTATCCGTACTTCAAACTGTCCTTTGAGGCACTGATTCCCCCATCTGCCCCGAGCTATTTGCTGTACCTAAACACTGCCTCTATCGGAGAGATGTACCCTCTTTCGGCCATGGCCTTAACAGTCTGATTGTGCTTTTCCACTATTCCATTCTCGCTGGGGCAATACGTTTCTCTGGAGTACCGCTCGATATTCCCCTTAACCAGCATATCTCTTTTAGGGTACCCAACTCCAGAATTACATAGTTCAGCACCCTCACAATTTCAGTTGCAATTTCCACCCTAATCCCCCTCCATATGGCCACTCGTCCGAGCCTGCAGTCAATCATTGAGGGATACGATTATCCCCCCCCCCGGTAGTGCGTCACATCAACAGTTAGCCTCTCCCAATTTTCCTCCACCCGAATCTCTCATGGCTCATGTATACCAGGCGCGGGGTCAATGAATTAGCATCTCTCGTAACTCCTGGCTATCCTTCAAGACACTTCCCTGATGACATCTGGATTGAGTCTCATTGCTAGAAACAGAGTCTTGTCTCCCACCCCCTGTATGGTGAATTTTGTGCACTTCCCTCAACTTCAAGTTCCCAAAACAGCATAATGCGGCTACCCCATTTCACGAGTCTTCCGGCATCCTAAGCCATGGTTTCCTCACCCTACTTAGTACACCCGTCTTATTCTTTTTAGTGAGCAAAAACCTTACTTGCAACCTCAGGGACAATTCAGTGATCAACCCCCTTAGAGTCACTACACGTTGCTTAATAAGAATCGCCACCGCCCCTTTCGTTCGTACTCTCCTTTACGCCATAATCCCCGATCTGACCCATCCCACTTCAGTTACTGAATCTGTTCGGACTTCTATCTCACGTAACCCCCACCTCAGAGCTTAACTGATGTCTTAAACATGGCAGCTAATTCTGCAACGTCGATGCTTCCTCAGTCATGCAGCGTCTATCATCTCCAAAATAGCACCCGTAGCGATGCTACTGGCATAACACCACACAACGCCTCCCTCTCATTTAGGCATATGCCAGCTCCCTCTCACTGGGTCCTCTTTTCTCACATCTTTTACAATCTCTCATCATAGCTGCAGCGCTATCACTCATCTTATCGCTCCATCAGTCCTTCTTTTGACGTAACTGCTCGCTGTTCATAGCCATCTGACGATAGGGTAGTGGCCTATCAACTATCCTTCGGTACATTAAGAACAGATAACTACTGATACCACTTCTTTCTCAAAAATTTCATACCTGCTCCGAAAGGTCAGCGTTCCCGCCCTATCTTTTATCAATCTAAGCCTCGATGCTACCTTCCCTTCAAATGGTTCACGTGGTTTAGCTGTTGGAATATCCTAAAAGATGGCAAATGGCCTCTACCGCTATTTCTGACTCGTCTACCTATATGTCGCCAATCTACGAGTAGGCGACACTGTTTATACTGCCAATCCATCCTGAAATCGTTTTAGAAGCATTGTCATAATATTAGGTGCAGAATTCAGCCCCTAACCCATCTTGGTCAGGGCTTCTCAGCCACGCGAAGCTGTAGGTAGGCCGACTTCAAGTTCACGATTTTGGATGCCCCCGTCATTTGTTACAACTCCCTTAACGCCTCTCCATACACATCCAAAGCTTCACCCAGTATGGTAGGCCACTGTGATCCAAGACCGGTCGTACCTTACCTTTCGTCTCCTAAACCACCGGCATCAATGGCAGCAACCGGTCTCCACATTCTCCTTTCAAGGCGACAATATATCCTCTCCTAACCACTTTTCTACCACCCTCCCTTTTAAAGTACTCTCGTGGATCCCCAGAGATCACATAAGAAACCGAGACCGACAGAACACAAGATGGAGAGATGAACTTGACAAATTCAAGAAATACTGGCTCTGCGATGCCCATGATAGGGAATTGTGGCGAATCCTGGGGAAGGTCTATGTCCAACGACGGACGTTAAAAGACTGATGATGATGAATAGCCCTCTGTGTTCTCCTTTCCCAAACCATTCGACATTCCAGGGCTTGCCATCAAATTCTGCGTTGAAGTTTTTGTCCTCAAACATTTGCACCATCCTAACTTTTCGAATGTAAGCCCATGGCAGATTGCACCCTCCCAAGACTTACTCCATCCCCATTGACCGTAACGCCCTCTACCCGGATGATTGTATCCATACCAATCACTACATTTATACCATCAACAATACCAGTTAATCATTATTGCTCCAAGGTTCAATTCATCCTTGTCGACCATCCACTCTATTGTACAGGTACCTCGACATTTCACTTCTCTTCCATCGATTGGCGTTATACAACTAATCCGATTCCCGCTATCCATCAGATTCGGAGTCATGTGAGAAGTCGTGCTGCCTGTATCGATGAGGGCTCTTGCCCTGCCTCTCTCAGGACTACCACGTACGGCGGTGATCGGAGAAGCACCTCTAATGGGTTGAAGGCAAGCAACCGTTGCAAGAGTCCCACTCCCTTGATCATTTCCCTGGATACGATAACTCGCCACGTGGCCTGCCTGGCCACACCTGTAAGCAGATCAATTAAGGCGTAGGCTCCTCACAATCACTCACCGTATGAGGTCCCCGAGCATTGTCCCCCGAACGTTCATACCTTCCTCTATCCCACTCTCGGTTCCTCACTACTCACCGTCTCCTCCTTTCACTCCAGCCGATTGTGGCCACTGCCGCTATATCCTGGGTCTCATTCATCGTTAGCATCCCAGCCATTATCAAATCTCCCATGGTCATTCTTTCAAAGTTTGGTAATTGTTGTAACCCCATCGAAATGGGATCAGGGAATCTAGTTACAAATGCAAGTTTAATTATCCTTTCCAACCCCTCCAGTGAATCCCGTCGTTCTAGCTAATCTCCTGACCTCATTCGCATACACGTCCATCATTTCCCCAGTCGATTCGATTATTGTAAACCCTAAACGGATTTAGACCCTAAAATAAGACGTGAAAAAGATACAAACGGACAAGTATCTTTTTCACGTCTAATTGATCGCACTCATTCATCTCTAAATACAAATCCAAAGCATCGCCCTTTAGATACAGTGGCATGAAGCTCTTGACATTCTTTATCTCTAGCAATCTCGCTGCCTTTCGGCCGCACGAAAATATCTTTCCACCAAATGGCCTCATCATGTTGGTACTGATTCTCACTTTTAACGCCCTGTTGGAAATAGCAAAACAGGTTATGGTTCGAATAGCAAAGAAGGAAAATAAAACAAAACTATTTGGTCTTATCTCAGTTACGATCGTCCTTCTCATGGTATTCCAAAAGAGAAAAAAACCTACTGACTGATTTTATTCTTTTCAATGTTCGAGCCGTTACTTAGTCCTGATGGTCAAGAGAAGTGGCAATAGAACAACCAATTACTTCGCGATTGGAAACGTCTGGAGGGCTAGCCACCGGTTCAGCAGTCCCAGTCCATTGCCCGTTTCCCTGAATACAATAAATCGCCACATGGCCAATTTGGCCACACCTGTAGCAGATCAATTCAGACATAGGCTCCTTACAATTACCCACCATATGCAGTCCACGACGCCTGCATCAAACCACGCGCGAACATAGCAACTCCACTAAGACGTCTCAAGTCACGGACAAAGTTCCACCAGGTAGAAAACAGAACAGAGAAAATTCCTCTCAAACCTTGACAGCTGTGACAGAATTATTTATATGCAAATCTCGTTCCATATCAGACGTAACTCAAACGGACGAATCTTAAATCACACCGGTAAACAGATGAACAATGGTAGTCATATGTTTAGATTTTAGTCCAGTGAGCCTTTGTAGAATTGTGCAAGTCAGCATGATTTGTCTAGTCTTACAAACTATTGGGAAAGAACTAGACCTCCATTGAATGTTCCCGAGAGATTGTGTTCAACAGAATAACTGAGAAATATGATGCATCGTTTATTTGGGATCATAAATGATAATATGGCCGAACGAATAGTTAAAAAGCACGGACGATTATACAGCCTATTTTAAATTCTTATGTTTTTGTATTGTTTTATGGTTCCCTTAATATATCAACTGTTTTAATGACATCCTTATAAGCACGTTTTTTTCATCGAAAAGAAAAACAAATAATATATATATACTTGTTATCATAAAAATATGTACTTGTTATATAAAAAATAATATTTTATGACAGAAATTCGAAGCTTACAAAAAAAAAAAAAAAAAAAAAGAACGTGAGTTTCTTTCTGTTTCCCTCTCCCCCTCTCTCTCAAATGTGTTAGATTCAAAAATCTTGAATTCCAATGTCTGAAATTCCGAGGTCTATCGAATTCACGATGACAAAGTCAACTCTAAGAGTTTGACAAAACGGATGATTTTCTCAATTTCGTCCTTTATGGTACGTTTAAAACAATCTAACATGAGCGTGAAACGAAAAACTAGGAAACTTTAAATAAACTAAAATTTTCAGGGTTAAATTTTCTATCTAAAAAAGCAAAACTGTTAAGACTCATTCAAGTAAGTGTAAGACCCCAGTCGCACGTTCGGTAGGCTCGAGACTAAGAACCGCCTTTCACTGTAAGCATCACTAGTTCTCTTGGCTAAATTGCGTCGGTTCAAGAACAGTTTTCCCCATTTTTTATTAAGTGAAATAGAAAATCAAGAAAGGAAATTTATAATAATTACCCTGTCGTACATTTGGTAGACCTGAGACGGAGAATTGCTCTGTTACTGCGCTAATCTCGCATGTCATGCTTAGTAAGTTCGTTCCTTGCTGGTGCTGTATGATTGTAGCCTTGTTCCAAAATTGGTTTTGTCCAACGAATATTTATCTATTTTTACGAATGCTACGTGACTCGCTCGATCAACAACACCCTACTCTTATGGGATTCGACTGCCAAAAGCTGAAACTCTGCGTACATTCATCATTTCAAACGACATGTTTTGTTTATCCTTTGTAAGATTTTAATTACATTCTGTGGCTATTTTTCATTTCACAGCATAATTACCGGACAATAAAGCTTCTTAAAAGTATATTTTATATTATTTGAGATGAGATACAAGATTTAGTAAAAGTAATACACATCAAAGACCCTTTTAGTCAGATTCTCCATCTTATACAACGAACGATACAAGTATATATCGAGTTGTAATGAACTGTCCCAAGCTGGAATGGACGATTATTTAATTCGAGTAAAACGTTAAAAAAGTGCATAAGGTATTTGTTAACCAATTTACCGCGGCAAGAGCAGTTTTGTTAGCGTGTTCTAAATGCGGCAGTGACTTTGATGATTCAGAGTAGTGCAAAATAAACTGAAGCGTTTTTTTTCTCTGTAAACGATGGACCCTTCCACTTGGAGTAATGGACGACTTTTTCTATGTTTCTCTGTCCGCTTCAAGTAGAATGGTCCAACGTTCAACTTATTTTGCGCTACCCTGTATATTTGTGATGGAAATTTCCGTCATTCGTAGTCGAGCCATAGAACTTCAATGATTGAAAATTTCAGTCAGTCAACTGCAGTTGATAGTTTAATCAAAACATTTACTAAAACTGATTTAGTCGACCTAATTTAGTAACTTAATCAGTGGGTAAGACATTCTAAAACGCTGATGGTATACCTTGGAAATATTCGTGCGATTACCAGTTGGATTCATTAGTCACTTTCTTTAATTTCAGATATATCTTGACTAACTAGATACTACCTCCTTTATTATAGGTTAACTATTCTTTGATGTGAAAATTTAAGAGCAAGTTATTTTTAACATAACATTCAGGTGTGATGGTGTTGACTGCAAACTGATGTTGATACCATTTGTTGAATTTTGATATTACGTACGTTCGTACATGTTAAAATGATAATGAATGCATTATATTATTAGAATTATTTGTGATTACACGGAGAATATGTCACTTGGCCTAGACAGCGTCAATAGAATAAACAATTAAAAAAATAGGTCTGCTTCAAGAATCGAATCTGCGATCGATAAGGTAGCCGCTTTAAGGTAGCGTCGCTCTTCTCATTGAATTGAGCACTTCAGCGGAAAAGCAACGGCTCAAATAACTGCTTTATCCCCATGTTCCTATCTTATTCATTCACTGCCCATGTCTGCACATTTTTTTCTCAGCACGAACAATTATACAGATGTTAAAATAAACTTTTAGAAGTGACTGTATAAAGGTGATAACGTTTTCTCACTGAAAGATTCAGATTAAATTTCCTTATTTGGATATGCAGTTATTAGTAGAGAAAAGATGAGAGACCCTAAATAGTCAACTGAACAATCTCAGCAAATTTAATTACTCTAAAATCACTGGACTTGGCCACATATGAATAATACCCTTCACAATGTCTCCTCTTTATACCAGAACTGCCAAAATTATTTGGTCGCATTCAGGATATAATACAATGAAAAATTTTTAAGCTGCATGGTACATTTCTGTAAGATGAACCAATTTACCTTACTGATAAATCAACACCGACTCTCTGAGTTGAACCAAGAACCTTGCAAAGATATCGGAAGTAGCAATAATAATCACCCCCGCCTCTCTCTCTCTTTCATTGACAGCGCTGCTGATAGAGACGTTCGAAAGGAAAATAGATTCTGAATGGCGCACAGATTTTTGCGTATTGCATCAAATAATTTTGTGACGTTTTACTCCTCTTTTGGGATTCTGCAGACGCTAACTCAATTACAGAGAGTTTTGCTGTTTAAAAGGTGTTTTGGTAAGCAGTTTTAACACACAAGTCGATGAAATTGCACGTCCACTAGAATATTTTTTTGAACTTATCGTTGGAGTCCAAGTGACATCCACACGAGCCTGCTACCACTTTTCCGAAGGGGGGGGGGATGATATATTCGGAAGTTATCTTGGCAACCCGGTTTCACAATAAGCATCCACCTTTATTCTCAGCGACCTAATAATTATGGCTGAGATAATCAATCAATATTTTCTGAAGCCTCTGAGCGGGCATCTGATACTTAGCTATTTCTCTCCCTATTTTATGGTTTACATTTACTTTCATTTTAATCATTCCTTTGTCGATAATGTCAGTTTGTCGATTTAAGAATGAAGAATCTGTCTATATCCTAAAATTCCATACAAATTGTTTTCATGTTTATAAGACCCGACATCAAGTGTTAATACTGGACGTTCAATAATTATCAACATCAAATGTAGGGTCTCGTTGAAGGTGAAAGGACATTACGCCAAGTATCCCTTGCATTCCCGTGCCTTTTACGATATTTTCACCGGCTTCGGTAGAATTACTGTTTAAACAATATCTATTTTATTTTCATTTCTAATTGTCCTTGTTTTTGGTTATAATAATTATTAATAAACTCATATTTGAATTCATTGTCAATTATCATTGATTTTTCACAACTATTTCTTTATCTATTTCGGTTTTTATCGCAAGTCTCTGACCATCCATGTACGGTCGTTATTAATATCTGCATTGCTTACTAACCACCGTAGAATGGCGGTGTGAGTATTGTGATAAAAATCAAAAGAATTAAAACGAAAGAAATTAATAATACACATGTTCGTTATATTATAAGCGTTCCAAAGGTGCTTACTGTGACACGATTGCCAGCAAGCTCGTCCTACCGATCAATTTGCGAGTGTTCGCTTTATTATTGTGTCTTGTCATGGAGTAGTGGTCAACAAACTAGTCTCACAGATCATTATTGCTGTAGTGAGTAAAATGTTTTGAGTCACACCCCGTGGCCTTATATCAGACCGAGTTTAATAGATACGAGGCGCTACCCCCAAAGTTCGGAGAATTTAAACAACATACACGAACTGATTATAGTTGGGACTTATGTCTCTTACATTTGTTAGCAGTATACTTAGCGAATCATGCGCAAACAACAGTCGGTAATAGGTGTAAAGGTAAGTAATTATTTCTTCGTGGTCATATTCCCAGCACTTTTTTGTAGGAAAGCATCAACGGCATCCTCTGTCTGTTTGATTTAGTTCTCTCCCAGAATAGACAGAATTCTACTTATGATTCTTGACAATTTCTCGTCAGTTCTCAATGAGTGATATGTTATATTCACCAATCATTATTTTTGACGATGTGTTCTAAATTCGTGTGGGTGAATAGAGTTCAATTCGTATGATTCTCTTCCTCTCGCTTGATAGAAAATGAGGTTTGCGGTCAAAGTTTAAACTTAACAACTAATAAGCACATGTATAAATACTTAATAAGCATGTAATTTGCCCCTCAGTAACTTCAGCAGAGGAAGTGAATGAAAAGACTATCAGCGATTTCTCGTCATTGAGGAACGCTTGAATGTTGCTCAATATTTTTCCACATCTACATCAATCAGGAGTGTGAAAAAGTCCCCAGCGCTCTTTTCTGAAAACTAGAGACTGAATGATTACACTGGCTTTTTTTCGCTGGGAACTTTTGCACACAACTAAAACATTAACTTTGAAAGATACACATTGAATTATCTGGCTATTCTCCACCCAGAATAACGGAGACATACAATTTCAGATCAATGTGGTTATTGTATTTTCTGACTTAGAAATCGCCAAGAGACAATTCTTCGTTCAATGTTAAAGGTGATCAGCTCATATTTCACAATATGGCCGACCTGTTGTAAATCAAACCGAATATGATGATATTTTTTGTACTGATTTTTATTGAAGAGCTGTAGCAGCTGTACCGTCATCTACGACAGCAGCGTATTTTTTGGGTCGTTATGGGGCGTATTTTGGGGGTTGTTATGGAGCGGAGAACAAAATCGGATAAGAAAACAAAGAAAAGAGACACACAAAAGTAGAGATAAACGGAGGGGGCATCAGGGACCATGTCCTTCTAATGGTAATAAACATAAAGGCAAAAATAAACGGGAGAGACGATCTTCGTGTCGGCGCTAGCCTTCACACCATGGACGTCTATTGCCACTGTTCAAGGGAGGGACAAAAGGATATATCCGGGTATTGGTCGTCTTGTCAAGTAAAAAACTAGAGAGTGCGTAAGTTCTGTTCTAGGTTGTCACTGTTCGTAGGACCCATTGATCCGCAGCCGCTATATGAGGGAAATGTCTCGTTTGCACCCCTAGCTGACGCCCATGCTTCACACTGCAATTTGTTTAGAGTTTATTACTTTGCTACTTGAAGCCCATGTCCAGAAGGAACAGTCACTTTAATCCTTGTACTTCTCTCAGGACAACCCTATTCTCATGGCTTTCCGTTTTTCAATTTCTTTGATGCCAAGTAGACCGCTTTCCAACAGACCGCTTCCTTATCAGCATTTATCATTAAAACATGTTTTATGAATTCCACTTGTTGCTACGAACAAATTGTTGTAATGAAGCTGATACACTTTTATCGATAACAAGATCTTTGAGAACTGATACCCACGCGAAGGAGTTGATTACATAGAGGTATATTTGGACCGCCGTACTATGACGTTAGTTGGATCAGTCGGGCAAAACACATGCTGGTCTGGGTTCATATCTTTCACAATAACCATTCACCACAATACTACCGATATTTTTGTAAGCATTACCTCAATACTAACTAACTAACTTACTAACTATATATATATATATATATATATATATATATATATATATATATATATATATCAAGTCGGCCCTAGAGTACTTCATTTTAATGTATTACATACTGCTGTTATGAGCAAGAAGAGAGAAATTCGAGGGACTTTGATAAAGACCGAATTACCATGGTCAGAAGACAAGGAAAGAGTATTTTCAAAATGATACGGCTTGTGAGGTACACCCGTTCAATAATAGTGCAGAGAAAAAAAAAGAAAAAAGTAAGAAAACATCACCAACCACCGACAAGGCAATGGCCAGTCAAGACATCGATGCAAAAAGTGAAAGGAGGGAAATACGAGTCAACAGAAGGGCTACTGTGTCACAAATAGCAGATAGCTTTAATCAATGAGGAAGAAGGAATGCGTCACAACACATAGTGAAACAATCTTTGTTGCGTATGGGGCTGCGTAGCTGCAGTCCAGTCAGAGTACTCTTGCTAACCAGAGTGCATAACCGACATCATCTTCAATAGGCATGTGAATGTCGGAACCGAATTTTGTATTAATGGAAGAAGCTCACCTAGTCCGATGAGTCTTACTTTCTCCTGAATAAGGTGGACGATAAGTTATTTGAGAGTCATTTTCCTGGGGATGCGATTGTAACAGGATGCACCGTGGGAAAACAACAAGCCAGCGGAGACAGTGAAATGACTTGGGCAACGTTCAGCCGGGAAACACTTGGAACTATCATTTTTTGTGCAATACCACTTACCTCAATATAAGACAAAGTACACCCCTTCATGGCATCAATCTTCTACGGTGGCAGTGAGATCTTTCCGCTATACTGCACAAGTTGTACAGGAAGGGTCTCAGGTACATGAAGGAGACTTCACTGTGTTGCACTGGCTACTAAACTCCCCAGATCTCAATCCCAATGAGTTCTTATGGAGTGTATTAGAGCCTTAAGTTTGTTATATACAACGCCACGTAATTTGCAAAAGGTAAAAGATTATGCAACATCCCGGCTCTAGATCATAGGGGAAAACTTTGAAAGTTTTGTTGTATCAATGCCCGATCAGATAAGAGCTATACTGGGGTTACAAGGAGGATCAACACCTAATTAGGTAGGTGGTTATAATGTTTTGGCTTATATATACATACGGGATTCTTCTCCGTTCCGTATTGTACGTATGCCATTTTGAAGAATTAGTATTCCATTTTCTGAATTTTACAGAAGTATATTATCAGAATATTTGAGAATAGCTAGAGCCGCTCTTAGATTTTATACCGAAAATTGTCTCTTTAGTTGTTCAAGGTAGCGTTATTAGTGAGATTTTTGACAATTTGATAAAGCCATAACTAGACAGCCCAATCACTTAGAAATATATCAGCTTGACCAAAATGGAATGATAACAAAAAATAAGAATCTGTTAACAAGAGTATAAAATAGAATAGATGAATAGTGTATATTTAGATGAATAAATTTGTAATAATGTTAAAGGAATAAGTAACCAAAAGAGATTTTTCCAATCAGGATGAAAAATCAATGCATAGACTGGAATCAGGGAAAAAGGGAAAACATTTGGCTCTGGTCTATCCGTCTGACTGATAGGTAGTTGGGCAGGGTGAGAGATCGAACATGGAATGCCAAGTAACAAATTGTATATTAATGGAGTAACTCATTGAGGTGTTTCTACCGACTAGGAAGTGGTTTCGTTTCGTTCCAATCATGTATATAAGGATAATTTATTTGATAATTTAAAAGAAAAAAAACAAATTTATAGGAGAGAGATGGTATATGATGAGGAAAAATGATCGAATTCTTCGGTTAGACATGCTGATCAAAATTAGATGGAGCGACCCTCTCAAAAGATAGGGCATAGCCCACAAAGCACCTTTTAGCAATGGCTACTATTTAGTATTCTTTTGTCTACCGGGTGTAAAATATGGTCGTAAAACAGAGCTTTTTTATAAAGTATAACTATGCAACTCATCGATCTGATATTAACACAATAATGAAGTTAGAAGCCAATAATCTTTATATAGTTATACTTTTCGGGTGATTTGTATGATTTTTTCCCAGTTGAGTAATGGTTTAATGTTATAGGGCTGTAAGCTTCATACAAGCGAGGATAACCACCCGAAGGGCTGGTATTTTTGGTTAGTAATAATAATAGAAAATTAATAAAAAATAATTGGTATTATATTCCTTTTCGAAAGCAAGAAAATTGCATCGAGCAATGTTTCGATTACTCACGTAACAGCATTATGTAAAAATTAGTTTATCAATATGAAGATCGGGCCATAATTAGATATTTGTATAATGTAAATAGTCAATTAATAATGTCTGTATGGCTCACAGCGTAGAAAAGAAATAAGAATAACCCTGAGAGGACGGGATGTCTGTGTGCGCAACATGTTTTTTTTTGCAGGAAGGGGGGGGGGGGCAATTAATAAACCAGCAGACACCATTGGGGGTTGGGTCTTAAAATCATCAAAAAGTGTGAGCTACTTTATGAAGCACCCTCGGTCCATATCTCGCATATTTTTCGGACTTATTTTATCCTAAATTGAAACAATCAAATATATCCCTCAAAGTACGACTGAAACATATTTTAATTGATTTTAGTTGCTGTCTGAATAGTTAAATGTATTTTTGCCAATGCACTTAATTCAACAGAGAATATTAATCACATATTTTTCTATTTCTGATTATTTGAGAATATCAAACAATGCTAATAGCATTCATTTAGGTCAAATGAAAAGCCAAAGATTTTCTTTTAAGAAATTCCGGAATGTGTTTACATAATCTGGTATTTTTCTGGGAAAACCTCCAATTTTTTAACGTATTTTTTCTCAAAAAAAAAAGTGTATATATATATATATATATATATATATATATATATATATATATATATATATATATATATATATATATATATATATATATATATATATACATATGTATATATGTATATGTGTATATATATGAATATATATATGTATATATATATGTATATATATATATATATGTATATATATATGTATATATGTATATTTATGTATATATGTATATATATGTATATATATATATATATGTATATATATATGTATATATGTATATTTATGTATATATGTATATATATGTATATAAGTATATATATATGTATGTATATGTATGTATATATGTATATAAGTATATATATATGTATGTATATATATGCATATATGTATATATATATGTATATATATATATGTATATATGTATATATATATGTATATATATATATGTGTATATATATATGTGTGTGTGTGTGTATATATATATATATATATATATATATATATATATATATATATATATATATATATATATTCTGCAACCGAGATTTTTCTTTTTTTAGTCTGCAAAGTCATGAACATTCGTTTCATTATTATGCCTCATTTGGTTACGACGCTAGTCGAACTTTCCAGTAATTAAAAAAGCATGTATTTTACACAACAAATATATATTTCCCAACACAACCCCTGTTCTTGTCAATGCACTTATTTCAGTGGAGAATATCAATAACATAGATGGAAGATTATACAATGCGAATTTCAGATCAAAATTCACCCGTCATTATATCATATAATCTTGTTCAGCAAGGTATTTCATACTCTGTAGAGTGTGTATGTGGGTAGGTGGGGGGTTAGTACGGGATAACCAAGAAGGTAACATGCACCCGTATATGCACAGTGTGATGCGCCAGAAAATATCTCATTGCAACATTTTTGTTATTGTAATCGGGGCGCATAGATGAAAGAAATTCACAGAGATAAGTCTCGTAGAAGCTGCTTATGTAAAAGAAAAGGATAAGAAACGATAATAGGCAGACTGAAATATTCTAGGAAATCGCTGTTTTATTTTGAGTAAACACTTTGCATTCGGTGCATTATCAATTTGGTTCTTTCCCAATCGCGTCCAACCGTCTGTCGGCTTGCGTCTCATTTCAGAGAAGAAAGTACAGCTCTCCCTCTGTCTCTGTCCGTATCTCTCACTTTGTATCTGTCTCTATTTCTCCTTCTGACTCGGTTAGAAACCGTCAACTACAACTGTCAACAAAATTGTTGATATAAAGTTTGACCAGTTGGCTAGCTATGTATTTATCTATCACGTGTATAAGCTGTAACGATGGAGCTAGAGGGCTGAAGATTTTAACTTTCGCTCCTTATTATGTTCACAAAAAAGTTTTTTGTTTGTTTTTTGGACCCCACCTCTAATAGGTTTTCCGTGGGGTTCAATTTGCAATGTTAGTTTATGTTAAATTGATCATTTGGCTTGTGTCTGGCAGCATTTGCGCTTGTTTTTGACTTCTTTGGAGAGATCAATGCCCAACGAAAGGAGAGAGAAGTAACTTATTCATTGATTATCCCCTTTTTTTGCGATTTTTCATTGATTACCCCCAACGCAGCACGCTGCCACCAGACGTTTGGTTACTTGACAGTTTCTATTGAGTGGCTAACCAGAGCTGTCTCCTATCTTTCTTTCCTCCTCTACTAATTTTTGTCGGTCACACACTTCCATCTACACGTTCATGTGTTCTAACACACACACACACACACACACACACTTTCTTTTCTGCATGCACAAAGAATTGAAAATTAAATTGTGTACACACATGTTTATATGCACAGTGACTCACACACACGTACACCCGCATTTGTTCTCTTTCAGAGTCTCTTTCTGTCTTTTATCTAATGGTATTCACATTTAGTCCCTCGGCTTTATTGCTTTACTGTAATCACAAGGCTGACAAGCACTTCAAATACACACACACTCTCGTTTCTTACATCTTTCTCTTTTTATCTCTCTCACACACATGTAAGCACCAATATACCTTGAGCATAATATGTAAATTTACTGCCTTCGTTATAAGGATTCACTTAAAAAATCAATTTCTATTAAAACATTTGATTAATTATCTTCTTTTGTCTCCGCATTCTTTTTCTGTCGTTTTGCATACGTTAAAAAGTCTTTCCCAGTATTCCAGATCAATAACTAAGTCATATGAGATTCCATACCCACAATGCACAGTCAAGTCTTCCTCAATTTATTTCAAAGGCTTTTTAGTGAGACATCCATAATGATGACTTCTTCAAATCCAATTCATTTGTTTTAAATCTTGCATTTCCCTGTTTTACAATAATAAGTGCTCTCCAAGTAATACAAACATTTTGAAGACAAATATAAACTTTCAGGGTTTGTCCAATGTGAGAGGGTTAACTTAAACAAATCCGTTACTTGAGGATTCTTAGAACTTAACGTCAACTCACTGCTAGGAAGTGACTTCAATCTTTCCAGGAAGAAAAATGGTAATCGACTTTAAACCGTAAAAAAAAAGCGTTAATCATTTCATACGCTTTAATATTATTCTTATTTATATATCATTTGTTGACACCGCTCAGGACTAATTTCTGTTCGTCATAGAATTGTTCGGGTATATTTTTGTTTCAGTGATCCTGCTGCACTCATTTAATTATACACACACAGTGCAAACGCAAGCAGCCAGCTAGACTTACCGGCTCTAATCAGTCTAACACTCACACAAATGCGCTCGCGCAGGCTTCGAAAAATGTTCAAATACATCATTCGTTGATCAAATGATTATCAAAACAATAGATATATTGTCTTGAAAAGTGTTACCGTATTATCTTCACGTCCGATTTTTTGCGGACCATTGTTTCGCTTTTGATTTCAAGGGGTCCTCATCGTGAGTCCAGCGGTTGTCTGATATTCTTACAACATAGACTGTCCATCGCCAGTTAAGTTTGCTGATGGCTTTTGGGATATCTCTGACGCCTGTTTTCTCACCAATATATTTTAATGTATAGCAATCTTTCCATGTGATGTTTAACATGTTTTTTCTTGTGCACATTACACGTTTCTTAGTTTGATCGTCTACTTTTTGGTTGAGTTTCATATTTCAACTCCGTAGGTGACAGTTGAGAGAATGCATTAGTTGTAGACCAATGGGATCTTCTTAGAATTGAGGATTGAATTTGCTCTGTCAAAGTTCGCATCACTCTGATAAATTCTTAAACGCATCTTAGATACGAAAATAGAATCAGACAGAAATGAAAATACATCATCTTAGGAAAAACATAGCACTGATAATTAAAATATATTGATCCTATTAAACCTTAAGAAGAGGGATGGAGGAATAAATTAACAAGATTAATAGAATATGCATTATACTAATTAATAAGTTTTTTTTATAATTGAAGATTTATTTTTTAAACATTTTTTATAATAAATAGTTGGGAAAATAATCGACGTATTAATATGATTCTTTCAAGAAAAGTCAGTGATTACTGCATAAAAGTTAAAATATAAAAGAATATTATCCACCCATGCAAGAAAACATTCAAGATATCTTTCGTATGAGCCCCAAGGAAACTGTGTGAATCTCACAGACAATCAGACAAGGCGATAAGCAAAATGAGAATGGGGACTTTGATGTACAAAAAAGGTCAGCCCAGTGACTTAATAATGACGGGCGTCAACAATTTTTCTTTGAAGACGTGTATTCTTTAGCTGACAGCAATAAGTACGAATCAATGGGCTATCTTTACTGCTGACATCTTTTATTTTTATTGCCTACTCTACAACTGGAAGGAACATTTTCGCTAAGGATTGGTAATCTGATTACAATAAATATTCCTTCAAAATATGTGCGCCTTTATATATATATATATATATATATATATATATATATATATATATATATATATATACTGAATTCTTCCAGCTCCGGAAAGTAGTGAGACAAAGTGATACCAGCTCACCCAAACTCTTCACAGCGTGCCTCAAGATGATCTTCCAAAACCTGGACTCGGAGAATAAAGAAATCAAAATAGACGGCAACTATCTAAGCAACCTAAGATTTGCAGACGACATCGTCGTTCTCGCAGAGAACCTACACGACCTCCAACTAATTCTTGACGAACTAAACGAATAAAGCAAAAAAGTTGGCCTACACATGAACTTCAGTAAAACGAAATTCATGTGCAACAATCACATCAAGAATAAGGACATAACTGTTAAAATCAAAGATACAAAACTGGAGAAAGTAGACCACTACATCTACCTAGGACAACGAATATGTATGAAACCAACAAAAGGAAGAATAAATCAAGCAAAGAATCCCCCTAGGATGGCAAGCCTTTGGTAGAACGTTCAACCTTCAAAAACAAGACGATCCCAATAATCCTAAAAAGAACAGTATACAACCAATGCATCCTCTTAATAGTCACTTACCGAGCTGAAACATGGAACTTAACCAAGAGACAGACTCGCAAACTGAGAAGCAGGCAACACACACATGAGAGATCACAAGACAGCACAGTATATTAGGAAGAAAACAGGAGTCTGAGACTTCATAGAATCTATTAGAAAACTTTAATGGCAATGGGCTGGTCACGTTGCAAGGCTGGATGGACATCACGACTCACAACATGGCTCCCCAGAGATCACATGCTAAACTGAGGCCGACAGAATACAAAATTGTGAGATGAACTAGACAAATTTAGAAAATTTTGGCTCTGCAACGCCCATGATAGAGATATGAGGCAGATCCTAAGGAAGGTCTATCTCCAACTATGGACATTAAAAGACTGATGAGGATGATGATGTTGATGATTTTTTTTTATAGACAGTAAGGAAAACACAGATTGGATGAATGGGTATTTATTCACGGACGTTTCTTCAGGCGAATGATTCGGTTTATTTTAGATTCCTATTTAGGACATTTAGGGAGTGGGGGCTATTTTCCTAGGTCGTAGGATCTTCTTTTATTCCATTTATATATATTTTCAATTAATTTTTTTTCTTTAGTGATTGGTCATTGCTTGTTATGTTTTTCTGTTTCATTCAATGGGGATGATATAATTATTGGTGGTTATAAATTATGAATTAGGATGATATGGTGTAGGCGTTTTCGTTATCAGTATGTAGTTAAACCATCAGATTTTTGTGGTATGTTCTCTCTCTGAGAGCATTTTATTTCCAATTAAGTTTCCAAGTGTTAGGGTTCTCTTTTATATGACCTCAGTTGTTTATTTAGTTATTCAGAGCTTAATCTGTTCCAACACATCCAAGATAATCATTGTGATTGGGTTGTTCTTTAAAGTGGCTTGAGGTATAGAATAATGATAATTTTCATAGTAATAACGAAGGGGATAAGATATCTATGGTGGTTAATTTTTAGTGTATCTATATGTGGGTTATTAGGTTATATTTGTTGATAGAAATTCTGAGCCATGCCAGCATTTTAACGCAGCTTGATTTTTTCTGTTTAATAGTTCTGTTTATCCTTTGTTCCATTGGCAAAATTGAGGATTTCAAGTTTCTTATCACGGCATAGGTGGCATATGTGCATTTGTTTTAATATTTTCGATTTTACTGTGGGTTTGAGTTTGCTATCAGTTAGTCTCCAATAATATATCGACAGTGATGTACTGTTTTGATTTACTGTTTTTATATTTTTCATTTGTAAATGATAATATATGGTTGGCTAATCTTAGTTTAAAGGATGTTTTCGACATTCCTATGTAATATTTCACTTCAAAGGGTTTCGTTTGGTTTGATATTTCAGTTTGGTATACAATATTCGATTAGATTAGTTTTTACTTATAGGTTGAACGGCAATGTATACTAAATGATTTTCCTACCTCTACTTTTTTTGTTGTTGCTATGTTTTACTCTCTTGGATTTTACTTTTTCATCATATTACTTGTTTCAGTAAAACTGCTGTCGTTTAGGGCTTTAGTATATTTATTTCTAGTATCATTGAATGTTGTTCCATTTGAGGAATTATATAGTTTCTATTGATTTAGGGATCTTTTTAATGATTTTGTTTGGTAGGTAAGAACTTGTATTGATGTATGTGATTGCAGAATTTTCTTTTCGGTGTGTTATGGGTGTTACTATTTAAATCAGTAACATCTAAAAATGTTGTATATTTACATTGACATTATTTCAACTTTAAAGTTCATTTTTTCATATTTTTATGATGTATTTTTTTAATTCATTCACATTTTTGCACGTTGCTGTTTTCTACAATTAGTAAGCCGTCGTACGGTCTTGCATTTTTAGAGTTTAATTTTCTCATGAAGTCACACACACACACACACACACACACATATATATATAGGAAGTGAGACAGACTCAGGAGTGAAAGTGTATGGAAACTAGGTTTATTTATCCGTAATAGTTTTCATTGATGGTCTGGACATGTTTCGGGAGGTATTCCCATCTTCCGTTATGTGCTCTGTGTGTGTGTGCCATTTAATGGTTGTAAGTTTGCTGTGGAACATGTCCACCATCAGGAGCTTTGCTTTTTCCCATCTGCTAGAGTCGTCCTGTTGTGTGGGACTTAGTTCAGCCTGTGATGAAGTCTGTGGTGTTAGCAGCAGTAGTAGGTCTTGGAGAGTACATAGGGTGTCAGGTATGAGGGAAGTGGTTAGGTGTCGGATTGTGTGGGTAGGTTAGGTATGGTATAGATGGAGGATGATGAGGTTAAGGAACCTCATACGTATTAACCTTACAGGCCATAAAAAATATGTTGACTCTGATTTGTACTAGTGGGATGCACTACCAAGGTGATACTTGTTATGGATGTGAGTGACTTTGAAGTTCCCAATATTAGATGCATTTGAGAGGGGGTAGATGAGGATGTGAGGTTATCGTTAGTGGGAGGATTACGATTTAGAGATCTGTGTGATTAGGGTTGTTAAGTTTGGTGTCAAGTCCATTAGAAGGAGGAGTTTTGAGTTTGTTGATCCACATATCCTCATGTTTTTCTAAAATTTTAGTTGTGTCAGTGGAGGATTTTTTTCTATTTTTCCAATGATAGTAAAGCTAGCGTCCGTGGCGAAATTGTGACCGGGTGTGCGAAAGTATAGTTCCACGGGAAGTGGACTGGGATTCTTTTGTGATTTAATTCTGAGTCTGTAGATGTTAAGTCTAATGTTAAATTGCCACTCAGACTTACCTATGTATAGTAAATTGCATCTATTACATTCTAGAAGGTATATAATGTTTTTGCTACGATAGTAAGTGCTATTGTATTTGTATTCAGAATTTAGTGGTTCTAGGGATATTGTTGTGTGAGACTTCATTGTTTATTATATTGTTGCTGCTAATCGTGGGGTCTGCAGTAAGCGATGACACACGAATCTGTGAATATTTCTCTGAGATCTGTTTTAAGGGTGAGGATGTTCCATCTCATATTGATAATCTGTGCTAAGGGTGGGAGTGTGTTGTTGAAGGTGGTTATAAGTGGTATGCAGTCAGGTTTATTATTGTTGGAGAGCATAAGGGTTTCATCTCTGGGTATTATTGTATTCTTTTTTTATTTTTTTTGTATCATCTAGTGAATATCCTCGTTTTGTGAAATGTTGCGATAGGTTATAATTGTGTATGTTGGGTTCACCATCTGTAGAGCAAATTCTTCTAATTCTAAGAGCTTGTGAAGATGGTCAGCTTCTTTTTAGGTGTTGGGAGGCTATGGAGTCAATCGATGTCATAAAATAAAACTTAATTGAATCGTGTGTAGAGTTTATATGTGTAAAGAAATTCTCTAATTTGGCTTTATCTCCTGTGTATATGACAAAAATGTCATCTATATATCTACCATAGAAGATGCAATCAATGTATATGTCCGGGTAAATGTGGGTTTCTTCGAATTTACCCATGAAAATGTTAGCATGGCACGGGGCCGCTACTGTGCCCTTGGCGCAGCCTTTCACTTGGAGGAAGTGTCTATTATTAAAGTTAAAGCTATTAAGTGTTAAAATATGTTGCATAAGGGTGGTAATTATTTCGGTACTGGGTTCTTTAGTAGTTCTATTGTTTAGGGCTTCTTTAAGGGCTAGAATGCCTTCATCGTGTTTAATGTTGGAGTGTACAGATTAGATTCCACAGTACCTAGAAGTGCTTTGTCTGGAATTGCTGTGATGTATTTAATTTTGTTTAGAAGGTCTGTAGTGTCTCGTATGTAGGATTTAATTTGCGTTGCTAAGGGTTTAGATGGTTTGATAGTTTGGCAGTTAGTGGAAGAAATGACTGGCCTTCCTAGGTGATTTGGTTTATGAATTTGGGGAAGTAGGTAGAACCTAGCGGGTTTTGTGGAAGTGGGCTTAAGGATATTCTGTGTTCTTTTATCTACCATGTTGTTGTTATAACTCCGTTAGGGATTGGGTTATTATGTTAATGTATTCGTTAGGGAGTTCTTTGTACAATTGAATGTTGCTTACATGTGTGTTCGCTTCTAAGAGGTATTCATATAGACCCCAAATGACTATAGCTCCCCCTTATCAGCTCTAGTGATTATTAAGTCTGTATTGTGTTTGAGTTTGTTAAAGGAATTTTGTTCTTTAGTGGTAAGGTTGTCGTGTGGTAAGGATTGATGATTGTAGTTGTTGATGCAGGCTTTTATTTCTTCTCTAACTGCTAGTTCAAATGCTTGAATGGTAATGTCTATCTTTTTGGGGGTGAAAGATTTGTTTGGGTCTTTAAGTCTATCTAGGATGTCTAGGATATCGCTATTGTGATATGATTTGCCGAAATGGGCTTTAAGTTTAATCCTTCTAAAGAAGTCGTTCAGATCTTTGATAAAGAAGTGTGGGGTGTGTGGACAGAAATTTAAGCTCTTATTAAGGAGTTTGAAGGTGTCTCTAATGAATCTAAATTTACTTAAGTTAATTACTTTGCCGTCTTCTTTGATTCTAATGATGTGTGGTAATTTTTTTTACTAAGTCTTCTAAAATTCTTATTAGGGATGGTATCATGTTTGCTGTGCCCCTCCATGTTTAGTGGTTTGGATATATATATATATATATATATATATATATATATATATATATATATATATATATATATATATATGTGTGTGTGTGTGTGTGTATATTCGTGTCCAAGAAACTCACCTTAAGCACCACAGATAGGAAATAATGAATAAAATTCCAGCTTGTGAGCTTACTTTTATATAAGAAATTAAAATACTATTACATCTAATACACTTGTTGTTGAAATATAAACAAAAAAGATGGCTGTGTATGTTGTTCGGATAAGTAAAGGATATAGCTGTATATTTGGATGACTCCTGCTGGTTGGCCTTCGTAGCCAACTCGGCAAAGCGTTGTCACAGAAAGGTAGGCTCTTAAGGATAAGGACTATGATTCCAAATCTAGTCGGAGGCTTATTCTTTTTTTTCTGAACCATGTCGCTCACTTCATCAACTGCGACAAGAGGTGGAGAGTAATAATTATTACTATTACTGCAGTGGCTGACATTTCAGCCATTCGCAGTTGATAAGTTTGCGATCGAAGAATGACGATCAAGGAATTGCAATCAAAAGAAGCAGAAATAGTACAGCACCGTCGAGAAAAATCGTTCAAAATGTGAAAAAAGTGTGAAAATCAACATACTCCAAGTGTTATGCTTTTTCACAAATAAAACAAGACACAAGTGATCTGACCACCGTTGTAGTCGCCGTCTTGATTTCAAAATGGCTACCAAAAATTGCAATGTTCACATAGGAAACGTTTTGGCATTCCCAGACCAAAAAATAGTGATATGTTAGGCTGAGTCGTCGAAAGTCAGGGCAGTGTGGGGTGATGGTGTAGGGGACAGCGGTGTCGGAGAGAGGGAAGAGTGTGCATGCTGCAAAATAAATGTTGAATGCTATTTTCACTTAGCAGCTTTTTGGTAAAATCGAGTGGCGTGAAGTGAACTTTTGAAAAGCGGGAGACATCTGTAGCTACCAATCTCAGTTCAGTCAGGCTCAAGACTACAATAGTGGACTGGATACTGAATGAGAACCCAATTCGCTCCTATTTGTACAGTATATAAGATAAAAATCATTCGTAACATGAAAACAGGGTGAAAATTGAATACTAACAGATCATAATCTTCACATAGAAACAGGACAATGCGGTCTGACCACTATTGTGGCCACCATCTTGACTTCAAAATGGCTGACAAAATAATTGCAGCGCAAGAAAAGCCAAGAACGAAGAGAGATTCAGTAGTAATTAGCACAGACACTACCAATCAAAAAATGATGGGCCTGCTGGCAGCTAAGTATTCAGAAATTGCTCCAGCATATTCACCACTCATAGAAATAGTAGCATCAGCTTCAGTAGGGATACGGCAAACAGAATCAGTAGCCATGCTCACATCCCAGGAGACAGAAGACTGGTAGACAGTGTCATATCAGAATTTGTACTGAAAAAGATAAACTTGACCCAGAGGACTTTGTGTCATGGGCAACTGAAATCAGGCCAGTATCGTATGTTGCTCTGAGGTCTTTGCTTTTCACTCAGCTACAACGATAATACATACAATACAGCTGATTTCTAAGGCCATCGATTATTTGCACCAAGTAATAACCATGGATCAGCCATTGTTCGGTACAACCAAGTAAATCCAATTGGCATAAACAGACGTATTCAGTAGGGACCGATTAGTTGTAGTAATGGGAAGCATCCATATTGAGATAAAATTCTTAAGTGATTTTTTTTTACTCAGAATGGATGGACAAAAATTATTGTCCAGTGGAAGTCACAACTTCTGGCCGAGCTGACGCAGTCTTGAAAGGACTGTGCGTCACACAGTCCTGATATGTGCATCAAGTTACAACAACAGGTCCGTAAATTCTCCAGATATCAGCGTACTCTAACTACAAGAGATCTCTTCCACCATATACTGAAAAGTTGCGCCTCAAATTCCAATATATTTAGATACCTCTGATTTCATTCTTTAGTTTTGGTACCTGAACTTCTTGCACTTAAGTTTATGCGTTCTCGCAGAGAAGCAGATTTCAAACTCTACGTTCAATGCCTGGGATAGATCGTTCTGTGTAATCTCCCTCTGAACCATAAAAACTATGCATAATGGCTACCTATTCGAATCAAAGACACGGTGTTACTGCAACAGCAATTGCCATCAGATTATGAGGGATTTGAGAGGTATCACTTTGCAGCATAAAAATCAACCTCTGTGTTCTCGATCATGGCTGTGGAACAAGCTCAAGAACAAATGAACGAAAAAAATCAAAGGAGATAGTAGTGTAATTAGAATAACAGATAATCAACCTGCTTGGATTGAGAGAATTACAACTGCCTTGCAAGTTGTTCGGAGAGTTTGAATCTCCAGAAAAAATTTGCTCAAAAGCTACAAAACACTACGATCTGTCCCCACCCTTCAATTGAAGTTTTCAAAACATGTCAAGGCAAAAGTCAAACCTTTCAGATATTGCTAAATTCACAGAAGAGAGCAGCAATCTTGTTCGGCTGGACAGAGAATGAAATTGCACTTTCTATTTCAGCAACATAAAGCAAAAGAGCAATCACTATATGAATCCCATAGTTCTGATTGACTTGGAAAACGAGTGATTTCAGTTTCAGACATCATCTCAAAAACAACACGAATATTTCTCACTCAGCGCCACCCGTAAAACATTCCAGTTGTTCATATCAAATTAAGACGCTGGGAAATAACTGTGAAGTATCTGGCTGAATGTAATTCTGTCATTACAGAAATGGAGATATGGATTAATTTTCCAGAAGTGAGAACTAAGGAGCACCATCTTCTCTTTATTACATGAAAAACCTGAGACAATGCAAGAGCACAGGTCTGACTGGATGCCCCGATAAGCTTATAACAGCTTCAGATTATCACACCCCTACGATAATTGCAAAGGTTTTCAACGGTTCTGTCTGAACCAACATGCCTTTTCCCAAATCCTACGCAACATTTGAAGACTATTCAGAACAAGTTTTCACACCTTACTTGATCAGGTCCTTGGAAAGCATAAAGACCCTATATGTGGTGTGGTATCGATACATTCATAACATTTAGAAGGGATCAGTAGGACAGAAAATGGGACCCGGGAACTGCATTCTTGTCAAAAGTTCCACACCGATTTCAGGTGTATAATGAGCAACACAGTATATCAATCATATATATATAGAATCGTAATTTGGTTAAACAAAGCAGTGTTGTCGATTATTTGATTGAATTCTATTCATTGCACATGGAAACGTGACCATGAATTTTATTCATACATAGAAATTGTTTTATTTGATAAGGTATATCTGGCAGTTAGGTGAAATGTTTGAAAATTTGTTTTTAAAGGTGGTCATTTTAAATAAAGTTGGCAGTGGCAATTCGGGTCAAATTGTGCGTGTCCTGTTTTATGTGAAAAAACATTTAAAATCTACTATGTGAGAAGTTTTAACGCCTCTTTCACATTTTGAACAATTCTGGCTGGAATTTCAATTAATCTGTATTGCAAATTTAGTTTTTTTTTTATCACGGCCATTTTGAAATCTAATGGATGCCTGCAGTTTTGCTCAGATCGCATATGTCCTGTATTCTCTATGAAAGAACTCTCTATCAACATGAAAGATTTCATGCTTCTTCCCATTTTGAACATTTCTGGTTGGAATTTCAAATAATCTTCTGCGCAGTATTGCAAATTATGTTATTTTTTTTTTTTACGGCAGATGTTTTGAAATGAAGATGGCAGCTGCAAGTTTAGTCAAATCGTCTGATTTTATATGTAAGAGCATCAGAACATCTACCAGTATGCAAAGTTGCAAACGTTTTTCCCATTTTGAACACTTCTGGTTGGAATTTCAACTACATTACGAATTTTAGGTTCTGTAAAACGGTCACCTTGAAATTAGGATGAGGGTTTCAGTTTCCGTCAGATCATATGTGCCTTGTTTTCATTCTTTTTTTTACATTTTGGACAATTCCTCTTGAATTTCCAGTTGATCTATATTGCGATTTTTTTTAAAGTGACCAGAGATAGTGGCTGTAATCTTGATCAGATTTTGTGCGCCCTGAATTTATACGGAAAAGCATAAAAGAATCTACCAGTATGCGAGTTCTCTCACTTTTTACCATTTTTAACCCTTCTGGTTGAAGTTTCAAGTTATCTAATGTATTTTGCGATTTCTTATGGGAGCCATTTTGACAGCAAGATGGTGGCCGAAGTTTTGGTCTGATTGAGTATGTTTTGAATTTATACGAAAGAACAAAATCTACCAGTATGCAAATTTTCACACTATTTTTCCATTTTGAACGGTTCGGCTCATAATCTCATCTAAGCTACTGTAGCAAAATTGAGACAAAATAAATACAAGTAAAACTTTTGATAATCACTTCATATTGGTTTAAATTATGGACAAATCAACATTCTAAAAGACTGATTGGATAAAAATAGTGTTCCTGTTGTATTTGAGCAAAATGTTACACAGTTTATCTCCATTCATATTATAAATAGAAGCTTATTGAAGTGGTTACTGCTAGTGGTTTTACAGCTATCTCATCAATTCATTTATCTCAAAACCAAAGATCGTGAGTCTGCATTCTACTTATTTTCCCCATTATTTATTATTTTAATTTCAAAATCTGATCCTATCTGACGATTTCATTAATGAAATAAATGCAATTTTTCTTTTTGTATGTATTCATGTTAGTTATCGTAACAGCAAAAACAGCATATGGTAGGCTGGGTTTTTGTTCTTGCACTTCACCCTTCAAATGCATCAACTTGAAGAATAAAACGAATTCGGGTGATTTTCAGTTGTTACATTATGTTTTTGGGGAGTTTTTATTTATTTTATTCATTTTATTTATTCATTTTTTTTACTATATCTCATATTCTGATTTTCATGTTGATTTTTACTTGACCTAATATTCTGATTTGAAGGGCAAACTATTTTAGTTGTCAAAAGTGATAAACTTCTTTCCCTTAATTTTTTTAGTTGCAAATGATTATAGCATTAATTCGATACGAAAGAAGTGACTTGACATCGAGCTTAATGGCCGGCGAAAGCGGCGATTAAGCGAGTATGTTTTAGATATATTTTTTGCTAGTGACGGAATATCTATATGACGTCGTCTCTTTTTGATCACCTCCAACCTTTTGGTGAAGATTAGCCTTGCCTCGTCTTCGAGTGAGACAGAGCACAAATAAAGCTTGCCTGTTCCCCGCAGATTTCAACAGTACCTATCCATTGCACGAAATGGGAGGGTATCAAGTGCCCAGCACAGGGCGTGAGGACTGGGTAATTCTTCTCTTCCGTGTGGGAACCGACTTTATGTCGTATTTGCTAGCGTGGGAGGCAAACAGATGAAACCATCACTTTTGACGACACAAATATTATAAATAGTAAATAGATGAAACCATCTCTTTTCATAGTGCAGTTATTTTTTTAAAGCCAAATGAATAAAGGGCGATTGTTACGTTCCGCGTTAAATTAAAAACATATGAACGGTGGGAACTATTTGAAAAAATAAATTAACAGATAATGTTAAAAAAGTGGAAGGAAAAGTCAGAGAAAATTTGTGAAGAAAAATGCCATTTTGAGGTATCCAGACAAACTTACTGCAGTGTAATCTAACGCAGAAATATTGTGAATTCAACGCAAAAATTTTCACAATCGCCATAAATCACTTTAAAAAAGCGAAATAAACTGAATAATCTCTTTTGAAAAGCTAACTATATCAGCCACGAGACACTAAATGTTAAAGTTTGTTGGGTTATTCATCTTTACTGAACACCCGAAGTTCGTTAGTTTTTAATCATTTTCCTCTGGAATGAAACCGCTCAATAGGATAACAACTGGGCCCAAAGGAAGGCACTGACTGGTGCTTTTAAAAAATGTTCTCAATGATCTTACATCCTTGGTAATGAACCTTGTTTCGTAATGTTTGTGGTACAGTGACGAGAAAAAAATCAAATTTTACCAACTGTTTGGAGCCTGACATCGCCACGAAAGGCCATCTAGCTACAGAGGCTTCAAAGAGCAGTCATTTTTTTCAAATCATATTACCATATTGGTCATGTTCTCCACTTATTCGAACTGGTGTCAAAATACTGATTCCTTATTTTAAGAATTTTTGTTCTCATCAGAATGTCATGATTATAGTTTGTCCATTGGTCCATATTTCTATATTTGGCTTGTAAAGATTATTCCCATCTGCACGACTCAAATATATTTATCTAGCTGGTTATCCCTCGCTTGAAAGCCTGCCCTGATTGGGAACTGAGCCTCGTCATCTTTCTGATGATTGTATTGATATGTCTAAACCAGTGATTCTCAAACTTTTACGACGGCACATTAAGAAATATATTTGATTTACGCGGCATACCATCTAATTACTCCATCAAAATATGAATATAAATTGGTATATATTGGGTAATAATTAGGATATGAGACAATATATATACCAACGATACAGTCGATGTAATGTAAAAATGAATTGAATTCGACGAAAACATTTGAAACTTTCAAATCTACTTACTGATATACGAACACATCACTCCTTTTTTTCTCTTTCATCAGTCACTAAAAAGGTTAAGATGTCACAAAATCTCAACCATAAAATTACTGGATTGATAGCTCTGATAGAAGTGTGAAAGACATAAAACCAGTACTTGGACCCATTCAAGGTCCAAAATACTCGTTTGTGTATTTGGAAAAAGGTTTTGCGCGGCACCCTTGGAAGAGAGTTTTTATTACACTGCTGTGCCGCAGCATACAGTTTCAGAACCACTGGTCTAAACAATAGCTCATATATAACTTAAATTTATTGAATATTGTTCTTTTACGCATTTAGAAACAATAACGCCTTTTGCATACATTACTTTAAGAAGTAATGCTTTGTAGTTGGAGAAGTACTTTCCTTCTCAACTAGTTTTTACAGCAGAAAGACATGGTCTTAAATTTGTTGTGGGATGTTATTAAAGACATTTAAACATTTGAAAAAGAAAAATCCAGAAAGAAGGGAATTTGTTGTTGTTTATTTAAAAAACGCATAAGAAAAAATAAACAGCTTCTTCCCTTTTGAGAAGTTGATTCACATCTGAGCAATAAATGAGAGAGGAGATACAGATCTGAATGCCTTGCGAATGGGGTAAATGTAGACGAGAAAAGTAAATAGACAGAGCGAAAGTGAGAGAGAGAGAGAGAGAGAGAAAGAGAAGAGAGAGAGAGAGAGAATGGAAGAGAGTTCTTAGAATAAGAAGGAAGAGAGAGAGAGACAGACAGACAGACAGAGAGAGAAAGAGAGAGAGAGAGAGAGAGAGAGAGAGAGAGAGAGAGAGAGACGGACAGACAGACAGACAGACAGACAGATTAATGAGGATAGAGTGGAAGGAGTCATTGAGAAGGCTTGATGTAATAAACAGCCATTTTGAAAAAGATTGTTTTCAAACATTTAAATAGCGATAGCAAATATACACATTGTAATGAGAATTGGAACAGAAAGAGGACAGGGAGTTGGTTTAAAGGGGGTAATCAATCATCATCACTATCATCATCATAACAATGATGATAATAACTACCATTATAGTTGTAATAATGATATATTTTTTAAAGGAAATATAGTATACAGCGACGGACAAAAAGATATACCAACATGCTAGAAAAGAAAGAAAGAAAGAAAGGAAGGAGGAAAAGGGAGACAAAAAAAAACAAAGAAAAAGAATAAAAAAAAAAAAGATAGGAATAAAGAAAGAAAAGAAATAGGAAAGAAAGGAAAGAAAAGAAAAGAAAGAAGACCTGCTCTGTAAAGTCAGTTGTGTAGATATTTTAAAATGACTCCTTCCCTCCTCGTTCTCTTTTGAGAGAAGCAACAGACCTCATGTGATAGAAGACACCGAAGGCATACGGAC
Organism: Thysanoteuthis rhombus; assembly: GCA_963457665.1. Lineage (NCBI taxonomy): Eukaryota > Metazoa > Mollusca > Cephalopoda > Oegopsida > Thysanoteuthidae > Thysanoteuthis > Thysanoteuthis major. The sequence goes on along the minus strand of OY735215.1, from coordinate 17,657,328 downwards.
GATGCAGTCAATCTATTTATGCCATTTGTTTCGTGTATCTTTTCATGCCTGGACATAGATTCAATATTAGAGTAATTAATTATTGTCATGTATTTTCTTAAAAATACAGCGAACACAAAATACAACAATAAAATAAGATTAAATAAAACAGCATACAATGTAAAAGAAAGAAGTTCGTCCGTTGGAGAAGAGATCTATTGCATAGTCCAATTAAAATTGCGTAGTCCAATTAAAATTGCGTAGTCCAATTAAAAACTCGCACATAAAGACCTATTCATAAACACTTGTAGATGTGGACACGTGCATACAATATATATATATACACATATGCACAAATACACATACGCACACACACACACACATATATACTTTCATATATATTTACCCACTCATATATATGTATGAACTCTCATATATACATACATATATATATATCAATACTCATGCATTACTCCTAAACATACGCATTCGTACAAGCACATACACACTATACAGCCATACAGAACTCAGTTGACCTCTACGGACAAAGGCCGCTGTTGGAACCATAGGGCCAAATATCAGCGACTTAAAGCGGAGGAGGCTTACGCAAGCAATCGATTAATACATATATCGATCAATCGATTTTAATCTTTGTTATTCTTTCAATAACTGATTTGTGGTGTGAATCAATGGTATTGTTAGGTAAGAAACGCCAACGTTAAAAGCTTAGCTTTGATCTATTTCATATTTTTTTTAAATTCATTTAACAGAAGCTCGCGGTTGGCTAAATGGAGCATCCTAGAAGGTAAGGAAGGAGTGTGACTAGTTGGTGTACATCTTTACAATGTCCGTCCTGCCTTTTCTTTTACCTTTTCGTTTAATTTTTTGTTGCTAACTATCTTCTGTTTTCTTCAATTCTGTTTTTCATTTGGCCTTTCCAATTTATTGTTAAAGCACTAAATATTTTTGTAAATGTTTCTGTTGATGTGCGTGTATTCGTTGTGCGTGGAAAGAATTGGGAGATAGATGTAAAGGGTAAGTGAGTGTTAGTGTTACAAATAAAAACTGGTGTTGTTGTCGTCGCCGTGGCAACAAACGACACTCAATTAATGGAAGGCTGTTAGAGTGAGGCAGATTCAGTGTTTTCTGCGGCTGCTTCGGATTTCTTGCCTTCAACGCTTCCAACAACGGTTCCCTTCTCAGATGTTACTGCAACGAACAAGAAGAAATAATTATGATAATAAATTTCTCAGTAAGAACACTGTCAAGAAGACGTCCCTTCAAAGTTTTTGTGAAAAATTACAAAATAAAGGCTTTGATGATATTGTAGATTTTAGTACATAACTAGTTTATAGCCCACTTTCGGTGGTCATTAAGCTCGATGCCAAGTCTTATCCTATGTATAGAATTCATATCATAATAATTCGCAAATGAATGAATAGATCTACAAAATTCATGATTAGAATTTATTATACCAGGAGTTATTTCCCTTTATAGATAAGAGTGTTTTAATATAGATTATTGGGATGAATGCGAATGCAAACTCAATACTATTATTATTAACTTCCAAATTGGACATCCCCAAATATTTCAACAGTATTGTGCCAACAAATAATTCTTTGATGGGCAGTTTTTTTTTTACTGTGTTACTGTAAAAAACATAAGTGTTAATGTGTTTTTTGTTGGTAACTGTAGTCATATTTTCACTTTAAACGATTGAAGGAAACTATAATAAGACAAGAGATTTTGGAAGCACTTAATGATTTAATATAACAAATAACATAAAAGGACTTGGTTTCAGGTATTTTTTGCTTGAAATTGAATGTATTATAATTCTATACTCTTTGAAAGATATGTTGAGAGAAGATTAAAACATGACACAAGAACAGATGATTAAAAAGATTAAATAAATGTATTATGATATGCGAGATAAATTGAATATGTAGTTACATCAATACGTTCGTGGTTCAATGATAAGAAAAGGATTTAATTGCACAAACAAACATCGTCGAACTCTTACTCTGGAATCGACTTTATTTCCCCTTGTCAACAACAATGACAATAACAACAACAATGAGTCTCACCAAAATTAGAACTCATCAAAGCCACTGAAGAAGCTGGAATTTGGTATGCAAAAGTATTTCAATCAATCTACGAGATTTATAAAGCTAATTTGGGGTCACCCGACCTCCCCTCCCTTACAGGCCATCTCATTTTTTTCAGTTTATATCTAGAATTGTCTCAAATTATATTAAAACTATCTAGATTTTCATGGCGTTTATCAAGAAAAAGATCTAGTTACTATTGGTTGATTTCTCTTCTATGGCAAGTTTTGAAGATATTTCTCTCGTTAAACGCAAACCCTTTTTCTCTTTCCCACTTTTCGTTTTTTGAAAATTCAGCCTAGTGCCTGGAATAGTTGGTAATCTAAGATCATCCCTTTGCGGGGAACTTCGTCTTGTTGGATTATTGCATTGAAGGTTTATATTATTATGTATGCAGCCACACGATGAATAAAAAAAGACTGTGCAACATCCTTAAACTTATCTGTCTACGTGGGGTCAATCTATTCAAAATAATTTCTTCAGCTGGACCCGTTTTCTTTTTACAATAATTTTTTTTCTAGAATTTAAAGCCATTAGATTATAAAACTACTTACGCTTTCAGAAATTATCAAGTCCCCTTCCATGGACACATTTAAAAATCTTTTTTAGTTAAGAGGAAACTGCTTTTACAAAAGTTGAAATATTTTCAAAACTTATCGAATAAGTCATTTAAGCTGGAACCAGGGTAGGAGTTTGGCCTTGAACTGTCAGTCCGGTTTATTTTTTTAATGTAATCTCATTCATTTCAATGCTCTTAACCTAAAGCTCGTCCATTAATTGCACTGATCGAACATTATACAATGAATCAAAATTCATCTAATAACTGTATCAGGGTACGGACTTATTGATCCACCCAATTTATGGTTCACAAATGGAAGTGTACTTGTAATAGTTTTCATAAGTACTTTCAAGCATAGAGGAATTTTGAAGAGATTAATGAAATACTTGGAATTAATATTTAGTTCAGAATTCTCATACGAAATAATTACGTATTTAAATGCCGCTTATGAAAGTCGTTAGAAATCGATTCTTATGTCATAGCGGAGAGAATAAAATGGAAGAAAGTTTAAAGGTTTTGAAAATATATCGCTATGAGCATAGAAATGACAATGCAAATTCATTTGTACTGCCCCTGTCCCATAATAGTTGCCCAATTTGCGCGCATAAACGTAACAACTAGTTTTGGATTGAGGTGGTGGTAGATCATTTGATAGTTTTTTTTTCAGAGTGGTAGAATGGTTCTCTTCTATTTCCACGCATTTTATCATACACTATGTAGAAATGTGATTAAAGCTTCGGGTCTAACTATTGTTCCCAATTAGAAGAACGGTGGTTTGCATACGTGTATTTATGCATTAAGCACACTCAGTTTCGTTTTTGTAGATAACCTTAAACATAACTTCAGGTGATAAATAAGTTATTGACATGATGAGGTTTAGATGAATTTACAGAATTTGAAGCACTCTCATCTATCTATCCATCTATCAATAACGAAAAAAGTGAGTGAGACAGAGTGGGTGAGACAGAGGGGGTGGGAAGAAAGAGAGAAAAGGCGAATTTTACCGATCTTGTTAACCTTTTTTCTCTTGAAAAAATAAATGTTAGCCTCATATTAGTAATTCTGTGTTATTACTACAGTCGTAAGTATAGTTATTTATAAAATCAAATAATCTAAGAAGCAAATTTAATGTAGTAGTACTTGCTAAAAAGCAGAAATGTTAGAATGAGAGTTAATTTATTTTTGCACAAAGCTGTAGTTGTAAAATATTTATCTCTTTGGTTTTTCCTCCCCCTTTCCAAATCTTATCGGATGCTAAATCCGGATAATACTCATCTTGCAAATATGGAAAAGAAAACAAAACTCTTTCGATAAAGACTTCATAAGGGCATTGCAGTCGCCACGGTAAAAACTGAAGATGACGGAACCTATGAAAGTCACTTATATTTGCCCTGTCATTAATGGTATGATGCAAAACATATGCTGAATACTATGTTTTTTTTATCTTCAACTTTATTTTCATTATTTCGGAAGGAGCTAAATAGGCGAAACATATAAAATTAAATTTCCAAATTGTACCAAATATTTTAACTGCCTCTTTTTGCCCACATCAATGTTGCGTTGCGAGAATTTTGCAAGGCAGGAACATCACCTATACAGGATTTTACAAGCTAGCGACGATAATCGCTTGCTCTTGGGCGAGTTGAATAATCAACTTTACGTTTAGGGTGTCAACCGTTTCACTCCACTTTCCATCTGAAACCAGGAGCCTCGACCGATAGAGAAATTTCATGCCCAGATAAGATAAGGTGTGTCAAAACAACAACAGGTGACTGGCTAAGAAAAATATATCTGAAGAAAAAGTAGAGAGTTCCTGACCGATGTTTTAAACAATGTAAATTAAGTCAAGAATAACAACAAAAAAAAAAGTTGAAAACAATAAGCAAGAAATCTAGATCGAGAGGGTCGTTCAAAGAAAAATTACATTATACCTTCTATGTACCTTAAAAAAGGTTTTATTGACAGCTGAATAGCGTCACGAAACCGTGTTCAGTCCCTCGAATAATCTTGCCCAGCCAGGCAGACGGATAGGACTATGTTTATACGAAAATTCGAACCTCGAGTTTCCGATATCCTCCTCCACTGATCTGTTTTTGAAAGCATTGATCGATTTGGAGGAAATAGTCTCTTTACTGAGAGCATTCCACTTTTTATTAAAATTATACCATTAATAAAATAAATGGAAATGTTATTTATTTTATCAAAAATATTATTAGAATACTATCTATTTTACTTAAAATACTACATATTTTATTAAGAAAGGAAGAAGGGAGAAAAGGTAGTTAGTTTACTAAAGGGGTAGGAGGAACAGAGGTCAGGCAGTTCAATAATAGGGTAGGAAGAGAAGAGATAAAAGAAAGTTAGGTAATTCACGGAGGGGTGGAAAGAGATAGGAAAATTAGGTAGTTTAATGATGGTTGGAAGGGATAGCGCCTGAAGAAGAGTTTGGTAGTTTATCAAAGGGGCTGGGAAATTTCCCCATATGAAACTATCCCATGTTTGTATAACATTTGCAAAAAATCAAGGCCAGTAACGAAGATTGGAAGGGATAAGGAAGAGAATGAGGAGATGCGGACGTAGGGTGAGGGAAAACATGCCTGTTCCAATCTTTACGCATTCTTGCATGCAAACTAACAACCGAAATATTGTCTTTAATAACGCAGTCCGAGATAAGCATATTGAATTGGAGTAACTTAATGGACACGTAGGTGATCAGTTTGCCTATTTTGTAGTTTTTATCACTTTAAAGTTACCCAGTGATTCCTAGAATATATACCGTGGCTCCCCAGAAGGTAAGAGAGAATCAGAGACAGGGATAAGTTTGGGAACCACTGTTTGAGCCTTCCAAAATTCATGTTTTTATGTATATTTAAATGTTCTTTGTTCTTTCGATGAACTGAAAAAACAAATATAAACATGTCTGGTTAGTCACTCATTAGAAACCGTCATATGATCAACGTTTTTGCTTCGTTGGGATGAACAATTAAAAAGTTGGAAAAAGGGATGATCAATGAATAAGTTTCTTCTCTCACCTTTTGCTAGGGCAGTCATAACTAAAAAAGTGGGCACAGACTGAAGGATCAATTTTGCATGCACCTGCATATTATATATTGAAACCCTACCAAAAACCTATTTAAGTGGAGGGGGTCGTTAAAAAAACACCCGTTATTCTAGACACAGTAAGGAGTAATTGTTTAAATATTCCACCCTCTAGCTCCATTGGTGCGGCCTGTACGCATGTTACATACATACACACATACATATATATATATATATATTCATATATACATGCATAGCTTAGTTTGTATGGGAGTTTCGAGTGCATTAGGCAATGCCTGTGTGCGGATTAACCCTCTAGCCCACAGTTTTAAGGTGAAGTCAATATACATAAATGCATACATACATAGCCAACCAGACAACCAGTCAGCCGAACCACCTTAAAAACTGAAGAAACCTATGTTGATAGCTTTAATGATAGTTTTAGTTGATGATTTTTAATAGTCAACTGGTATTTTTTTGAATAATTGAAAGGAATGAGTCTCATTATTACAACTACAGCTTTATGCGTTTGATAAAGTTTTTTTACAGCCTAGAATTTAAGTAATGAAAGAATCGAAAAGTTATTTCCATTTACATAGGTGACAGCATTCGGATGATCAGATGAAATCACTTTGGAGAGAGGGGTAAACTGATCACCTGAAATAAGGAATTGATACATTTAAAGGGGAACGTCAAAAATTGCTCATAAAAATTCATGTGAACCTTGTTAGGGAGTTGAATGATTTACTTCCTACTTTGGTCTAGTGACCTAGATGTATACGAATAGATAATCAGTATTCGATTAACACACATGCACACACACACACACACACACACACACATATATATATCTATATATTTAACCATATAATGTGCTTGTATGTGATTGGTTCTGTTTATTCATTTGTTTGTTTGTTTGCGTCTGAATGGAATGATCTCATTGGTTGATTCAGCTTCCTTTTATAACATGATAATAAAAATTACGTCACAGTAGCTTTTAAGGTCCCCTGTCTGATCACACATTCAAACAGCTCGAGTTGAGTTGAGGATTTAAAAAAACTTGAAACTAGTATACATGAATTATTAAAAATTGTCTGATGTACGTGATTGAGACTTAATGATATTCTGTTTGATCACATATACCCATTTCTTAATATATATATATATATATATATATATATATATATATATATATATATATATATATATATATATATATATATGTATATGTGTGTGTGTGTGTGTGTGTGTGCGTGTGTGTTTGTGTGTGTGTGTGTGTGTGTATTCTGCTCTCAAAACCTTATTACTATCTTCATTACGCATATATACGTTCACACATAAACATATTTCAGCAAAGTTACATGATGTAGTTTTAATTAAATTCCATTCACGATTATTAGGTCTTATTGAGTCAGTTTCTTATCTAGTCAGATTGATTGCTTTCATAGACCTTAAATTACTCACTCTATTAGTTTAGTCAACAAATTATGATTTGGACAAAGGGGTGAACTAATAATTGTATCCGTTTGTACCAAGGGACTTTTTACACGCTAAACGTTGTCAAGTATGCGATGAAAAACTAACCCCATGTATGTAAATATGTACGTGAATAAATTTGAATGCGTTCGGAGACATTTTAATGATATACATATATCCTGAATGAACCCACTGGCCTGGCAATCGAGGGGCAATTGCAGTTAATTTCAGTGGTTAGAGATAGGAAATGGTAACTGAGTGGTTAGAGGTTGCATTGTTGAGAAAATCATCTAAATGAAGAATGCTCTGATTTAAAGTTGCTTAAAAAGTCCTTCTTAATGTTTAGCTTACAGTTTTCGATAGGGGCAAAATTACTGTCATAAATGCAAAAGAAATGTTTGCATGCACATATTTGTGCCACCAAATCGATTCTTTTTTGCATACACACGCCTCTGAACTAATTGCATTTAGCGAAAGTATCCGATGTTTGGCCCAAGTTCAAACAGGCAACATTTAAAAAAAAATGAATTGTTTACCAGATGAGCCATGGCGTCCGATTTGATTCATTTACAATTACGAATGCAGAGTCACCGGAAATGTTTTCCTTGTCTCTTTAAAGCATCATGGGTTAAATTTAACTGTCGGTATACACGTGGCGAGTCATTTTTAATATCATTATTTTATCTTCATGTATCTAGGAGGTTTATATTCTGTATTATCATTTTGTTTGGTACCTAGACTGATCAATAGAAATTGCAGTAGTTCATCGTAGTAGATTAAGAAATTAGGGTGCCGAGAAGAACTTCGTTTCGAGTATAATTGCATTTGATTTAGAGACATTTAGCGTGGTGTGCGTTCGGGTCTGTAATAGAGTAATTCGTTCAAAGTCGAGATGGTCTTCAAAATGTTCCCTTTCGTACAACAACAGAATGTTGAAATACATTTTCTTCGTGTTGTCGTGACTTTCCTATTCAAGGAATGCCAGTTGATCCTGTCTGATGAAGCAGCTTTAACCCGATGATGTTGAATTCCTGTTAACTTGATATTAGGTATGTTCAAAAGTTTCAAGGGCTCTGATATACACTGGAAACTTTTGCACATACCTAATAAATCTCTTGATATTGGCTTTGAAATCTATCTTTTTAAAATCTTGTGTGCTAGATAAACAATGGTATGATTAAGCTTCGATACTTCGCTGATTCTTTCTAATTAGATTCTTTTCAAATAGGCGTATTCACTACGTTAAAAGAAAACGTTGAAAATGATTGATTACAGAAAAAAGAAATGTCTTTGCATGCCAACTTACCCATCTGTAGTGTTTCATCCATAGAAGGCATGTTCCTGTAGGGATCGAGGAAATACTTGTAAAGCAGAGCAGCAGCACAGGCTCCAACAATTGGTCCGACCCAGTAAACCTGAAAAGCACAACATAAAAAGATGTAACTAGAAAGCCCAAAGAACGCATAACTCTGCTAACCCCGTTGTCATCAAAAACTGAATAAGAAGTTAGTTCACAAATAGTTACGTTGCAATGGAGATAACTGTAAAAATCTAATTGAGAACTTTTAAAGGTTTCATGTGGTGTGACTATGTAGCATATTTATAGAAAAATTCCTAGATCCGCCCTAAAATTTAATTACTTCTTTGGAAGTCCATTGCCTGCACTTTAAACTGTGGCCAGTTATACAGGAGATGGCGTGACGATCTACACAAGTTCAGAAAGTATTTTCTCCAAGATGCCAACGATAGAGAGGTCTAGCAAATCTTGTAGAAAGTCTATGCCCAACAACAGATGCTAAAAGGCTACTGCTGCTGCTGATGACAATGTGAACTTTTGGAGATATTGTGTGGACAAATAGTCGGACAAACACGGATGAATATAAATAGTTCTGCCAACTCCATAGATAATTAATTTGAGTTAGCTTATTTCTCTTTTTGTTAAAAATCTTCCACTCATGCTGCAGGTGCCGTAGAAAAGTGGAGACGGCAATCGCGTTATCCAATCCGCCCGTTTTTATTCTCCTTATTTTATTTTACTTGAGTCACGGGAGCCAGATGAGACAATGCAACTGTAACCAATGGTTAGAACCTGTAGAGGCGAAGATAATAGCCACTAAGACAAAAGTGAGGAAGACTTCAATGACGAGAGGGTTTTGAAGTATCAATTTCAATTGGCACTTTATTCTAATATCAACACATCACCACCATCATCATTCAAACAGTTCTCAATGCAATACATTTCGGTTGAAAGTATCTATTCTGTGATTATTTTAGCTTTTAGAATATACATCAACCATCAAATTTCCTTAATTTTGCAATGTTATATATTATTTTAGCATATTCATTTTTTATTAATCATTTGTATCAATTCCAATTTGGTCAGCGCTTTGACTCAAGAAGAAGTAAAAGCTCCCTTAATGCTTACATACAGTCTTGTTATGCAAAGAAATGCTTCTGAAAGTATGAGAAGTTTCTGATTTAACGGAACAACCAAGCTAGTTGGTAATAACAAAACTGCATTACTGAACAGAGCAATAATTCGGAATCATAAGCAATAAATGATGCAAATAATAATGGAGGGAGGATGTAACTCCGAATTACATACTTATTGGTAACTGATATTTGATCAACAAACAGGAAACTGTTTGATTTTGGTAATCTATCATTAATTACCTACACGTATGTTTTTTCCAAGTTACTCTAACCGTCTATGTTCTAAAATTTTTGACTTACCCAGTGGTCATCCCATTCATTAGCAGCAGCTGCTGATCCCAAGGAACGGGCTGGATTTATACTGGATCCGGTGAATGGCACCTGAAAACGAACAAATGAAAACCTTGAAAGAAGAGAACAAGCTATGTTTTGGGGAAATTATCAAATATCCAAGTTATTTGAACCATAAAAAAAGACTGAGCACGCACACACGCATTTCCCACTTCAGTGTAATATCAAATCAGAATACAGGAAAAAATCAATTATTCGAATTTTAGATTATCCAACCAAGATTTCAAAATCCTGTGATTGTTTTCAGTGTGACTTCCTTTTTATGATCGGATCATGTTTCGAAAAATCACTTATCTGATTAAAATATTCCCCTCTCCACTCATCTCCGTCAGATAGTCGAGTTTTTTCCTGAAAATTTTATCAGTATTACAAGAAGAACAAGAAATATTCAAGTGGTAACTATTAGAGAAGAAATCTCGAGTACAGAAACATTTCTGATAGACAATAAATGAACAGCTTTTCGTTGAACAAAGAAGACGCAAATCAAACGAAGTGGGAATTCACACCATTCATCGTTCTTGACACTTCCTCAATGGAGACGAATGTACCAACTTCTTTTCGGACAATTTGAACATTTCTTCTTGTCTTCAATGTAGTCACGATGTTTCGGCCGATTCTTTTCGTCGGTCGTCTTCAGGTGTAAAATGTAATATCCATAAGGAAAGAGAGTCTCTCCTATCGGTCTATTCTTTCCGTAGATCAAAGCAGCAACCCCCAAGAAGGAAAAAAACAAAACAAAACAAAACCGAAACAATATAAACACCGGAATAAGTGACTGATATCAGAGACTCTCTTTACTTGCTTTTTACATTTGAAGATGAAAATGAATCGGCCGAAACGTCGTGATTATAGAGTTTAAATAAGGTTGATATGTTGTGTCTCTTATCAAAGTTATAGAGAAGAAACATGTATTTAGCAGTTACAGAGAACGAGGAAGAAACTTGCTAACGTAATAACTCGATGTCATCATTTCATTTAATTATTCTTGTTATTACTATATCTACTTACAGACTTTTGCAAAATCTACCGTAATTTACTCTTAGATGGACATAAGGTTGGGCGTATATATTTATGTGTATATATGTATGCATGTTTAGTTAGGATTTTAAGGCTTAAAAGTTGGTATTTAATTGACTAGGTTAAAATGACCCAAGACTTATAATTTCATTAACGTCCACGTCGTGAACCTTTCCTTAACACATTTCTTGATGTGAGCAGTTCATCCATTGATGAAAACGTAGTTAAGATTCATGACAGCTGAAGAAAATTTAAGATTCGACTGTTTTAGCCGCACCCGGCACTTCAGTATCAGTACCAGACAGTTAGAACAGGAATGAGTGGATTATTACTTCGCACTACGCTAGTTCTCGTCATCTTTTTCTGTACCAGGCCTCCACCTTGGTCTTAGAATATGGAAATAATTTCTAAATGAACGAAATGCTATTGAATTTTTTGCTGTTTTAGTCCTACTTATTCCATTATTCGTGAATTGAAAAGAAAAAAGATTTAAAGAAACTTCGTCTTGGATTTCATGTCACATGGAAATATGCATAAGTATCACGACAGATGTTCGATGAATCGATGGCAAAATGAATTCAATTGACCGATTGTAGCGACTACAGACGATTCGTGAAAGATATACGAGTGATTTTGCAACAAAAATCGGGCCGAATCATAGATGTTAAGAATATGACCTGTACGATTCCAAAATGGTTTCCCTCACACAAGAAGGGAGATAGATTTCATTGATTTATCAAGACGCTCAGACTATGAAATACTTACTGCAGCCAAATGAGACAATGCAACTGTCAGACCAATAACGATGGCAGGATTTCCAAAATGACAACGGTTAACATCTGTGGAGGCGAAGATCACAGCCACTAAGACAAAAGTGAGGAAGAGTTCAATAGCGAATCCTTGTCCAGCATTGATACCATTCAGTCTCGTTACTCCAAGACCAGCGCCATCAAATGCAACCCTGAAAGACAAAGTATAAAGTTAGTACACAATAATCACCCAAATGAATTATTGTCTGTAAAGAATAGACGTAAATGTGGGTAAACATTCTGAAGTGATAGTAAAAAGAGAGAGAGAGAGAGAGAGAGAGAGAGAGAGAGAGAGAGAGAGAGAGAGAGAGAGAGAGAGAGAGAGAGTATATACAAGCTTTTTGAGTTGTATAGTAGACGCTTATGGTTGCTACTCCACTCTAGATATATATATATATATATATATATATATATATAGAGAGAGAGAGAGAGAGAGAAAGTCTGTTCGTTAATATATCCGTAGCAAAAAGATGAAAAATAGCATTTATTTTACACAACAAATGTTCTCCTTCCTTGTTAATGCACTTAAGCCAACTCTTCCCCATACGTCACATATGTAGATTGAGCATTACACAGCAAGACACCACCCAGATAATTTCCCAAACATTTGTGATATGTATAATAATAATAATAATAATAATAATAATAATAATAATAATGTATGATAACCAAACACGAAAAAAGCAGTGCAAAAAGAAAAATTCAACCACCCAAAACCCAGCAAAAACACGAATAAATAGAAATTTGATATAAACAAATAGATTATCAAAGGAGAGAAGAAAAGGAGTGAAGAAACTCTGACATTGAGGTAATTCAGAAATGCATGCATATACACATCCCCGATTCCTTTTTTTGTGTCGGTTATCGTTGCACCCCACTCTTTCTCACACACACACGCACGCACATACTGAGTATCTCTGTACGTAGACAAAAGAAACATGCATCCGGGTCACCAAACAGTCTGAACTTTGAAAAATGGTTCTTATTTCTCACAGCATACATTGACGCACTATTCAAACATGTTCTATATTGTAGGGTCAGCTGGAGATTTCGATATCCTGAGAGAAGAATAACGTCAGGTTCTTTGCTCATCTTATTTAACTAGCGTATGATCTTGATATATTTTCAAATGATTTTGTGATAGACGCACAAACCTCTCAAAAGTAGCAACAGAGTAAGGCTTTTGTGGGGGTGAAGTATGCCCTTGGGCGTTGTGCCATGTAGTCTGGATCAGTAGAATCAGGGTTCGCCCCCAGACCAATTCGTACTTCCATGTCCTTGCAACAATATTTGCGAGAACTAAAGAGAATTCTTGAGAAAGTTCTTACCCCACATATTCACGTGTGAGGTTCCCACGTTTAACCTACCTTGTGGCACATTCTGTTTCCGTGGGGTTCGGGTGAATATGAGCTACAAATATTGGATGCGAGGCGCTCGCTGGAAATTTGCATTCAAAGCTCGACTCTAGTAGTTAGTAAGCTAGTCTCTCAGAATATTCCTACCGTTATGAGTTTCCATACTCTTGTGACATCATGCCATACCAAGTTGAGCTTCGAGGTGAACAATAGACCACTTGCCAAAGATGACAATGAGTTTAACAACTTCGCACAGTCATAACTGTTTGAGGGGAGAGTGGCTTGACATAGTCTTAATCCACCCACGTTTCCGTCAACCATCGGGGCTTGTCAAAGGAAAGACATTTTTGCCAAAACTTGATAAAATGCAGGGATGTGGATTCATATCCATGTAAATGAACATGGCAGCCTCGGCCGAAATTCGAACTCGACTTGCCGATTTCGTTTCCCATGAAGATGACTGTTATGCTGCCCCGTGAACGAATTCTCTCAATCTCCCCCTCTCTCTGTCAGGTACTATCCAATAGTCCAGGGAATTCGAACGGGTTAATCAATATGTATAATTATTCGAAAATATATTAAGATCATACTCTTCATAAATGACGTGAATAAGGAACCTGCTAAGTTACCGAGCGTTTCCCGTGTCTCCTCGGTCATTTCACACATCTCTCGAAATCACTTTACCGGGAAATAAAGAACATCATTCTCTATCATTTTTCTTTCTTTCTTTGAGGAGTCGATAACTCAAGTTATCCGAACGTTTGGTTGCACTGCGTATATATATATATATATATATATATATATATATATATATATATATATATATATATATATATATATATATATATATATTACCTATTTACAACATCCCAGGAAAGGAACCTGTCTTGGAGAAAAATGAATTGTTGAGGATAGTGAAGTACACTGATATTGATCTTTTGCTGTTTGCAATCCAAATGTTGCTTAGAACTGTCCGATAATCGTCGAATAAGTGGATAGTTTTTTTTTTACGATGGATGAAAAATATTGAACGCTTATTCTTACCCTCTGAGGAAGAAGGCACCAGCAATTGCTCCAAGGCACTGTGCAACGATGTAGAAAAAAGCTCGCAGAGGTGAGATGTGGAATACAATGGCCATGGCGAAACTGACTGCTGGATTGATGTGCCCACCTGAGATGTGTCCGATCATTTGGACCATCGCCATGATACCAAAACCGAAGCATAATGCAATCTAGGAAAGAGAAAAAGAATTGTGAATTAATTTTACTGATAAAGGGAATAGAAAATTATTTCAACTTATACTTAATATGAACTGATTTAGTCATAAAAAGTTGATAGTAGTATTTCTTGGGAACAAATAAAAGGAACAAAAAGAAAAAAAAAACGTTTTCCTAAGCAACAAAACATGTTCTTGATGTAGCTTAAGTATTATTTTTGAACATTTACTCGATCCAACTTCTCTATCGCGAACGTGGTAAATTGTCTTATTTTCTTTATTGAATACTTTTTCTAATTCCCTTTTAAAGAGAACTAGGGAAAGGGGTAGGCTACTCTTCTAACCATTCCTCTCCATATTCACTCGCCTTTATTTCTACTTCTTATAACACTTACACACGCACAATATACCTAATAATAATGACCACAGAGTGAAGACAGAAGAAAGAACAATGGTTGACCCTTTTCCAAGAACTGAGAAAACAATGGAAGATGAAAGGTAGAGAGATGGCTATAATAGTGGACGCTCTTGGAACCGTGTCAAAAACATCCGAATCTAATTTGCATCAATTGGAAGGAAGAATTGAGACTGAAAGAATCAACAGACGTATAATTGTAATAACACTGTATTCAGGATTATGATTTAGAAAAAATGAATAAAATCCACTTTTGCAATACAGTACAGGTGACGATATTGCATCAAGTAAATTGGTTCTGTCCAGGGACAACTCTGATTCATACTTCATTTTTTATTCGTATAATTAGCGAGACTGATTTCTTCATTAGTCCAGTGGCACAAAAAAAAGATTTTCGCTCTATAGCAAATGCAGTCGGTTTTACTGAAGTTCATATGAAGACCCACTTTCTACTTTACATTCAGTTTGTCTAATATTATCTGGAGTTCGTGAAAGTTCTCGGCAAATCTTGAGTTACTTAGGTATTCGCAACCAATTTTGATTCCTTTTTTGTCGGTTGACATTCAAAAAGGTCGATGAATAGTTGTGTTAAACTCAATTCGGTAAAAAAACAGCAACTAAAGAATTTAAAACAAATTAAAACACTCGTGATATTTGTTCGGTGAGAAGAGACCAGAAGTTTTACATCAAATGCCGAGTCGGTGATTCTACTTATCAAATGTTCTCACAAGAGAAACTACTAATACGAACAGAATGTTTTATATGAAGTCTGTTCAAAGAGTATCCAACCATTTTGAATATCTCGAGAACCAGTGGCGTGGCTTTAATAAAATCTGATAATCGATCAGAAGGGATCTTATTGCGTATTCTCGATCAGGAACACTTTCGTAGGGCTACTCAGTCGGCAGTGAGACGTCATTGAGTGAGTTTTTACACCGTGTTGCCGTCACATTCACAATGACCGACCCTGTCCATTCTTCATGTCTCATGCAAATCATCGCATCAACCAGATCTGTCAGCCCCCATCCAATCAAGATTTGTCTCTCAGCAACTTCTGGTTTCTCCCTAAGAGAATTCAGCGTGAGAGAGATTAAAAAGAACACGATGAGGCAACCAATTGCAATCCCGACCGTTGAAGACTGTTTTGAAAAGTGTAAAAGGACGGCTGGGATAAGTCTATGAGGTCCTAAGGGAAGTACTTCTAATGGGGATTAGGTGTCAATGACCCAGGTAGGCTATTTTATCCGTTATTATTGAATGACCGGATGTTTCCTGGACGAACCTCGTACTTTCAAGTATGACATTAACTCAACTGATATACTAAACTGCTAAACCTGGATGAAAGGTCCCTACTTTTATTCACCGACAGAAAATAGTTTCGGCACGAAAGTTTTTCTTTACAGTTAATCTTATACCTTTAAAATCCTTTGTATCTAAAAGATATAGATATAAACAAAGGGAAAGAGATGTAGCAGATTTAGGGGACACATGTAATGGCACTACATTCAACCAAAAGCAAAATGAATACCGGTTATCCGTCTGTTTTGTAGATTTATCTTAAACAATGGAGAATGCTAATAGTATTATTGCTTTTATCTGCATATAACTTCTAAGTAGCTTGAACAGTGTATAATAGCCAGAGGCACTGAAAAGGTACGTTTTATCGGGACCAAAGTCATCATTTGAACCATCTGTAGGAACTAGTAGAAAATCCTACCCGATGGTGTTCCAGCTAGTAAAATAAACGTAAAATATGTTTCAAACAAAGAGAAAAAGGAAAGCATACAAGAAGTGATCTTCCCCCACCCAATATGAATGTCTGGCGCTATGGGGATGGGTAGGCGTCACATTTTCGAGACAATCTATCTGTTTAAAAAAGCTATAAAGAAAAGGTTATTGTGGTTGACATTTTAAACTGGAACACCAAATAAAATATCAAAATCTAACGCAGTTTTTGTAGACAGCCAATTTTGTTTGACCATTGAAATATACCATCATACTTAAGCATTAAGTTATGCGCTGATCTTTTTGATAGAACAGGTGTTCTGGATGTTTCGTTACTTCAATGATATACACCTGTAAATATAAACGTTACAAACGCAGAAGTGAAATAACCAGCTTTTGGTTATTGTGGTCTGGTCAAGCCTGTTGAATACTTTTTACATTTTCCGTTTTTTTTAATTATTAGATGAATTACGATAAATCATCATTTAGGTTTAAGGATGTTATTTGAACATCTGTTCCACGTTGAGTTATGCTATCTTAATTGGTAAAGCAAGCCAGGCTAAATAGTGCTTTCCTTAGGGGCTGTGAGTTCGAATCCCAGCTCAAACGTATTCGTTATTTCCCGATCAACGCTATTTACTCACTGGCGGAGAGATATTCCCTAGCGTTCATAACTGTAACAAGGCATTTTTATTTTAGTCAATCTTTATGAATAGAGTAAATTTGGGTGACTGGTTTCGAGTGATGGTTGACAAGCTTGTCTTGCTCCACCATTCGTTATTGTAGCGAATTCACTATTCTATGTCCCTTCTTTTGTGTACGTGGACCAGTCTGATGAGTCTAGTAAATATCTTGAGCAATCATTGTGGCGCAATGTTTAGCAAAGTAATCTCACAAACAAACTCGCTATGGTAATGAGTTCAATCCTCACTGGATGCCCTACATTTGTAACCTTGTGCCAGACTAAGCTAAGCTTAATAAGTACCAGGGTGCCTTACCATGGTTTAATGGTTGGCAAGCTAGTCCCGTATAATATTACTACTGCAGTGAGTTCGATCCTTACTGACTGCCTCACTTTTGTGGTCTTGTACCATACTAATCAAACTTTAGAAGTTTAAGGCGCCTGGCGTAGAGCAATTTTTAGTTAGTCTGTTTGATTGAGCAGTAACGTGTTCATGGGCATCCGCTGTCACTTTTCCAGGGGTGGGTGGCAAAGGAATATATTTTAGGGGTCGAGTGGTAAAAGGTCGTACTCAGAATATATCTTTTCACCCCTATTATCAGTGAATACAGTCTTTTTGTATGGAAGTATTAATTAATTACATATTACAATGGTATTGAACCGTTATCCTTTATTGATTATAAGGTTACAACTTTCGAAACAGCTCGTCCGTGGTGAGAAGACCTCATCCATGGGTGGGGTTGGGGGCAAATGCAGACGCCCATAGAAGTGTAGTGAGTTTAATCCTCTGATTTGGCTTTATCTAAGCTTCATAAATATCGATAATGGAGTAAATTCTGCCTCAGTAAATGCGCAAACTTCGTAACTTTCTCTCGGAACTCTATCGTATTTGATAAGATATCAGACCCCCTTTCTACCCGAAAATTGTCTCAAAAGGTAAATGTAACCTTCTTTGTTCTGGCCAGACCTTGAGGAAGAGTGATAAACCGGATAATAAATGAGAAGAATTCAGCGAATATATTTTTTCTTAAGGGGGACCAATATCCCTCTCTGCGGATGAGATTTAGAGCGTTCTCTTGTTACATGAACCTCTGTTTTATAGTATTAATCGTAGGCGCTTTCTTAAGAAATGCCAACTTCGGGAGAAATCGATCCAATTATAACTACCTATCTTATGTTTTTGAATGAATAAACATCGAGTATCATGGCTCCAACATTTTTCTTCTCGGTGAAAAACGTACCCCTCTATCTCTCTTTCTTGTACACGCACATAATAAAGGAGAACACAGTGGATTAACTATGAGAGGTGCTTGAAGTTACGCGCTATTAAGGTTTAGTAATTGCCGTGCATGTTTTTTTACCACTTTAATCTATTGTTAAACGAGTAGATGAATTAGTCCAGCAAGTAAAAACTTTACCTTTCGCTATATTATCTATTTTATCAAACCTTTTCCGGCTTAGTATAGGGGAGGGTTACTACGATTACCATACCCCCTAACACTGACATCTGAGAAACGAGTTGAAAATTATGCCACAGAGAAAAAAAATCTATCAAAATGAAATAATAATAAAAAAAGTTCTGGAAGATCTTTAAGTAAATGACCGTAGAAAACTCTGACGGAATTCATCTTATAAAAAATGAATTGTGAGTATCAGAACGTTTTTTAGAATTGAGACAAAAATTAAGGGGACACCTTACAAACTCGTGCATTAACCTTGGATATAAAAGAATTGAATCAAGACGAGTCCATTTTCACGTTCAAGAAAGACCGACAACATTTTATGACTGATGAGCATTGTCATCAGTAAAATTGTAAAAGTGCATGACCACCATCTTCTTCCAAAACATCTTTTATGGAAAAATAGAATTGAAAATATGCATGTATTTGAGACGTCACTATCATGAACAATCCATAAAACTAGGAACTGTCAGGCATAAAAGCCATGAAGTATTTCATTAGTTACCGCTCTTCTCAACCAGGGGAAGGGGAATGAGTAAATTCAAGAGGGGACGGAGCCCACTGGCTCAAAGGTAAGAACTTCTGTAATTACCTTTGGAATTCTCTAAACAGGTGTTTGCATGCTATCTTGATGAACATAATATGAAAAACATTTTCCCCAGATTTGCAGTACTCATTACAAACTGATTGATTTAGTTGAAGCTATGAGAGGGGGCGTGAAGGCAAGAAGCTACTAAAGGGGGCGTGGTGATAAAACAGTTAGGGACTACTTGAGGACTTATGCCAATAGTACAAAGGTAGGTACTGGAAATTTCGGCTACTGACGAGAGTAGCTGCTCCCAGTTTAAGTATATGATTGTTAGTGCTACTGGGTAATTAGCGTTCCGATGCAATTACATGCTCTCACTCTCTTTCCCTCTCTCTTTCTCTAGTGCGCGTGTGCACACACACACACACACAGCTATCCAGACGCAGACACTGCTTATGCCTTTTCAGGGGAAATTATACTTCCTACGTATTGGGCTCAATGTCAGATTTTGACTGTCACCCGTAATCCAAGATAATTATTACTGATTACCAGACCACCGAGAACAAAAATAATGAAAAATTAATAGGTACAGATCAATTTTACTTGACCTTTGTCCATAATGTTAATGATTGCTTATTTTGTTACAAGAGGTTGTAGATTCTTCAACTCTAAAATTCATGGATCGCTTGTAACTGTTCATAATTGGTAGTGGAACCCTTCAATGTATAGAATTGAAAATGATGGAACTCTTCTGCAAATTGAATGGAGAAAAATTCATCAGATGGTCTAAAGGTGATAATTTTGATTAGGAGTTATTTCCCCTGATGATGGTATTCAATACCTCTTTTATGAACTTAGAAAGGCTAAAATTGTTTTAACTGTAAGAGATTGGTTTTATTCTCATAGATACTACCATGATATTCGGCACATTGGTTTGAGTTCTAAGCACATTAAACCTTTTTTTTGAAAAAGAAATAGTCAATACTGCCATACAAATTTTTACATTGTTTTGCATCACGAAGTTAATCAAAACAAACAGCACTAATCAACATGAAAAAAAGAAACACTATGTGTATGCTTTATCTTTAATTTTATTTTTGTTGAATTCTTTTTTATCGAAACGCTCAAATCGTTTTTACATTGTACCAACATTCATGTAAGCAGCAAGGATTGGAAATTAAGAACAAGCTTCCGACGAGCCGACTGATAATCCAAATGTATATTTGGAAAATCATTTCTGACCAGACGGACGCAGATACAATATACTTGACATTGCTCTGTGCCTTTACTGTGCAGTTTGAAGAAAGTAAGTTTGCGCATGTTGAATCACAACAATTTACTAATGTATTTCAAAGGTAATGTGGTGTATATTTAAAGTTATAAAAAAAGAAAACATAACTTATATCTTGTTCGGAAACTGAAAACAATTTATTAAGAGTAGAAACTTCCAGGAGGAACGGAGTGACCGAACAGTTAACGGTGTGGAGAATGGAATCGAGTACAAACTCCAGCTTTGGCACTAATACCGCTGAGAAAAGCATGAATCCATCTCCTTTATTCCTAGCTATGGGTAGATAGCTGGACAGACAAAATGTTTAAACTATGGCTGGGAACCAACCTAGGAGACGGATAACTAGCCCCAAGAGAGATGTGCTCCATCAAGTAAATTCACCCTTAACAAACCCATCATGTGGTGACCTAACGGCCCTGTACTGGGTTACGAGGTAGGTAAAAAAAAGTTAGATGAGAACGTTTCTATT
Source organism: Thysanoteuthis rhombus (assembly GCA_963457665.1). NCBI lineage: Eukaryota > Metazoa > Mollusca > Cephalopoda > Oegopsida > Thysanoteuthidae > Thysanoteuthis > Thysanoteuthis major. Next base: position 17,636,417 of record OY735215.1, on the reverse strand, counting down.
CGATGCTAGCAAGCAGACCAATTGAGTCATGAACATTTGAAGTTTCGTTTTACTTTTTATGTGATTTTTTCCACTTTACTTTTATAACCAGAGAAGTGGGGTGGCGTAACGATTATGGTAACGAAAAACGAAATCAGCGAACCGAATTCGAATTCTTGCTATAAAATCATTTTAATTATATACAATCAGATTTCCACATGATTAACGCCAATGAAAAATAAATCAAGGATCTACATACGTTAAATGTAATTTCTAAAAGGGAGTTAATTTTCACCTATCCTATATGCATAAGAATTTTTCTGACTAGCCACATGGCTATAACAAGACCATAATTCACGATCGCTCTGGTTCAAAGTAAATCTAATGACTTGTGAGACCAGCAGGTTAACTTTTGTAGACGCTCACACACATACAATACACAGAGAATGTTAGACCCTGTTTGACCTGAGTGAAAACCGCTGGGTATATATAAAAAATGTGATAAAGGTAAGCTCTAATCGAATGATTCAAAATGGTATAAAAGCCATGAATGTTTTATGTTAATAAGCAACCCAATGTCATTGGTACACTGGAATTCGATTATTCTTTAGCCATGCATTACAAAGAATGACGTCCCACATTAATGGCGCTTAATGGCGCTAATTCCTAGGTCGGTTCATTGCAAAGCCATTGGCCATGAAAGATAATAACCCACGACGTGTTAATTGCACACTAATACCAGTAAGAAAATCTTTCGATTGAAAACGAAAAGAGAAGAATTCCTGCTTGCTGACACACAATGTGATGTCAAGGTACACAGTAAATGCTACTCAGCATGGGGCTTAGCGGTTTTTATACCTAGTCATTTGGATGGGAAGAGTGTTATTTTTTTCACTTTGATCGTATTCTTACTAATTAAAGATACACTCCAGTAACAGAGGCACTTGGTGTTTTTCTTTTTGACGCATTAATGTATTAAGACCGACCTACCAACGAACCAACCCACTACCTACTTTAATCTGACCTCTCTCGTCAATCTATTTATCTATTAGAAATCGTAAAACCCAAGCTGTCAACATAGGTTCTTACAGTTTTCAAGCTGGTCTGGATGGCTGGTTATGTAAGCATTGTGCGTACAAACTGCATCAATGGAGCCAGAAGGCTGAGAATTTCAACATTTACTCCTTATTATGTCTACAAAAATGGTTTTTAATCCCCCAGCCTAAATAGGTTTATTTAATTAGGTACAGGATTTTAGTGGTGGTGTTTGAGGTTCAATTTGCAGTGTAAGTTCATGCTAAATCGGTCCTTCAGTTTGCGTCCGGTAGCATTCACGGTTGTTTTTTGAAAATTCGGGCATTTTAGTGATCACTGCCCAACGAAAGGTGAGAGAAGTAAGTTATTCATTGATCACTCTTTTATCCCACAGCTTGTTATCAAAAGACATTAGTCTCATGACGTTTCCCAGCTGACCCGACCTGTCCACTTATCTTTTTAAATTTATATCTATAGATATGTATATCTTAGCAGAGGAATTAGTCCTTCAATGATATATTCGCTAAAGCCCTGACGCTGAAGAAAACGTCTCATTTCGAATTCTAGGCTCTCCTCAACTTTCCAAAACGACATTTCTTACAAGTTGCTGCGTAAAGATCTACTTTTCAAGAGGTATAGATGTCGATAAATTAAGCGAAAGACAAATTAATTATAACTAAATTTGGTCATATACGAGGGTAGACCAATAACAATGAAGCTTGAAACATAACTGAGTTTTGATTTAAATATTCATTGTATAATGTTCGATCTATTTTATTGCTATTCGCCACCAAATTAAGCTCATTCACAAGGAAGGATATTTTGTTGAAATATAAATATTTGTTGCGTAAACAAAGGCTACTGACTTACTGATGTAAATACGTACACGCATATGATTTATACATATATACATACATATGCGTGTGTATTTGTGCTCTTTATTCTTAAATGTCATCTTGATTGACCATTGATGACTGATCAATAACTACGAATTTTCATAATTTCATACAGCTCCCCCTAAGCTCATAATTTTGACTGCATTCAGGTTCTATGAAAGTAAAAGCTACAAATATATCAATCAGTTCAACACTCCTTATGACGGTGGCAGAAACTACTGGAAGTAATCGCTCTTTAGATCAATTCACACTCAGACACACACTCACAAACGCATGTACACGCACACACACAAATACATGCGCGTTCATTTATGCTGCCATACGGAAGTGACTTGACATTGAGCTTAATGATCGGGGAAGGCGGTCTTTATGTGAATACATTTTGAAGTCATTTTATGAACAACTTCAGTAGAAACGCACTAATAAGTCAACACATTTATTTGCACTTGCTTTACTAACACAACCCAACAAATGAGGATGTTGTGACTTCAAGCCAGTAGAATTCAAGGTTCTCTTACTTGAAAACAGATACATGAAGATGTGATCTGACTGAACGGGTTCTTTGGTACGAAATGCGTAACATTAGAAAAGCGAAAATGATAAGACCAAGGAACTCAAGGTGCATTCTACTGATAAGCAATGCTTTTCTTATATTATCCCACGATTTTAACTAACTTGAATGCTGGCATGTGATGTTACATCCATAGTCTAAGAACACTTTTGTGAGAATTATAAGCCGTGTTTAGCTGTATACAAAAGGGGTCATGAGTTTCTTTCCTGAGATTTTGAGAGGAGCCGTTGAAGTAACTTTTGCTTTCATCAAGACTGTTGAAGTTGTTGTAATGATCTTTTGACCAATCTTCTCTTCAATTCTTTGCTTATCTCGACCGAATTATTCTCCTTTAGATGAAATTTTGTCTGGTATAAACATGAAATACACCCAATACACTTAAAGAAAGAAAGTAAGTAAGAAAAAACGCTGGAATTAACTGAATCGGAAAAAAACTGTCACGTTGGGACTCTGCAAGCCAGGAACATGGTACCAGGATAGTAGAACGTTGCGACAGACCTGATTATGTGGACACAACTGAATAACAATAGACTGTGTACCGGTCAAAGTTTCACCAGAAGATGACCTGAGAGTGAACCAGTACAATGTTATGAAGACGGAAAAACAGCAAGGATGAGATAATCCAAGAAGAAAAAATAATTGAACAAGATTCATGAATGGGGAGTCATACCTAGTGCTAAACTTGTGGTCGTCGTGGCTAACCCTCTAAGCCGAGGATGATGGCCTACTTTACACAGAACAAAAAACGCCTATTGTTTTAATGTGTATTGGATGTTGCAGCCCAAAAGCACACGACACTTTACAAATCAACTGATTCCAATTGGAAGGGAACCAAAATGATTGGAATTGACGAATCTTTTACACTGACTTTAAAAAGCCACTATTTGGAATTATTTCATCCGTAAAAAACAGTTTGGGATATTGATACTTCTTCGTATTTCGCACATTGATACATTTGTGTACTTGTAAAATCTGCGATAAGCTTCTAATTATGTATTTATATACACGATCTCTCTTACACGATCACATGCGCGCATACACACACATGCATGCGTGCACAGACAGACAGACAGACAGAAAGATAGACAGACAGACAGACATACTCACACACACGCGCGCGCACACACACACGCACATATATATATATATATATATATATATATATATATATATATATATATATATATATAGGAGCTGTTACTAAAAAGTTCGGAGAATACGAACAGCGCACGGAACGAATGTTGAACAGACTTTTGCCGCTATCTTTTGTGAGCAGTATCCTTTGTGAGATTGCTGTATACATGCCCAAAGTGACTACTTTGAAGGAGCCGTTGGAAACTACGTGTTAGGGTATCTAATTTTTCTTCATGTTTATGCGTGTTGTTTAGCGCACTTCAGACATAAACTTAGAGCAGAAAATCTGATACCCAACCGCCATTATTCGATACAGCTATTACTAACAATTTTCCCGGAGGTAGTGTTTAGTTCCTTCGCTAGATTTTGCACCATTTCTCTTCTATTTAGCGAAGAGAGTTTATACCTACGGAGTGGAAAAAAAAAAAAGAAAAAAAGATAAATAGAAAGAAAGAAAAAAGCGTATGTTATTAACGATAGTGGGCACCGCCTGGACCTCTGGGGAGACCCATGCAGTTACTAGGATTTCTGCTGTCAAGTTAACATCTGATTATTGCGATTACTTCCATTCTTTCCCCTATCCTCTTCTCTTTCCGTCTACGATGATTAAAAAGAAAATTGCAGACTTCTTACCAAATTGAAAGACCTTTACTTCTTCAGTGTTTATCTTCCCTTCAAAAACTAACGTATTGAAGTGTTTAGTGCCCAAATTAAAATGCCCTAGTAGACTTCTAAAAGAGATCTAAGAAACATATATACATACTAGCAGTCACCGAAACCTTGATATACATATGTCCCAGCAGTCTCGAAAGGGTTAAGAGAATATCGATGTAGTATTTTTTTGTCGTAGAACTTTCTCTCTTAAATTAGCACCGATCTGCTGGCTATACTACCCTGTATCAATGCTGACGACTTCAGGAGGATGTTTGATGCAAATATCTATCAATCCATCCATCTGATCGGCCAAATGTATTCTTTTCTTTCGAATGACGACAAGTTAAAAATTGAAGAAAAGTCTTGAAGAACAAGACATATGCTTTCGACATGAGCGAACAGATTCACGATGTCCTCTTTGACGGTTAGGTGTTAGTATACCTATTGATTCTTTACAAATTGCAATTCTTTCTGGCTCCGACGACAAACTCTCTCTGAAATCGTACATACTACATAAATAGCCAAAAATTACCAAAACACATCGAAAAGATACTAAAAATGGTCAAGAATACGCCTCGAAATGGACAAAACTTAGCACGCCCGCTCCAATATAGCGTTTTTTTGCACTGCCAAAACAAGTCGTAAAAATGGTTTCCGCTATATAAATTAGCACACTAAAATTAATTCACGTTACTTTCACCGGTGTATGTACGTATGGGAGATTTCCAGATTTTCCAGAATCCCCTGATTGTGATCCTGCTTTGCACTTATCGATTAAGACACTTTCCGTCGCACTTACAGCGTAATTGAAGAAATTGCATCTTAGTACTGTAACTTATAACAGATAGATATTCCACACTAAGTGGGCATAAACCAGATTCTGTGAAATTGGATTGAAGACCATTTTTCTCCTGGTAAACTTATGGATGAGTTGACTATTAGGTTGATACAAAAATTCTCAGCGCTATTTTTTCCCTATGAAAGAGAAATCTTAGAAGTGCCATTAAATCTTATTCAGCTCGTTGTTGCAGTCATCTGTAGTATGTCGTTTACAAACCTTGGGAAAAATTCAGAAGCTATGAAAATGGGTTGCACTTGAACTGACAGAAAGGAACACATATTAACATTTAAACACTAGCTTTTTTTCTTGTTCGACGTAGAAAAAGTCATTGTTGGAGAGAATAACCACTGGCGAAGATCACTGTATCAGGTCTGATTCCTTTATGTTGAAGTAATGTAAATTCTAATAAAGTTCTATGCTTTATTGCTAATACTTCGAGTATCATGCCATTTTCCTTTCAAAGAACATATACACTATTATTCGGTAGACAAATTATCCATTTTGTGCACAAATTTGCCTCAAGCTGTGTTTTTGCGTGAGTTCCACTCGAAACTGGTCATAAACTAAACCTGACGTAAAGCTAAAATGGCATTATCTTCCATGCCAAGAGGAAATATACTAATTCATTCCTAAATGAATGATTCAAGAAACATCTGAGAGTCATGCATACACATACTATATCTTTCTTACTAATACACCCCCTCTCTCTCCCTTCTCTCTCTCTTCTCTCTCACACACTCAAATAATGAATTTTGGTAACTTAGTCATTATCATTGGAGAGAGTGCATTTCTAAACTAAAACACTTTTCACAGCATTGATATGCGCCAGAAATGAGTCTATAGAATTGAAATGATTATGAGTAGGAAAATGATTTTAAAATATTGCCAGGAATGATCCTACCAAATCAGAAACTTTTCAGTAAGGATTTATTTTAAGAAGATTGATGTTGGGGCCATTGGTGTCCGCTGGGGGAGGGGGTACTAACAGGACATTTACCCCCTCTCCAGATCAGGCCTTCTCACCTAAGGTGAGGCTGTTTGAAAGTTGAAGTCTTAATGTCAATAAAGAGTAATGGTAGTGTACAATTGTTTTATACGATCACTACTTAATGAGCTCATATAAAAATGTGTTATTATTCTTTGCGAGTAACAGGGTTGCCACGAAGATATATTCTGAATATATATTTTGTCCCCGTCCTCTGCAAAAGTTGCTGCTGCACCCTGCAAATTTGCCCTACACTCGAAATTTATCCTTTTGTCCTTCCCCTGGAGAAGTGTCAGCGGACTCCCATGTATGGGAAAATGTTTTTTTAGAACATTGTCAGGGAGGCTCCTATCTCATTGAAATCTTCTCAGTAAGGATTTATTTTAAGAAAATCGTTTCGCAGTATTCCGAAAAAAGGACTGACTACATTGCTTCGTTTCACTCTCCCTTGAATTTTGATATAAGTTCAGTTCAAGAGAACATGGGAGAGGGGTCCTGAGATTTTTTTGGTGTGGAGGGGGGTTGATAATCAAACCCTTGTTAACAGATCGTTGGCTGGAGAGGAGGCTCTGAGTAAATGCGAATTCAGTAAGACTGTGCTCTCTCCGAATAGAATGTCATGTCTATGGAAATCCTCTCCCTTTCACTACGATCAGCACATCGTGATGAAAAGAGTGTATTTGAATTATCGTCAGAAAGCTGCTTTGTTGTATGTGTCCGCACAGATTCGTGAGTTCGAATTTCCTAGTGTAATTCCCAACATCGAACCTTTTGAGAAAATGGAGTCTTAAAAACCTCCCAGAATAAGTATCATTTTTCCCCTCGCTTTTATCTATCTATTTATCTAACTATCTCGGTCTATTCATATCCTTAGAAAAGAAGTTGGTGGTCTCTAACATTTAATGAGAACCATCTGTTTTGAGTGAGGATTTACGCCTATATATGCGGTTTGAAAATACATGCCCTACAGAAAAAAAGTCTTTCCATTAACAATGTTCGTCAACAGCTTCTTAGGAGACAAATGGCATCTGTTAAGAGATGAATTTATAGAACAAAAACAACGCCAAAAGCTTGACCGAAGGAAGTACAACTACAACTCTCTCTCTCTCTCTCTCTCTCTCTCTCTCTCTATATATATATATATATATATATATATATATATATATATAATAATCAGTATTTTATTGGTCTGGACTTGCTCGTTTGTGTCCGGGAGATTTGGAGATTCTTTCTAAAAATGTTTTCTTACGGCGAAAAGAAAATTGTTTTCAGCAATTTTCGAACAAAAATAACTGTTACTAAAATAAGTCAACTTGAAAAGTAAGCAAATAACTGGGGAAGTATAATTTAAAAGTAGATTATGTCTTTCACTTTTGTTAGTCGAAGTGGAAATAATTTCTGTTTTTACAAAAACACTAAATAATAACTAAAATAAAATCAATAAAAAACCTGCTCTTTTTTAAAAATCTTTTCTCCTTTTTTTTTCAACCCATCGACATTTCGATTTATGACATTAATTCCACTTGCTCCTTTCTTCTTTTTTTTTTCAAATTCTGAGTCACTAAACAGGCAACGAAGGATTCGAATAGTTTTGAAGTATCTTTTGATTAACTAGAAATATTCAAAGATTGTCGACTTAACAAAAATTAAGTTTTCAAACGAAAAATTGAAAAAGTAAGCTAAAAACTGGGGAATTATTACTGTTTCTTTTAAGTGGGTCTTATCTTCCTGTTTTATCAGCTGAACTGGAAGTAATTTTCGCTTTTACAAAAATAATAATCATAAATAAATAAAATAGAATGAACACGTAAAACCTGCCTGGCGTTCCTTTCTTTCTTTCTTTTCTTCAATTCATCAACATTTCAATTTATGACATTATTTCCATTTGTTCCTTGTTTAGTCTTTCAATCTTTTATTCTGAGTGACTAAACATGCATGAAAAGTTTTCAATTGTTTTAAAGTATCTTTTGATGAACTAAAAATATCCAAACATCGTCGAATTTACAAAACATTCAATTTGACCTTAACTACTACCGTCTGAACAACATCAAGTTGTATGTTTTTAGTTGAATTTCTTATTTTGTATTATTCTTATTAGAGCCTTTCCGGTAAATATTAGAAATGACAATTAACTGAATGTATATTGGTATTCTTTTCGGACTAGATCTTTCCTCTGATTTAAATTTTTGTTTAGCATTTTCTTTCCTTTCCTATCCTAATATTGATAGGCTGATATTGTTGAAGTGTTTTATTAACCCTGACGGACATTAATATCGAAGGAACATTTAATACTGATAGTTACAGTAACATATTGTTTTTGGTGTAACAACAGATTCAGGACTAACGGACATTGTATAGTTCGCAAGTTTTACAAGTTGCCCACTAACCACTTTCTTTCTCTTCATCCTTGTTTCGAATTCGTGCCAAAAATTGTCGATCAGGAATGAAGACGAAAACCATCTGGTCTTCTGAGTATTTACTTGGTAAAATCATTGCTTACATAAGTCTTAAGTTTGTTACTCCATCAAATTGCGTCCTCAGAAGCCAGTCGCCAATACAGAAAAGGGGCCAAGACGTCAAAAGGAAGCAACACTGATTCAAGGAGTGTACGGCAGTTCGTTTTAATCCCTGATATCCCCTGCTATTACTTGCCACACGTTTAAGAAATGTTTTGGTGAAAAAACTATCTCGGTCATTTCTTGATACTACAATGTTTTAGAACTATTTGTAGTAAGAAATGACGGGGAATGACAAGTACCAACCCTAACACGAGTGTTTACATTTATAGATTAGTTTATTTTGACCTGCTTGGTGGTTGAGATGGTTGCACTTTTATGATCGGCGCAAGTATTAGAGCCCATGTAAAAATAAGCTATCAAATTTCAAAGCAGAAAGGCAACTGAAATACTGGCCTTGACTTGGGATCGAACACCAATCAGTACCTATAAGGCAAATCATATGGGAATTTGCGCATATTTACACTGTCTAGTTAAGTACTGCATACGGCCAACATGGGAACAAGATAGGAAGGTTGAGCTGCGATAATAATCAAGGCAGGGGCATGCCTGCATTGGAAAATCAGCATCCAAAAACTCAGTTTCTACCTGAACTCGAACACTGACCTCTTGGAAATACGCAACTACTTCAGCCAGGTAGCATTGTACACACCTGATGGAGTATGACAGTTTCTATTGCATGCGTCAGCTAAGTGATCCTTGCTGGTATCAAGTCTGGACTTTATTCTTACAAGTTTTCAAGACCTTGACAGGATGCAAGTTCACCCTAATCACACAGCTTAGAGTAGACTCAATTAGCTGTTAGTGCCAATAAAAATTTCTTACACTCTTTGCTCACACCCGGAATTGAACCCAGAACCTTCTGTGAGTGAGGCGAAACGTGCTAACCATTCCAAGTGGGTTCCAGTCACAAGGCGAGCCCTGTACAAATTAGTTTGTATGAAACAGTCAATGTGAAATTTTGTAAGATTTTAAAAGGTAAACTCGTTTATCTTTAAAACAACATCGTTGTCCTTTCTCAAAACTTCTATTTTAGAAGCAACAAAGGATTTCGTTGAAGGCAAATGATTCTGTGGTGTTCGGAGTCTACCATTTTACTCAATCCGAGGATTAAGACCAAATGTTATAAAGCCATGTTATTGACCTATCTGATTAAGTTAGGCAGAACCCACAAACGACCCCAGAGTTAAAGAGACCCCAAGACTCCAAGAGTTAAAGTACGAATTTTGTCCGAAAACTATCCACCCACTAACAGAGAAATAATCTGCTCAAGGCAGTGGCATCTTATCCCGCTCTAAGTATTCCCCTTGGGACCCAACACACCCCAGTGTCAATCGGTCACCATTTTTCCAGGTGAGTGTGTGTGTGTGTGTGTGTGTGTGTGCAAAAGGATATTTTCCAGGAGGGGGAAAATGCATATATCTGGACTATATCTTAGTGACAACCCTGTTACCAACGAAGAATGATACCATTTTTTATATGGATACATTAAGTTGGAATTACATAAAAAAATTGTACAGTACCATTATCCTTTATCCACTACAAGGTGCCAACTTTCAAACTTCCTCGCCCAAATTGAGATGGTCTGATCCAGAAGGTCTCCCAACGGACGTTCATACCAGTATTCCTTCAACCTTTCAAAAAGAGTCTGCAAATCTTGTTATCGGCAACGTTACGTTAGCAGCGTCGCATTGGACGAATAATCAAATGATTCAATTTGGATTCAAACTCTTTCCTCATTAGATAACCTTTTCCTTTTTTGAACTATTTAAATAATTTGATTTATATCAGCATTTGAGGGACTGTGCTTATATACGTGCTAAGTTCAGAGTAATTAGAAAATTACTCTTTTCTTGTCGCTATACTTGATTTTCACCCTTTTAAAACGCTTACTTTTAAGTTAACAAATTAAAACAATTGAAAGTGTCACATCAGAAGTCTATTGCACTACATCTGCATTTCAAAAATAGAAAATTTTCTTTGTTGTAGTCAATCTCCCGGAATTAATTTTGCCATTCTGTTTTTATTTTTCTCACAAAAAAATCTCCCCCCGTTTCTCTCTGCCTATGCCTCACACTCCGACCATTCTTTGTTCCTTTCGTTCTTTCTTAGTATCTTTCCTCGTTTGTTTCTTTTTCCGTCTACCTATCGCTCTTTTTTTAAATTGTCATATGTTGCTTCACATTAGTAGAAACAGTAATCGTTCTCTCACAAACCCATCAAGATAACAGAGGATTGTCTGATGTTTACACTATGTCGTATAACCCTTTATTAACAATATAGGGTTATACATATCCATTAAAGATAGCCATCCCGGTACAGTCCGACGATCGGAAGATAATAATTACCACGCTAGTGTCTTCTTGATTGTCTATTTCAAGCCCTATTCATCACTCGCTACGTATTAGTGCAAGGAAGAAGGGCGAGAAATTGAGATAGGTTCGGAAAGCGTGTATGTACTCTGTCGCTTAAGTGTCAAATGATTGACCTTATCAATGTACGAATAGATTAGTGGCATTTAATACGGAGTATAAAAACCTTTGAATTTTGTTTCATTTAAACGAATTTCATTTCTTCGTTATTTTTTCTTCAAATCACAACGCCTTAGTCGCTGCACCCTTCAGCGATTCCTTGATGCCTGTTATGTTCTGCAATGTTGAACCAGGGACGCGTCACAAAACTCTAAATTCAGGGCTTGCATCCAGAGAACTATTTATTTATTTATTTATATTTATTTATTTATTTATATATTTATTTATTCATTTATTTGTATATAGACTGCAAAACGGCAAAAGAGAAGAGAGGGCAACGTGACTTTGTTCGATATTTCATTCCTGGTGAAGTTCGGTGGAAGCAGCGGTCGAAGCGTGGTGATGAAAAAAAACAAACAAATAAAAACAAGCAAAAACCAGGAAATTAGTCGGAATGAAACAAAAGGCAATGGTTACAACACTTAAAAAATCCAGATAGGAATTATAAAAACTTTCTCAAGACTTTAATGCCAACTCAAAAGTTTGAACTGTATGTATTTGGTATTTACCAAACTTAGTTTAGGATAACACAAGGCCAAATAGGAGGTTATGGGGATAGAAAGACTATGCTGCGTCAATCTTTTATTCAAAATTCATGTATTTTATCAAGGCCCAAACTCCGATAATTGTCACCAGTGGGAATTTCACAACTACCCCTAGGAAATACCCAACAACAAGGCGGGCCACAGCATATGTATCTAATATTAATACAAATATTAAAGAACTTATGGTTATTAAATCTATTCGGTAATTTCCCTTAATTACAAGTTATTTAAAACGCAGTTGCCTATGGGATTCAGGTTTTAATACACACTTCTGTCTGGTTAACAGACAGGAAACAAACAATAAGAAGGGCGGTTTAGTATGGAGGTACAACACATACCTTGATGAATTAAATGTCTTTACATTATCTTGAAAAGTCAATTGCTGTTAAGCAAAGTCATCTATTCTGGTATATATTTACTAAGCTTAGCTTATTTCAACACAGGGTCACAATAATAAAGCATCTTGTGAGAATCGGACAAACACTACGAGCATCACCCACCTTCAAAAAGTTAACTTTACGCCACTTTTTCGCTCTTACGAAAGGAGAAAAGCAGAAATGCTGTTCAGTGTTTGTTTTGCATCAAGCTGTAATAGAGTTAGCGAGTACTCTATTCCTCTCTCTCCAAATATCATCATCAGCATTTTGGAGCTAGAGGATGCTCAAAACTTTCTCCATATGAATTAGTGGTAATTGCTTCTTTGCTTTACGCCATTTTGACTAATGGAAGGTTTTTTATGGGAACGCTCTACTTTCAGATAGTGAGTAAGCCTATATTTGAAACACATTTCAAAATGAGCCTCGTAAGTATATCGCCAAGAGTGATAAAACCTTTTTACCAAAAATTCTTTGACACAACAGGAACATTATAAGGAAACTGATAGCGATAAAATCAATCCATTCATTTCAAGACCACCAAATTTTCGAAATATTCAGAAGAAGACTCAGTTCTTCTGGGCTTATTTTATTTACTTTCTTCTTCTTTAAAAATATTAACCAAACGTAAATTGTGAGTTATCTACTAACAAGGCGATCCTGTTGTACAGCGAAGCGAATATATGCTTGCCAACATAAATCAGAGCGGACAGAGGAGAGATAAATGGATGAATATATTATGCTATCATATTAATGTCAAGAGGTTTTAAATGAAACGTAAAATGTGAAGAAGACGGCAGAAAGAGCACATTATCTGATTCAGATAAATTCTGAATTGTTTAGAACTTGTGAATGATGGCCACAGACAGCAGAAGCCACAAGAAGGCGGTAGTTACCAGAATATACTGCGTTTAAACGGTGAATAGAGAAAAATAATTAACCACGTCAAAGAAGAGCGCTGACCTGTCCGTCCCGGTGTCACAGCTATGAACTCCATGTGTGTTTTTTAAAATTTTAATCTGCGTTTATAGACATTTAAAACGCCATTAAAATAAACGGAAATACAAACTATCGTCAAATCACAAAATGAAGTCTGTTATCAGCCTCTTGGGCTAGTTAAAGGCAGTTACAAGTGGATCAAGTACTAATTATTGAGCGAAGAAGGACTGATATAGTTCTTCCGTTTGATAACGTTTTTTCTTCCTCTAGGGGTTTGGCTTCAATACAAGACAGGGAACATGTATACAACATGACCAGGAAAGCGTGCGAACCATATTTCCTTACTTTTTATAGGTCGGGGAAGGGCGTTTCCTCACTATATATATACTAATAAAAATCTCTATTTGAACTATTCACTGGTAAGAAAAATGAGCCAGTATGTGTTCAAATAATCATCCCATACGACTTCAAAACATCTCGGAGATTGCTTAAATTTCAAAGATTTTTTGGGAAGCGGATGGCTTAGAGGCCCTATCCCTGAGCAGGCAGCCCTGCGATCCCTCACTTCTTTCCAGCCCGATATCACTGTATATGACTCGTGGTTTGATTTACAAAGTTCCATCCATGATTTTTGTGTACAGTAAAGTGTACTATCTTTTATTCTATCTATCATACTAATCTTCCTTAGGCTAAATTTCCCAGAACAACACAACGTTTCAGCCGATCCATTCTTTAGCCGCGCTCGCTGGTAATCCGAGAAAGAGGCAAACTTTTTTTCATGATAACAGAGAAACGTGGTCATTTATATAACAATCGGTATATTTGGTTAGCGATATGCTTACGTCTATGTACTTGGCACATGGATTTGTCCGATTTGTGTATCGGACTTTTCCCTGTCACCATAATTGGCTGGTGGAAAAAAATGGTTGCTCCCTTTCCGGGGTTATACACCTGACGACATGAATACTTGACCAGCAAAAACATTGTATTGGCAACATCAAGGATATGAAAGGAAAAACCAATTGTCGGAAAATCTTTGAAATGTTAATGATTCTTATAGATAATGCAGTCAAAGTCAAATATGTCTCACGTCAATCCATTCTTTATCAACTTTACATTCGTGACTTCCATGAGTAAACGATGCAGTTGTCAAAATTTTTAAGTGCTTCATGGACGAGAGGAAAGAAGCAGTTCAGTTTATGAGCAGAATTACGCTCGCCAAAAAAGAGTATTCAGTCAGAGCAACAACTCAATGTAAGGAATTGAGTTACTGAGAAACAATGGTAACAGGCGTTATATATATCATGGCCTCTCGCTTTATTGATTTCTTTTGGTCAAAATACCGATTGAAGATCAAATCCAAGGATTGACTGTGTGAAGTTTTTTAGTCAACGGACTTCAGAATATATATTCAATAATTGCAAAGCCGCCCTACACAACAGTACCCCCCCCCCCTTTATCGCGCTTTTCAGGACAGTAAGAGCTACTTAGCAGTGTTTATTTGCACCATAAGTAATATGCTACAGGTTGCACTGGATTACATGGTATCAGCAGCAAGGAGTAATCCCTGACTTGCCTAATCAAGTGAAACCAGTCTATTCTATCGACTCCACATCTTGTTTAAAATCAGAGCTGCATGTCTTCTAGACTGGTTGCCAACCAAGAGCCCAATCTATCTTACTGTTTACCAATATCTGGAGATTAAGGCTTGAAATGAAAGAGACAACCGCCTGTTAGGTAGCTGAGATAGTTGCGTATTTGCCATTGGTAGGCGTTCGAGCCCAGATCAAAGTCAGGATTACTAATATTGATTTTCAAGGCATGCAGGCGGCCTCTTTCTACTTTGAAGATTAACTCATCCTACACCCATTCTTCAAGTTTGGCCGAAACTAAATCATGGGTATACAGGCTGACAGAAACTCATTTTAACGAAACAATAAAGTAAGAAATTATCAACGAGTAATGAGGTTTATCTTTCATCACAGGACAAATATGGCAATTTCTTTAAAGTTGGGTAACCACACGCACATCATGTCGCGTGATACATCGTCCAAAAATCAGCTGGTTTTCCTTGGTCATTGCCGTAGGCATCAAAGCGTGCCCCCGACAACTCCCCTCTTGATGCAATGTAGAGGTGCTGAAATAGTTATACAACACTGATGGTGAGGTCCCGAAACTTCCTTTTCTAGCGATGCTCACTGCTCATCTTTTGTAATAAAGAACAGCTGATATAAAATGAGAAAATTGGAGAAGTATGGAGACACACATACAAGGAATCGAATTGATTTCTGGATACATCGTCCTTTATCAGAGACACAATATAAAAAAGTTTCAGGGAACGATGGGATGTTCTCCCACATACGACGTTTCCTCCCGACCTGTCAGTTTCAGACTATCATTTGTTTCACTCCATACAAAACTATCTAGTCAACAGCTCAAACATGTTCAAACATATCTAAAACATCTGTTGGAAAATTCATCGAATCAAAACTGGAATTGTTCTCTAATGATTGAATGTATGAATATGATGAAAGATGGCGTTTGAATGATGCAGTGGACGAGAAAAAGCGATTCAAGCAAAACAGCATTGCCCCTGTCTTTCTTTCTTTTCTCTCCTTGCCTTCATTTCACTGATGAAGAAAATACAAACAAATACACACACACACATTTCAAAAAAGTTTTTATATAATATAACACAATTCATAATTATTCTGTCAAATCATATATATCCATTTTTAATTACATAACTGTGGTGCTGAAAGAAACAGATAAAACCAATAATATACAAGATGAGAATTCAGTGTGAAAATAGGTATTTGGACCTTTGCATTATCGACGGCTGTTTAGCTCTATGGTTAGAGCAAAGGTAAGTTGGACACCTGGTAAGGATCGAACGTACTACAACAGCCTTGGTCAGCTAAACTAGCTTCGTAGCCATTACACGACAGCCAGACACCCATTTGCTTTTCGTCTATCCTTTGAAATAACATGAAAATCCTTCAAGACATGCTCACAATTAGATTTTATGATGCTTCTTCTCGTTTGATAAATATGAATAGAATAAATTTTACTGCAGTGTAATAGAATAATTTTCAATCAGAGTGAAGGGCGATTATTTTGAATAATAATAATAATAATAATAATAATAATAATAATAATAATAATAATAATAATAATGATAATAATAATAATAATAATAATAATAATAATAACAACAACAACAACAAGTAAAAGCAGAAGAACTTACTGATTTGGAACTAAATTTGTTTTCTAAATTAGTTCTATCAGCACTCAGTTTGCATTTGAATTAATTTTGAAAACAAACGAGAACAAAACGAATTTTCAGACTTGGAAATTTTAAAGTAAGTAAATGCTCTCTTATAATAATGTAAAATGTCAGCAAAATTTTCTTGAACTCAACCGAGGCTGTTGGTCATTCTTCGCATGACGTACTGTGAACCCCCCACAAAATCACTTTTTTATTATGATAAATATTTTCAACTTATATTCTGATGGATTTGATCAATTTTCAAAAGAATTTTCTTTTTACAAAAATAATTGTAATAATATTTTTATTCATCCGAGTGTGCATTCTGCTCATCATAGTTTGAACGAAAAGCGAAAATTAGGTATTTCATGGCACTACACTAATTGTATATTGTTGAAGCATTTTAAGCGCTGCTTAGAATACATGCAGATATTTTCGAGCTAGAGACGAAAAAGAATACAACGGAACCAGGCCACTCTTGAACAAACCAACGAAATAAGTGAAACTTTAAAAATGATATCAAATTAATGATGTGTGTCAGGGAAAGAATCACAGAGGAAGCAATTTATTGTGATTACTTTGGGACAGTCTTTTGTATAACAATAATCGACTGATAACAATAAGCAAATGATACGTAGAGAAAGCTGCTTATTGTGATCGTTCTGAATAAAGTGTTTGGAACCAATTGATTTTCACAACAATAACCATTTGGTAACATTAATCATGATGATAGTAAGCGGCTTCTTTTCGTCCGAGAGAATCTTCTTCGAGAAAACCGTGAAGACTCAAAAAAACAACTTGAGTCCCCATTAGACATCTCAATATTAAAAGTGAACATCACGTTGATCAGCAAAATGACCCCCAAAACCAATGAAAAAGAAATATCAAAATTAGTAGTTGGACCTCAATGCTTAGAGTTCATGATTACTAACTGTAGAAATCAGCAAAGAAATGTGCATGAAAACTTGAAAAAAATACATGACTTACATGAACGATGTCCGTAAATATAATCAACAGATTTTAAGCATTAACCACTAAAATAAATTCTCTGATCCACAGAAAACAGGTTTCAGGTAGCGGCCAAAGATTCTTTTCTCTCAAACAATACATGAAATCATTATGTATGATATGGTCGGACTATTTTCCTCGTCTTATGACATGTCCAGTCCAATCGAGCTTACCATTTGAGTAAAGATTTCATATTCTAGAACCAACAACAACATGCAAAAGCCGGAGGCTGTACAAGCGAAAAGTTGTGAATAGATGAACGTAAACGAGAAAAATAATCCGACCATATCATTCATAATGATTATTATACCCCGATTAACAAAATTCAGACAAGAATAAGTACGATATTCTAGTAGTCAAAACTGATCGAAGTATAAGGGTTAGATTTGTTGAACTTTTTCGGCCTTTGAGATGAGAGCAATACAATTAGCTCTTGAACCTAAAGAGATTCTAACACGTTCACTGCCTCCTTGGGTAGCGCGATGTACTGTGCCACAAAATTCATTCTTGTCTTGTCGCTCACAGTCTGGCCAGTCACAGGGGTAGGGAGGGGGAATTCGACTTGCGTTATTGTTAGTAGTGTAGAGATCGGTCTTCTCTTAAGAAGGATCAACGGAATCACCACCGGGGGCTCTCTACACAATCCTCAGTTGTGAACCGATCCAATACGATTTGGCTGTAACTATTGCAACAAAATAAGCACGTTCTTTGCTGAATGGTGCAAGACAGAAACTGAGCCCATTGCGTTGTTGTAGTTCATTATATTGCCTGAACTAAAACCGTGGAATGGTCGCAAGTGTGTCTGTGGCTTTATGAAAACATACCACAAGACACACATGTGCGTCCTGTAGCAGTTACCGTGTTAATCACCTGGATTCTGGTTAGGAGCATAGTTTTTCTTTCTACCTCACAACCACCATTTCTCTTATAATGTCTGGCTCGTGTCCAAAATTAGAATCGGAAGTCTTGATCTGGAATAAGCTTCTAACACGTTGTCGACATAGGTCAGTAGATTCTTGGTATGAAATATAACCCGCCTGTCTGTCTTTCTGTGTGTGTGTGTGTGTCACTCTCCCTGTCTTTTTCTGTCTGTCTGTTTGTCTGACATACACATAGAGAGAAAGATAGTCAGAGAGCAAAAGAAAGAAGAAGAAAGAGAACAAGAAAGTAAGCAGCTCTCAAAGGATGAGAATGGAATGAATGTCAGAAGAATGTCTTTTGCTTAAAATCCCGGTGGACCATGCAAGATTTCCAGATTACAGGAACAATAAACGAACAAAGTTGTCACAAAAATATATATAAAGATATATATATATAAAGATAGCAATTGGAGTGTTTTAACTCTTTTAAGCTAAGTTGATAACGTTGTTCAAAGTGGAATAAAAAGAAATAAGCACCTGGGAGTTGAACGAAAAAAGCAAAAAATAAGTATAAATGTCAAAATATACCAAAGACGAACATTTGTTACGAGAACCTTGCCAGATTCTTAAGCTTCCGTCTAGTAATATTTCAGATCTCATGAACTTAGCAGATTTCGTGAAAGAAAGCGGGGTGATGTGAGTGACGTCATATCGGGTACTTGTCACCTCTATGCCTATTTCACATATCTCAAACAAGGGCCAAATAAGAAATAATGTGATATATCGAAGCCATGTAACGACAGCTGAAGCATTATCCAGCATAAGGGCACTACTTATTTTACTACTTTACTAAAAGTTTGTATCAAGAGCATCATTCCCCATCACAACAATTATCTTTAATATCAGTATTCATTTTAACTAGGATCAGTCGTGTCCCACCCGAAGACTAGACTCAATACAAATGATATAAGCCTGGTACCTGTAGATTCCAACTCTCAGGCAGCACCTCCCCATTGCATTAAAGAGGGTCATAAGTCGCCCAGACGCTTTTGCAACAGAAGTTGCAGGGATTAGGCAATCTTTGTCTTTACCCACACGTACTCGGTTGAGTCCTCATATCAAACTGACCTTATGTCCTATTTCGCCTGGTGACTGCTGTCACTATTTACACTAAGAATATTACCGGTTCAACTGGTGGCGAAACGTTCATACATGATTCAGACTAATAACCTTTTCTTTCTCCTGGTGACTGATCGTATAGTATCAAGCCTCACAACACCAACATTAAAAATATTGAAAGAAATGATTTTGCGGATATCAAAAAGGACGGGATCATTTACGCATGAATCGACACTTCTATCCAGAATCAGATTATTTGTGCGCTCTACCTAGGATCAAAGTGACGCACGCAAGAAAGTAGTATCTTGGCACCTATTGAAAAGTGTTGCACTCATAATATGTATATATAGCTAGGCCTTGAGTTTTATATATGTGGTTTATATAGCCTTATTGCTATGAAAAGTTGAGGCATTGAAATGTTTTTCGAGTTGTTTTAGAATCAAGCCGCAACTGAATCTATGATCGTGTAGAGAGAGTGTTTGAAAAAGGCGCACATTCGCTTTGCGGGAAATATTTCTGTTTCAAATGTTTACTGTTGTTCAAGACGAGAAAGCTAGGGGTGTAGGTATTTGAAAAGATGAATGAAAAAAAAAAGAAATGAAGGAAATAATTTTTGTACTTACTTTTACAACATCGGAATTTGGAGGAGATGTAGACGCACAACCGGCGAATACAAACAGAAATGTTGCGACGAATTCGGCCGCAGTCGCCCGCCACAGGTCCCAGCTCCGAATTTCTTCACGGATCGATCCAAAGCCCTTCGATCCCCGTCGTGCACTCTCGAGTTTATTTGCAATATGAATGTAAAGAGATTCCATTTTTCTTTCTAATTTTCTCTAGGTCCACTCTTAAGTTATCACTCTTTTCCACAAAATAAATTTGTATGAAGACTTTAAAAAATCGATGAAAGTTTTTCTCTTGTTTCCAATGGAAAATTTCTTCGGATCTGTTGGTTTAACAGATGAATTGTTCTTTTTATGTATATATGTCCTTTGAAATTATATTTATATATTGTTTTTGGAATAATGTTTTTCTTGAATGTTCACTCACTATCTTTTTTCACTTTGTAGAGGGTTAATGGTGTGGAAAAAATAGCACTGTTGTTCAGCAGAAAGTCACACTTCTAAAAAAATAAGTAAAAAATATATAAATTTCTCTTCTTTTTTTTTTAAAGTCCGGAGGAGGCAAACACTCGTGTGTCTGGTATGGACCAAAGTTTGCCACTGCTATGACAGGCTCGCCTGCGTCACTTCAAGTCGGGGCATAACGTACGTCATGTGACCGGGGGGAGGGTCACATGACGAGCATGCAGCCAACCAACAAGAGAATGAGGGGCAGAGAAGAAAAGTGGTTGGTGTCGAAGTAGGCGGAGGAGGAAAACGGCGCTACAATTGTCAAACTGATGTGATAATAATAAGAAAGAAAGAAAGAAAGAAAGAGAGAAAGAAAGGAAGGAAGAAAGAAAGAAAGAAAAATGCCACTAGTTGCTTTTTCTGTCTTTCCTAGTTAGAGTTGTTAGGTTGTTGATATTATTAGTTAGCGGTAGCTTTTTTTTGTTCAGTTGTTCAATCTGTGAGCTCAAGTTTTGTTTAGTTTTTTCTTAGAATGGTTCCCTACTGCAACTGGTAGTCTTAGGAAAAGAGTTAGGAAGAGACAATTGCGTGTATGCATGTGCTTGCATGTATTTGCATATGTGTGTGTGTATGTGAGTGTGTGTGTGTGTGTGTGTGTGTGTGTGTGAGAGAGAGAGAGAGAGAGAGAGAGAGAGAGAGAGAGAGAGAAAGGGTACGCTCTCGAACGTGCAATAACATAATTTCAGTTGATGATAATAATGAGAGAGTGCTGACGTACTTGCTGTCACTTGATCTCAATCGAAGACAGATTCTGAGGGAACT